>WOXC01008637.1:365000-1043279 GCA_011680675.1 Gymnobelideus leadbeateri | reverse complement strand
CTTTGATCATTTATCAGTTGGGGAATGATTTATTCTTTTTTTACTTTTATTTTTATTTTTTGTTTTTTGGAGGGGGAGGAGGCAGGGCAATTGGGGTTAAGTGACTTGCCCAAGGTCACACAGTGTGTTAGGCTGAATTTGAACTCAGGTCCTTCTGACTCCAAGGCCGGTGCTCTATTCACTGCATCACCTAGCTGCCCCTAGGAATGACTCATTCTTATAGATTTTACAAAGTTCTTTATATAGTTGAGATAAAAGACCTTTATCTGATAAACTTTATAAATTATTTCCCAATTTTTTGTTATTTTTCTGATCTTGGCTACATTTGCTTTATTTGTACAAAAGCTTCAAAACTTAATATAAACAAAATTATCCATTTTACATCCCACTCTGCTCTTATCTTATGTTTATTTATAATTTTTTCCATTATCTGTGAGTCTGATAAGTTACATGTTTCATGTTCTTCAAATTTTCTTGCAATACGTCTCTTTATATCTAGGTCATATGTCTATGCTGACCTTATCTATGCTCAATTTCTGCCATACTGTTTTCCAGTTTTCCTAACAATTTTTACCAAATCATAAATTCTTATCCCTAAATCTTAAGTCTTCACAGTTGTCAAATATAAGGTTACTCTATTTCTTTGCTGTTGTAAATTATCTGTCTACTCCATTCCATTGATCTACCTTTCTATATCTTAGCCAGTAACAGAGAGTTTTGATAAATACTGCCTTATACTATAGTTTAAGGTCGGGTACTGCTAAACCTTCCTTTCCATTTTTAAAAATTCTTTTCTTTGATATTCTTAACTTTTTGTTCCTCCAAATGGATTTTGTTATTTTTTTAATTTGGCAATTTAATTGAGGTGGAATGGAAATGTAGATTAAAAACTAATTGGAGAGTAAACAACCTAATCTTTCTTTCCAATTCATTTATTTATTTTTAGTTTTCATCATTCATTTCCACAAGATTCTGAGTTACAAATTTTTTCCCCGCCTTTCCCTACCCCCCACACCAAGATAGCAAGCCTACTGAATACCCCTTCTCCAAATCTGTTCTCTCTTATATCCTCCCCAATCCCACCCCTAATTTTCTACTAGGGCAAGATGGATCTCTATACCCCAGTGTCTGTGTATCTTATTTCCCAATAAACAATCTAATCTTAAACAATGCATTGGTTAAAGAACAAATCATAGAAACAGTTAATAATTTCATTGAAGAGAAGGACAATAAGACAACATATCAAAACCTATGAGGTACAGCAGAAGCAGTGATTTATATCTTTTCTTTCTTCTTCCCTCCCTCTTTCCCTCCCTCTATTTCTCCTTCCTTTCCTTCCTCTTCTTTCTTTCTTCCTACCTTACCCTTCTCTTCTTTCCTTTCCTCCTTTCTTCTTCCCTATCTTCCTTTCTCCCTCCTTCCTTCTTTCTTCCCTTCCTCCATCACATTTTTTCTCCCCTCCCTCCCTCCCTTCCTTCTTTCCTTCCTTCCTTCCAGATTTTGAACTAAAACACTGAATAAAGAACATTTTCATACCCACAGCAGGACACAGATAAAGACTGATATATAAAATGGAAAATATACTGCTTATTTTCTGAAAAACAAAGTAAATAATAAATCCCCTATGTTACTTTCAAAACTGTCCTTCTTCTTGTCTCTGCTTACACTTGGACTTACTTCTGTGCTTTAAAAAAGTTTTAATCATTTTTTTGGCATTGATATTACTTCTCTCCACTCCCATCCCAATTAATCAAGACAAAGAAAAGTAAAGAAAAACCTTTGTAGCAAATAAGCAAAGTAATCCAAACAAATTCACACATTGGTCTGATTTTTATGTGCCTGACTGTTTCTGCACTTTGGTCTAGTATTTCTCTTGAGAAGACGGATAACAGGCTTCATCATCAGTTCTCTGGAAACAGTGTTGATCTTTACATTGATCAGAGTTCTTGAGTCTTTTAAGTTCATTTTCTTTGTGGTGTTGTCCTTATATTAATAAATGGTTCTCCTGGTGCTCCTCCCTCCAACCATTCCTACTCTCTTGTAGGGCATGTTTTTGAGAATCCTGTATATCTCCAAATGATCCACATTATTGCTGAAGGAGAAGTCAGGATTCCTTCTAAGTTTTGAGTTATATTGTCTTGTAAGTAGCCCAGGTTAGAGGCTTCTTCCTGTCATGAATAAAAACACATACTTAAAGAATCCCCCCCCCCCCCCCCCCCCCCCCCCCCCCCCCCCCTTCTCCTTTCCTCCCCTCCCCTCTCCTCTCCTCTCCCACCATCTCCTCTCCCACCCTCCCCTTCCCCTCCCCTCCCCTCCCTCTCCTCTCCTCTCCTCTCCTCTCTTCTCCTTTCCTCTCCCTCTCCTCTCATTTCCCAGTCAAAAAGATGACAGTGGGAAAAGATTGCCTCTTTGTATTCACCAAGTGAGTTACCATACACAGTAATAACAATGAAGAATATCAGTTGAGACACCCAGAAAGTGATCTTTGGGTGGTCCAATTTGGTGAAACAGCTGGGTGTGTGTACCAGTCAGCAAAGCAGACAGGGGATGTTGTTGGTGGGACCTCTAAAAGGAAGCTGAATAGGATTTTGCTTAATGGTACATTTGGCCAGAGGTGTCTTGTAGAAGGTTGAACATGTAGGTCTGTCTGAAGCTAGTGAGAGAAGTCAGGGCTTTAGAGATAAATTTGGCAATTATTTGAATATCTGGCCACTGGCTGATATGGACTAAGGATTCTGGAACCCCTTTCTCACCTGACTGGAAAGTCTCCCTTCACACCTGCACACAGGCTTCGGGGAGTCAGGTTACTTACTTGGCTCTGTCCAGTGCCCCAGTCATGAATCTGCTGCCCAGGTCCGCAGCTACCTGCTCAAGTTGGGTTTTTGGTAGCTTTGGGGAACATTCTCACTTTCTCTCCAACCCTTTCTCATTCCTTTGTGTTCCTCTGGGTCAGTAGACTGGTTTGTTCACATTACCAGACCACTTCAGGAAAGACCTCTAAAAGAGGAAGAGGCAGAGCTGCCGTGCTCCCAGTTTGGACTGAGGGAGATGAAGCTTTGGAGTCTCTGCTATTTTTATGTTTTATTCACTATTCTCTGCCTTAATGAATGCCAAAGTACAGTTTTCCATTTTCCGAAACCATCTTTCTTTAGAGATATGCACAGTCTATGGTTGTATTACACTATAATACTTCAAGCTGAAGAGATCTTAGATATTATAGATGAAATGAGACATCTTCATTTTATAGAAAAGAGCACTTCCAAGCAGAAAAGTTAAATAACTTAGCCATGATTACATGGCTAGTAAGTACCATAGCTGGGATATGAACCCAGATTTTCAGACTCTAAATTCCATAGCCTTCCCCTGCACCATACTTGACAATCTCAGTCCCTACTCTTTTTTTGAGCTGCGTTCTATTTGGTAGAAACCACTCCTCCAGCTTCCTCTTCATCTGTTTGGATTCTAATCATGTCTATCATAGCCCTGACCAACTTGGCATCATCTACTGATACGCTAGTTCTGCCCATTCAGAAGCTCTTGCCATCACTTCCTCTGCCATTTATCAGATAGGGAATAACACAAGCCAAGGATAGGCCCCTAGTCTCCAAGCCCTTGGGCATCCTGCCTCCAATTGCTCCTTGGGATTGTCCAAATCCTTCGGGGTTGTCCTATGCCCCTCTAATCTTTGCTCAGGGATACATGACATTTTGAAAGATTTTCTTACCTCTCATCTATAAGTAAATGGTTCTGTCAGAGGAGGAAATAATATTTTCTTGGCATGATATGTTTTTGCAGAATCATGTTGGCCATGAATTATCCTCTGGGTTCTTATAAATTGACTTTTTAATGAATTGCTCCAGAATCTTTCCAAGTATTGAAGTGAAGCTCATTGGTCTGTGATTCCTCAGCACATTCTTCCCTATTTACTGGTTGATTTGTTTTTTTTGACTCCTGCTTTTTCCTTCTCCTGGCACTCTTAAATGTGGCCAATCCTAGAGAAGTCCTTAAATGTGGCCATATTGAGGGTGCCAGGAATGACCAATTTACTTGATTTGAGACTTCTATCTCGATCAGAGAAGGCATTTTCTATTAAAAGGTAATGAGGGAAGGTAGAGAATGTGTTATTGAGAGGCTACTTTCAAAGAGAATTTAGCTGGTGAAGCATTTGTAGGGGAGGGCACATGTTTAGATGGAACACAGGCTGGAAGATTTCATGGTAGTACCAAGTTTGGTGGAAATCACATTCACCACCTCATGCAAAATTCATCAATAGACATAAATTCCCATATTGGTGCAAATGACATTGTACCTTGGCCTGTGTTTAAATTATACAACCAAACCAAACCAAAGTCAAAACTGAAGCAATGAGGCCATTAGAGGCACGGAGGTCTACTGGGAAAAGGTCTGGACTTAAAGTCATTCACACCTGGCATATTTCCCCTGTGACAGTAACCATGTGATCTTGGACCAGTCACCCAACTTCTGGTACCTGAGTTTCCTCATTCAAAAATAGAAATGATAGTTCTTTTACCCCCTACCACACAGGATAATAGTAGGGAAAGTGTTTTGTCCCTTAGAGCCCTGCAGAAATGTGAGGTCTCGTTATCAACTTCACCGTCTTTCATTTTTGTCTATTCGATTTCTTTGCCCTTTACCTTATTATATAGCACCTAGGGAACCCCACATCAGGCTTCCAGAAAGTCTCAGGTTCATGACACTTTGTGGGTCAGCATCCACTCAAAGCCATGACCCACTAGGCCCTATTGATGTCATTCATTCTTTTAAACCAACCAGAGAACACATTAGTTAAAACAAAAGAAGATTGTAAATGCAAATTGGAAATGAAATCTTGAACACCTGCTCCATGTGGGTTTTTAAGTTTATATTAAGTTTAGCCATATTATAACAAAGCTGCCTTATTTATCTGCATCCCCTAATGCGATTTCTCCCACCCTTCTCTACGTATTTCTAAAGATGTTCCCTTGCTGTTCTTTTCTTCTCCCATCTCTGCTGTTCTCCATCTGCTGCTGCTAAAGTCAAAGCGCCAGGCATGGATTAAGCACCTACTATGTGCAGTCTGTCTTCTATTGTCACTTGATGGATTACATCTACCATGAGTATGTGGAGAGGGGGGAGTGAAGGAAGGAGCCACCTCTCCAGGGCTCCCAAGGGCCCTTCTGAGGCTTCATCAGCTCTCCTGAGCCAGCCAGCTCAAGGAAGCCAGCCCTTTGCCCTCTGCTTTTATTTTTTCATCTTTCTTTTTACCTTCTCTTTCTTTTTGCTGAAGGTCCTTCAGTCTAAACTCTTACCACCATTATGGTCTGAAATTCCTCAATGACATTCCTGGTTCAGGTGTCTGGGTGGTCTTCCCATCATTCTGGGGACTTCATTTCATTTAGGAAAACTGCAAAGGATGGAGTGGAGTTCAGGTGAGGAGTGTCTTCTAATGCCCATAATTCCGTTGCTTGACATGGAAATCACATCTTGAGCAAGACTTTAAAGGGCCAGGCTGGAATGGTGGGCTTGACCTCTCTCCCGCCCCCTCCCCCCACTTCCCAGCAACCTCTTACATTTCTGTATCACTCAAAGGCTTACAAAGCATATCATCACAACAGTCTTGTAAGGCATGGAGTGCAAGTGTCTTCCTCTGCTCAATCCCTGACATGAGTCCCCTTTGCCACCATAAATCCACCTTCATGTTGACACCAAACAGAGAGTGATGTGGCCAGATATTTTCAGACAAATTAACTGGGTTTTGTTTGAGGGTGTGTAGGACCTGTAGAATGACAGATTCTTTGTACAATATTGGTATAATCAGCATAATAAGGAAGTGACAAACTAGCTAAGCATATTTAAGATTTTGTATGATGGGGGGCAGAGTCAAGATGGTGGAGTAGAAACAGGACTTCCACAAGGCTCTGGCTTCCACCTCCCCCAATTTATGTAAAAGGGGACTCTGAAAAAACTTTGGAGCTACAGAACCCACAAAATGACACAGAGAATTTAACCTTCTGCTGAGGACAGCCCAGCAGCCTGGCAGGGAGCACCCAGCATAGCACTCTGAGAGCCAGGCCAAGGCCTGTGTGAGGCAGAGGTTTTAGCCTCAGGGCAGCCTGACCAGTCACCTGCTGGAGGAATTTCAGATCACCAGCAGCTGTGGCAGTTTCCAGAATTATCAACCCACAGATGTTAAGGACAAAGTGAGAGGTCAGTGCAGTGTGGACTTTGGGATTTGGTAGTTTGGGAGTGCCGGCCTTTATCCCCTGGAGGGAGAAGCTGCTGAGGTGCTGCAGCCATGCAGCTGCCACCATGTGGCAGCTTCAGCTCCTTGCTTACAGAATGTAGGAGGACCAAGTAACCATTCTGAGGGGTAATTGCTCTTGCTTTAAACTGCTTGGATCTGGATTGCAATCTAGGATGGAGGTTCTGGGGTGTGTGACCAGCTTACCAGAGCATGTGGAGGCTTCAGAGAGTGCACCAACTAATAGCTCCAGAAGCTGATAAAACCCCAGCAATTTGGGAAAAAGCTCCCGTGGCTGGTAGCAGAGTCCTACTATGGCAAAAAGCTCAAAAGTCAAGGAATTGAGTGGCAACATGAGCAGGCAAAGGAAGCAAAGCAAACAGAGCAATCCAACTTTAAACTCCTATTTGGGGGACAAAAAGGATCAAAGGATGGAACAGCAGGAAGACAGCAAAGTCAGAACTACTGTACCAAAAGCTTCCAAGAAATATACAAGCTGGTTACAGGCCATAGAGGACATTACGAAGGATTTTGAAAACCAAATAAGAGAAGTGGAGGAAAAATTGGGAAGAGAATTGAGAATGATGCAAGAAAATTATGAAAAGCTAGTCAACAACCTGACTGAAGAAAGTAACACCTTAAAAAATAGACTAACTCAAATGGCAAAAGAGGCTCAAAAAGCCAATGAGGAGAAGAATGCCTTAAAAAGCCGAATTTGCCAGATGGAAAAAAGAATCTCAAAAGCTCACTGAAGAGAATCATTCCTTCAGAATTGGATTGGAGCAAATGGAAGCTAGTCACTTTATGAGAAATCATGATACTATTAAACAGATCCAAACAAATGATAAAATAGAAGGTAATGTGAAATATCTCATTGGAAAAACCACTGACCTGGAAAATAGATCCAGGAGAGATAATTTAAAAATTATTGGACTCCCTGAAAGCCATAATCATCCTTCAAGACATTCTCAAGGAAAATTGCCCTGATGTTTTAGAACCAGAGGGCAAAATAGAGGTTGAAAGAATCCACCAATCACCTCCTGAAAAAGATCCCATAAAGAAAACTCCTAGGAATATTATAGCCAGGTTCCAGAGTTCCCAGATCAAGGAGAAAATATTACAAACAGCCAAGAAGAACCAATTTGAATATTGTGGAAACACCATCAGGATAACTCAGGATCTGGCAGCTTCTACATTGAGGGATTGAAGGGCTTGGAATATGATATTCCAGAGATCAAAGGAGCAGGGATTAAAGCCAAGAATCACCAACCCAGCAAAACTGAGTATCATGTTTCAGGTGAAAATATGGTCATTCAATGGAATAGAGACCTTTCAAGAATTCTTGATGAAAAAACAGAGTTGAATAGAAAATTTGACATTCAGATACAAGAAGCAAGAGATGCTTGAGAAAGTAAACAGGGAAAAGAAATCATAAGGAACTTATCAAAGTTGAAGTATTTACATTCCTACATGGAAAAATGATAATTGTAACTTATGTGTACATATATATATATATATATACACACACACATATATACATATATAATGATATATGGGCATACTAATACATATGTGAGTGTGTGTATATATGTGTACAGGTATACATAGATAGAGGGCACAGGACCAATTTAATAGGAAAGGATGATACTTAAAAGGCAAAATTAAGAGGTGAGAGGGGAATATAATGAGAGGAGATGGGGAGAGACAGAATGGAGTAAATTATCTCATATAGAAGAGGCAAGAGAAAATGGTTGCAATGGAGGGGAAGAACATGAAGGCAAAAGGGAATGGGTCAACCTTATTCTCATCGAATTTGGCTTAGGGAGAGAATGGCATACCCACTAAATAGGGTATCTCACCCCACAGGAGAGTAAGGGAAAGGGGATGAGAGGAGGTATGATGGAAGGGAAGGCAGGCTAGGGGGGAGGGAAGTTCAAAGCACCCACTTTTGAAAAGGGACAGGATCAAAGTAGGGAACAGAACAAGTGGAAGGTGGGATAGGAGGGAGGGAAATATAGTCAGTCTTTTACAATATGTCCACTATAGAAATGTTTTGCTTAGCTACACATGTACAACTTATATTTAATTCTTATCTTCCAAGTAAGGGTGGGTGACAAGGGAGGAAGGGAATGAATCTGGAATTCAAAGTTTTAAAATAAAATTTAAATATATATATTATTATTATTTTACATGTAACTGGGAAATAAGATATACAGGTACTAGGGCATAGAGATCCATCGTGCCCTACTGGAAAGTCAGAGGGGGTATGTCAGAAGATATGGGAGAGAGCAAATTGGGGGAGGGGAGATCCAGTGTGATCCCTATTTTGGGGTGGTGGGTAGCAGAAAAACGGGGAGAAAATTTGTAACTCAAAATCTTGGGGAAATGAATGATGTAAACTAGAAGTTAAAAAAGCATTTGATAAAGTAAAAAAAAAGATCTTGTATGATTTGAGAAGGCATGGGTGGGTAGTGGTCAGCAAAAATTGCATGGGACTATGTCGAGAACTGAGTCTATGAGGAAGAGCAGATGGGCATAATGGATTGATCCAGGAAGACCTGGGGACAAGTGCTGCCTCTGCCCGACTGCTGCCGGGTGAGATATAACTCTCATAACTCTTTAAGCCTATAAATGGCAGAAGTATCAAACTGCATTGATCGAGAGAGCTTCCTCCTCTGGGAGTTCCCTATATCAGTAAATGGTCCAGTCTACCTAACTCTATATGATGAATGACAAGACTTCCAGTTGCTAGTGGATTTCCTTTTATTTTTTATAAAACTTTGCTTGTCTTCCTACCTGGCTATGTGACCTTGTGTGTCATATTCATTCTTTGGGCTGCCATTTTCTCATCTGTAGACCATCTCTAAGGTCCTTCCAACTATGTATCTTGGGTGCCACAGTTTTGGTGTATCCATTCTTTGTGGCCACGGGCAAAGGGGCAGCTTTCTCTTGCAAGGACAAGAATTCAGGATTAAAAAAAAATTAGGACTTTGGCTCCCAGCCCACTAAAGAAATGGAGGAAGTGCCTCCAGGTGTGTCCTTGTGTTCATGGAGATCACAGCTTCCAGGTAGTAGAGTCAT
Organism: Gymnobelideus leadbeateri; assembly: GCA_011680675.1. Classification (NCBI taxonomy): domain Eukaryota; kingdom Metazoa; phylum Chordata; class Mammalia; order Diprotodontia; family Petauridae; genus Gymnobelideus; species Gymnobelideus leadbeateri. The sequence continues at coordinate 1,033,957 of WOXC01008637.1, read as the reverse complement.
CCCAGAAAGCAAGTTGTTGTTTACTTGTGTCCAACTCTGTGACCCCATTTGAGATTTTCTTGGCAAAGCTACTAGAGTCTTTTGCCATTTCTGTCTCCAGGTCATTTTACTGATGAGGAAAATGAGGCAAATGGGGTAAAGTGACTTGCCCAAGGTCACACAGCTAGTTAGTGTCTGGGGCTGGATTTGAACTCAGGTCTTGCTGACTTTAGACCCGGTATTATCCATCGCACCACCTAGCTGTCCCCAGAAAGTAAGGGAGATGGTTAGTGCAGAGAGCTGCCTGTTAGGACCTGGCAGGCATTCTGTTACTCTTGTGACAGGTTTTCCCCAAGTAGAGGACATGCACACTACTCAGATAATGAATGGCAGAGAATGTGTCCCCCAAAGCAAGATCTCCTCTCCTATGGGAAGGAGCCTCAGGATTCCCTCAGCAAAAGATAAGATAAAGGTGAATAAATCCCTGATAGGTTATCAATCCATCAGCAAGAACCTTTGTTACGGGGAAGGGGGGTGCCAGGCCTTGTGCTAACAGCCTCAGTGGTTAGAAACTCAAAGAATGAGACAATCCCTGCTCTCCAGAATCCTGATGTAGCTTCAGCTGACTTGGAAACTCTCCCTGCCACCTCGGTGTCACGGAAATGACCGGGATCAACCTCTAATTCCCAGCTGCATAGATGGGAAGGAAGCATGTCCATGAATGGGCCTGGCTCCATGGGACACAGTTGGTGAGGATGGCTGGGCTAGAAACACATGCACATATGCAGGAAGGCATCAGGAGGTGTGGGAAGCAGCCTGGCCTTGGTGTCTGAGGGTTTGGGTTCAAATACTGACTCTTCTACTTACCAGCTATGGGATCTTGAGCAAGTCCCTCTCCCTAAGACTCTGTTTTCCCCCTTATCTATGAAATTTGACACTCAGACCAGCTGGACTCTGAGGGCCCTTCTAGCGCCAGGCGTGATGAACTATGGCTATGATTTCTAAGTTTCCTCATTTTTTAAAAGGAGGGATCCTATGGGAAATCTCTAATGGTCCTTCTGTTCTGAGTTGTATGATCATGCAATCACTAAGTACTAGGTCCTGCAAACTGCGAATCATGATCCCTGAACTGAGACATCACACCTGCCTGGGACCGAGACTTGCTCAACGGAAGACAGCCACCTTATAAATGAGCAATGGTGTTTCAGATATATTTGTATATGTAAATGTACCTTTGTATGTATGTATCTGTATAATTGTATGTTTAATATACAGTGAGAGCTTATATGACTATAGCTATATACACATTACACTCATGCATACATGTAGTCATATGTGTGAACATATACTCATACATGTAGTCATTTTACACACACACACACACACACACACACACACACACACACACTTAAAGTTAAGAAGTCATCTGGTCCAGTCCTCTCACATTACAGATGAGGAAGCCCAGCTCTAGTGAGGCTAAGTGACCAGCCCTGGGTTACATAAGGTTTAACCAAGGCAGAGAACAAATCCACACTCTCCGATTCCTAGTCACGGGCCCCTTCCATGACATAGTGCTTTGTATTGTAGCGCCCTCACAAGCCCCCACTGATGTGGTGAATTTTTCTAGGCCGACCAGAGCACTTATTACTAGAAACCAAAAGACATTCATTCATTCAAACAGCCTAGCAGAATGAGCAGTAGGAAATAACTCTCCCATATGTGCAGGGATAAGTGCCCTCCTGCAGGTTACTGGGCCACCAAGAGAGGAAGGGATGTGTGCTTGAAAGACGTGAATAAAGAGCACGTATGGAAGGCCCGTATCTAGAGACACATTTTGTCTGGTGATGCACATGGACGGGGCAGCTCCCACCTTCAGTGTGGAGGAGCCCTCAATGCCCTCATTGCACTGCCCTCTGCTGCCACCTGCTGGTCTGTGGCTGTGATGGTGTCCAGGTAGGAGCAGGATCTGGCAGCTTTTGGTTCATAGGGTCTAGGGCCAGCTTTAGCTATTTTGTGAAGCAGAACCCAGCCTTCCACACTCAGCCAGTTCACTAGAGAAGGCCTTAAGCACTTCAAATTTAAACTTCTTTAGAGGCATCTCGGTGGTGCCAGGCCCAGAGTCAGGAGGACCTGAGTTTGAATATAGCCTTAGACACTTAGTAGCTGTGTGACCCTGGCAAGCCTCAGTTTCCCCGACTGTGAAACAGGGGTAATAATAGTACCTACACTGCAGGGCTATTGTGAGGATCAAATGAGATAATATTTGTAAACTGCTTCATACAGTGCCTCTATGTACACCTGTATAGATGCTTCTTCTGCTCCCCTCCCCCTCCCCTTCCTTTAGTTTGTCTTTCTCCTGATGCTACTCAGACGCCTTGAGTAAAAATCCTTCCCAGGATCATGGTCAGGCATTTAGACCCTATCCTACCTATAGTCACCAGCCCCTTCAGAGCCCCTTCTTTTCCACACCAGTAATGCCATCGGTTTCCATGCAAACCAACTTGGGAGACAGACTGAGCAGGGAAAAGGGGGCTGATAGAGTTGGCGTCCTCTGCCCCTTTCCTCCCCAGTGACCACGTTGGGTGTGTACCCTCCATGGTAGAATTGATGCTTATTCATTTGCTTCAGCAGCTCAACCAATAATCAATTAATTCATTGGGTTGAAAAGACCAAGTTCATGTTGTTTTGCTTCTTTTAATCAAATGTCCCTTAGAAGATTGAAGCTGAATGGGACAGATAGTGGAAGGTAATAATGGAGGGTAAAGACAATCAGAAGTCTCCAGCCTAATACTCCCTTGTGGATTTTTAAAATTATTTTGTTTTGTTTTTGTTCTCTCTACCTGGTTTTGGTAGATGAGCTTTTGTTAGTGAAATAACAGTCTGCTGATCTACTGAAGGAGTTCACTCAGCTTCACTGCCTTCCAGCTCTGGTCTGTGATCACGTCCTCTGAGCCTAGTTTTGCTAAATCTACCCAAAAGAGTGTTTCTGAGCCTTATCGCACATCAAAGTCATGGTAACAGTCTTGTTCATATACTTTGCAAAATGGAGTTTCTCTGAGAATTTACATCCAGCAAGGCTGCAAGGAGCATTTTTCAGGCCACTGGGATATCTAAGTCAGATACAAGATCCTGAGTGGCCTTAACCGCAGCAACTTTATTCATCCTTATTAGTTCCCAGAGTATCACAGATTTGAAGGACTTTAGAGGCCAGCCAAGGCGATCTCTCCCCAATCATGGGTGAGCAGGGATTACTTTTATATTCTATGTAGACATATAGAGCTGGCCTTCCTTTGAGCACCTCCAATAAGGAGGAATCCACCAAATCCCAAGGGAATGAATTCCACTTAGGGGCACCTTTAATCATTTGGGAACTTGCCCTAAGTTAGTCTCTTTGCCACCTACCCCTCTGCTCCTAGATACATCCTTTAGGACCGAGGACAATGTGCCTCCTCCCTCTTCTGCCTGAAAGACCCTCAAATACTTGAAGGCAGCTCTCACATTCTCCATAAGTCTTCTCTTCTCTAGGATAAACATGACCAATTCCTTCATAGGCTCCTCTTCTGACATGATCTTGAAGCCCCTCATCATCCTGGTCACCCTCCTAAGGACCCTCTTCAGCAACAACTTCTCTCTGATTCATCTTTTTGACTCAAATTGACTTCTGAAGCCATTTCTGTTCCTGAAGTCTGACGTGCTGTGAGAAACCCAGTTTCTATAAACACTTCTGGTCTTTCTCAAAAGCTCCTTAATATCTGCCTGTGGCCTCTTGTCACCTATAGCTGTTGCTTGTTGCCTTATAAAACCAACATAACTGTTCTCTGGCTTACTCCCTTATCCCTGCATCTCTCCCCTGACCCCATCTCTCTCTCTCTCTCTCTCTCTCTCTCTCTCTCTCTCTCTCTCTCTCTCTCTCCTTTCTCCTCTTTTTCCCCTTTCTCTCTCCCTCTTCTTCCTTCTTTTCTCTGTCTCTCTCTTTTTCTCTCATATACACATACACCACACACACACACACACACATACACTCACATGCACAAACACACACACATACACACACACACAAACACACCATGACCACTCTTCATTTCACCCTGTTTCCTTCTGGTCTAGGTGCAGAATCCTTTGGGTCTTGTAATTGTGACATAATTCCTTCTTGGCCTGAAGGAGTCCATAGCCCTCCCATCATTAACCAAGGTTTACTGGCTGTTCTTCTGGTAACTTTTTGAGGTGTAAGACATGACCTTCCAGGGATGGCTGATTCAGCAGGGGGGCTGTGGAAGACAGACAAAAAGCTAAATAATATATAGCTATGGAGTAATTTAAACACCACGAGAATAAAGCTGAATGTATTTTTCTTAATATTTAACTATAATAGACTCTATCTTTTTCATTGCATACAGTTTCATGGAAAGATCGTTAAATATTAATTATACTATTTTGAACAGATTTCATTACACTGAGAGAGATGGGCGAGGGATGAGCAACACTGCCTGGGAAAATAGCCTAAGCTAGGCATATATTTTGGCTTGAGGTAAATGCCACAAAGGAGAGCTGGGGCAATTTCCCAAAGCAGCTGTTTGGGTGTGGGGCTGTAGTGTTGGGAGGCAAAGTCTGGAGACCTGCATGAAGCTGCTTAGGGAGAGGCCACAGGAATGAGGGGGAGGGGAGAAGGAACCTTGGCCCTGAGTGAGGAAGGAGCCTCACCCTGCCTTCCATTGGAGAATTTCCTATTGGGACTAACTCTTCTTGCCAGCTAGGTGCTGAGCTGTACTTCCTGTGCTACCAAAGGAGGGTGGGCTCCTGTCCACATCTGTAATAGTAATGGAATTTAAAGATCCCCCTGTATTGGCTTGATTTTCTGGTTATTAAAATCCAGAGCTTGTGAATCCCACTTGTGGGATGGACTTGCTGACATGAAAAGAGAGGGCTGAACTGGGAGGAGCTGGTGCCATGGATTTGGAGAGGCACAAGCAGAGGAAGAGAAGCAGAAGAATTTTTGGAAGCAGCATCATAGAGGTAGAGAGAGAGAGAGAGAGAGAGAGAGAGAGAGAGAGAGAGAGAGAGAGAGAGAGAGAGAGAGAGGATTGCTGAGGGCCAGTTTGAGCTACCCAGGACTTCTGAGAGCTGCCACCTAGAACTGCCAAGGACTGAGTAGACATGGCTGTGATGCTGGTACTTTGTCTGTTTTGATGTTATTTTGCCAGATTCATCAACTGGTGAAGGACAGTGCTGTTGTTGCAGAGGTCCTGGAAACTTGCTGTTGGTTCAGAAGCCGTGAAGAAGGATTTTCTTGTATGTTTACAGAAATCCTGGAAGAGGGATTTGCTGATGTTTTCAGGGATCCTTGGACGGTTCTGCAGACAGAAAATGAATTAATGAGGACACTGGCAATGTATCTTGTGGCCTTGCTAAGCTTTGTCTCCCCAGGAACAGAGATTGCTGAGAACTTGCCTTGGGTCAAGATGAAGAAAAGACCTCTCTTTGGGTATTAAATGCTGTGATGATATTTTAACCTTGTCGTAACTCTGGGGTAGATGGCCTTTCCAGGTATGATCCAAGGGTGGGAAACTTGACTTTTTGTGCTCTGTGACTGACCAGATGAATGTACTTTGTTTATGATTGGAAACTAATCTCCATTTGAGAAGAGGGGTTTTGTGACTGACTAAATGAATGTACTGCCCAGGGGTGAAGTAGCACTAGGAAATTATTGAATTATACTTGGTGAATGCTGTATTTTTAATTATGCTGTATTTTGCTTTTCTCCGTTCTTAATTTGTCACTGAATAAAATGGAGAGAGGCTATGCTGGTATTTTGAACCTTGGAAAGTTGCCTTTGCTTGGCATTACAGCATCCTCTATGTGTGGCACCTGCAATAAGATGCCCATCATCCCACCCTAGTGAGAGCTCTTCCCTGGACCTTTCTGCAGCTGATCAGCGCTCTGTTGGTCCTGAGTACCCAGATCAAGGTTACCACACACAATTTGAAAAAAATACCCAATTTTGTCCAAAAGAACCAAGTACTTAGACTAGATCAAGCAAACACTAAATGTTAGGAGAGGTAAGCCCATGTGTATACACACATATAGCCTACACACATGTGTGTATTCATTCTTACACATGTGTGAATTATACATGCATGTACATATATGTATAATATGGTAGAGCCCACTCTACCCAAAGGCCTAGAGAGCAGGAAGCATCTTCATCAGACAAAGGAATTTGGAGGGATACATGGGAGTTGTAAGACATTGACAGAAGGCAACATTTATTACCCCTTAGAGCCCAGCTCAGGGTGCAAAGTCAGCACACCAGCATGTGACTGCTGCAGAGAAAGACAGAGTGTGGGGCCTGGAGGCAGGAAGACCCAGGTTCAAATCTCACCTCAGACACTTACCAGCTGTGGGCAGGTCCCCTAGCCTTGGTTTCTCCATCTGTAAAATGGGGATAATAAGAGCACCTCCCTCCCAGGGTTATTGTGAAGATCCCATGAGGCCATAATTGTAAAGGGCTCAGCCCAGTGATGGGCACATAATAAGTCCTATATCAATGTCATTACCATTGCAGCTACGGCTCTAGCAGAGCCTTGGGCTGCCCCCAAGAGGCAGGGAATGGGTTGCCCGCTAAGCAGAGGCTGGAACATGCATTGTTGGTTATGCTTTAGAAGGGATTCTCATTCAGGTGCAGGAGGACTCAATGGCCACTGAAGGCCTGTCCACCTGGGAGGTCCTGTGGGTCTGTCCTGCCCATTGCTTCTCTCACCGAGCACCCTCATCATGGATAGTCAGCAGATCTGGGTCATGTAGGATTGCAATATTGATAGCAGTATGGATTGCAGAGACTGATGTGGAGAAGGAGGCCATAGAGGTGAATTAGATGCTGATAATGAAAAGTCTGGCAGTATTGACCTCTAATGCAGATACAGCCCAAGTTACTGCCTCCATAAATCCTCTGGGTGCTCCGGGCTGCTTAAGATTTCCTTATTCACCACCATTTTTCAGGAGAGAAATGTTTGACCTGTCAAGCTCTGTCTTCGTAAGAGACCTCTCTGCTGGAGAACTGTCAAGGTTCACTCTGCTGCCCCAGAGGGACAGGCAAGAGGGGCTGTCCCATCCCACGTTGATATATTAGTATGCAGTTGGTGACCCCATCAAGAGTCTAATTGATAAATATTTAAGACTTCTTCAGGGAAGCGGCCATATTTAAATAAACATGAGCCCTCCCCCCCCCCCCATGGTTTGTCATTGATGAAAGGTCAAATCTGCATATCTGAGGAGGACAGCCTTTTCTCCTTGAGTCTCCTGGATCTGCACTGTCCACTGTCTGGTGGCCTGATCAGAGGTCTTCCAGTGCAGTGTGGCAGTACTTTTCCATGATCCATCCCTACCAGAGAGCTCCCAAACTTTCCTCCTAACTAGTCAATACAGTAAAATTGGTAGGGGCTGTTAAATACTATAAAAGTTATGATCACCCAAAGGGTTTCCTAAGTGTTCATGTCTAGAAGTAAAAGTGAGATGTGGGTGGCCACTGGTTAAGTTGGAGAGGGGGCTGGTAAGGGGATGGGAAAGTCATTGACAAAAGGGAGAGCACTCCCCAAAATGAAAGCCTTGAGTCTGTATGTTAAAATTATTTTAGATGAATGAATGAATAGAAAGCATTTTAAAGAAATTAATACTCTGTGCCAGTACACGCTGTGCCATGCCCTGGAGACAAGGATACAACAGAAGAGTCCCAGGGAGCTCGCATTGTAATTGAGGGGCACAGTATATTGGGGAGTGGTGGCAAGAAGAGTCCTTATGGGGATGGGAACTGGAGCCACAGGGGAGACGAACGCATCCTTTCCATGCTTTCCATCTGCTAGTGATGTGATTGTTGCTCCTGAATCTGAAATGGTGATGGAGTCCATGTGTGACTGGACTAGGCAGCTGGTGTGGAGATGATTGGGAATTCAAGGGAGGCTTCTGGAGTTCAGGACGGGCCCATATATAAGAGCATAAGATCATAGCTGGGGATCTGGAAGAGGCCTGAGCAGTCCTCTAGACCCCTCCTCTCATTTTACAGATGAGGAGGCCCAGGCCCAGAAAGATTAAATGATCTTTTCAATGTGTCTACACTAAGCTTGACCAAGCTCAGTTTCTTGGTGGCTTAGGTTTGATACTGGAATGAAACAGAACACTCCCAGGTCATTCAACATTTACACAAAGAGCTTTACTTAGCCATAGCAGGGGAAGGCAGTTGAACAGAATGCTATGAGATGATTCAGCTGAATGAAGCAGCCTTGACTCTGAGTTGCCCATTATTGGCTGCCAGCCAAGGCTTAGGAAGAGACTGGAGCTCCTTGTCTTTTGGGTGACTGGGAAACAGTGTAATCAGCCCTTAGGTATTTGTAGGGGTTTAGGGGAGAGCTCAAGCAAGTCCCTGCTTTCTGGCTCCGTCCCCTAATCAACCCTTAGGAGAAGCTTTCGGCTGGGCCTGGGAGTGAATGCTCTGGTTGGCTCCTCCCAACCCCAAGGCCAAAAGCAAAGCCCTCAAAGATCCTCTAGGGAGATCCTATCTCAGTATTGATTCTGAACTGCTCAGAGGAATGTCTGAGTGTTTCTTCTTTTTTTTTATTAATTTATTTTAAACCTCAATGCACAATAAGAAAAGGAAAAGAAATATATTATAAACTTAAATACAAAATAAGAAGGGAAAAAAACTATTGCCAGGTGCACAGCAGAACATAAGAGAGGATTCAAAACATGCAGCGATAGGTTTCCATGTTGAGAATGCCATTATCATAAATACTGCACATCGCGTTCACAGCTGGCCGTCTTTGCTTTGCTTCCTTGCAAGTTTTCTACCATTCTCTGCCGTGCACTTTGACTTTGTTCTTTTTCCCCCTTCCTCCTCCCTTCTCCAAGAAGGCTACAATTATGCATGGATGTGTAAATATATACACATACACACATATATAGATATATACTTATATGTACACATACATGGATGCACACACATATACACATACATACATATATAGATATATGTATATGTACACACATACATGGATACACACATATGTACACATACACACATATATAGATATATGCGTATATGTACACACATACATGGACACACACACATATATACACATATATACTTATATATCTGTAATAATATTCATATATAGACATATATGTTCATATGCATCTATGTAAGACTGGGCTGTACTTGTTTGTCCTGTTTCTCTGACGGTGAACCTCTTCCTTCATAGGTCCAAGTCTTTCTATACTTTTCCAAGTTCACTGACTCATTTCCTACACCACAGCAACATTCCAGCCTCATACTACCTAATTATTTTAAATGGTCTGAAACAATATTAATTCATATAGTTGTCATATAGAGTAGTTTCCCTACTTTTCTCTTTTGGTCAAATATATTTTAGTTTTACCTTTGTCCAAGATCATGATTATTAGCCCTGCTTTTTTCCCCTAATAAATTCTGCTCCTGATCTTTATTTTATGTTCGCATGCATCTCTAATTTCCCATCCCTTCTGATCACTTTGCTTTACTTCTACTCACTGCCTTGCCCTTCTATGATTTAAACTGCTCCCCCTCCAAAGATCTCCCCCTCACCTTCTCCCCCTTTCTCCTTCCCCTCTTATTTCTAACTGAATTTAGAAGATTTTTTATAGCCTTTCAAATATGCTATTCCCTCTTTATTCCATTCCTGCTAGATACCCTTCTATACCCCACTTTATCCTATTCCCTCACCCTCTCTTTTTATACATTTAGAAGATTTTTATTCCCTTCTAAATGAAGATATTACTCTCTTTAAAACCCAGATCTGACGTAAGTAGGTATCCTCCTAGCAAATCCTCCCTTATCCTCTCCCACCTCCCTATCCCTTTAGCCTTTTATTTCTTTCTGAATTTAGAAGACTTTTATGCCCTTCTAGATATGTGTGTGTGTGTATTGTTCCCTCTTTATCCCATTCCTGATGAAAGTAGGTTTCCAGAACTACCAGCCCTCCTTCCACATCTAATTCCTCTGTGTTAGTTCTTCCTCTTGTATTTCAATTGTATAAGACAATGATTCTTTTTACCTTTTCCTACATTCTCAGGTTTACCCCAGTCTTTCTTTTGAGCTACCCAATTACCATCTTAGACATACGATTTACCATTTTCTCATATAAAAAATCAACAGTCTGTCCTTAATGAGTCCCTTGTAATTAGTCTTCGATGTGTACCTTATATTTCTTTTGAATATTATACATCAAATTTCCTATTAAGTTCAATTTTTTTCCAACAAAATTCTGAAAGTCTGGCAATTCATTGAATGTCCTTTTCCCCCCCCATTCAGGATTATGTTCAACTTTCACTGGCTTCCCCTTGCCTATTTCTAATTTTCAAGGAGCTGTTTTCTTCCTTAATATTCTGGATCTCCTTTTCCAGCTGGTCAACTTTCTTTTCATAATCTTGCTTTTCTTGGATTGTTCTTAATTAAAAAAAAAATCCCTCAACCTCTCTCATTTGACTTTTAAAGTCTTTTTAAAGTCCTATGAATTCTTTTTTTTTTTTTTAAAGCAATTGGGGTTAAGTAACTTGCTCAAGGTTACACGGCTAGTCATTATTTATTCGTGGGTGCTCATTTTCTGAGGCCGGATTCGATCTCGGGTCATCCCAACTCCGAGGCCGGCGCTCTTACTCACTGCGCCACCTAGCCGCCCCTCTATGAATTCTTTTGGGCCAGATGACCATTTGACATTACTCTTTGGGGAAGGAGAGACTTTTTTTTTTTTGCTTCAGTATCCTCTGAAGACTAAGTGGTCTTCTCTATTCCCATAGCAAGTTTCTATAGTTGGATTCTTTTTACTTCGTGTGCTCATTTAAAAAATTTGTAGTAGCTTATTACTGTGATCACTTCTAGTCCCGAGGGATAGGGGATGGTGCCTCTGGCCTCAGATCCCCTTTCAGTTCTCCCCTCTGACCGAAAATAAATAATGCAATAACGCCACCCTCCTGTAAGTGCCCACAGCCAGCTGAGTCTGCCCCACTGCTTCTGCTCTCCCTGGTCCCTTATCAGCAGAACTTCACTCCATGTTCCCCAGCTCAGACACCCCACTACCCACACTGTCCGGGAAGGGAAAGTTCTTGTGACTGTGGGGAAGCTACCTCCCAAGCCAACTAGCCCCAGGGCTCGATGCTTGCTCTTTCAGGGGTCCTAGCCTGGAAGTGTTTACTCTCACAGGGGCCAAACCTATCCTGGGGTTTTTCTTCAGATCTTCTCTCGCTGCCCCAGGAACCCCACGGTCCTGCCCCAACTCTTGTTTATTTTTTACCACTTTGCATTTGCCCGGAGGTGCTATTCTGGCTTTTTTTTGTGGGAAAAGAGGAGAGCCTGGAATTTTCCGAGCGACTCTGCCATCTTCCCAGAATCCTCTCCTCCGTTCTTTTTATGTCTGACTCTTTCAATCAATCACAAGACATTTCCCTTGTCTTCTCTCATCAAAGCCCCCATGATCTTTCCCAAACAGTAAGATTTTATTCATACCTGATTTTGAATGACTGATAGTTTCAATGGGGATATGTGGGCTTTCCCTGATTACATTAACTCTTACAGTTGGCCTCTGTATGTGTTTGGCATGTACATGCACACATGTATGTGCCTGAAGGTTTGGGTATACATGTAATATATGTATGCGTGTTTATGCACGTGAATTTATGTGTGCATATTGGTGTTTTTCGGTATGAATGTTTGTATCTGTGTGTTTGTATACATATATGCATGCATGTGTATGTAGTGTGTGTGTGTGTGCGTGCTCTCAAATGTCCATGCCAGAGCATACCTTCACTGTGGAAATGTAAAGTTGTGCAGGCATCAGTCTCAGAGTCAAGATGCTTTTGGCTTTGCCTGGTTAAATGCTTTCTCCCTCCCTTCTTCAAATTAGGTGGCAGGAGCAGTGATGGTCTTGTATGATGGCAGTTTCTCTTGGATAACCCAAATTGACAGAACATTCTTTGTGCTGAGGGAATCACTCATGCTGTGCTCTTGGAAATGATGATGAAGGATCCGTATGAATCAGGACATGTGAACTGATGACGGAAGCTCGGCTTTGCTCCCATTGAATCTTTGTTCATCTATTCCACAATTCTCTATTAAGCCCTGGCCAGGTGTCAGGCACCAGGAACTGGGCAAACTCAGGGAGAAATGAAGCCCTCATAGCCTTGAGGAGGGTATATTCTACTGGGGGACAACACCACGGACACAGGGAAGTCCCTACAAAGGGTCTGTTAAAAATGACAGGGAGGGGGAAGGCCCTGGATTGAAGTCAGAAGATGCAGGCTAGAAGCTGGCCCTGCCCATAGGACTTAGGCCCACAGCTATCCCTTTTCAGGCCTCAGTTTTCAGCACTGCAAAACAAGGTAATTGGAGAGATTATCCCAAGGGTCCTTTCCAGGTAGACAGGGCAAAGCTGAGCATCCTTGATTTACAGATGAGAAAAGAGACCGGGTCTGGGGAGGCAGCACATTCATGACCAGTTCTCTTTCAAACACTTTGCTAAATCCTTAGAACTTAGGAGAAAAGGGGTGTCACTGAGCCTACCTTGGAAGGACACTATCTAAATCAGACTCAGTGAAAACTGTGCGCATGGTAGGGCAGCTCATGGCTTACAAAGTCCTTTGCGTTAGTTATCTCATTTGATCCTCCCAACAACCTTGTGATGTGGCTGCTGTTATTAACCCCATCTTACAGATGAGGAGACTGAGGCTCGGGTGTCTTCAGCACCTTGGTCAGGGTCACACAGCTGGTAAAGGGGCTAATTCACATCCAGGTTGGACTCCAAGGCTGGAGCTCTCCCCACTTCTCCGCCCTTCTCATTCTTTAATCTCTCCTATGGGTGCTTGCAATGCCCTCCTTGTGGGTCTCCCTGCCTGCAGACTTTCTGAGCTCTGATCCATCCTTCACACAGCCACCATGCTCAGATCTGATTATGACTCCTCTCGTCTACCCCTTCCAGAGGCTTCCCATAAACTAAGAGTGTTTAGCTCTAAGCCCCCTTCCCATCCTGGCCCTGCCATTTCTTTCTAGCCCAGTTGTGTGCTTCCCCACATCCTGAACTCTGTGCCAGCCAAATTGGCCACCTCCATGTCTAAATTTTAGAATAGCTGTACCCCTGGAGCTTCACACAAGAGTAGGTGCTTACTAGATGCTTGATTGAACAAGTAATCAACAAACATTTATTAAGCACCTACCACATGCCTGGCACTGAAATGAGCAAGCCCCTGCCGAGAGCTTACATTCTGTTGGGGGAACACTATATGGCCACATGTAAGTAGTTGATCATCGTGCCTGCTTTGTGGGAGCCTTCCTAGTCAACATTCTTTCCTTGTTCCACCCAACTCCAGCTCCAGGGACCTTCTTAAGAATCCCCTGCAGTCTGGTTCCAAAGCTGGGCTCCAGTGCCAGGCTTCACATGGAATAAGAGAGAGCTTCCTTCCATGGTTTGCATGGGTGTGGATGTCCAAGGTCACTTCTAAAGGCAGCCAGCAGGTCTCCACACACATACATGCTCCATCATCTAGATAGAATTAGACATTCAGGATGGAAAAGTGCAGAGGTGAGTGCAATTCTAGAACATAAAACCTGATAATATTCCTAATAACAGTTCGGGGCTTATCTCCTCAGTCTCCAAGGATTCAGGAAGTTGCAGCTGGGTCTTAGAAATGCTTTTCAAATACATTGGAGCAAATCCTTCTTTTGACAGGGGCCCTGGGCTTCTACCGTGGGGATCATCATGTGTTCCTTTCCCACAGGCTTCCATCCTGACCTGTAGTTTCTGCAGACTCCGAAGAAGGCTGGCAAGCCTTGGTGCTCCTGCTCAGAGCCCCAGGCTAAGTGTGGGCCCTTCTGTAAGTGTGGTGCTCATAGTAATTCAGATTTCATGATCCCAGCATCCCAGATTCTCAGAGTTGGAGGGACCTCAGCTTCAGCAAGGGCCACCAAGATCTGAATAACAATTTCAGGAAGGCTTTTCCCACCTGCCTACATCCAACCGAAATGGGGCTCTCTGTAGCTTCCTACCCCATGCCCCTTGCTTCTGGTTCTGCCCAGCAACACAAAGGTGAAGTCTCTTCCTCCCAGCCAAGAACCTCCCCCATGAAGGAGCACCCCAGTTCTGTGAAATTTGTATTTCCTTAGTACATGTGGATTCATATCTGCTGGTGTTGCTCTCTCACCCCCTCTGGCCCTTTACTCTCCTGGTAGAATGTAAGCTCCCTGAGGGCAGGGACTGTTTTGTTTATATTCTGTCTGGTGCCTACCACAGCGTCTGGAACATCATAGGCACAATCCTAGTCATCCTTCCTTTGTTGGAGGAAGGAATGAGTCTTCTCTCCTCCAGGCTAACGATACCCAGTCGTGAGCTCATGTGGCTTCTCTTACCAATTCATTTTGATATTTAATAACCCCTGGCATATGGAAATCCTTTTTTAGCCTCCCTGATGCTGCATGGACCCATTTCCTCTCTTCCCTCCACCGAGATGGAGAGCAGAGGCTAAGTAGCTGCCATAAAATAAGTCTTTATAAACCTGATGCTGTCACTGGGCTCCCCTTTATCCTGATTTTCTCTGCCCTAAACAATCCCAATTCATTCAACCTTTTCTCTCAGGCCTTGTTTTCTAACTTTTTAATTATGCATGCTTTCCTCCCCTGGAAATGGCTTGAGGTCTATAGCAGCATTTTTTTTTTTTTTGGGCTTGTGATACTATTAAATACTCATTAAGCAGGAGAAACATTTCCATATACAGATTGTAGAGCCAAATGAACCTATCTGCAGAGCAGTGGACATTGGGAAAAGTGCTCCTCTTTGTGCATCAAGTCGTGGGATGCCCCCAGAGGGCTATGCAGATGTTATAAATGGGAAAAGGGTAGGAAAGAAGCTCTCCTAGCAAGCTGTTAACCATTTCAGGAATTGTTTACAAGCTGTTTTGGGTGAACTTTTAAATACTGTCTGAAATTGCTTCAGTTATGGTCTACAATCAGTCCGCCATTGCAGTTGATCTTCTGGGATATTGGGTTGGGCACACCCTAAACTTTAAAGTTTCTGTTCCCTGACATGAAGAGAAAATTGTAGAGAGAATGGATTCTGGGCTCCGAGTTCTCTAATTGGGAAAGCATTGAGTAAAGCACTGGCACATAATAGGTGCCTAATAAATGCTGGTTCCTTGCCCCCTGTCTAAAATAGAAACAGAGCATTTGTAGAAGTATTCTCCTTTCCTTTGAATCATACCCATATATGGCTTAGAGCTGGAAGGAAACCTTGGAGGCCATCTGGTCCAACTGCCTCAGTTGACAGAGGAAGAAACCGATACTGTTCATTTTCTAATATAGAAAGGTAAGGGACCCACACCTACTCACAAGCAAAGGGCATGGAAGGTGAGTTTTGACTGATTTTTCCAGTTCAGAGAAGGCCAGACTACCAGGGGGAGAAGCACAGACCTCGATGCCAGTCCTGTGGTGCTCAAGCAGGGCCAGTGGGAAGCAGGTCAGCCCTGCCATGTCCTCTCAGTGACCTCTCACCATCTCAAGCCCAAGCAGGAGCTTTTCTCATTACTTGGCCTTTGTATGGATCTGCAAGATTCTGGATATAGATATTTTTATATGCAGATGCCACCCATGCAGGCCTTCCCATCTCATGTGTCCCTTGTCCAGAATCCATCACAGGGGCCTCAGCTGTTGGCTGGGGGCTTCCCTCCTGTTCTCTTGCCTTTGAGCACAAGCCAATGAATCTTGCTGGTCATCCACTCATCGTCCCTGGGATCTGCCTATCCTCCATTGCAGGCCTATTATATTTCTCTGGTGGCTTCCCTTTTGCCACTTCTCCCATGTAATTCTCCATGGACAGTGTTTCATAGCTTGCTCACGCCCACCATCTTCCTCTCCATTGCTCTTGAACTGATCCTAGCTTTAGCCCTTTGGAGATCATGGCACTCCACGATACAAAGCCACACCTTACAGGACTAGGAAGGTGTGAAAGAGACGGGCTTTGGTTTAGGGAGAAGCTTGGGGTCATTTCCCAAGGTAGTGTAAGCCCATTCTCCTATTCCATCATGTACCTAGCTTATTGTCCACTAGTCATGTCTTTCTCAGCTATATGGACTGATGGACGTTCTCACTAGATCTTCCCTCCAGCTACCTTTCATAGGTGGAACCGCAGACGTTCTTCATTCACTTGTGTGTACATATACATTTGCACATACATATATAATTTCCCTCCAACTACATGCTTAAGAGATTTTTTAAAACACATTTTTTAAAAAAAGTATTGAGTTCCAAATTCTATCTCTCCGTTCCTCCCTTCCCTCCTTCTCCCTGAGACAGTAAGCAATCAGATATAGGTTGTACATGCATCCACTTGGTTTTTCCTGTGTGCATAATTAGGCCAAACTTTTAAGAGGGATTATAGATCTCATTGGGTTCCTCAGTGGCCTTCTTATGGTTCTCTCCTCGAAGGCATCTAGATCACAAAGAAGATAGAGTGCTACACTGAAATGATGGAGATCTGAGTTCAGTCTGGCCTTAGACACTTACTAGCTGTGTGACCCTGGGCAAGTCACTTGACTTCTATCTCCTTCAGCTTCCTCCTTGGTAAAATGGAGATGACACTTACACCTGCCTTCTGGGGTTGTTGTGAGGATCTAATGAGTCAGCCCATGTAAGTCCTCTACAAACGTGGCAGTGCTTTATCAATGCTAACTATAATTATCACTATTTAATGAGGAAGATAATTATGGAGGCAGAACCATGCTAGTGCTTTTCAAATGGCCCAGATCTCTGCCCACTCCGAGATTCTCCAAGCCTGAGAAGCTTTGTTCTCTTGTTCTTCCCAGACTTTAAAGACCCTTCCCGGGCATGTTACCCAGCATCCTCCTTGCATGTGAATGCCTGGGCCTCTAGGTGATGCCAATGGAGCCTGCTGGTCCTGGAGCTGGGAAGGCCTGGGGTCCACAAGGCCCACTCCCAAGACCAGTGGATTCCCTTCTCTTGGCCTGAGCTTCCTCATAACGTTTACACCAAAGGATTGTGGCGAGAATGAAGCAGCTGCTTTATCGCGGCATTTGTGAGCCTTGAAGTGTCACATATGGCTAGCCTTCTACTATCATGAGAGAGCAGAGTCACTTAGCAGTGTTGACTGAATGCCTACTGTGTGCAGAGTACTTACTGTGTGCAGAGCACCTACTGCGTGCAGAGCATCATGCTGGAGGCTGGAGACAGTCAGACTCATGGAGATGTAGGCTTTTCCCTCATCAATATGGTTACAAGCATTTATTAAGCACCTTTTGTGTGTGCAGCTTCAAGCAGATTATAATCTAGCAGGGAAATAAGGCTCAAACATGAAGAGCTGTAAAGCAGGACATTAAAGTAGCACCACAAACATAAAGAAGAGCCATGAGCAGCAGGGAGGGGGCTGGTTCAGGAGTCCAAAGGCCTGGATTATCGAATCCTGTCCCCATCACTTGCTTTTGTGGCCCTGGGCCACTTGCTGAATGGTTCTGCTTTTCTCATTCTGGTCTCTAAGGTTTCTTCCAGCATGAGATCGCAGATTGTGGGCTTTCTGTTTGCTTTTGCACATGCAGCCCTAACACAGCTCCTGGCACATGGGAGAGCTGAATCCTTGCAGAAGACCTTGGAGCCCTGCACAGTGTGGAGTCTGGGGGGTCCTCCAGCAGGGAGCGCTTGAGTTGGGTTTAAAACGTGGCTAGGAATTCTGCAGGCCAGCGGGGAGGGAGGCCATTCCAGGTAGAAGCATAGCCTGAACATAGGCAGAGAGGGAGAGAATAGAGCTCAGAAAGTCACCCGTCCAGTTTAGCCAGAGTACAAAGGGCACTGAAGGTAATCCTAGGAGGTTGGGCTGAGAGGTAAGGTGGTGAGAGCTTGCAGCAGACCTGAATGCCAGGGAAAGGAATCTGAACTCCATAGACAAAGACTGAGGTCTAAAGGAAGAACTGTTCTTCTATGGCTCCTGCCGCCATCCGTACCTAACACCGCACCTCTGACCTTTGCGTCGATTGTTTTGGAGGCCAGGAACGAGATAACCAGGGAGCCCAAATGGGAAAACCTGGGCCCAGACTTTCAGTCCCAGAATTGTATCCAGCTACTAGGTGATGCCAGAGCTTCTCAGTGGACACTTAGCTCAGGCCTCCCCTCCTCTTACTCGGGGCTCAAGATATGGTTTCTGTTACCTACCGGCTAGTGTTGGCCAGCCCCCATCACTTAGGAAGCATCACTATTCACCTACTCTGGACCCGTCATTATTCCCCAATTTGACACATGATTCATCTGACATTGATTAAATGCTTGTTATACTCCTGGCATATTACAAGTTTTATCTCATTTGAGACCTATAACAACCCTGTGAGGTGGGTGCTGTTATCCCCATTTTCAATGAGGCAAACAGCTCAAGTGACTTGCCCAGGGTCACATGGCGTCTGAGGCTGGATTTGAACTCTGATCTTCTGACTCCAGGCCCACTGTTCTGTCCACTGTGCTAAAGCTGCCTCTAACAGAAGGAGGGATCAGTGTTCTCCTTGCTCCAGAGAGCAGAATGAATAGCAATGTAAGACATTTCAAAGAAACAAGTTGAGGCTGGCTGCATGGTCAGGAGAAGACTTGAGAACAATTGGAAGGTCCCAAAATAAGGTGCACTGTCCTGGGGAGGGATTGGCCTCCTCTTTGGAGGTCTATAAGAGAAGGCTGGATGACCCTGCGTTGACTCGAGTAGAGAGGGCTGGGTTTGTTTGAGTTCAGGTTTGTGTTGGACCAAATGGCCTTTTCATTATTTCATACCCATGATTCCTTTCTGTTTTTCTGGGTAAAGAATGTCTACTTCCCTGAGACAGATAAAATGGGAAAAGCCACATTTTGTTCCAACCTCTGAAACTCCTACAGATACCTCCTGTTAGGAGCAGCTGAGGTCACGTTCTTGTTGGGTCTAGTCTAGATGACCTTCCTGCTCCAGTGTGTCCTCTTGAAGTCAGCCTTTACCCATCTCCTGAGTAATCTCCCCTTTCCCTGTTCTGATTATACCTCTGCTCCACTCGAAAGTCTTCAGTGGCTCCCATCGACTGTCAAAGTGTGAACTCCAATATTGGCATTCAAAGGTCTCCATGGTTTTACTCCAACCTGCCTTTCCAAGCTCTATTGCAGCTCACAGATTTTCCATTCTAGTTAACTCAGTTCTTTTCTGTCTCCCATACTCTTCATGCCCTCTCCCTCCTCTGTGCCCTGATCACTCTGACTTCCATGCCTAAAATGGACCGAGGTTTCATTAGCCTTATCTATTAAAGTCTCTTAAGGCCCTCAGGAACTCCATCAGGCATCCTCTCCTCCAGAAATCCTTCTTGGGTCCCTCCAGCTGGAGCTGGACTCTTCCACAACATTTCAATGGGGCTTGATGTGCCTTTCTTTTTTTTTTTTTTTTTGCATTTAACTTACTCTTCTTTCTGTCTTCTTACTTGGGGAAATGGTTTTTTCCCCCTGTTATATTGAAAGTTCCTTGGAAGAACTCAGGAGTTACATCCTGCATGAAAGCTTTCCTGATTTTCTGTTATGGTCTCTACCTCCTAAAATTATTTTGCATTTATTTCCAGAAGAATGTAAGCTCTTTGAGAGCAGGGTAAGAACTTATTATGTGCCAGATACTGTGCTAGGCACTATGGTACAAACGCCCAAGGGAAAAGTCCCTGCCCTCAAGGAGCTGATATTCTCTCAAGGGAAATAAGCACATGGAGATAAATGCCAGACACATACCAAATGGATGCCAGATTGCCTTGGTTGGCGGGAGGGGAGTCACAAGCAGTGGGAGAGAAGGTGAGGGGGAGGTACCAGGAAAGGCTTCATGCAGAAGTAGGTCCTTTAGATGAGCTTTAAAGAAACCCAGGGATTCTAAGAGCTGAGGGGAGGAGAGAGCATTCCAGGCACTGGGGCTCACCAGTACAAAGATGGGAGATGGAATGAAGAAGAAGAAGGATGAATGAAGAAGAAGGCTAGTTCAGCTCTGCCACAGAGGGTGTGGAGGGGAGCCATATGTAGTATGGTTAGTAAACTGTGAAGAGGGGCTCATATTTAATGGTGGGGTCACTAGGGAACCAGAGGAGTTTATGAACAAAGGTGATATGTTTAGTCCTTCACTTGAGGAAAATCACTTCGATGGCCATATGAAAGATTTTTTGGAGTGGAGGAAGACTTGAGGCAGGGGCTAGAGGTGATGAGGGTCTGAACTTGGTGCCAGCTATGTGAATGGAGAGAAGGGTATGTGTTCTGCCTGTTGTGGAAGTAGAATTGACAAGATCTGTCAATAGGTTGGCTGTGGGGGATGAGTAAGAGTGGGGAGGTGACTATGGGATTGAGGCTGTGGGCTTGGGTGACTGGGAGCATGGTAGTGCCCTCAACGGTCCTAAGAAAGTTCAGAAGAAAGGCAAGTTTGGGCAGATAGGTGATGAGTTTGTTTTAACAGGTTGAGTCTCCAGGGCATCGAGTTCAAGATATCTAGTAAGTAGCTGATGATGTGAAACTGGTGCTCCAGAAAGAGGCTAAGGTAGGAAACAAGTTGAATGAATGGAGTCGATGAAATCCAGAAGAGGTCCTGTGGTCAAATGATGGCCATGTCATGGATTAGCACCTGCATGACCTTGGGCAAGTCAGGCTCTGGGAGCCTCATTTTCTCACTTGAAGAGGTTGGACTAGGTGCAATGCCCCTGGGTTTATGTCCCATCTCTGATAGTTATTCCCTATGTGACCTTGGATAAGTCATTTAACTTTTTGGGCTTAGTTTCCCTATCTACAGAATGAGGGAGTGGATCATGTGGCCTGAGTTTCCTCCCAGCTCTAGATCTATGGTCTGTTACTACATGACCTTGAGCAGGTTGTGGCATATTTCTGAGCCTCAGTCATCTCCTCTGGAGGATGAGGGGACTAAGTTAGATGATATATGAACTATAAGGTATTAACTGATTAAAATAAAGAAGAAATCTGGATGGGTGGTGTTCTGACAGGGTCCTGCTCTGCCTCCTATCCCCCCATCCTTACACATAGACTCTCGCTGCTGCCTTGCAGAGTTAATCTTGAATTAGATATCACATTTGAAAATTAATCTATGAACAGTGTCTATTCTCTTGGTGTAATGGACAAAGAATGAATTTTAGCACATTTCTGTTCTTTATCTTTTTTTTGTGTGTTTGGACAAGTTGCTCTGTACTTTCAATTATATACATCCATTTGTAAGAGATCCCATTTCTTATGTATTTAGGACAATTTCAGTCCCATCTTCAAATAATTATGTTTTCCCATGAAACACTTTATTTTGCCTTTTTGTATCTACATAGCACAAACGACATGATAGCATGCAAGTGATGCTGGGACCCTTCTCCTTCATCTCTGTTGTAGTGAAAATTATCAAGTCTTTTCATGTGATTTTCTCTTGAATCTCACAAAAGGAGATCACCATGAAATGGGAGCTTTACAACTAGAGGGCTGATAGGCTCAGAGGCTGAGTACAACCTCTTCTTTATCACGCCCTGGCTTGTGCCTCGTGCCTTTTAGTCAGCCTTCATCTTGTCCTTTAATATCTGATGAATGTATAAACAATCCATTGCAAATGGGATGGAGTGTAAGGAATAGTAAGAAGCTAGCCAGACCTAATAGGAGGGAGGCTCCATCCAGTGTCCTTTGAGGCTTTGACAGTGGTTTGTGTGCTGATTGAGCCAATGGGGCAAGAGTGGGGGAGTTCTCATCAAGTGTCCATGTTTGTTCTGTGTCTTGCCAAAAGGATGACTTTTTCGTACAGTTAGTTCCCATGATCACAAACAGACTACAAGAGCTGTTCTTTCCATTCAGCAAGCATTTATTAAGTATTACCCTGTGTCAGATACTATGCTATATGCTAGGGATACAAGAGCATAAAAGCGAACAGTTTCTGCCCTCAAGGAGCTTATATTCAGTATGCCCTTAAACAAGTTCCAGCCCAATGGAAATGTGAAAATAATGAGGTAAATTTGAATAATGCATTTCTTCAGAGGATTCATTATTTGCATAGTTGCATAAAGTAATTTAAATATTTTAAAGAGGGATAGAACCAAAACAGGGTAGGAGAAGGGAAGAAAACGTCATGTAGGAGGTACCATTTGGGCTGTTGAAGGAAATTGTGTGGTCTATGAGGCAGAGATGAGAAGGACGACATTCCAGGCTTGAAGAACAGAAGTGAGAGCTGGTCTGCTTTGTACAAGGCATAGCTAAAAGGCCAGTACAACTATTACAGAGGGTTCATGAAGAGGAGTAATCTGAAGTGGGACTTAGAAATGTAAGGGTGACTCATCTTATGGAGAGCTTTAAATGCTAAGACATTAACAGTCAGCTGTGGGCTCTCTCCCTCTTCTCTGTGTCTCTCTGCCTCTGTGACTCCATCTCTTCTCCCTTCTCTCCCCCACTGCCACCTTCTATGTTACAGATTTGCTACTGATGTTTCTTTGATCCTTCACGGATCCCGGCATTCCCTGGCATTGAGGTATGAACTCAACCCTTAGTGTCTTCAGAGAAATGCAAAATCTCAAGGTTGGAAGGGACCTCAGAGCCCACCCAGCCTAAGCCTGACCTGAACAAGGCTCCCCTCCACATCAGCTAACTTTACCTGAAGCCTTCCATCCTATGTGATGCATTCACACACTATCCCACAAGTTCTCCATAGGAGATTTACCCAGGGCTGTGGAGGTCCTGGTTGTCTGGTACAATGGTTGTCAAAGGACATCCCTAGTCTGCTTGGTGGCTCATGGAACTCACACTTGAAAACACATGGTCATGTGAGAGTTGCTACCATTCCTCCTGGCAAACAGTCTTACTGCGTCATGGGCAAGAGTGCCAGGTAACTTTGGGATAATGCCAGTGTAAAACACCAGCGGCCACTCAGGATGCTTGTTATCTATTGTTGTTCCCTCAAATTTAGTCAAACAGACAAGTATTTATTAAGCACCTACTATGTGCCTAGCACAGTGCTAAGCCCTGGGGATGCAAAGCAAACACCATCCTTATTTTCAAGGAGCTCAGGGTCTAATGCAACAAATCACCACATCAGATCCTGATTTGTAACCTTTCCTTATGTCCAAGGTGTACATGCTTGTGTGGAAATCAAACAATCTGATTCTGAGACTGTTCCAGCTGACTCCAGTCCACCCTGCTCCCATGTGTAAGGCACTGTGCTAGGCACCGGGGGCAAAAAGAAAAAAATAAAGCACCCTTGCCCCCAAAACTTACAGGGTATGGAGGCAAACAGGATGTGTTCTGTCAAAAATTAAATACAAAGCAGAGACGGCTAGGTAGCTCAGTGAATAGAGCACTGGCCCTGGAGTCAGGAGGACCTGGGTTTGGATCCGGCCTCAGACACTTAACACAAAAAATAGCCATGTGACCTTGGGCAAGTCACTTAATCCCAATTGCCCTCCAAAAAGCAAAAAAAAAAAAAAAATTAAATACAAAACAAACTCCTTCAGAATCAAATGTAAGATTACCTCCCTTTTAAGGTCCTTCATAACCTACCCACCATGCACACATCCAGTGACAGTGGCTTCCTTGATGTTCATGCACAAGATGCCCCATCTCCTGACTACATTTTCACCAGTTCTCTCCCATGCCTAGAACTCTCACCTCCTCTTTACTTCTCAGGCTTCCATTGAGTGTGAGCCAAAATCTCCCCTTTTGCAAGAAACTCCACATCTTGTATTTCATGTCTTGCCGTCCAAGAGCAATAGCCTTAGGGTGTTGGTATTAAAAAGATGACCCTTTGCTTTTGGAATTTGGCCTTTCCATCCACATAGAAAAGACCAAGTGGATGAAGATTGTCTCTTGCCCAGGTTTCAACATGTATTAGAATGTTAAAAAACACAGAGTTTGTCCATCATTGCTTGCATTTGGGACAGATAGTACAGATGTAAATGAGCTGGGCCCATAGTAGGAAAGGAAGGAGAGGCTGAATCAGATTGCCTATGAGAAATTGCAAAGGTGAAGAAAAGCAACAGAAATAATGAGGAGAAATCTCAAAAGCAGGGCTTACCCTAGACAAAATTACAGAGTTAGTAAGGATTAAAATTTAATCCAATCTAATCCAACAAATCCTTATTGTCATGGAATGTTTGAGCTGGAAAGAACCTTGAAAAAAAGATCACTTAATTCAAATCTCATTTTACAGATGGCAAAACAGGCTTAGGGAGGTTAAGTCACTTGCCTAGGATTCACTGACCTGCTCTTCAAGGCCTGGCTCCAGCAGCACCTCCTACATGAAGCCTCCCTTTCACTCCTCTTCCTGTTCTGCTCCTGACTCTTAGGACTCCTCCACCTCAGCCCATCATGAGCACCTTCTCCACCACCTCCCCAATTTTCAGTTCCTTTGATGTGAGGTCTTCCCACATTCAACTGTAAGCACATTGAGGGTAGGGATTGTCTTTCGACTTACATTTGTATTCACTTAGTACAATGTCTGGCACATAATAAACACTTTATTTAGTCCAACTCACACAGACTTCTCTTTTTCTGAATTTCAATTGCGCATAGGGTCCATACCACACAGTTCATAATTTACATGAAAGAAGTAGAAGCTATTTATCTCATTTCTTGGAATTTAAATTCTCCAGTTGGTTTGTGAAGTCTTTAAGGGCACAGGGGCCACATTCTAGTTTTTTTCCTGTGTTTCCGTCACACTTAGCACCACATGCTGGTATGTAGTAGGGTTAATGCCCCACCTAACTCTAAGTCTGCCTGTGCCTCTCCTGTCATCAGCCCTGGCTACTGAGCTTGAAGGCAGTGATGGCGAGGGAGAAGAAGAGGAGAGATGTAGGGGCAGCAAAGAAAAGTGGTGCCATGTCAAGGGGAAAGGAGTACAAAGGAGAAGCTACTTGTTTTCTGAAACAGCTTCCAAACCCATGCTTTGTGATGGGTCACTTGTGCGTCTTCCCCAACAACCAGACAAACGATCAATCCTTTTTTTCTAGCTCACATCCCAACAAAGTAGCTCCCATCCATGAAGGAGACAAGACTCTGACTCCAGAGATCCTGCACCTGATCCTATGACCACCGCCAAGTGAAGGAGGAGGTGAACATCCTGTGGAAACCAGTTTCACTCCTTTGCTTGTTTGGGGGAGGCCTCAGACTATCCCTGTGCTAGATGTTGAGAGGGGTAAAGGGAGTTTAGGAGATTAGTGGACCTGCACTGGATCCATAGATGATTGTGTATGTTATCACACATTATGGTCTGGCATTTTTAGACTGCATCAAAATAGGGCGTATAGCACTTCATCAGGTGTCTTGGCTTCACAGGAGAACTAGCTCCATTTATTAGGCCAAGGCCACATGATTAGCGTTCAAAAGAAGTTGGGATTAGCCAGGAGGTGGGGGCTTAGAGCTAATTTTGATTAGGTAAATTTGTCAATACACACAATGGGGGCAGGGGAGAGAACACTAAAGGACAGAAGATCATTGACCAAGCACTTCTGCTGTGGCAGAGTATATAGAAGACACCAAGGTAAGTGCAAGGTCTCCCCAGGTGAGGAGTGATCAGTGCCACCTGCTGGTTATATGGTCATTGAAGGCAAAGTCTCTCTCTTTTGACACATTAATTGAACCAGAGCAGGCTAGGGCAGACATTTGTACCTGTCAAAGGAGGGCACAGTCAGGAGCAATGCATGGAACCTACAAAGTAGATGTGAATTTAACCTTGATGTATGGGAAGGCTTTTTAATGCTTAGAACCATCCAGATGTGGAATGGACTGCTTGGACAAGGAATGGTAGGTTCATTCTCCTTGGAGGTCTATAACCAGAGGCTAAACACCTACTTGTCAGGGACATTCATAGGATTTAAGATTATAAACTTAGAGCTAGAAGGGACATTGGGGTCCAATTCCCTCATTTTACATATGAGGAAACTGAAGCCCAGAGAGGGTAAAGTGACTTGCCCAGGAACAATGAGTAGAAACTGCAAAGGGGTCAATTTAAGCTTCTTTTTAGGAAAAAAAGCCCTTCCTAATCATTAAAACTGTCCCAAAGTGGAACGAGTTGCTTAGATGGGAGTGGGTTCTCCTTCCATGGAGGGTTTTAAGAACAGGCTGGATGTCTGCCTGTTGAGTGTACTAAATGGAGATTCTTTTGTGTATGGGGCTGGACTATATCATTGTTTCCAGCATTCAAATTCCACAAGTCTGTGACACTGGGTCATCAAGGAAGCATCTGAGGCAGGATTCAAACCCAGATCTTCCTGACTCCAACTCCTATGTGACCATGCTGGTGTTGTAGAAGGGGATTCTTATTCGTGTACAGGTTAAACTAGGCTGACCCACAAAGTCCCCTCCTCTTCTCAGATCCTGCACAGGTCTGACAACCAGCTCTAGCCCCTTTTCCATTTTCCACTACTTCATCCTAATCTATTTCCCCTTAATCAATGCTTCTTGATTCAGCAGGAGATAGTGCAAAGAGGCCCTACATCAGTTCTTTATCTGAAAAATGTTGGGGGTGGAGCAGACTCAGGAATAGGGGTTCTTTTTCACCGTCTTTGTGTCCTAGACCCATTCGGCAACATTTTTGTGGAACCCCCTCCCCTAATCAAGTTTTTCAATGCATAAAATGAGATGCATAGGATTGCAAGGGAAATGAATTTTATTGAAAACCAGTGATCCAAATGCTAAATAATCAAGTTCAGGGACCCAGGTTAAGAATCCCTTCACTAAGCAACCTCTGTGATCTCTTCTAGCTGTAAATTTGTGATCATCTGACTTATAAGCCTTGATCTGCGTACCAAGAAGGATCTTTGCAGAGATGTGAGATAGCTTGAGGCTGATTCCCCAAAGCAGCATCTTCAAGGAAACATACATTTGTGTAATATACCATGTTGATGTGTCTAATATTGCAATCTCAAAGAGTAATTAAAAAGATATATGTTAATTTTTAACTTAGTTAAGGAATATTAACTCAGACAAATGAACCTCCCTCTCCCCCGCCCCTTCCTCAATAATTAGGCAGACAAATAAACAGCAGCTTCACTCCCTCATTAAGTGAATTGAAGATGAAGGATGCGAGCCCTTTGAATCTGGGCTATTTCCTACACGTTTCCACTCCACTGGTTTCCTGAACTTCACAAAAGCGAATGACACATAAAGAAGCATAATAAAATCATAACAGTAAAAACATCATTTTGATTTTTGGTGGCCATAAAGTGCTCATTTACAGTCTAAAAAGTGTGCCTCTGTCTGGCTGGGGCAGCACCACGTTGGCTCCCAGCAGGCACAGGGGACAGGAGTGGCCAGGTGGTAAATTTCCCAATGGTATTGAATTTAAAACAGGAAGCTCTATTCCTTGGGTATGTGAAGAACAAATCACTCCAGCAAACGTGATTGCGTTATTATTAAATTACAGAATTAGTGAGAGACGGGAGTGAAATAAGCCTCACAGCTGGCCTTTGGCTGGGGACTAGGGAATCTTGGGTTTCATATTTTTTTGTCGCCTCCCCAGGCACATGCACAATGACTGCAGGGATGGAGGAGAGGGAGCCTTTCCCCTACCACGTGGGGGGACCCCCTCAGGACACCTTCTCACCCTCTTATAGTCCCTTGCACACCCTACCTCTCTCCTTAGCCATAGGTCTGGTGAAGGCAGAGAACTCTTCACCTCCCTGAGTGCCCTTCCGTGCCTATACTGATAAAGCACAGGTTCAGTCCCTAGCTCTATGAAGCAACGCCAAAGCCAGGTCAAGTGACTCCCGGTTGATACTGTCTTTAAAAACCTTTTTTCTCTTCCTTTTTACCCAAAACTTTATCTGAATGTTGGTTTTTTGTTATTCAGTTGTGTCCAGCTCCCTATTTGGAATTTCCTTGGCAAAGATACATTTACAGATGAGGAAACTGAGGCAAACAGGGTTAAGTGACTTGCCCAGGGTCACACAGAACAACAACAGAGCTTTGAGACTCCCTATGTCCTTGGCAGCATAAGAGCAAGTGATGTATGATGGAGGGTGAAGGAGCAAGTCAGACAGGGCTCCAGGGAACTGGGAAGAGGAAAGCTCACTCAGCCTGGGTGTGGGAAGCTGAAGGGAGGGATAGGGAAGTTGGCATAGGCGAGGCATTTTGGAATCACAGGGTCTCAGAGCCAGAAGGGGCCTCCAAGGTCACCTAGACCAAGCCATGTCCAAACCAGATCTCCTTGTCCATGTCGGACAGATGGCCATCCAGCCACTTCTTAGGAACTTCCAGGATTTAGGGTTAGTGTTGGAGGTTCCTCCAGAGCAGCCTATTGGACGTTGGGGCTGGCTGTTCTGAATTCCTTCTAATGTTAACTAAACAGCATCTCCCTGTTTGCCCTCCGGGATCTAATAGGACCAAGTCACCCAAGTCATCTCCTCTAGGATGTTGGGATTTGGAACTTTGAAGGAAAAGAAGAATTGCAAATGGTGGAGGGGAGGAAGAAGATTCCAGGAGACTCCAGAAACTGAAGCAGCTCCAGCGACCAATGCCAGGCACCGGCTGATACAGGGTAATCACATCTACTTAAGGGGTTATAGAGGTAAATGCAAAAATCCTTTAGAGAATAAGGCCCTGTGACTGAAAGGCAATAAAGGCTACAGACAGCAAACGTGGTGGGGGCTCCAGGGGAGGAGGGTGGGCTTGGACTGGGGCCTGGGTGAGGGAAGGCTTCCATGGATAAGGAAGATTCTGAGCTAGTTCTGGGACTTGGAGTAGCCAGAAAGAAAGAGGCAAGAGAAAGAAGGCAAACAGTGCTGGAAAGTGGTAGATTAAGTCAGGACACTTGAGTTCAAATTCTGCCCCGACATTTACTGGCCCCTTGGCCCTGGGCAAATCACTTAGTCTTTCTGACCTCCAGTTTCTTCATCTGTCAAATGTGAGCAATAATATTTCACTAACAGGTGCCTGGTGAGGAGAGGTGAGGGGGAGAGAGGAGAAGGGCAGGGTGGGGAAAGCTCTGTGTAAACCATACATCCCTAATAGAAACAGGAGACATTCATTTAATTCCTCCTGGGCAAAGAAAGCAGAAAAGTGGACATCCCTCCTGTGCAGGGGCCAACAAATCATGTCAGGCCTGTCTAGTCTTTCTAACTTTGCCTCCTAGAAGGCACCTCAAGCTTGCACTGAGACAGCCCTGGTATCATTAGATTGGAGACTTTTTAGATGGCCATGAGCTGAAGGTGCACACCACCTTACTGGCTAAGGAAGCATGAAAGGATTGTAGAAAGACCCTTAGAAGTCACCTAGGGCAAATACTTCATTTTACATCTGAAGAAACTGCGTCCTAGAGAGACATGTGCAAGAGACACATGGAGTAAGTCCAAAGTCTGGACCAAACTCAGGTTCTCTGATACCACATTTACCCTTTTCCCCATTGCTCAATGCTGAGGACTCAGGAACATAAAACCAAGGAAACCAGACTGCTCCTGACTCCCCAGAGTCTCCAGGCTCGAGGCACATTTCCTAGAATACTAATTGCTAAAAGCCCTGTTACATGGCCTTTACTGAAATATTATAGAATATTTGAGCTCGTAGGGACCTGAGAGATCATTAGGTAAGCCAGTTTGTTTGTCAGATGAAGAAGCTGAGTGTCTGTAATGGAAATGCAGATTTAAAGATCTTCCCTGCCCCTAGCTTAAGTGCACCTGGAGCTTGTGGTGGGAGGCTTGTTTTTCAGGAAAGCCCACACCTTGATACTTTGTGATTGGGCAGTGGGTCAAGGAGGTTGTTACATTCTCTGGGCCAAGAGAAGGCTATATAAGCCCTGAGGAGAGGCTTTGCTTTGGGGCTCACTTTGAGAAGTGTTGTGTGATTTGACCAGATGAGACTCTGGGAAGCCGTTGTTGAGAGCCCCCAGCTTTGAAAACCCAGATGTTGATGCTTCCCTCTCTGGTAACTGTGATTTGGTATTGATATAATGGTAGGACAGTTTGGAAGCCTGTCTGTTTGATCTGTAAGTTCTATAACTGAAGTTTGGGGTGCTGACCTTTTTCCCCTGAACTAGGTAATGTATGTTTGTTTGATTAAAGTAAGCTTGTTAACCCATTTTGAGTTGCTTTCCTTTACAAAAGCAGATCTAAGAACCTGTGTTGGCAGTCACCCTGGGGATATTGGGGTGCTTGCCGCTACAGGGTCAGAGTACGGCAAGCAGTGGTCACAAAGCATTCCAGAAGGAGCAGGACAGAGATTCTAAGCCAAGTCTCCTGATTTTCCATCCAAACCTCCCACACCCTCCTAGCTTTGAAAGGGCCTCTGCACAAACCGGGAGAAAGGTAACCCGAGACAGACTTTTTAGTGTTGATGACTTAATATTGGGATTAATTAAGTTTCACAGCTCCTGACAGGGTTTAATTTGCAAATTTGCCACTGAATTAACAGGTGGAGTTGGGGGATTATTGAGAATTTATTTTGTCTTACTACTCCTAATACAGGAAGCTTTAGAAATGTCAAGCTCAAGGAGAAAATAATAGAATGTCTTTGGATTTCACAGGGAATATAATTGTGATTACAATTAGACGACTGTAACTATATAAAAGACATGTTATCTTTATAATTTAGGATCTTCCTGGACCAAATTCAACATCTTAAAAATGCAACATTTCAGCCCCATCTGGGAGGCTTGCCCACCAAAATGATGTATAAACAAAGTTTTTTATTGACTCAGTGAGCTCGGGCTAGAATCAATGATGCATTATTGCCGTCTTTGTCAGCACAGCAAAGGGGAACACAGCTCCAGACTGATATTCCTGAAGCCATCCGTGCATGATTTCCCAAGTGGGGAAGTTTGTATGCAAACAAAGCATCACGGTGGATATTGTTGACTAGTCATTCCTACTGCTAGCAGAATGGCTTACTCTCAGCTCCACAAATTCAACATTCAGACCAAGCCCTCTGTTCCACATAAGGTCCTGAGCTAACTACTCAAGCTACAATGACAAAATGCAAAGCAGTCCCTGCCCTCAGGCAGCATACATCACACTGGGCATGCTCGGGGGATGGTGGGGAGGAGCGGGCAAGAAGGACGTGCCCAATGAGAAGCAGAGTCTTGATTTCTGATGGCAGTGAGTCTTCATCCCCCTCCTCTTTTTGGAAGACCAACGACATCTCGATGTTGTCGTCAGGCTTCAGTGTGTTCTGTGGCTGGTCACTCCAGGCAGTACAAGCTTGGAAGGCCCTACCACAGATCAAGGCCAAAGAAATCCTCTGGACATTTGGGATGGAGATGTCTCTAGCTCTGAATAACTAATGTTTCCTTTCTGCTTCTGTGATTGTGCTCAGAGAACAGCACCTTCTTCGATGCAGGCAAACTAGGCTGGGCCATCCTGTGAGAGCATCTCCCTTGTCTCACTTGAGAATGTCCTTGTATTGCTTCTTCTGACCTCTGGTGAGCACTTGCCTTGTGCAAATCCTCCATAAAATAATCTTTAAAGCAAACACTTGGCATTCCTATATTATGGCCAGCCCATCAGAGTTGCGCTCTTTGCAGCAGGGGCTGAATGCTTGGCAGTCCAGTTTGAGAAAGGACTTCAGTGTTCGGTACCTTATCCTGCCAGGTGATCTTCAGAATCTTCATAAGAAAATTCAAAGGAAGCAATTCTGTTTTCTGGCCTGGGGCTGGTAGACTGTCCAGCTCTCACAGGCATGCAGCCATGAGGTCAGCACCATAGCTGTAGACCTCCAGTCTGCTGGCAGCCTAATAATACCTCTTCTCTCCCACAACTATTTACTTTGTAGATGAACAGATGAATATGACACCCAATCACTTCTGGAGGGAGAGGGCTGACCAGAAAAGCCTTATGTAAGAGGCAGCTCCTGATCTGGGTTTTGAAGGAAGCTCGGGATGTTAAATCTATTAGTCAGAAGAGAAGAGGTAGGACATTCCAGGGATCACTTGAGCAAAGGCTCAGGTGGGACAGATGATTATTCTGTCATGTACAGAAAAGAGTAGGCATTTTGACCAGAAAAGTAGATGGCACCTACGCAGCCAAGGGCTTTGAAGGTCAGACAGAGGATTTTGTATTTTTTTCAAGAGGCAATAGGGAGCAACTGAGGATTATTAGGGGAACTGACAAATATTTATGTTGTAGAAATATTAATTTGGCAACTCTGGCTGGATCAATGAAATGAGAGGATATAGGTAGAGAGATCAATCAAGAGGTTATAGAAATTAGTCAAGAGGAGAGGTGATGAGGGACTTACCTGGAGTGGTGGCTGTCTATGAGCAGAGACAAGAGGAAGGCTGTAACACAAAGGAGATAGAATCAACACAACCTGGTAACTGATTACGTGTGTGTGTGTGTGTGTGTGCTCGTGCGCATGTATGAGAGACCAAGAGAAACAGAAAGACAGAAAGAGAGAGAGAGAGAGAGAAAGAGAGAGAGAGAGAGAGAGAGAGAGAGAGAGAGAGAGAGAGAGAGAGAGAGAGAAGGGGAGACAGAGACAGAGAGAGATGGAGAGAGACAGAGACAGAGAGAGAGAACATCAAGAATGACTCAGAGGCCATGAACTCTTTTGGGGATCTCTGGGTGGGTGGGAGTTGCCTAGAAACAGCAGAATATTTGCTCCTTTGTGGTTCAGTTTTCTGAAGCCCTAGGCTGATGGGCAGGTGAGATTCAAGCGATTGCAAAGGAAACCGGAGTTTTCAATTACATTATTTTCACTTACATAGAGCATCTTGAATATAAAAATGCTGAGAATTCAACATTTCACAATATAAGTGATAGATTGTGCTGTGCAGCAAGTCATTGAGGGAAAAATGATTTTAGTTTAGAAACATTGCTGCAAAAAAATGGGGGCCTAAAAATATTTATTATATTTCTCTGTGGATAGCAACTCCCAAGCCCATGAGGGAGACTCTGCTGGAAAAAAGACAGCATACCTATATTCAAGATTTTATTATAGCCATCATTTTGAAGAGAGGAACATGACCAAGGGGTAATAGAAATTGTGTGTTCACAGAGATCCAGGAAGAACGAAACCAGAAGCAGGGAGAGGGAAAACCCAAGCACACATTATCCACGTGAACGTGATCAACCTGTGGTTGTCATTTTTAACAGAAAAGAAAGGGGTCCAGGTATTTTCACCAGAAGAGACAGGTAACCAAGTGATTAAGTTAATTGACGCTATCAACTCCGTGAATCAAAAGGTAATCTAGTTAGTCAATCAGCATTTATTAGGCACCTACTATGTGCTAGGCAGAATACTAAGTACAGGGGATACAAACAAGCCAAAAGACCACTCCCATTCTCAAGCAATTCACCTTGCCTCATTATAGCCAGGGCCCTTAACAGAGAATGTGCGCTGGAGGAACTTGGGCTGTCATCCAGTAAATGTGATAATCCCTGGTTTGCACACCCTAACCTCATCTAGAAATGTTGGGTATCCTGATTATTACCATGAGTACCGGCATTAGTCTGCACCCTGCAGAAGAGCTGAGTGAAGCCTCCAGAAAGGGCCATTTGTCCATCACTGTCCAACTCGTTGGTGTCTCCTGTCCTTTCTCTAGGGTGGTTTCCATTACCTTCATGTGGCTTCCTTCTCTGATCTTGCATTGTTTCTGGTCTCTCTACCCTCTATAGAGAGAAATCCTGGGGTTGGCTTAATCTTTATTTTAAAGAAATATTAATCTTCGGATTACTTGCTTGTCAGGGCCTGGGTGAGTGTTATCTGGGAAACTGTTTTCACAAACAAGGGAACCCTTCAGTTGCTTGGCCTGAAGGGTCTCCTGGGTATTTCAGGCAACTCAAGCCAGGACACTGTCCATTGCAAAGAGGTCACACGGGTACCCTGCAGAGGTGGTCATATCTGCTGCTAAGGATTTCCTTGTCATTCCCCAGAATAAGCCCCAGGAACTGTGCCTTGCTACTTATCTTTCTGGCCCTAAAGAGAAGAAAGAAATCTGCTTTTCTCAAGACTTGGGCTGGCCAGGATTTTAGACGAGTTTCCTGGGAGCCCCGGCATTGCTTGTGTCCTGAATTCTTGTTTCCTGGGTGAATGAATGTAGTCTTTGTGCCCCTGGTGTCCTTGGCACCTCATTAAGTGATGATTCCCTGGCCTTGTTAACAAAGACAGAGGCCTCTGCTTGTGCTGGACCATAAATAACGTATTGAAAGACGCTGGGCTTGATTAGTTATGTCTGAAGGTTACTGTTCCAGTAGAACTGGGATGTTTCCCCAGTCGAGGAATGGTGTCTGACCCCCATTTGTATGGCTCCCAACACGGCAGGGAGGATGCCAGGGAGCCCCCTCCCCAGCCCCAGGAACGCGAAGGCCCCATCCACAGCAAGTGTGAGCAGAGCAGCAGGGAAGGCCAGCCCTGAATCAGAAATTGGGCCCCAGATTCCTAGCCCTGGAGGGGTAGCAGTCCGAAAACGTGAGGGGCGGGGCTAGGACGGAGAGGGCTTCTCTGCAGTTTTGATATCCGGAGTAATTCCCGTCCAGAGATGAGGCATCGCCTCTAAACGCTTTCCTTTTTTCCTCTTGAGATACAGGAGAGGCCGTGTCGTTAGTTTTGGAGGACAAGCAGTGGGTTAGAAGAGATAGAGACAACCAGGGGTGCTGAAACTCCTGGGGGGGCGGGGAGGGGGTACCCCTAACCGAGATGACAACACCGAGCCAATATAGGGGCTTTTATTTAGCGCCTCGTTTAGCAGACTGCGGAAGTCGAAGTCTCGGACTCCCCAGCTCTGGATAGTGGGGATCCCGCTCTCCGGGGCACCTCGTGGGCCCTGCGCATCCCGCTGGCCTCTGCGTGCTGCCCAGGTTCTGCTGCTTTCCTTCTTTGGCTTGGCTGAGTTATCATCTGCTGCATTTGACAGGACTGGGGAAGGGCGTGGCAGGCGTTTGGGGGCGCAGCGTCTGCAGCTTGGGGGTTTCTAACCCAGAGAAGAGGCCCAGTCAGAAGGCAGTTCATTTTCAGCGAGTCCCCCCTTCCCCCTCCCTCTCCTCCCGGGTTGTGCAGAGCCAGTCTGCTCCTTGCTTTGGGGTGGGATGGGGTGGGGACACAGTAGGGGAGTGTGCCTGGTAAGTCTCTGAGGCAGGGCACAGGGGAGGCTCCCACGATGGGCTCCGGGCACTGGCCCACGAATCAGCTTGAGTCCATGCCTAGGGCCGTAAGGACAGTGCCCAAGGATGGGAGAATTCATCAGTAAGTGCCTCGGTGTGTCATCCCTTTTGTCTCATAGGTTCAGCTGTAACTTAACCCTGGGCACCCAATTCCTTTCCTAGACCGGCAGAGTTAAAGGAAACTGGAGAAAGGGCCTCATCTGCCATCTTGCTGGCAGAGTGACCTTCATGTCCTCCAGGGGCCTCTAAGATCCTTTTCTCTTTCGCTGCTATGCTCTCCTCCAGGCTTAAATCTGGAAAATCTCTAACTTTCCTGGAGAGGTGGCCAAGAGGGCACTGGATTTGGAGTCAGGGAGACCTGGTTGACTCAGAGGGCAAAGCGCCAGACTTGAAGCTACAAAATTCTGAGTCCAAATCCTGCCTCAGACACTAGAAGTGTGATCCGGAGCAAGCCACAACCTCTGCCTGCCTCAGTTTTGTCATCTGTCAAATGGAGATGATAATAGCACCTACTTCCCAGGTCGTTATGAGGATCAAATGAAATATATTTGTAAAGTGCTTTGCAAATCTTAAGTCTGATATACATGCTAGCTCTTGTGAGAAATGCTGGCAGTTTGGTTTGCACAGATTCTATAGGAACAATAGGTGTTTCTAAGAGATCCTGCACAGGACATGCAAGAAAGAGGGTACTGACTAGGCTGGCCCAGACCAGTTGGGGGATGGTCACCAACTCTTCATTAACACCAATGCTTAATGGGCAGATCAAGAGAGTTGTAACCCAGAAGAGCTGAAGCCAATCCCAGCTCTGAAGAGAGAAATTAAAATGCAAAGAGTATCTAAAGGACTTGCCTTTGTCTGAGCCTTTGTAGTCAGTTTTGGGGGGCTGCCCATTTATTCATTACAGAATAAATGTAAAATAAAAAAAATCATGAAACTTCCCGGGTCCTCAACAAGCACGGTTATTTCCTAGACAGAGCACAGCTCTTTATTTATAACATGATTATGATTGCCCTGTCTGTGTGACTGTGGGTAAGTCACAACTTCTCTCTGCTTCAGTGTCCTAAACTTTAAAATGGGGGTAGTAATAGCACCTACCTCTCAGGTTTATTGTGAGGTAAGAGAAAACACTTTACAAATGTTGACTTGTGTTTCTGTATAATTTCTGCCTCAGGTTCTACTTTGTGAATAACAGCATCCCAGCTTATGTACAATTGTAAGTTTTACTCCATTTAAATTTAAATTATTACTGCCCTTTTTATGTGGGACAGTTTATTGATGAAAGAGCAAAAAAAATGTAAATTTATATACAGAAAAAAGAGTTATATCAACTGGTAAAGTATTTAGGATATTGTCTCTGTCATTGATAAGTATTTCCATGTCAGAAAGGAGTAAGGAGAGAACTTTAGTTTAATAAAAACCTGCTAAAATATGTATATGAATAAAC
The DNA here is from genome assembly GCA_011680675.1 of Gymnobelideus leadbeateri. Classification (NCBI taxonomy): domain Eukaryota; kingdom Metazoa; phylum Chordata; class Mammalia; order Diprotodontia; family Petauridae; genus Gymnobelideus; species Gymnobelideus leadbeateri. Next base: position 997,443 of record WOXC01008637.1, on the reverse strand, counting down.
AGATGGAATGTGAGTAATTAAAAAAAATTACAAAACTAAACTGGAGTAAATATAAAGGCTTAAATCACATTGCAAAAGATGTAAGATGATGCTTTATCTGTAAATAATTTGAACTTTTTTTTCAGAGAAAAATATAAGCATTCAGAACCAATATCAAAGACACAAATTAGAGGACTGTTGAGCATTATAGTCTCAGTTTATTAACATATGAGTATTTAGCCCTTTAGAAAGTAAAGTTAATAAAAAAAAAGGAAAATCACAGCTATTTGAAGACAAGCATTATTGGAAAAGGACTGTTGATTTCTTAGGAGAAACTTGGAGAATGGTTACCTTTTTAAGTTACAGGTGAGTCTGACTTAAATTATTAGAAGGGTTAAGAGATAGGAAGCTGAGGAGGAAAAAATGGAAGAACCAAGAAGAAAATTCAGAAAGAAGTGGAAAGCAGCTTTGCCACAAAAGACTAGCTGACAGCCAGTTAGCTGGCACAAAGTTTCAGAAGTTGCTTTTTCCTGCCCCTCCCTTCTTGTTGGAGAAGAAAAAGCTGATACAGGAGAGTTCATAGAACTTTTGTTGATGCTGAGATTTAATCACATATCATGGAATCCTTGGCTCTTGGGATCCAAGGTTTAGAGTGAGCTATGGACATGGATGAACCTTGTTGGAAGCCCAAGAATTGCAGCAATGATAGAATACATTTCCTCTCAACAGAGGGCTACTACCCCTGCACACTAAGAGTTTAGTATAACTGAATGTTAATGGTGCTTTTCTAGGAAGCTAGATCTGTTGGCAGGAGGCAGCTCAATGAATAGGTAGGTGTCCCCATACCCAAGAGAGATGTGAGACATCCAGCAGATGTGGACCTCCCCCCATCTATTGTTACACAAACAATCTAGGCATTACATGTTGTGTACAGAGTGCCCCACAGAAGATGTAAAAAAAATGAAGATGAACCAGTTATAATCTTTTTGCTGGTGGAGGGTCTTGCGTCAGCATTGTTGGCTTCTGACTGACCAGGGTGGTGACTGCTGAAGGTTGGGAGGGCTTCGGTAATTTTACAAAATAAAACAATGATGTTTGCTGTATTAATTTACTTTTCTTTCCACTTGAACACTTGTCTTAGAGGTTATTGTAGGGTTATTAATTGGCCTAATTTCAATATTGTTGTGTCTCAGGGAATGGGGAAACCCAAGCAGAGGGAGAAAGACAGGGAATGCAAGGTCAATGGAGCAGTCAGAACGCACACAACATTTACTGATTAAGTTCACCATCTTATATGGGCTCAGTTCAATTACAACATGGTGCTGATAGACTTTCTTCATTCAGGGTTGCCACAAACCTTCAGTTTGTAAAAAAACAAAAACAAAAAAACCACAGAATCCCTGTGAAGAGCAATAAAGGGCTGTGCAGGAAAATAAGGTGTACCTGTAGCTCTAAAAATTAAAGAAAGAAAAGATATAGGAAATAGATCAGATAACTGTCTAACATCGAGGATCGACAAGGAGCTTGGCAATATGTATGAGAGTCATACATACTTCCCACTTTCTGATGGAATCATGATCAAAAGACATGAGTGGGTGATTTTTTAAAGGATATAATAACAGTTTTTAATGACCATGTGAAAGGATACTCAAATTACCTAGTAATCAGAGAAAGGTAAATCAGCATAAAATCAAGATACCACTTTATATGCACTAGGTTAGCAAAAATAGCCTTTTCTTACTAATAAGAGACAAAATCTAGTGGCGGTGGGGAACCAGGTAGTTTGCTGCATGTTAGTGGGACTCTAGGCTGAAGATACGACTATGAAATGGAAGTGATGAAGAGATTTCAGCAAGTAGTTTTGCTAGACAGAGTGCCTGAAGAGCTATGGACAGAACTTACGATATGGTACAAGAGGCAGCAAAGGCAAAAAAAAGGGCAAGAAAACAAAATGGTGTCTGATGAGTCCTTACAAATACCTGAGGAAAGAAGGAAACAGAAAGGTAAGGAAGAAAGAAAAGCTATAGCCAATGAATGAAGAAATCCAGAGAACAGCAAGAAAAGATAAAAAGGAGCCACACAAAGAAATAGAAAAATAAGAGAATCCCAAAGCAAGAGATCTCTTCAAGAAAATTAGAGATATTACAGGAAAGTTTCATGTATAATGGGCGTGATAAAAAACAAAACAGGCAGAGATTTAGCAGAAGCAGAAGAGGCAAGAGTACACAAAAGAACTATACAAGAACATCCCCAATCACCACAATGGTGTGGCTACTGATCCTGGAGAATGAAGCAAGTGGCCTTAGGAAGCCTTGCCAGCCGTAAGACCAGTGGGGCCGGGCTATGGAAAAGCCTAAATGATGATGCTACTAAAGCAGCACACTCACCATGCCAGTCAATCTGGAAATCCAATAGTGGCCATTAGATTGGAAAAGATCGCTTTATGTCCCAATCCTAAAGAAGGGCAACGTTAAAGAGTGTTCAGATCACCAAACAATTGTGCTCATTTCCCACAGCAGCAAGGTTATGCTTAAGATTCTGCACGCCTCACTTCAGCAATACGAGAACTGAGAATTCCCAGAAGATCAGGATGACTTTCAAAGAGGCAGAGGAACTAGAGACCAAATTGACACCATTCACTGGATTATAGAGAAAGCTGGGAGCTCCAGCAAAACACCTATTTCTGTTTCATCAATTATACTAAAGCTCTTGACTGTGTGGATAAGGACAAAGTGTGACAAGTCCTCAAAGAGATGGGAGCACCAAATCACCTTACTTGTCTCCCGAGGAACCTGTATGTGGGCCAAGAAGCAACAGTTAGAACCGAACATGGAACAATTGATAGGTTTAAGATTGAAAAGGGAGTATGACAAGGCTGTATATCATCCCCTTATTCATTTAACTTATATGCAGAGTCCATCATGTGAAATGCCAGGCTGGGTGAATCAAAAGCTGGAATTAAGGCTACTGGGAGAAATAGCAATAATTTCAGAAGTGCAGAGGACACCACTCTGATGGCAAAAAGTGAAAAGGAACTAATACGCCTCTTGATGAGGGTGAAAAAAGAGTATAAAACTTGAAGCTCAACATAAAAAACCAAGATCTTGGCAACTGGTCCCATCGCTTTCTGGCAAACAGAGGGAGAAGAAATGGAAACAGAATTTGAGTTCATATTCTTGGGCTCAGAGATCACTGCAGTCGGGGACTATAACCATGAAATTAAAAGACACTTGCTCCTTGGAAGGAAGGTTATGGCAAATCTGGACAGCATGCTAAAAAGCAGAGCCATCATCTTACTGACAAATGCCCGAATAGTCAAAGCTATGGTTGTTTCCAGGGGCAATGTAGGGCTGTGAGAATTGGATCACAAGAAAGCTGAGGATTGCAGAAGCAAATTTTTTTTTAATTGTGGTGCTAGACTTTTGAGAGTCCCTTGAACAGTGAGGAGATCAAATCAAATCAGACAAATAATTCAGGCTATTCATTGAAAGATCAAATACTGAAGCTGAAGTTTAAATACTTTGATGACCTAGTGAGAAGACAGAACTCATGGGAAAAGACCCTGATGTTGGGAGAGATTGAGACAAAAGGAAAAGAGGATAGCAAAGGATGAGATGGATAAAGAGTGTCATGGAAACAATAAACATGAGCCTGGACGGATTTCAAAAGGTAGTGGAGGACAGAAGAGCCTGGTGTGCTATGGTCCATGGGATTACTTAGAGTTAGACACGACTGACTGACTGAACAATAGCAATAATGATGTAAGACAGACAGCTTCTATCAGCGGGGATATATAAGTTATGAGGCACACAATCAACCATGCCCTTTGATTCACTGATTCTATTGCTAGGATTTTCTTTCCCTAAAAACATCATGAGAAGGGAAGTAAAAGAACCCAGCCTTATTCCCATCAGCTTAAAAACAACAACAATAAAAATAATAATGAATAGAAACAACTCATTAACCTGATGATTAGGGAATGGCTGAAAAAATGCCCACATTCATGTGTGAGCTCCCTGCAGCACCCTCTCCCCTGACTGGCATTGGCAGGTTGGGTTCCCCAGAAGACAGTCAGTCCATATTTATACTGCTTTGTGTGTCCACACCCCTAAAACTACAGTTCACCAACTCTCTTGTGCTTCCCTTGATACAGCCAATTGGAGAGGGAGTTGGAGAGACACAGTGAGAGACACAAAGTAACACAATTAGAAGATATACACACATACACACTCACACATATGTGTATATCTATGTGTGCATGTATATGTTTACATGTATGTGTGTATGTATGTATGTGTACTAATGTCTAATAGAATATCCTCCCCTCCTCCCCACCCTCTAGTAACTTTCTGGCATACTCTCTCACAGACATTAATGGAGAGAGTGAGTAAGTAGCAGAAATTGTGCATTAATTGGTAAAAAAATACACATGGATGGGCACCTATTAACTGGAATACTACAGGGCCTCTTGTGATGTCCCTGTGCTGTTCATCACTGGGAGGAGATGCTGAAATGTCTCAGGCAGGCATCTTGCTTCACACAGGTCGCTGGGCCTCTCCCTGAGGGCACCTCCTCCATTGGTTGGCCATAGTTCCCAAAGCCTCCGGTTTTTGGCTAAGTTGAAATTCTTGACTAGTACTGCACTGCACCATGCTGTACTGCACTGCACTGCACTGTACTGTACCATGCTGCACTCTACCATACTATACTGCATGGCACCATGCTGCACTGTGCTGTACTGTACTGTTTCTTTCCATAAAAATCAGAGCACTTAGCCTCAGACCAATGGGAAGCCTCCTAGCTCTGTTCCCTCAATGTCTTACTTCTGAGAGCTGCTCTTTCTCAATAACCCGTTGTCAGGCTATTTCTCTTCAAACTTTTTTTCCCCCAAGATTGCTTTGCCATTAAAAAAAAAAATCCAACAAAACAAACAAACAAAAAACCAGTTCTCAATTTCTCCTACGTGCCCATTTAAATGGGTACGTCACATTTCTTGACCTTTTCATGTGCAAACATGACACCTACAGCTTGTCTCCCTTTCGTGTTTTCTAAATGTTTCTGAACTGTATGTGAGACCCTGAAAGGGGGTAGAGAGTTAAGCAATGTGTGTGGTGCACCATCTTGGGGTATGTGAGACCCTGAGAGGGGGCAGGGAGTTAAGAAATGATCAAAATTACTGGATATTTTGGAGCACAATTGTGACATAGAGTCTCTTTTTTAAAAAATTAAACAAAGTTAAAATTAAAACAAAGTCAACACAAGTGAGAGTAACAAATGGCCATGAAGGCAGTGGAGAGCAGTTATTTAGTATGAAATGCAGAAACAAGGTCAAAGTTGAGCTTGCACGTGTCAGATCTCTGCATAGGCTCAGACTGCCACCTGCACCATGAGACTCCAATGAGCTGGGTGCTGGCACTGATCGATCACTGCCCGAGAATGGAACCGTGTGAACTCGAAGGTAAATGGTCTTTGTGTGAAAGTGAAAAATGCCACCATGTCTGCTATATTTCTCAATGTGATTCATTTTGGAAACATAGGATATAATAAGCTGGTTTCCAAAACCCCTTGAAACTTTGTTGTTGTTATCTGGTCGTTTCAGCTCAAATCTCCATGACCCCATTTGGAGTTGTCTTGGCAGAGGTAGTGGAGTAATTTGTCATTTCTTCCTCCATATCTTTTTGCAGATGAGGAAACCGAGACATAAAAAGTTAAGTGACTTACTCAGGGACACACAGCTAAGAAGTGTCTGAGGTTAGATTTCAACTCAGGAAGATGAGTCTTCCTGACTCCATGCAAGGCACTCTATCCACTACCCCGCCTAGCTGTGAATTGAAAGAACTTGAGGAATTTCATATATCATTATCTGAAATTTCTGAGAATTCAATTTAAATTGTCTTAAATTTGTTTATTGTCTCTAATTTTTTTTTCTAATTAAAGGAAATATAGCAGACTTAGGAGCCAGGAAAACCTGGGTTTGAATGCAACCACGGACACAGCCTGGCTCTGTGACCTTAGGGAAATCTTATCTCCTCTCAGGTTTCTATGCAACTCTCTAAAACTCCACATTGAAGAAAAGGTGCTGATCTGGGGTCTCCTCACCAGGAATCTTCTACATTCTGAAATCACCCCAATGGCTCAGGGAGCTCATTACTTCAGGAATTCCCTCCAATGATGTTGCCCATCTAGTACAACTCTTATCTCTGTCATACTAAAAACGTGCCTCATGGTGTCCACCCAACATGCTGGCAGCTTTCTTTATTGTTTTTGATATGAAGGCATAGGAGCCACACTCTGTCTGCCTGTCTTTCTTCCCTCAGTCATGCCACATAACCATCCCATCTACTCTTCCCTTCATACAATTCTTTTATGACATCCTTGGCTCCTGTCCTTCTTCATGGTTCTTCATTGACTGGATGGTGCAGTTTGCCTAAACCCACCATTCACCTTTCCAGTGACATCTGTGTGATATTCATCTTTAGATTCTTGCAGACAGTGATGTTCCAGATCTCATTGTCATATAGCAAACCTAATTAAATGGTAACATTGAAAAAAATAAACCAGACCTTTCTGTCAAAGAAAACTTGGGGTCAGTAATAGAGCTTCGCAATTTCCTGAAATTGGGCAGATAGGAGGCATTGTGGAGAGAGTGCCAGAGCTGGAGTAAGGAAGACTCCTCTTCCTGAGTTGAAATCTGGCCTCAGACACTAGCTAGGTGACCCTAGGCAAATTATTTCATCCTGTTTGCCTCAGTTTCCTCATCTGTAAAGTGAGCCAGAGAATGAACTGACAAACCACTCCAGTATCTTTGCCAAGAAAATCCCAAATGGGGTCACAAAGAGTCAGACATGACCGAAACAACTGAACAACAAGAACAAATTTCCTGGAAACAATTCAACCCATTAGCCTGTTCAACTGTTATCCCAATTTATTATCCATTTGTACTCTCTGTTCTAGACATACATACTAATGGACAAGCTCTACAGGTGTCCCACCTAAATACATGTCAAAATCTGTGCAATAGATATTCTTCATACACTTGAACTATCCTGTGTGAATGGTCAGGCTGAACTCTTCCATGTGTTTACAGATCTCTTCCAGAAGCCTCTGCTAAGTCTTGGGAATTGATATAATCAACACAATGTAATTCACAGACAGGAACATCTAGATAACCTCACCACTCACTGGAAATCCTTCTTCTGCATGTACTCTGTGCTGGATTTCCTCTGTCTCCCTGATAATATCCATTATCAGAGGGTCATTGAATAGGATTGTTTCTGTTATTAAATCTTCCAAAGAATCTTGAATTAACTTGGGGTTTGACTGGATATTTTATTGTAAAACATCTATAAGGGGTTTTGTTCTATTGAAGCAATTGTAATTAGTAACTGTAATTAGTAATGAACACAATAAGAATTTACAGTCTAGGGGCGGCTATGTGGCACAGTGAGTAGAGCTTTGGCCCTGGAGTCAGAAGGACCTGAGTTCGGATCCGGCCTCAGACACTTAACGCACACACAAAAACAAAAACCTAGCTGTGTGACCTTGGGCAAGTTACTTAACCCCAATTGCCCTCCAAAAAGAAAAAAAAAAAAGAATTTACAGTCAGTCATGAAATGGTAAAGATATGGTCCATTGCTGAATACCATTTGTGAAAGACTACTTGTTCCATACTCACACTTTCATTAATGCCTTTCATTTGTGTATGGATGAATCTAAAATATTTTAAAGAGATGGGAGAGGAAGCATAAAGGTTGGTAATTAGTGACAATCTCTTGGTCGCCTTTTTATTGTTGTGTTAATAAAGTCCTAAATTTTCCCCATGCCTTTGGTGTTTCCCTTTCTTTTAACTTGTATGAGAGTGCATTGACACTCTTAGAACTGGGGCATCTGCTACTTAGGCGTCCTCTGTAACCAGTCGGTCCAATTCAGTTGCTTTCTCCATCTTTATTCTCTTTAGAGTGGTTTCTAGCTTCCCCATAAGCACACTTGAACCTAGGAGAGGTTCAGGATAGTAGTTTCACCATTTGCAATACAAGGAAGAGTTTGGTAAGAATGAATTCAGCAAAACTTTCCCAGTGTCCTTCTGTTTGTGGTCCTCCTTCCATTTTGGTCCTTGAATGCCTTTGAAATGACTTTGTTCCGTTGAATAACTCGCCAAGTTTCCATTAAAATTCTTTCCCTCTTTGCTGCTTCTCTTTGCTTTATGAGATAATGTCATCATCCTTCTTTTTAAGCTTTTACAATTGAGTTTTCTTCTAATTACTGCTGCTTTTGGCAGCCATTTCTCTTTGAGTGACGAGTGACTCAGATGTTTGCTGACTAGAGCAATTGCTTGGTTCATTGGTCGTTCTTTTTGTCACACTTAATTTACATTGGTTCAGCTTCTAAAGGAAGTGATTATAGTTGGTGTTGATATCATTTCTGTTGTCCATTTCCCTCTTTGATTTTCAAAATTTTTTGTTTAAATAATTGAATGTTAAGTCACTTCAATTCTCTTCTCTATTTTTCCCCATTGTTAGTCCTTTTAAAAAAAGAAATAATTTTGATCTGAGTCAGTAGTGTGACTATACACTTAATTCAGGAATGAATCTCACATCCACATACATGTCTTTTCCTGTCTTTTAAAGTTTTATCTATTTTTGCATACATCTACTTTATAGAAAATATGACCTACTTTATCTAGAATATAAAATCACAGGTGTGGTGAATATTTTTTAAAAATGTAACAATATACCTTTGTGAAAGATGAATATATAGCTGTTTGAAGAGAAAATCCATAGGAGCAGCTGAAGCCAGTCCAATCAAAGACCATAGAGATAGTTAAAGTAGTGGGAATGCAGAACTACACTGAAAAAAAGTCCAGAAAATTCATTTGACTCTATTTTATGATTACTGTGATTCACAGAGAGGAAAGACTTCTGTTTGTTTTCCACATGTGCTTTAGCTGTGGAGAGCATGAAACTCAGTAAATTGAAATGGCCTCTTGAAGCTGTGTATACAGAATATTTTGGCAAGATAATCACATTTTTTTTCCAGAGAAAATTAGATACTTTCAATAAGCAAAAACAAACCTTTTCAAAAACCATGTCCGTGACAGTAAAAGGATTGCTTGAATTGTATAAGGTTGCTCTCACAGAATTGCTAAGTGTAAAAAGTCTCATTTGATAGAAAGAAACATTGGTGCTACCTGTGGCTGCTGACGTGGTCAGAGCAGCACTTGATGAATCATAAACTCCCCAGCTTTAAATGGCTCCACTTTCCATAAGGCCATGGGAAGGAGAAGGGCCTATTTCTGAAACATTTCAAAAATCAATGAATTGACTGAAATCTTCCTGTTTTCACTGTAAGTGGATGAAGGAACAGACACAGTTAAAAGGTGGTTATTTGAATACATGTTGTTGAAATTGATGTTAAAGAAGGTTTATTACTTCACAAACTTAACTGATGCCAATGCCCCATGAAGGTCAAATTTCAATATCATTCATGGAATTTTTAATGCAAATGATGTAATGTGAGGGACTTGTACTGGGCTCTTCCCTGATGGCTTGGTTTGTGGCAGAAAAAAATGGAAGGCAGCAAATAGTAGCTTGAACTTTGACCCCTTAAGCAATTTGGACTCCTAATAATAATATTAGCTGGCATTTATATAGCACTTGAAGGTTTCCAAAGGGCTTTACAAATATTATGTCCTTCAAGACAATCACTTGTATCGAGAAATCTGAATGAAAAGCTCCAGACACTTTCCCAAGCTACTACAAAAGTAACCAACTTTATGGAAACAACCCATTCAAAGGAAGGCTCTTTATACAATTGAGTGACAATCTCAGGGCTGAGGATGGGGCTTTTCGCTCATGCTATGAAGCTCACAAGTTTCCTCTTGCCAAAGTACTTCAAAGAGTGTTGGAGATAAAAGAAGAGGCTGATGTTTTCTTAATGATAATGAAAAGGTGAAATGAATTCGTTTTATAGCAACATTTGTCCTAAAACTCGAGTATTTGGTGTCTAATTAAAAAAACCAGCATTCAAAACAAATCAATGTAAAGACCTCACACCCTCTGACCTGGAAAGGTAAATTCAGTGCACTTGTGAACTAGTCCTATAGATAGAAAATTCATAAACCATTACATTTTACATGTTTCCCAATTTCAAAAATTTGTTGTTCAGTTGTTTATGACATTTAGTGATCCTGTTTGGGGTTTTTTAGGCAAAGATACTGGAATGGTTAGCCATTTCCTTTTCCAGCTCATTTACAGATAAGGAAACTGAGGCAAACAGGGTTAAATGACTTCTCTTAGGGTCACCTAGTCAGTAAGTGTCTGAAGTCAGATTTGAACTCAGGAAGATCAATCTTCCTAGCTCCTGGACCTTACTCTATCTACTATGCCACCTAGCTGCCCAACTGAAAAAAACAAAAAACAAAACAAAAACCTGTTTTGCAAATGAAAAAGAAGAAAACAAAGATCTGTTGATTAATCCTCCCTTGCCTGGCCGACAGAGGCAAGCCTCACTTTATCCAAAAGACCTAGATCTTTCTGAACAGGAATCTCTAATTATGCTACATTTAAGAGAGAATTTCTAGAGTCATCTTGTGAAAACACGTAGAAATAAGTGTTTGAAGTAGAAAACCTTGTGTTTTGCTTTGACTATGGAGACGTAAAGAGTTCTTTAATTCATCAAGGGAAGCTGCGCCATTTCTGGCTATTTATTGTAGATTATTTATGTAAAGCAGAGTTCTCTGCAATAGGTATTGTAAAGATATTGATCTCATTAGTAGCTGTGAAAGAATTATGAGTAGCAGTATCATTACTGACAACATGTTTGTGAAAGATTCTATTAATCAATATATATTTGTGAATGTTATATAGCTTTTATTGTATGGTGGAGGGTTTGATATATTATAAAATTATAACAATTTAAAAAAAATTTTAATAAAGAAAAATTATTCACCCAGATTGACTTTGTAGAAAAGTATGAGAGGGCATGATAATATTTTTTTGTAACAAAGGGGTGCCATTGCTACATCATGTTTGGAATCTGTTGATGTGATGAAATATAATGGTGCAAGATTAGAGTAGGGAGAGATGGCAGTGATGCAGAGTTAATAGTATGCATATGGACCATCTCTACGTTTATAAAAATGGGAAATCGAACTGAAGATGTTGGGAAATCAATGGGCTGGACTTGGGAAACACGAATAAATAGATATTTTTTGTCTTTATTATGGCTCATTTGGTTGGTTCTACTCTGTTAAAATGCTAAGGGTGTTAGATAAAATCTCATTCTGTCTTTTGTTTGTTTATTTCTTTCTCTTTGCTGATGCTTACTAATTTTATAACAAAAAGTTCTGAAAATCATCTCCGTTTGGGTAGTGAACACCATTTCATAAGAGATGTTAGGCAAGGTGATCTTCAGTTCCCAGGAAGGGGAGAAGAAGGAGAAGGAGGAGGAGGAGGGAGAAAAAGAGGGCTACTGATCAGCTAAGGGGATCCTTACTGACCTGACATCCATCTTATGCCATGCTTTTGTCACTCTCATGTGGGTATGCCTAGGCTCCATACCACACAAAAGAATGTCTTTCCCACCATTGGGGAGGGTCTGGAGCTTTATAGGAAAGGACAAGGTCTCTATCACAACTTCCGTTTGTTTTTCCACCATATATCACAGGTATAGTGACAACAGGCTCCTAGAAAGCTAGAAATTTGTTGTGCCTGATATTCCAGGGGCAGGAAAAAGAGAGAAGTACCAGGTCAGAGGACAGGGTGTGCCTAGAGCATCAACAATCTATTGGAAGAAAGTCTAGGACAGAAGAACTCAGAGAGGTTTTCTGGATAACCAGGAGTTGGATTAAAAATGCCTGAGGCACCTTCAAGTGCAATGATTATCTCATTCTGTGGACTCTCACTGGAAATATTCTAAAAGCACATGTAGACTGAAATCCACCAAGCTTTACTTCACTGGCATTTTTTCCTCAAGAACAACAGAGTAGAGCCATTGACAATCTTTTTCCACAATGAAATGAACTATTGTTTCATCCTTCAGTGGATTGTAAACTGTTCATAGTCTGCAGAGGGAGGGAAGGCAAGAACCATCTTTCAACTTGACTTTATCACCTTAGCCAGGAACATAGTAGGTCTACATAAATGATTGTTGAATGAATTTTCAGACACACTCCTTTTTATCCTAGAAGTGTTCAAAACACAAGGAAATGCTGTTGGAGCAGGCTTATGTTTATAATGGAAACTGAAGTGCCCTTCCTTTATGTGTCAGCTGGAGCTCTTTGCTTGGGCAGGAAGGCATCCTGAAAGCCCATTCCTTGTCTGTTTGTTTTTCAAAGCAGACATGAAAAGAAGTCAAACGGGGACAGGCTGGGTCTCTGGGATGCCATGACACCCACAGGTGTGGTCTTCACAGATGATGTTTAGTGTATCCCTAAGGGATGAAGGAAGGAAGGAAGGAGGAAAGAAGGGAGGGAGGGAGGAAGGAAAGAAGGAAGGAAGGAAGGAAGAAAGGAAGGAAAAAAGGAAGGAAGGGAGGAAGGAAAAAAGGAAAGAAGGAAGGAAGAAGGAAGGAAGGAAAAAAAGGAAGAAGTAAGGAAGAAGGAAAAAAGGGAGGAAGAAAGGAAAAAAGGGAGGAAGGAAAGAAGGAAGAAGGAAAAAAGGGAGGGAGGATGGAAAGAAAAAAGGAAGAAGGAAAAGGAAAGAAGACGATGAAAGGAGGGAGGAAAGGAGGAAATAAGTATTTGTTAAGTGCTTACCATGTGCCTGGCTCTGTACTAAATGCTAGAAAGTTTAATGAAAACACATGAAGAAGTTAAGGGTGAATTACTGTCATAAAACTGGCCCAGACACATATTTAATGTGAGAGGGAAGAGGAGACTAATAGTAAGACACAAAATAATTATTCCTTTCCCATCAGGTAAGGCTAATCATGCCCCATAGCTGGTGACACAGCCAGAGGAGAGTGTAGGAACCTCTTGAACTTGAAAGCTCAGAATACTTTAAAGTGGAAGCCCGAGGAGCTTCAGAAGGGAGGGTGAGTGGGGACTGGCCAGTGAGTGGGTAATAACAGTAAGGTCATCCAACTGGAGGAGAAGCTTCTGGAAGAGCACTTTTCCTCATTTAGGCTGGATGGGTTATTAGCTTTTTATTATGTTCAGAGCAATTGACCAAGGAAGAGACACCCAACTATTGTTTTTATGGCCTGAGAGCTCTATTAGCTAAATGGGAGTGATGACATTAACACCTTCAACCCAAGAGGTCTGAGTATTTTGGTCTGGATTTATGTGGATGTGTTGGATGAAGACAGCTTGAACATGCTCAGTCTTGTGTGACTCTTAATTTCTGCTGTGGTCATGGCAGGGTGAAGGGGAGAAGGGCAGACTATTGTGCTGAGAATCACATAATATTTCTATGGTCTGTGAATATCTCTAGTGGGTTTAGATGCTGATCCACATTGACTGTGAGACCCTTGCCAAGTCACTTCATTTCTCCTTGCTCCAGGAATTGCTCTAAGCCCAGAAGATGCAGAGAAGGCACTGATTTGCAGTGGCAGAGGGAGCTTCCTCATACTGGGTAGCTCTCTAGGGAGTTAGTTTCCTGTACCAATGAAATCAATGGCCACATTCTTATCCCCAGTCCTTAGACTATGAACATTAACTTAGCTGTTGATGCTCTAGATACTATATGTTTATGTTTCTTTTACCCAGAATAGATCCATTCATTAAAAATCTCCTTAGGTGTCTCATCCTGCCTTATAGAAGACTGCAGTCCCTCAAATTCTTTCCTAGTGGGGCAAAGGCTCTTCCAGGTTCTACCAAGCTAGACAGCCTTCTCACGTGGTCCCAGGGACTGCTGGTCATCCTATGTGGTTGAGAAGACATTTTGTAAGAAGACCATCAAAAACATACATAACATTTTACTTGTCAACATTTGTTGTAGAGGATGAGATGGCAGAGATTGTATTAAGCACTAAGTAAATGTCTAGGTGCTAGGGATGAAAATATGAAGGTTGGACAGTCTCTGCCTTCAATAATAAGAATAGCTAACATTTATATAAATTTTACTGTTATGATAAGTACTTTATAATTATCCCAAGGAGCTTACATTTGATTGAGGGGAGATAACAGGTTCACAGATAAGTAAATGCAAGATACATAAAACGACCTAATGCAAAGTGATTTGGTGAGGACACACTATTAAATGGGAAAATCAATAAAGACCTCTTCTAGGAGGTGGCATTTGAGCTGAGCCTTGATGGGAAGGAAGGGTTGGAAGATGTGGAGGTGAGGAGGTAAACATATTGACATGCCAGAGAAATTCTACAAAGAATTTGGTAAGACCCCCCCCTCCCAAATAAAATTAAAATATATTTTAGTACTTGGTGACTTCAATGCTGGGGTGACTATAGGGAAAGATGGTAAAAAATAAATTGGAAAACATGGCTCTTGAGAAAGAAATGAGAGAAGTCAAAGGTTTGTAGACCATGTGAAATCTCTCACATGGATATTAGGAGAGTCAGAAGACAGTAGATCTGGGGAGTAGCAAACAACAGCAGATTGTGATGCCGCATCAATGTTGGTTCTCCTTCCAATGATGTACAACACAACCCACCGATTAAATAACTGCAAATTGGTCTCCAGTTTCAATCAGATGTTTTGGATGGAGGTTTCACCATTTCTTTAAAAACATCTAATCAATCTCTCTCTTTCAAAATATGACTTAAAATTTTTTATAAATAACTTATCTGTTACAAAGACAGTTTTTCCATCTAAATCACAAAACCATCAGATCAAGATATCCAAATTAGGTTTTATTAATAAAACAATCTTTTTAAAAAATTGTCTCCAATTTTTATCAGGAAGCAGTTTCCTCTTGCTCACTTAAGGGTTGATCATATATTTAAGTACACATACATGGACAGAAACACACACACACACCCCAGGTCCCTTTCTTTACCTGGCCTCCTCTCTCCTCTTTCCTTCCTTTTTCTTCCTTTCCTACTCAGGGAGAAAGTGCTGAAATAGTCAAATCTTCTATAAAATAATCCAGGATCATCTGCTAAAAGAAGTAGGATTTGGATTCCTTTCCTAAATGTTGAAATGGATCATTTGGATTCAATTCAATTATAATTCAGTTCAATTCAATAAACATATATTAAGCACCTACTGTGCCTAAGCTTTGCGCTAAATGTTGGGGACAAAAAGAGGTAAACTGGTCCAGGCCCTCAGGGAGGTTACACTCTAATGGGCCAAGGCAACTATAACAAAAGGGGAGGGGACTATAGTTCTACCAACAACCCGCCGGCTCTCTCTCTCGTCTATTCTACAGATTTTAGTCACTGAAGACATCATGGAGCCTGCCAGGATTTTTGTTTTGAGGCCTTTAATTGATTTTTTCATGATTTTCATTAGAATCCTCTTAGAAATTTCCTCATTTTAATCATTATTATTTTGAAAATGGATGAAAGCTTATTGTGTTTCATCATGTAAGATATTGGTCAAAATTGAATTTCTGCTAGACTGGTTTCCAATTTCCCCAACAGCTTTTTTTTTTTTCCAAACAGAGAGTCCTTAAGCCAAGTGATAATTAAGCTGATTCATAAATCTTTGTTACAAGAGGACTTCTGTTGGAGGGCACACTGTGGGCCTAAGTTAGGGTTGGGAGGGTAGAAGAGGGACAATTATGGGGATGTTCCCCTTCTGTCTGAAGAGATCAGGAAGAAAATTCCAAGTAGCTGGTCATTCTGTCCAGAGGACCTTTAAGGAAGCTAGGGTGGTTGGAGAACTTGACCTGGAGTTCATATCTACCCCGAGTATAACCCCCAATCTTCCATCCTAGAGCAGGATAAAAGTACCTGGTGACAACAATGAAATAATTCCAAAGAGCGAATTCCAGAGGATCTCCAAGTGTGTGGTCACCCTCGCTTAGGTGAGAGTTACTAGGACCACTGTGGAGGGATGAAAACCACCACTCCCATAGACTTTCTAGGATCATAGATTTATGGCTGGAAGGGTCTTTAGGAGTCATATTGTCTATCCCCCTAACTTTGCAAATGTGGAAACTTGGTCAGAGAGAGGTAAAGACACAGAGATAGTAAGTGACCTTGCTCAAAGTTAGTCAGGGTGAGACTGTAACCTCTGACTCCAAATCCAGTAGGTTTTCCATGGCACCAAGCTGCCTTCCAAGACCTCCTTTTGTGTACATTTATGAATCAAAGACATAACCAGAACAAGACTAGAAAACTGTACCATCTAGTGGTCCTTGGTAAATTTTGGTAGCCTTGTGTCAGACCACCCTAGTAGAAGTCTGGAATAGACCTTAAAGGGAGTTGCATAATGGTGCTTTTTGTGTGGTTATACTGAGGCATAGATGTTTGGGGCACATGAATCATAGAATCTCAAAGTTAGAAAAAACCTCTGAGGCCATCCATCCCTAGCCTCTCATCAAGAATCCTCTACATTCTCCCCCAGACCCAGCTGAAGACCTTCAGTGCTGACTCCATTAATTGCCAAGGCATCCTGTCCCACTTTTGGACAGCTCCTGTTATCAGGAAATGTTTTGGTTCTATTGGGACTTACCTTGCCCATTGTTTCTGGTTCTTCCTTCTGTGGCCAAGCAGAGCAAACCTAATCTCTCTTCTAGTCAGCCCTTCCCACACTTGAAGACAGTTACTCTGTCTCCTCTCTCCCCCCAAATCTTCTCTTCTCCAAGATAAACATCTTCAAATCCTTCACTTAATCTTTCTATAACACAAACTCAATCCCCTTCACCATCCTTTTATCTTTCTCTGAACAAACTTCAGATTGTCAGTGCCCAGTGGTTGGGTACACTCTTCCAAATTCTCTGCACACTGCTGATGAAAAGGCAGGCACCATTGCGATACTGCTGACACATTTTCTTCTATATTGTGGAAGCACGGTAAGCCAGCAATTCTGTCTGGAACTTTCCTGCAGCCACCAGGGCCAACTACCCTGAGAATGCTGAAGATCCAGCAGGAGGTTCAGAAAAATCTATAGACAAGTCCTTAGCCAGGGTTCATGAAAAAGAGTCCCGAATTATTTTTTTTCCTTAACCAAAAAAGAAAAAAAAGAAAAATTGATTTTTTGCCCAAAACTTCTGATTTTTTTAAAAGTTGTCTTCCTCTACAGATGCTTCCATTTACACCCTGTAGGTTTTAAACAAAGATAATTAGATGGATCTTTCAAAGCAAAGACCAACTGGCGTGATAGAAAATTAGAGTTGAACACATGCTTGCAGTTGAAATAGGCAACTGAGTTAACAGCCAGAGCTTCCTTCTGCCTGAGTGAGGTGCATTCTGGCAGGCATGTGTTCAGTTCTGGCCATTACCTTAGGTCACATATTCTGATCTGGAAGAGAGGTTAGAGGTTGACTACCCCTTTATTTAGCAAATGAAGAAGCTGCCATCTAGCCTGACCCAAAGAGAAGAGGAAATGGTGCCAAGGAAGGGGCAGGGATTTCTGCAGAGTCCCCCAGGTGGTTTGTGGTAGTACTGGAGAACTAGCTCAGCTTCTCTGACTCCAAATCATTCTTCTTTCCATGAAGCCATTTTGCCTTGGGAAGTTACCGGTCACATCAAGTGATGGAATAATTTAAAGGACAGTGACCAAGTTAAAAAAGAATTAATTTATCAAACAAGGCTATTAGGATTCATTTTGGAATCTCCATTTCTAAGCATCAGACTTTTCCTAACAAAGTGGATTCAATGCTGTAAACTTCTTGTCTAGGCAATTTGGCAACAGGAAAAAAAGCAGATTAGGAACATGCTGCTGAAGGTGTGGGTGCATGGGCATCAATTGGCTTTTCCAGTTGGTGAGGGGGGCTCCCTTGCTTTGTTCTTGGGGAAAGGCTGGCCCTGGAATTGACAAGGGTCCAGGAATTGACAACAGCTAGCATTTACAAGGCACTTTACAGCTTGAAAATGCTTTATGTATCTTGCTTTATCTTCACAACAACCCAGTGAGTGAGGTACTATTGTTATTGATGTGCAAATGAGGAAACTGAGGCTGAAAGAGGTGAGATCATTTGCCTGGTATCCCATAGCAAGCAGGCATCTTGCATCAGTGTTTGAACTCAGGTCTGATGACTATAGCACTGTGTCCATCTAGCTGCAGCTCTAAGCAAGCTTCAAATTCTTAGTGCCCTGCCTGGTCAGAAAATGGAGAAATGGGAGGATGGAGGTGCAGTTGCAAACACCTAGAATTCACATTCTGCCTTTCTCTTCATGATATTTCACTTGCAATTCACCCAAATGTAACCCTCCTCAGTACCCTGATTTGCCAACTGGAAATCAGTCTCCCTTTCCTTTCCTTTTTCTTTTTAAAGGAAATTGATTTAGTTTTAGTTGTCAATATTCACTTCCACAAGATTTGAAGTTTTAAGTTTTTTCTTCCTCCCTCTCCTCCCCCCGCCCAAGATGACATACACTCTGATAAAGGCTCCACATAGACATTCTTATCAAATGTATTTTCACATTAGTCATGTTGTAAAGAAGAGTTAGAACCAATGGGAGAAGTCACGAGAAAGATAGAACAAGTAAAAAAAAGAAGAGTGAGCAGATAGTCTGCTTCCATCTGCATTCAGACTTGGTAGTTCTTTCTCTGGATCTGGAGGGAATTTTCTTTTCTTTTTTTTTTTTTTTTTGAGGGGGAAAGGCAGGGCAATTGGGGTTAAGTGACTTGCCCAAGGTCACACAGCTAGTAAGTGTGTCAAGTGCCTGAGGTTGGATTTGAATTCAGGTCCTCCTGACTCCAGGGCCCATGCTCTATTCACTGCACCACCTAGCTGCCCTGACTGGATGGCATTTTCCATCATGAGTCTTTTGAAGTAGTCCTAGTACCTTGCATTGCTGAGAAGAGCTAAGTCCATTAAAGTCAGTCTTTGTACAATGTGGCTGTTACTGTGTACAGTGTTCACCTGGTTCTGCTCATTTCATTCAGCATCAGTTTATGAAAGTCTTTCCAGGTTTTTCTGATATCAGTCTGTTCATTATTCCTTATAGAACAATAGCATTCCCTTATATTCATATACCTATATTGTCACTGTATTGTTAACAGAATGGGAAGATCTTTCTTGCCCATTAATAGACCTATGTGACTGCTTTGAGCCTGAATCGCATGAGCCTGTGGTGGGAGAAGCTTGCTGAACAGGTGGAGCAGGAAGTGTGGGTGAATCAGAGCTGAGAGAGAGAGAGAGAGAGAGAGAGAGAGAGAGAGAGAGAGAGAGCAGGCAGAGCAGAGTGGCTAGCATGAGTGAGAGAGGGAGTGATTTTGCCCAAGGGAATTTGTTTTGTGAGAAGGCCTGATGGAGGGAAGGTTTGGCCATGTGGGTGCTCCCTGCATTGGCAATGTGTATAGACTTCTTTGTTACCCTGATGGATTTGGCTTTCTGGTGTTTGAATAAATGTCTTGGTTTTGTCTTCAAAGAAGAGAATCTGTTATATACTGTGAATCAAACCTGGGAATACTCCTACATATTCCTAGCAGCTGCTGTGAGTATTGCATTGTGATATAATACCACAATTTGTTCAGCCATTCCCCAATTGATGGGCATCCCCTTAATTTCCAGTTCTTTGCCACCACAAAAAGAGCTGCTAAAATATTTTTGTACATGTGGGGCCTTTTCCCATTTTTATGATGTCTTTGAGATAAAAGACCTAGTAGTGGTATTGCTACATCAAAGGATATGCACATTTATATAGCCCTCTTGGCATAGTTCTAAATTGCTCTCCCAAATGGTTGGAGCAGTTCACAACTACAGCCAACAATGAATTAGTGTTCCAATTTTCCCACTCATCCTCCAGCATTTATCATTTTCCTGTTTTGTCATGTTAGCCAATGTGACAGGTGAGAGAGATGTGGTACCTAAGAGGTGTTTTGATTTGTATTTCTCTAATCAATAGAGATTTGTATTTTGATTTGTATTTCTCTAATCAATAGAGATTTGTATTTCTCTGATCAATAGAGATTTAGAGCTTTTTTCATATGATTATAGATAGCTTTAATTTCTTTCTCTTTCCTTTTCTAAAAAATCTGCTTCAATTTTGTCCTTCTCTGTGTCACAGTTTTATTCTCTGTAAAGTGTGGGGGTTGGATTAGAAAAGCTCAAGCTTTAAAAAAAAAAACCTATGGAAATCTTATTTTTCAATTGCTAATTGATGTCCTCTAAAGATCACCATTTCCTTATAAGCTTTCTCCATTTACCTAAAGTGAAAGCACAATCACTTGACTTATCTTAACCCCATTTGGGGCTCTTGTCACATAAAAACCACTTCCACCAACCTCCTTCTCCAGTGCCTCATGGCAGCATAGATGTGACTCCAGGTGCACCAAGACTGGCCAGCACAAGCTCTCTCTGTTGACATAGAGGAGACTGCCACCAGGGCCATCACCACCATCTGGATGGGCTGGTCTTCAAGCAGAAGGGAAGGGTAGAGGTCAGTACTGGGCCTTTCCTGAGAGGAGCACTCTTATAGCTTATCTTTTTTTTTTTTTTATTTTGAAGCACATTTTTTCACTTATTTTATTCTTTCTTGTGTTTTTCCCCTTTTTATCTGTTTCTTTTTTTTAAACAAATGCTTTATTAACTTCTGTTTTACATCATTCATTTCCGCCAGATTTTGAGTTACAATCATTTTCCCCCCATTATTCCCCTACCCAACCTCCCAGAATAGTAGTCCCACAAGATATCACTTCCTCCAATCTGCTCTCTCCCATACCTTCTCCCATACCCCCATCGACTTTTCCATTAGAGGAAGGTGAATCTTTGTGTCCCAATGCCTGCACATCTTATCTCCCTATTACAAGCGAAAGAGTATTAATAATAGTATTTATATATATTTGAAACATTTAATGTTACGACCTCGAATTTCAGATCCATTTCCTTCCTCCCTTGTCACCCATTCCTTCTTGGGAGATAAGTAATTCAGTATATGTTGTACATGTCTAGCTATGCAAAACATTATCATAGTAGATATATTGTACAAGGCTGCTTATAATTCCCTCCCACTCATCCCACCCCCCACCTGGTCCATTCCCTACATGATCCTGTCCTTCTTCTATAGTGGGCACTTCCAACCTCCCCTCACCCCAAGGATGCCCTCCCATCCATCATCCCTCCTCTCATCCCCCTTCCCCCTATCCTGCTGCAGGTTGAGATATCCCATTTAGTATGTATGTCATTTTCTCCCTGAACCAAATTCAATGTGAATGTGGTTTTGCCTTTTTAGCCTTCCTTATTCTCCCCCTCCTTTGCAACCACTTCCCTTGCTTCTTCTACATGGGATAGTTTACCCTACCCTATCTCTCCCCATCTCCTCTTGCTACTTTCCTCTCTCACCTCATAATTTCATCCCTTGAGAATTCTCCCTTCCCAACAAATTCAACCTATGCCCTCTATCCATATATAACTGTAACCATATACACACACATTCACATATGTATTCATATGACCACATACCTTTCTTCCATTATTTTCATAGTGAGAAAGATATCATCAGTCACAGTTATTGTTTTTCCATATAGGAATGTAAATAGTTCAACTTTGATAAGTTCCTTTTGATTTCTTTTCCCTGATTACCTTCTCAGGCATCTCTTCCTTCTTGTGTCTGGATGTCAAATTTTCTATTCAATTCTGGTTTTTCCTCAAGAATGCTTGAAAGTCCTCTATTCCACTGAATGACCATATTTTCCCCTGAAATAAAATACTCAGTTTTGCTGGGTAGGTGACCTTTGGGTTCATTCCCAGTTCTTTTGCCCTCTGGAATATCATATTCCATGCACCTTCGATCCCTCAGTGTAGAAGCTGCCAGGTCCTGGGCTATTCTGATTATGTTTCCACAATATTGAAATTGTTTCTTCCTGGCTGCTTGTAGTATTTTCTCCTTGATCTGGGGATTCTGCAACCTGGCTATAATATTCCTGGGAGTTTTCTTTTTAGGATCTTTTTCAGGAGGTGATTGGTGGATTCTTTCAACCTCTATTTTGCCCTCTGGATCTAAAACATCAGGGCAATTTTCCTTGAGAATTTCTTGAAGGGTGATTTCTAGGTTCTTTCTTTGATCATGGCTTTCAGGTAGTCCAATAGTTTTTAAATTGTCTCTCCTGGATCTATTTTCCAGGTCAGTGGTTTTTCCCATGAGATATTTCCCATTGCCTTCTAATCTTTCATTTGTTTGGATCTGCTTAACAGCATCTTGATTTCTCATAAAGTCATTAGCTTCCATTTGCTCCAGTCTAACTCTGAAGGAATGAATCTCCTCAGTGAACTTTTGAGATTCTTTTTCCATCTGGCAAATTCGACTTTTTAAGGCATTCTTCTCCTCATTGCCCTTTTGGGCCTCCTTTGCCATTTGAGCTAGTCTATTTTTTAAGGTGTTGTTTTCCTCAGTCAGGCTGTTGACCCTCATTTCATACTTTTCCTGCATCCTTCTCATTTCTCTTTCCAATTTTCCTCCACTTCTCTTATTTGATTTTTAAAGTCCTTCTTAAGGTCCTCTATGGCCTGCAACCCGCTCATGGTTTCCCCTGGGGCTTTTGGAGCAGGACTTCTGACCTCACAGTCCTTTTCCTGCTCTATGCCCCCAAAATAGGAGTCTAGGGTTGCATTTTTCTGTTTCCTTTGCCTTGGCATGTTGCCACTTAATTGCCTGACTTTGGGGCTTGTTGCCACACTATGGCTTTAAGGCCAGATAGAGGAATTTTCATCCCGAACATGTGGGGTGCAACTTCCAGTTCTGGCAGGCTGTAAACCCACCCACGACTTCCACCCTAGATCACAATCCAGATCCAGGGAGGTTAAAGCAAGAGCAATTACCCCCCAAGAATGATCACTGGATCTCCCTACAGTTAGCATGCAGGCCAGGAGCTGGAGCTGCCTCTGAAAACTACAAAATGGCATATCTCCTCAGTGGCTTCTAGCCCCCAGGGGAGGGAGCCGACGCATTCCCCAAATGCTGGTCCCAAAGTCCATAGGACACTAACCTCTCACTTTGTCCCAGGCATGTCTATGTTGATAATTCTGGAGTCGCCACAGCTCCTGGTGTTCTGGGGTTCCTCCAGCAGGCTGCTGGCCCTGCTGCCCTGGGGCTAAAACCTCGGCTCACGTGGACCTGGGCTCGGCTCGGCTCCCCAAGCGCTGCGAGCTGCCAGGTCCCAGACCACTGGGCTGGTCCTTCCTGCAGGGCTGCTGGGCTGTCCTCAGCGGGAGGTTAGCTTCTCTGTGTTGTTCTGTGGGTGCTGGGGCTCCAGAAGTTGTTCAGAGTCCCCTTTTACATAGTTTGGGGGGAATCTGGGGGCAGAGTGGCTTGGAAAAGCTGTTTCTACTCCGCCATCTTGGCTCCGCCCCCCGAGAGGAGCACTCTTACCTCCCCTAGGTTGTCCATTCTCCTCATCAGCCTGTGGGTTATCTGGGTTACAATCCCAGGGCAGTAACCAAAAAGCATGGGCTTCATATAGGACAGAAAAGGTTCCATCAGATGTATTTGGTTAGCTTCACTTTACTTATGTCTTGGGCAGGCAGACCTTTATTTTTATTTATTTATTTATTTTTGCTGGAGCTTCACATTTTAATCGTTTGTCTCCCGCGCGCCCGGAGGCAGCTCAGAACTGGATCACCTGCCCCTTCCTCTTCTTGTCTCCTCCCAGCTCGAAATGCTTGCAGCGCTTGATGGCCAGCATCCTCTTGGACCTGCAGTTGGGCTCCACGCACTCGAGCCTCAGCACGATCTTCTTCTTGGTCTTGGCCTTCTTGGGGAAGATGGGCTTGGTCTGGCCACCGTAGCCGCTCTGCTTGTGGTTGTAGCGCCGCTTGCCCTGTGCGTACAGAGAGTCCTTGCCCTTCTTGTACTGCGTCACCTTGTGTGGCTGGTGCTTGCCGCACTTCTTGCAGTAGGTGCACCGGGTCTTGAGCACATTCACCATGGCGGCGGCAGTGGCAGCGGAGGCGAAGGCGCTTGGGGGGGACTTCCCACTCTGCTTCATGCCGGGGCTGGGCTTCTCTTTGGCTTCTCGGAGGCAGGAAGGACACGGGAGGAGAAGGAGGAGGTGGAGAAGAGTTCCAGGCAGACCTTTACAATGCTTAATTTAAGAAGCCTGGTCACATTGCCTTGGGAGTAAGTCAATGAACTGACCAATCAATAAGCCTTTGTTATATACTATTTTTATGCCTAGCACTGTGTCAGGGTTAAAGGACACAGAGATGAAAAGGAATAAGAATACTGCATTCTAACAGGCATGTATGGAAGTCATTACATATAAAATACAGGAAAGATCATTGGGAGGTGGGGCTCTAACCAGTGGATGGATTGGGAAAGAATCTGGGCAAGAGGTGGCAGTGGAGCTAAGCTTTGAAGAAGATGAGGGGTCCTAAGAGGCAGATGTGAGGTGGGAGCACATGCTAGGCATGGGGGCCAGCCTCTACAAAGGCACAGGGATGGAAATGGAGTATTGTGTAAAAAGAACATCAAGAAAGCCAGTTTGATTGTCCCAGAGTGCATAGAGAGGAATAATCTAGAACAATACTGGAAAGATATTTTAGAGCTGGTTGGGAAGGGAATGACAAACAGAGGTCTTCATATTTAATGATACATTTAATAGGGAGCCACTAGTGTTTACTGAGCAGGAAGCTGACATGGTGTTTGAAGAATAGCCCTTTGAAGGGTATGGGTAGGGCAAATCAGAGAAGGGAAACCCTTGAGGCTGGAAGACCAACTGGGAAGCTCTTACACATGGTAGACCAAGTCAAAGGTGATGAGGGCCTGAACTAGGCTGATAACCATGTGAGTGGATAGTAGGGGATGTTGTGGGTGTAGAATCAAAAAGAGAGGAGTCGCTATATATGTAACTGGAAGGATGGTGGTGCCCTTGGCAAAATAGGGTAATTTGATAGAGAGGGAAGTTAGGCTGGAAAGTTAATGAGTCCTGTCTTAGACCCTTTTCTGTCGGGATGCCAAGGAGACATTCACAATGAGGCAGTTAGTTAAGGATTGGGATTAGGATTGGACTCAAGATTGAGATGGCTTATAGGTGTGGGAGACACCTGCATTGAAATGATAATTGAACCTATGGAAGCTGATGAGATAATTAGCTGAAAGAGTGTTTAGTGAGAAGAGGACTGTGAGTCATGGGGGACACCAACAGTTAGGAGACATGTAGATCCAGTGCCTGAGGCTGAGAGGTCAGAGACAGAGGAGGTGAATGAGGACCCATGAGTATCAAGAAAACCCAGAGAGGGGAGTGTTCAGGAGGCAGAGGAGCAGCAGCAGGGGGAAAGCCTGCAGAGAAGTCAGTAAGGACAAGGACTGAGGAAAGTCTAGCAGATGTGGTGAATAAGGGACCATTAATTACTTTGGAGTTATTATTCAGCAGTTTTAGCTGAATGAGGAGGGCAGAAGCCATACTGCAGACTAGTGTATGTCAGAGGCAGGATCTGAACCCAGATCTAACTGACTTTAAGTACAGTCCTTTATCCACTAAGCATATGAGGCTTCTTATGAACGTCTGCATGTCTGTCAGAAGAAGTCTGCAATAGCTACACAGTGCATTTTCCAAAATACCAAAGCTCTTTTGTAAAGTTCAGTCCAATGTAGTATAGTGTATTGGGATGGACGGACGGATTTAGATTCACAAAACCTGAGCTCAAACCCCAGCTCTGTTTTTGTGACCTGGGCCATATCATTCTAGCTCTCTGTTCTGAGTTTCCTCCGCTGTAAGATAAGGGGGGGGGGTAGATTTGTTGATTTGCAAAGTCTCTGCCACCTCTAAATTTTAAATCTTATGATCTTATTTCTTGCTCATAAGACACCATCTTGTACCTGTAAGTACTTTGCCAGGTTTTTGCTGACTTGAGGTGCAGAATTGTTTTGGACTGTGGCTAGAGTTAGGAAAGTGTGGAAAGTGCTTCTCTATCTCTGCTCCAGACCCTGCCAGGGCTCCTGCCATCCTCTCTTATGCCCCTGGATGGTCACAGACCTTTCCTGGTCAGATACATCTTTGCCTGTGCTACCTACCATCTCTTCCTGGACAGCTCCAAAGAGGGGGCCTCTGTCACATGGTCCATTACAAACTCAGCAAATATCTATACTCATGGCTAGATTTCATCTCCCATTGGTTCCTTAGTGCCCGCTTTGTGCTTCTGTCTTTAGATCTGGGTTAGTGCTGACTCTTCCATGAGTTACCTGGCATTTATCCAGCCAGGATCCCAGCATGCTATTTTCTGCTGATATTTATGATCTCTGTAGGTCCATTCTTGCTATTTGTATTTCCTCCTAGGTGTTCTCCATGCTGCCCAATTGTATGATAAAAGTGCCTCAAATTAGTAGCCATTCATTTAAAATGCTATTTGCTCTTTCTCAGTGTATAGATGAAGGCCAGTCTGCATGCTGGAACTATCCTATTTTCTTTCTTTACTGTTTTCAAAATAGGCTGTTAATTTGGCAAAGGTCTCATATTTCCCTGGTGTTTGAAAGATTTCATATTTACCTGCCCTAACCCTAAATTTGCACTCAGATATAATATCCTGTATAAATTCCTTCTTATTTTTCCATGTTCAACAATTCAAAACTCCTTGACATCATTTCCTGTTCTCTTTGACTTTACTCCTGTCTCTTGGGAAGACTTGGATCTTCTTGACAAGACCAATCCCTCTATTCGAACCCTTGCTCCCCTTCCAACCTGTCTCTACATCTGTAAAATGAGGGGCTCTTATTAAATGACCTGTAAAGTTCTTCCCAGATATAGGTCTAGGATTCCAAGATTTTTCAGCAGATTAACTCATAATCATGTGCCCTGCCCCCTCACACTCTCTGTCAATCTTGCCTTTCCTATTGGTTTCTTGAAATGAGACAATATTTGTAAAGTGCTTAGAACAATGTCTGGCACATAGTGGGTGCTTCATAAATGATTTCTTTTTCCCCTTCCTTCCTTTTTCCCTTCTTTTTTTTCTTCCTTCCATTTTCTCTTCCTCCCTTCCCTGCTGCTTATAAACATGCCCAAATCATCCTAATTTTTAAATGGCACTCACTTGATTCTACCATCTTCTCGAGTGATCATTTTTTATCTCCTCTTTCTCTCAAAGCAGAATTCTTAGAAAAAGCTGCCTACATGTGTTGCTTCCACTTCTTTGATTCATGTCTCATCTCTTTCAGTCTGATTTCCCATCACTCACCCAACATCATCTCTCCAAAGTTATTTGTCATTTGTCCTTGCTAAATCTAGTGGCTTTTTCTTACTCCCCACCCTTCTTGACCTCTCTGCAGCAGATGACATTGTTGACCATCCCAACTAACAAGGAGCATTTATTAATAGCCCCTGTTATGTACCAGACACTGCCCTTGGTTCTGAGGTCAAAAACAAAACAAAAATGGCTCTATTCTAGAGTTATGTGCATTCTATAGGGGGAGACAGTGCATGCATACACACATATATGTGTATGTTACTGCCTATATTTATGTGCACAAAATAAATACAAAATACTTTCTTTTTGGAGGACTCCAGCAGCTATGAAGGAGAGTAGTAAAGGTTACATGGAAAAGGTGATTTGCACTGAGTTTTAAAGGGACTCTAAAAGGAGATAAGGAGAGAGTGCATTGGTGGGGAGAGCCAGGGCAAAAGTAAAGAGGTGGGAGATTGAACATTGGGTGGGGAGAACAATAAAAAGGTCCATTTGTCAGGATTGTAGAATGAATGAAGGGGAACAATGTTTAATAAGGCTGGAAAGATAGGGTGGGGTCAGGTTTTGGAGGACTTGAAGATGCTTCTTCCTCTCTGCTTTTTCAGACACTGTTGTCTCTTGATTCTCCTACTTGTCTTACTGTCCCTTCCCAGCCTCCTTTCTTGTATCTTCACTCATCTCATGTCCTCCAACTAATCCTTCAAGTCTCTGTTGTGGGTCTTCTTCTCTTCTCTTTCTACATTTCCTTTCTCAGTGACTTTATCAGCTCTCAATGATCGTCTCTATGCAATTGACTCCCACAGGTATAGACCCAGCCCCAGTCTTTCCCCTGAGCTTCAGTCTCACATGACCAGTTGCCTCTAGGATGTTTGAAACTGGATGTCCCTTAGGAATACAAGACTCACTCTATTGAAAATAGAACTCTCTCTCTTTCTCACCAGACCCTCCCCTCTTTTGAGCTTTCCTATTTCTGTCAAGGGCGGCACCATGCTAGTACTTACCTGGGATCACAGCTTCAGTGTTGTCCTTGAGCCTTTACCCTCCCTCACTCCGTGCAGCCAATCTGTTGCCAAATCTTGTCAATGCTGCCTCTACAAACAACCCAACATATGTCTCCATATTCTCTACTCTTAAAGCCACTACTCTGGTTATGGACCTTACCAGTCTCATCACTTCTCCCTTGCACCATAGAAGGAAGCTCTTTATGGGCCTCTCTGTCTTTGATTTCTCCCCTTTCCACTTCACCCTCTAATTAGCTACCAAAGTGAAGTTCTTTTTTTTTTAATTATTTACTATTAGTTTAAAACATTCAGCTCCACAAGTTTTTGACTTCCAAATTTTCTCCCCCTGCTTCCCCCTTCCCTCTTCTCCTCCATAGCAGCATGAATTCTGATATAGGTTCTATTTATACCTTCAAATTAGACATTAGCCAAGTTGTAAAGAAGAATTAAAACCAATGGAATGAATAATGAGAAAGAAGAAACAAAACAAAAGAAAATGAAAGAGAGAGTAAGTAGTTTGCTTCAATTTGCATTCAGACTCCATGATTCTTTCTCTGGATGTGGATAGCCTTTTCAATCATGAGTCCTTTGGAACTGTCAAAGTGACAATCTTAAAGCACAGGTCCCAGCATGTCACTCCCAAGTGGTAAACTGTAATGGCGCCCTGTTTCCCTTATGATTACATACCTATTCCTCCATTTGTCATTTAAAGTCCTTCATAACCTCAATCCATCCTACCTTTCCAGCCTTGCGACCCATTCTCTCCTTTCACCGATACAATCCATCCAAATTTGTCTTGATGTCACACACACACACACACACACACACACACACACACACACACACACACCCCATTCCATTTTATATACTTTCCTCTTTGCCCATGATGGAGAATCCTTGTGTTGCTTAGACACAGAGCTCATGTGCTACCTTCTTGGGTGAAGCCTTTCTTGATCACCCATTATCAGTGCCCTCCTTCCCTCAGGTTACTTTGTATCTCTTCTATACACCTTTGCTATTTCCTGCCAATAGAATACAAGCTCCATGAGGGCAGGAGCTGTTTTGCTTCTGTCTTTGTAGCCCTCACACTTGGTATATGCTCAGTAAAGGCTGATTGAGTGGTATTGTTGAATCAAATGGCCATTATCCATTTGTTAACTGACCTACCACATTTAATAAGAGCCACAGCCTGAAGTAGTGATTTTTGATCTGTCTCAGCTTTTCTCTGATTTGTGGACAGAAAGCCAAGGTTTGCTTTAGAGATCCTTCACTTTTTTCAAAGGTGAAAAGCATTTTCTCTAGCTAACTGGCTCATTTAAACTGCCACATCCACCTCTTTTGTCTTAAAGACTTGAAAGGAAGCCAGTATTAAGCCCCTAAGGCTGGGAGTGAGACTCCATAAAAGTTTATGTTATCAGAAAGATTCGTTGATCTCAGAAAGGCTTAGGGTCCAGTTCAGAACCATAATAGTAACTAATGTTTACAGAGTTCTCAGATTTGCAAAGGGCTTCACACTCGTTATCTCACTGGATCCTCACCACAATCATGCAAAGCAAATGCTATTAGTATCCCCATTTTTACAGATGAAGAAACAGAGGCTGAGAGGTTAGATGACTTGTCCGGGACCACACAGCTATTCTATGTCTGAGGCATGGTTTGCACTCGGGTCTTTCTTATCCGAAGTCCAGTGCTCAATCTACTCTACACCACTACCAACCCTCTAAACAGCAACATGGAGTCTGGAGCATTATTACCCTGAAGTAAAATGACACGGACCACTTTCCAATCAACTGATACATGATTCACAGTGTGACAAGAAGGTGTGGGGGTTCAGTAAAGTGGAAGGGAGAGTCATTACTCTAATGGTGACCCGGGGATGCGCCGAGCCACATCTCTTACTGGCCTCTGCCTCTGCCTCGTTACAGCTCTTTGACCAGTAGATTGGAAGGAGGCTATGTCGTCATGTGCCCATGAAAAGCCTCTAGACCTTTGTATGATTACTTGGGATGAGCATTTGCCTCATTCCCTAGTTCCTGACTCCAACCCAACCCCAGGACTGGGCCAATGGAGATGTTTCCCTTTCTAGAAAGCTGACCCATGGCAAGATTACTAAAATCTGGTGAGAACTGGGCTCCCGACCAGTGTGCTGAGTCTTTCTTCTTGTTCCAAAGACAAATTCTCACTTCCTCAGATTTCCCAGAGGCAACATTAGCAACTAGCATTCACTAAACAGTCCAAGTGACTGGGACCAAGTGACTTAGTATTGTCTATTTGGAGTGACAAATTTACTTCTTTTGGGGGGGTGGGGGGAAGCGGGGTTGTTGTGCTTAAAGATGTTGCTCAGTTCTTGGTGGGGATAGGGAAAGGTCCTGAGATTTTACTGATCTAGGGAACTCCCAGGTGAGGAAGCTCCCTCTAGGTATTTTAGAAATTTATTGACCCGATATATGGGAGCACGTGAGATTGGCAACATATTCTACTAATGCAAGCTGAAAATCTTCCCAGGAACAGAACATCTACTTCTCCCACATCCTTTCTCCTGCCTGTTTCATGTTTTTCTGACCTATACATTCTGAATTCCATGAGGCTGCTAGGTGTTACAGTGGACAGACTGCTACACTTGGAGTTAGGATAGACCTGAGTTTGGATCATGTCTCACTGGGTAGTGAGGTGGCCCAGTGGAGAGAACACTGGGCCCGGAATCTGCAAGACCTGAGTTCAAATCCAGCCTCAGACACTTACCAGCTTTGTGACCCTGGGCAATTAACTTCACCCTATTTGTCTCAGTTTCCTCATCTGTGAAAGGAGCTGGAGAAGGAAATGACAAACCAGAATCTTTGCCAACAAAGCCCTAAATGGGGTCACAAAGAGTTGGACACACCTGAAAACAACTGTCCAGTAGCATTGGACCTTGCTTCAGGTGCTTTCCACGTGTGAGATGCTGGACAAGTTAGTTAACCTTTCTCTGACTCAGAAGTAAAAACAGTGCCTCCTAGAGTTGTCATGAGGGTCAGAGTCCTGAAGCACCATAAATGTTAGCTCGTCATTAATGACGAAACCATCTTGCCTACTGTCCCCATATACAACATCCCAGCTCTGTGTGTCTCTGCACCGGCTGACCCCAAGCTGGACACGCCCCTCTCCCACCTTGCCTTATCAAGTCTCTCCCTTCCTTCTGAGCACAGCTCAGTCATGCTCAGGCATCCTCTGTACCTGCGGACTTTGCCCGCCTTTGTAGAATCACTTCATCTTTATTCTCTGCATTTTCTCTGTGGATATCACCTTCCTGAAGACAAGGACTGCTCTGCCTCCCCTTGGCACACAGGCACTTGCCAAGTGCTTCTTGACTTGCTTCCTCCTCCTAGACAGTCTTCTCTCTTTGCAAAGTACACGTCTGGCCCTGTTACTGCGTGACCTCCATCATTGGCTTGGCAGCATCCGTTCTTTTTTTTTTTTTTTGGGCGGGGGTTATATTTATCAATGAATCTTCAAACTAGCCTGTAAGTTGTTCCCATGATGATTCCCACAACGCAGATGCGGAAGCTAAGGTAAAGCTATTCAGTAGGTTTCAAGGCACTTTCCCCTCGCATTCTCTCCTTTGAATCTCATGAAAACCCTCTTAAATTCTGGAGATATTATGATCTCTATGTTAGGGATGAGGAAACTGAGGCTCAGAGAGAGGCAGTAGTATGTTACAGTGGCAAGAATTCTGGAGAAGACTTTTGAGAATCCCTTGGGCAGCAAGATTGAGTCAGCCAATACTTAAAGAAATTAATGCGGAGGCAGCTAGGTGGCACAGTGAGTAGAGCACTAGCCCTGAAGTCAGGAGGACCTGAGTTCAAATCTGGCCTCAGACACTTAACACTTACTAGCTGTGTGACCTTGGGCAAGTCACTTAACTCTAATTTGCCCTGCCTTTTTCCCTCCAAAAAGAAAAAGGAAAAAAAAAGAAATTAATGCTGACTTTTGGTAGGAAGGTCAGATACTGAAGGTGAAGCTCAAATGCTTTGGTCATATAACAAGAAGATGGGATTCATTGGAGAAGATTGTGATGTTGGGAATGATGGAAGGCAAAAGGAGATGGCAGAAGCTGAGACAGACAGAGAGTGTCATGGAAGCGATGATGAGCCTGGACAGAATGTGAGAGATAGTGGAGGACAGAAGGGTGGGGCATCATGAAAAGTCAGACACGGCTGAATGATGACGATGACCATGCTGTGTGTGTGCTCTTGGGCACATTGTTTCCTTTTCCAGACCTCAGTTTCCTTACCTGTAAAATGAGATGGAGGAGGACTAGATGGTGCCTGTGCTCCTGTGATTAATGACTTCTGGACTTGCTCTGGGTCTTCATCTATAATCACTGGATGTCCCTAGAGTTGGTTATGCACCTCCCAGGGGCCAGGTTCCCACTCTGCTCTCTGCTGCTTTATTCTGCCTCCTGGTCCTTAGGGCCTTCAGGTCCGGATGAATTAGGGTGTAGGTTTACAAACAAGTTACAGAATGCACGCCCAGAAGATCAGGCTCACTAGGTTGTGTTCATTCCGTTCTAGCAAAGGTGTGCTGGGTTTTCTTTGACATTAGATATTTAACAACTAAAATCCTAGGTTTCCTCACAGCAGGCTCCTTAAGGGGTGAAAGCCTTCACATTCTGAACATTTGAACTCTGAGGGAACAGTCATGTTCCTTGAAGTGCATTTTATTAACTTTAAAAAGGAAAGAGGGAGAACGCAGGCACCAGATTTATTCTGCACTGTTGGCAATTTCTGAAGATACACAAATATAGTTTCTAACTATAACCAGTGTCCATAATTCCCCTCCATCATGCTTGGATCAATAGGAACTGTTCAGTGTGCAGTACCCCTTGGCTACTTCCAAATTCAATGGGGCTGTTTAGGGGTAATAAGCCAATAACAAAAGCACTTTATCGAGATGAAGAACAAATATCAAGAGCAAGCCTTACACACGAGGGTGAAATACCCTACGCCGCTGGGGTGAGGATCTAATTTCCTTCTAACTCCCCCCCTCCCCCCCTTCATAAAGAGAGGGAACTACTACTTCTACTTCAGAATGTGCATGTGTAGGGAATGATGACATTTGCCTCACAAAGCACCTTTCCTGGGGCAGGCTAATGAGAGCTGAACGTTGCAGCTCTGGTGCCACTGTTGGCTGCTCCATCCCCTGTGGTCCCTGCTCCTGTCCCAGCTGCACAGCAGCCCCTCTCCATACTTCTGGCTTCATCCCTATGGCTTCTGCTGCTTGGTTTTTAAACTTCCTACATGGCACCGCACTCTTCCACAGGTCTCATGCCTGGTCTCATGCCTGGTCCCTGGGAGATGTAGTCCCAGTGTGTGACTCTCCACCCCCAGAGTGGTGGGAAAATTGTCCTGGAGCATGTTTCTCATCACACAGTAATTGAAGTATGTCCAGAATCCCTGGCACTCTTATCATATCATTGATTTTGCCCTGAGCATAACCCACCTCTCCCTCTGCCTTCCCTTTGTCATTGCTGATCACTCTCTCCTCCTTGATAGCTTCTTCTCTGTAGGCTTCAGGACATCCCTCTCTCCTGGCTCTCCTCCTGCCTGAGGGGGGTGGAGGAGGAGCTCATGGAACTTGAGTAAGTTGAGAAATTATGGAGTTATAGTGCTTGAAGGGGTACGAACAAAACAACTGTGAGCCAGACATTTAGGAAAGTCCGTGGGAAGAAGGCGAGCGTCATGGAGGGTGGGGTACACTAGCTGGTGGGATGGTAAATGTGGACTGGATGACAGAGGTGGAGACATTACTGAGCTGGGTCATAGCAGACTTACAGGTTACAGTCAAGAAGGCCAGCCAGTATATTGCTTTATTGGAAGCTACCTGGCAGGGTGAATGTCAGTACTTATTGCTGATATTGAAGGCCTTCTGTCCATCTGAAGTCCTTGGCTGAGTGGCAGGCAAGCAGCAAACATGCATTAAGCATGTACTCTATACTAGGCACTGTACTAAGAACTGGGGATCCAAATCAAAATAGAAACAGTCCATCTCTACCCTCAAGGAGCTTATATTCTAATGGGAGAAGACAACAAACACATAAGGCAGGTGGGGGAGATAAGGGAATGGGGAGAAAGGAGGTATCCACTGGGAGAAGAATGGTAATGGAGGCCAGTGTAGTCAGAAGCACAGCCAGGAAGGGAATGGGGCACAGGGTTCTAAATGTCATGAATTCTTTCCTTTGTAGTGATGAGATTTATTTTCATTTTTTGGCATGTCTGGAAACTTCTCAGATTTTGAGAGCTCACCTTTTTCCTCCTTAGCCCCCAAAGCTGTTAAATATATCTTGATTCTCTCTTCCTGTAG
Source organism: Gymnobelideus leadbeateri (assembly GCA_011680675.1). Lineage (NCBI taxonomy): Eukaryota > Metazoa > Chordata > Mammalia > Diprotodontia > Petauridae > Gymnobelideus > Gymnobelideus leadbeateri. The sequence continues at coordinate 962,939 of WOXC01008637.1, read as the reverse complement.
GTGTAAAGGAATAAATTAGCATACAGTGCCCCTCTAATTGCTTGATTTCAATTAATTGCCTTTGTGTTTCTGAACACTCATCCTTCCCTCTTTTTTTTGTTCAAAATAGCCCTGAATCTGTGCCACTGGAAACAAATGGGAAGCCTGTGTTTGAATTTTCAGAAATGCCTATTAAAAACTAAGAGGAGCAGATCATTTGAGATTCTCATATTTACTTGGCAATGGTTTCCATCCTGGGCTTCTGTTTTTTTGTTTTTTGTTTCTTTTTTTTTTTTTTAAGTTCATAACAATGAGGTGATTCCGGAGGAGATATCAGAAAGTGAGAATGAATTGTACAAGGAAAATTATGCCACTCTGTAAGCACAATGCCCACTTCCCACAAGACTCTCATGAGGGACAGGTTCCTTGGTGAAAATTTTCCCTAGCCAGGCTGCAAGAACATGAATAGTTATCATGTTTTCCCACAACTAGGGAGGTGAGAGTCTCTCTGTGCTCCTCCCTAATCAGACCACAACTGAAGTGTTATGTTCAATTATTGGCACTATAGGAGAAGGATATTGATTAGCTGGGGAATGTTCAGAGGAAGGCAGCCAGGATGATGAAGAGTCTTCTGTCTATGTCATGTGAAGATTAGTGGAAGGAATTAGGCATATTTCATCTTAAGAACACTCCGGGTTGGGAATGATAGCTATCTGCAAGTATTTGAAAGGCTGCTATATGGAAGAGGGCTTAGAAGTAGAGAGATCTGACCCCAGAGGACAGAACCAAGTGCAGAGAGAGGAAGTTGCAAAGAGGCAGTTTTAGGGATGTCAGACAAATTTACCACTTTGGAGCTGTCCAAGATGGAGAAGTGACTTAGGAGATAGTACATTCCCCCATGAGGTTCTGTGACCATTTGTTGGATGTGTTGGAAAAGGAATTTATTTTTTGGGTGTGGCTCTGACCAGATGGAATTTGTGGTCTTCCACTTTCTTTTTTTTCTCTCTTTTTTATTTTTTAGTTTACATCATTCATTTTCCACAAGATTTTGAGTTACAAATTTTCTCCCTTTCCATTTTCCCCTACCAGCCACCCCAAAACAGGGATCCCACTGAATATCCCCTCCCCCAATCTGCTCTCTCCCATATCTTCCCCCATCCCCTCTCTGATTTTCCAGTAGGGCATGGTGAATTTCTAGGCCCCAGTGCACTTATATCTTACCTCCCAGTTACATGTAAAATAATAATAATAATAATAATATATTTTTAAGCATTTGATTTTAAAACTTTGAATTCCAGATTCTTTCCTTTCCTCCCTCATCACCTACCCTTACTGGGAAGATAAGCAATTCAATATAGGTTGTACATGTGTAGCTATGCAAAACATTTCCAGAGTGGATATATTGTGAAAGACTCACTATATTTCCCACCATCCCATCCCACCCCCCACTTGTTCTATTCCCTACTTTGATCCTTTCCCTTTTCAAAAGTGGGTGCCTCCACTTCCCTCCCCCCCAGCCTGTCCTCCCTTCCATCATCCCCCCTCTCATCCCCTCACCCCCTACTCTCTTGTAGGATGAGATACCCTATTTAGTGTGTATGTCATTCCCTCCCTAAGCCCAATTCAATGAGAATAAGGTTGACCCATTCCCTTTTGCCTTCCTGTTCTTCCCCTCCATTGTAACAGTTTTCCCTTACCTCTTCTATATGAGATAATTTAGCCCATTCTGTCTCTCCCCATCTCCTCTCATTATACTACTCTCTCAACTCTTAATTTCACCTTTTAAGTGTCATCCCTTCCTATTAAATTGGTCTTGTGCCCTCTGTCTATGTATACTTGTATGCATATATACACACTCACATATGTATTCATATGCCCATATACCCTCCTATCCACACACACACACACACACACACACACACACACACACACACACACACTTTCTCTTCAACTATTCTCATACTGAGAAAAGTTTTATAAGTTACAATGATCATTTTTCCATGTAGGGATATAAATAGTTCAACTTTGATAAAGTCCTTATGACTTCTTTCCCCTGTTTAACTTCTCATGCTTCTCTTGCTTCTTGTATCTGAATGGCAAATTTTCTATTCAACTCTGGTTTTTTCATCAAGAATCCTTGAGAGTCCTCTATTTCATTGAATGGCCATATTTTCCCCCAAAACATGATGCTCAGTTTTGCTGGGTAGGTGATTCTTGGTTTTAATGCCTGCTCCTTTGCTCTCCAGAATATCATATTCCAAGCCCTTCACTCCCTCAGTGTAGAAGCTGCCAGATCCTGAGTTATCCTGATTGTGTTTCCACAAGGTTCAAATTGTTTCTTCTTGGCTGTTTGTAATATTTTCTCCTTGATCTGGGGACTCTGGAACCTGGCTATAATATTCCTAGGAGTTTTCTTTTGGGGATATTTTTCAGGAGGTGATATGTGGATTCTTTCAACCTCTGTTTTGCCCCCTGGTTCTAAAACATCAGGACAATTTTCCTTGAGAATTTCTTGGAGGATGATTTGTAGGTTCTTTTTTTCATCATGGCTTTCAGGTAGTTCAGTAATTTTTAAATTATCTCTCCTGGATCTATTTTCCAGGTCAGTGGTTTTTCCAGTGAGATATTTCACATTGCCTTCTATTTTTTCATCTGTTTGGATCGGTTAAATAGTATCTTGATTTTTCATAAAGTCACTAGCTTCCATTTGCTCCAGTCTAACTCTGAAGGAATGATTCTCTTCAGTGAGCTTTTGAGATTCTTTTTTCATCTGGCAAATTTGTCTTTTTAAGTCATTCTTCACCTCATTGCCTTTTGGAGCCTCTTTTGCCATTTGAGTTAGTCTTTTTTTTTCTTCTTCTTTTTTTTTTAAACAAATGCTTTATTAACTTCTGTTTTACATCATTCATTACCGCCAGATTTTGAGTTACAATCATTTTCCCCCCATTATTCCCCTACCCAACCTCCCAGAATAGTAGTCCCACAAGATATAGCTTCCTCCAATCTGCTCTCTCCCATACCTTCTCCCATACCCCCATCGACTTTTCCATTAGAGGAAGATGAATCTTTGTGTCCCAATGCCTGCACATCTTATCTCCCAATTACAAGCAAAAGAGTATTAATAATAGTATTTATATATATTTGAAACATTTAATGTTACGACCTCGAATTTCAGATCCATTTCCTTCCTCCCTTGTCACCCATTCCCTCTGGGGAGATAAGTAATTCAGTATATGTTGTACATGTCTAGCTATGCAAAACATTATCATAGTAGATATATTGTACAAGGCTGCTTATAATTCCCTCCCACTCATCCCACCCCACACCTGGTCCATTCCCTACATGATCCTGTCCCTCTTCTATAGTGGGTACTTCCAACCTCCCCTCCCCCCAAGGATGCCCTCCCATCCATCATCCCTCCTCTCATCCCCCTTCCCCTTATCCTGCTGCAGGTTGAGATATCCCATTTAGTATGTATGTCATTTTCTCCCTGAACCAAATTCAATGTGAATGTGGTTTTGCCTTTTTAGCCTTCCTATTCTCCCCCTCCCTTGCAACCACTTCCCCTTGCTTCTTCTACATGGGATAGTTTACCCTAACCTATCTCTCCCCATCTCCTCTTGCCACTTTCCTCTCTCACCTCATAATTTCATCCCTTGAGTATTCTCCCTTCCCAACAAATTCAACCTATGCCCTCTATCCATATATAACTGTAACCATATACACACACATCCACATATGTATTCATATGACCACACCCCCTTCTTCCATTATTTTCATAGTGAGAAAGATATCATCAGTCACAGTTATTGCTTTTCCATATAGGAATGTAAATAGTTCAACTTTGATAAGTTCCTTTTGATTTCTTTTCCCTGATTACCTTCTCAGGCATCTCTTCCTTCTTGTGTCTGGGTGTCAAATTTTCTATTCAATTCTGTTTTTTCCTCAAGAATGCTTGAAAGTCCTCTATTCCACTGAATGACCATATTTTCCCCTGAAACAAAATACTCAGTTTTGCTGGGTAGGTGACCCGTGGGTTCATTCCCAGTTCTTTTGCCCTCTGGAATATCATATTCCATGCACCTTCGATCCCTCAGTGTAGAAGCTGCCAGGTCCTGGGCTATTCTGATTGTGTTTCCACAATATTGAAATTGTTTCTTCCTGGCTGCTTGTAGTATTTTCTCCTTGATCTGGGGATTCTGGAACCTGGCTATAATATTCCTGGGAGTTTTCTTTATAGGATCTTTTTCAGAAGGTGATCTGTGGATTCTTTCAACCTCTATTTTGCCCTCTGGATCTAAAACATCAGGGCAGTTTTCCTTGAGAATTTCTTGAAGGGTGATTTCTAGGTTCTTTCTTTGATCATGGCTTTCAGGTAGTCCAATAATTTTTAAATTGTCTCTCCTGGATCTATTCTCCAGGTCAGTGGTTTTTCCCATGAGATATTTCCCATTGCCTTCTAATCTTTCATTTGTTTGGATCTGCTTAACAGCATCTTGATTTCTCATAAAATCACTAGCTTCCATTTGCTCCAGTCTAACTCTGAAGGAATGAATCTCCTCAGTGAACTTTTGAGATTCTTTTTCCATCTGGCAAATTCGACTTTTTAAGGCATTCTTCTCCTCATTGCCCTTTTGGGCCTCCTTTGCCATTTGAGTTAGTCTATTTTTTAAGGTGTTGTTTTCCTCAGTCAGGCTGTTGACCCTCATTTCATACCTTTCCTGCATCCTTCTCATTTCTCTTTCTAATTTTTCCTCCACTTCTCTTATTTGATTTTTAAAGTCCTTCTTAAGGTCCTCTATGGCCTGCAACCCGCTCGTGTTTTCCCCTGGGGCTTTTGGAGCAGGACTTCTGACCTCACAGTCCTTTTCCCGCTCTATGCCCCCAAAATAGGAGTCTAGGGTTGCATTTTTCTGTTTCCTTTGCCTTGGCATGTTGCCACTTAATTGCTTGACTTTTGGGCTTGTTGCCACATTATGGCTTTAATGCCAGCTAGAGGAATTTTCATCCCGAACATGTGGGGGGCAACTTCCATTTCTGGCAAGCTGTAAACCCACCCACAACTTTCACCCTAGATCACAATCCAGATCCAGGGAGGTTAAAGCAGGGGCGATTACCCCCCAAGACTGATCGCTGGATCTCCCCACAATTTGTAGGCCAGGAGCCAGAGCTGCCTCTGAAAACTACAAAATGGCGTGTCTCCTCAGCGGCTTCTAGCCCCCAGGGGAGGGAGCTGACGCATTTCCCAAATACAGGTCCCAAAGTCCATAGGACACTAACCTCTTACTTTGTCCTAGGCATGTCTATGTTGATAATTCTGGAGTCGCCACAGCTCCTGGTGTTCTGGGGTCTCTCCAGACGGCTGTTGGCCCTGCCGCCCTGGAGCTAAAACCTCGGCTCACGCGGACCTGGGCTCTGCTTGGCTTGGCTCCTGCGCTCTGCGCGCTGCCGGCTCCCAGACCACTGAGCTGGTCCTTCCTGCAGGGCTGCTGGGCTGTCCTCAGCGGGAGGTTAGCTTCTCTGTGTCGTTCTGTGGGTGCTGGGGCTCCAGAAGTTGTTCAGAGTCCTTTTTTACATAGTTTGGGGGGAATCTGGGGGCAGAGAGGCTTGGAGGAGCTGTTTCTACTCCACCATCTTGGCTCCGCCCCGTTAGTCTTTTTTTTTAAGGTGTTATTTTCTTCAGTCAGGCTGTTGACCCTCATTTCATAATTTTCTTGCATCGTTCTCATTTCTCTTCCCAATTTTTCCTCCACTTCTCTTATTTGGTTTTCAAAATCCTTCTCAAGCTCCTCTATGGTCTGTAACCAGCTCATATTTTTCTTGGAAGCTTTTGGTGCAGGTGTTCTGACTTTGCTGTCTTCCTCCTGTTCCATGCTTTGATCATTTTTGTCCCCAAAATAGGAGTGTAAAGTTGGATTGCTCTGCTTGCTTTGCATCCTTTACGCGCTCATGTTGCCACTCAGTTACTTGACTCTTGAGCTTTTTGCCACAATAGAACTCTGCTACCAGAGTGGGGGGCTTTGTCCCAATCACTGGGGTTTTCACAGCTGTTGGAGCTATTAGTGAAGCCTCCACACACTCTGGAAAACTGGTCATGCAACCAGGACCTCCACCTAGACCACAATCCAGATCCAAGCAGGTTAAAGCAAGAGCAATTACCCCTCAGACTGGTTGCTTGGTCCCCCTACAATCTGCAGGTCAGGAGCTCTGAAGCAGCCGTGTGGTGGTGGCTACACAGCCATGGGGCCTCAGTGGCTTCTCCCTCCAGGGATTAAAGGCCAAACTGCACTCCTGAACTCCTAGTTCCCAATTTCCACACTGCACTTACCTCTCACTTTGTCCTTAGCATCTGTGGGTTGATAATTCTGGAAAATGCTGCAGCTGCTGGTAATCTGAAGTCCCTCCAGCTGGCGGCTGGTTGTGGCTGCCCTGAGACTAAAACCTCTGGCTCACATGGGGCTGGGCTCTGCTCCCAGCTGGCTGTGCTGGCTGGCCCCTTCCTGCCAGCCTGTCAGACTGTCTTCAGCGGACTAGTTTCTCTCTGTCATTTTGTGGGTTCTGTAGCTCAAAGTTTGTTTAGAGTCTTTTTTTACATAAATTGGAGGAGGTGGAAGCAGGAGTCACGCAGAAGTCCTGTTTCTACTCCACCATCTTGACCGGTCTTTCACTTTCAAAGTCTTTGATTTTGTGAGAAAGAGGCCCCCTTCACAGTATGATGTTTGGAATAAAGGTAAGATCTACTCATGCATGGACCACTGCTGTGTTCTTTCCAATTAATATATGCATATATGTGTATGTATATATATATACATGCATATATGTGTATGTATATATATATGTGTGTGTGTATACATAAATATACATGTATGTATGTATATACATATATATGGACATAATTTTTACTACCCATTATGTCCAAAGCACTGTGCTTGATACTTGAAATATAAGATTCTATCCGCATCTTCAATAATGATATTTGACCTTTATATGGCATTTTAAGGTTTGCAGAGTTCTAAATATACACAACTACATTTGAATCTCATGAAAACCCTGTGAAATAAATATTATAAATATTATTATCTCCTTCTTACAGAAGTGAAATTTCTGATTCAAAGTAGAAACATTGATGGGGAGAATACTTTTCATGTAAAATATATGATTTTCTTAACAAAATTTGGTGGATATAAATGAAGAGAAAATGTCAGAGAAGGAAATAACAGCTCCTTCTATGCATCATCTGGCAGCAGTCATGGCTGTTTTCTGCTGTCTTGTGGTTTACAAAGGGCTCTTCATCAATTGTGTCATTTGCCCTCTTAAGTAGGACTTACTTTGCTGAGGAAGAAACTGAGGCCTGGGCCAGCCAAGTGACCTTGTCTGAGGTCCCTTCATCTGCAGGTTTTTGGCTAAGACCTCTGATGATTCCAGTGCACCATTGTTACCATGGCTGCATCTCTGAGGCTATAAGTAACACGAGAACAGGGATAATTTCTTATCTAAACTTTGTTTCTTCCATAGTCTTGAACATAGGCCCTGAATGTACCAGAAATATTTGTTGAACTAAATGAATACTTCCACCTATAATTTGTCACATAAAATATCCCTTCAATATTTTTATTTTTTCATCAAATGCTTTTCAATTTCGTGTCACACAACTTTTAACATTCATTTTTAAGATGTTCGGTTCCAGACTGCCTCCCTCCCTTGCACCCCTCCACCACCCCTTGAGAAGGCAATCTTGACACATGTGAAGAATGGTATAAAAATGGCTGTCTTTTGTTTTCACTTACATTTCTCTTTTCATCCTTCTTCTTCCCTTCTCAGAGTCATCCCTTCTAGCAAAGAATGTTTTTTAAACAGGAAGAGACAGCGAGCCAAACCAGTCAGCAGGTCCCCCAAAGCTGCATCATAGGCAATGTTCTGTGGAGCCTGGCCTCTGTAAAGGGGCAAGGGGAGGGGAGTGAAGGCTTTCCCCTATAACCATATCAGTGGACTTAAAATCTATGCCACATAAGGACACCTTGTCTCTTCTTGAATTTCTTGTTTAAGGCCAAACCTAGTTTTTACAACTTCAGAATGTCCAGTTTTCATTGTTTTGTGTTCGTCCTGCTCCTTTATACCAGTCAGTCACTGTAGTTACTATGTATCTTGCATTGTCGGCTTTGCTTTCTTCCCTTCGAATCTGTTCATACAGGTCTTCCCAGGCTTCTCTATATTCATTCATCATGTTTGTGGCTTCTTATGGCCCAGTGGTATTTCACTGTCTGTGTTGAGTAGACTTTGCTTAACCATTCTTTAGGCCATAGGCATCTACGTGGTTTCTAGTTCTTACCACAAAAGGGGCTGCTATTAATATGCTGGCATATGAAGACCTTTACTTTTTTTTTTTGTCAGTGAGTTCAGTGGGGCATATGCCTAGTGGACCATTTGAGCCACCGCAATAACCTTCAAGTACAAGTCTGACCTGTCACTGCTCTGATTAGGAACTTTCAATGACCCCCTACAGCCTCTCTGGGCCCTTACCTTGGCATCTAAAGCCCTTTATAACCTGACTTCAGCTGACCTTTCTAGCCTCATTTCACATTGCTCTCCATGAAGAAGTCTTCATTTGTAAAATGGGGGTGATAATTCACCTCTAAAATTGGGTGAGCATAGCACCCACCTCACCCAGTTGTGAGGCTTGAAGGAAACATTATACTTACAGAAATTTGAAAACCTCAAAGCTCTATATAAATGTTGTTATTATCATTATTTACATTAAGTGTCTCCATGATGTATCCATGTGCCCACTGCCCCCAGTAGTCTGGATCACAGGCCATTTGCCCCTCTCACCCCCCCTTTTTTGTCCTGTTTTGTAATAATCATTGCTTTCTTTTCATCAAATATATCTTCAGGACAAGCCCATAGCACTGAATTCGGACCCAAGGAGTCTGCAATGGAGCACTTTGGTATCTCCTGAGGCAGCATTTGTTTTCCAAATTGAGTTTTCTTAGTCTTCTCTGATTACCCAGGAGTGCTTTCCCAGGTGTTACAGAAACATGATCACTTACCAAGTTATCCTAATTAAAAATACTTTCAAGGTGTGTGCATAAATTATTTATGGTCACATTACACCATCTTCAAGAGAAAAATGGGGGAATGCTTAGAGAAAAGAGCATTCACATAATTTGCAGTTAAGACCCAACACCCTTGAGTGTTTGTAAACATATTTGTCAGACCCTATGCCAAAGAAGTGCGCATTTTCTAACATAAAATTGTTCTGGTGATTAAGACAAACAAAATGGCATCTGGATTCCTCCTTGGGAATTTAAATGCTGTCATTCCTTTCCTCTAAATAAGAAGCACATGTCCAGGTGGCCTTCAGGAGCAGTGGGACAGAGGAAGGAGTGCTAGACTTGGAGTCAGGAGCATCTACAGACTGGAAGCTTGGCTCCAGTTTGTGCAGCTGTGTGGCCATAGGGAAATGACCCAAACTTTCTGAGCCTTGGGTTCCTCATGTCTGTAACAGAGATAATAATCCTGCAGTATCTCCCTCTAAGGGCTATTGTTAGGATCAGAAAAGTCTGTGTAGTATTCTGGGCATCCTCATGCTTAGTTTCCCAGAAGTGACTTTAGGTTTGAATCACTCTGTGGATAAATTTCCATTCAACCCAGGTTGTAAAGCCCCCACTGATATATTTACTTTTTAACAGCCAAAAAAGACATAATAGATCAAAGCAAAAGACATTTAAATTCATAGGATAGAGAGATAAATGGCAAGAAAGGTCGCCTCATTTACATGTGATATACCTTCTCCACTGGTTACCATATGATGGGGAAAGGCATACACATTACTGAACACATGTGGCCAATAAACACACTGGGAGGAAACGTGGTCAGGGAATATGGAGAAAGGAATGCATACGCCATTGACCTGGGCAAAGGAATGGAGGGAATTCATAAAGGGCAGTTAGATCTCTGATTCTGTAAAACTTCAATATTCCATATTCAGTTTCCAGACCTCAAAAGCAGGCTTCACCTACTGCTGACTCATCCTGCAACTTAGCTGAGTACATGGGGCCTCTGGACCCTGGCATATCCAACCACCCCGTGGTCCACTCCCTTGGAATAGCCCTCTGTCTCCCATTGCTGAGTTCCTAGGGGACTTCCATTTTGTGGACTCTTTCTAACTTTTTCCTACTCAGCTGCCCCCTCCCCATCTAATCCCTTCCCATACTTTTCCATCATGTCTGGAAATTTCTTTCTAAAAGATCACTTCAGCCCTGGAAACTGATACCTCAGAAGAACCCTGACCCCGAGGTGCCTCACTCTGATTGGGTGGCTCCTCCCAGAGCCTCCATTAAGGAAGGTACCCCAGTCTAACTGTCTTTTCATTTTCTACTCGATTGTACTCATCCTGACTTCTCCATCCTTCTTCATTTCCTTTTCCACCTTCATTAAAATGTAAACTCCCAGAGGGGAAGAACCATAGTTGGCTTTCCTTGCAATTGTATTTCCAGCACTTAGCACAATCCCTTGTGAATAAAACAGAGGCTTAATAAAATCTTGGTGAGGATTGTCTAGGAGAGGCCAGGCAGGTCAGCTTTCCTTCCCCTTCTGGCCATGGTCCTGTTTTGGGGGACTTCAAAACCATGCCTCCCCCCAGGTACCTTCAGCTCTGCCTTCCCCTTCCCCCCCTTTTCAGTTCCTTTTGTGTGTGTATTCCCCCACTAGAATGTTGGGACAAGTACTATCTTTCTCTTTGCTTCTATCTGTGTCCCTGGCATTTAGCATAGTGCCTGGCATTGCTTTTCTTCACTCCTTCCTGTAGGGGTGCTACTATTTTGTCCCCTGATTCTTGCCAAAGGATGTCACTGGATCTTGTGTTTTTTACTTTCTGTTGTTCTATTGTTAAGTCTACCGGGCTTTGGCATCTCCACCGGACCTCCCCTGTGGCTTGCTCAGCTCCTCACAACTCATCTCCTGCTCTCTCTACCCTAGGAGCAGCAACCTGCATGTCCATAGACATGTAACCAGTCAATTGAAGTCGTAAGCCTTGACATTTCACCGGCTTATGAGGGGCCCATCTTTGTATCCTGAATTCTTGGAACCCAGTGTGCCCCCAGCCCACTCTTTTCTTGCCTGACTGAAGTAGTAAGCCTTGTAAACCCAAGAATCCTCCATTCAGCTTGGTGATTGAACAACCTGCCTTAACCCAGTGTGCCCCCAGCCCACTCTTATCTGGCCCGGCTGAAGTAGTTAAGCCTTGTAAACCCAGAAATCCTCCATTTGGTTATTGAACAACCTGCGTTATCTAAGAGTGCCCCCACCCCATATCCTGCCTGACCAGTCTGCCCCATTATTGTTACTCCTGATACGATGGGATGGTGGTTTTTGGACTATTTAAACTGTGTGTCTACTGGGGTTCGGGGCAGCTCCTGGGACTTTATCCCTAGGACTGCCGCTGGCCGGCTAATAAACGCTTCCTGAATTCGATTACTGATGGTCTTGGCCTGTTGATTCTGTCCGAGTGTCCATTTCACAATTAGTCAGTCAATGTACATTTATTAAGAGTCTATTATGTTCCAGGCACTGTGCAAGCACTGGGGGTACAAAAAGAGGCAAAAGACAGTCCTGGAGGACCTTACAGTCTAAAGGTGGAGACACAAAGCAAACAACATATACAAACCGACTGTGTACAGGGTGAATAGGAAGTAATTAGCAGAGGGAAGGCGCTAGAATTAAGCAGGGTTGGGAAAGCTTTCTTGTTTTAGGGCTTTAGTTGGGACATAAAGGCAGCCAGTAAATGGAGATGACCAAGGAGAGCATTCCAAACATGGGACACATTCACAAAATGCCCAGTCAAGAGAGAGCATTTTGTTCATGGACCATCCAGAAGGCCCTGTCACTGGTTCCAGGAGTGGAAGAGAGGGAGATGTAAGGAGACTTGAAATGCAGGAGTCTGGCTTCTTTAGGGCTTCCCCCACCCTTTCCTCTGCCAATGTGGGCATCTATATCTTGTGTATATCTTGCTTTGCAAGTATTTGCATCTAGTCTTCCCCCATTAGATGTAAGTTCCTGGAGGGCGGAGGCTGTCTTCTGCCTTTTTTATCCCCAGTGCTTTGTACAATGCTTAACACATAGTGAATGGATGCTTAATCAATTGGTTGAAACAGAGGATTTTGTATCACATACTAGAGGCATCAGGAGCCACTGGAGTTTATAGAGTGAGAAGAGGTGTTTGTGACAGGTCAGACCTGTACTTTAGGAGAATTTATGGTGGTTGAATAGAAGGTGGACTGGAGTGGGGAGAGACTTGAGGCAAGCAGACTCCCCAGCAGGGCTATTGCAAGAGTCCAAGAATGAGGAAATGGCCCGCACCACTCACTGACCTTCACCCCCAACCACCAAGGATCTGCTGGTCCTCAGACTTTGGGGGTCATCTTCTGCTCCCTGGTACCAGCTGCTGGGTGTGATGACTAGTAAGCCTCTTGCCAGCAATGGAAAGCTGCTGCTTTTTTTAGTCCACAGGTAAGAATTATGAGTCAGCCAGTCAGACAACAAAATCTAGCATAGAATTCCCCTGGCTAAGATTAAACCAAAGTGATCACTTTATTCCTAGTCCTTGGCCTCAACCAGTTTTTTGATTGGTTGTTGGAAAAGTGCTTTTAACTAAGAAGGTTTTGGATTCTGGATGGTGAGCTCCTTATCAGGCTCTATTCAATACCAAAAGGAATTCTGGGAGGTATCAGGGTGCCAGCTTATCTCCTACCACTTTTGTTCCACCCATTTACCATACAAGCCAACATACAACCACTCACTGTCCCACCCATTGCCCCCACCTCCCCCCCATCCAGGAGCATGGCTTCATTTCAGAGTCCCGATGATGCCTCACTTTTTGTTCAGTCCTTTCAGTCACATCCAACTCTGTATGACCCCATTTGGGGTTTTCTTGGGACAAATACTGGAGGGGTCTGCCATTTCCTTAATCTAGCTCATTTTACAGATGAGGAAACTGAGGCAAACAGGGTGAAGTGACTTACCCAGGGTCTCCCAGCTAGGAAGTGCCTGCAGCTAGATTTAACCTCATGATGATGAATCTTCCTGATTCCAAGTTCTGAACTTTACCCATTGCTCCATTTAGCTGCCCCTAACTCCCTAATGGCTCCCATCTCTATGAGCACTTTGGGGTTAACAAAGTACCTTCCTCACCACAAGCATTATTATTCCCATTTTATAGGTGCAGAAACTAGGGCCCACAATTTAAATACTTCTCTACGGCCATGCAGTTGGGATCTGGGGTGGATCTGACCCCAGGTTTTGTGTTAGGTCCATTTGACAGATGAGAGAACTGAGGCAAACAATGGTTAAAAACTCATCCAGAGCTGCATATCTAAGACTAGATTTGAACTTAGGACTTTGTAAGTCTAGTGGAGAGCTCTGACCATTTCACTGCCCAGCTGCCTCAGGCTGCTTCTGCTCTCTAGGGGAATAGCAGCACTGTAGATTTGGAACTTGAAGGGGCCTTCAAGGCCCTGGAGCCCCCTCACCTCCCCTTTTTGCAGATGAGGGAACTGAGGCACCGAGGAGTTAAGTGGTTTGAGTCCATTGCACTGCTCTGGCTGTCTCTTGTGTGTGAGGCCACACAGAATGTCTACTGATATGCAAAGTGATGCCCAGTCATTTCAAGAGAGAGGGAATGTCAGTTCCTGGAGACTTCAGAGGAGGAAAGGCAGGCAGAGGGGCCACCTGGGTAAAGGCCTGGGAGTTAGAGATGTGGTGAGTGTTTTGGGGGCCTCAGACAGGACGTGTGGCTGGCCGTCCCAGACGGCAGAGCCTTCAAGGCCAGTGGTGGGGCACTTTGTCTTAGTCACAGGGGGGAACCACTGAAGATTTTTGGAGTAGAGAGTGACATTATCAGATACATATTTTAGTGCTAATCATATAACACTATGTGGAGGATAGGCTGGAGAAGGAAGGGAACAAGGAGAGGGATCCAATCAGGAGACCAGGCAGTCATCCCAGCACAGGTGTGGGAGATACAGTGGTGGCAGGATCATGGAGATCTAGCTGCTGATTGTGCACCACATGGAGGGAGAGTGAAAAGTCAAGGGAGACTCCAAGACTGGGAACCCTGGTGACTGAAAGCATGAGGGTGTTACCTGCAGAAGCAGAGACGTTTAGGGGGATGGCTTTGTGGGAGTGGGGAGCTATCTAATGAGGTCTTTTTTATTATGCTGCATTTCAGGTGGATTAGAACCCAGCCCTCCTGTGTCCTACAGCACACTGCCTCTCCAGAGAGAAGAAGAACAGAATTGGGGGTTCATCCTGGGTGTTCTTCCTTGGATCCTCCATGTTCTAGGCTCACAGGCCCTCCCCTCTTTCTGAAATGAAGCAGCTATGTCTCACCATCATTTCTCTAGGCTTAAGATTGGTCATTACAATTGATCAAAGACTGGTAAATCCTGGGGGCAGGGAGAGGGAGAGCAGGGCTAGGATACAAACCCCACTGGAGCCTTGAGGGTAAATAGAAGTCACTTCCCCAAACTGCTGGTGGGCATGGGAATTGGGAGAGGGATCGCAGAGGGGCTGCTACCCAGGAAAGTTGAAAAAACAAACAAAACATTTGGAGAAAAAAGAAAAAGAAATTGTGATCTTTGGGAGGCCCTCTCTATTTCCTTCAGATGTCCAGTGTCACCAAGGATTAAACATTCCAGCAACTTCTGCACCTTTCCTCTGCCTTTTTGAAATTCACCAGCACAACACACTTTTTAATACGATTTCATTATTCCATATAAATTGGATTATTATCCCTTAAGAAAATTGGAAGATTAATATTTGTTGTGGTCGTCAGCTAAGGAAACCTCACTGTATGATTTTTAAAACTTATGTTTTAAGATTTCAATATGAAAAATTTTGGGGAAATACCAAGAGATGGAATGAATCAGAGGAGAGCAGGATAAAGTTCATGTCAGAAAAAGGAATCAGCTTCCCCTCAAATGACGGATCTGGGAAATGGCAGCAGCACAAGGGGGGCACATTCATTGTCTTGTCCAGTCCACTTTTGCTAAGAAAGATTTCCTTCCTGTGGATGGGCATGAAATTAATTCACGTTAAAGTGATGGAGTTCTGAAAGGTACAAATTGAACAAACTGGACTTTTCATGTCATTTGTTATCAACAAAGAGTAAGATTGAAGGTCAAATGCTGTTCAAGTGGACTGTCTGGCATTTCTTCTTCCTAAATAGATTAGTGAGGACGAACAATTTATCCAAAAATTCACTTGGAAAGATTTAAGAATTCTAGGGAATGAATCAAACTCAAGTCATTTGTTGATTTTTAAATAAGAAAATGTATTTATGAAGACCATCAATATCTTCTACTTGAATACTGAGTATTAGTAATTTATAACAGATTGCTTTTAAATTGGAAAAAGATAATTTTAACAAGAGGAATTTTTAGCAGAGTTATTTTTACTTTTAGTTTTAGCATCCAGGTGGTGCAGTGAATAGAGTGCTGGACCTGGAATCAGGGAAATCAAATTCAAATCTGCCCTTAGATACTGACTAGCTCTGTGATCCTGGGCAAGTCACTTACCCAACATCTGCCTCATTTTCTTCACCTATAAAATCAGACCATCCTAGCATCTTGTGAGGATCAAATGATATTTGTAAATGTGCTTAACACACTTCCTGGTACACAGTAGGCACTTAAAAATGCTTGTTTCCTTCTTCCTTCTCTGAATTTTTCATATATGAGAATACACACATATAATTTAAGAACATAATATTCTTTAAATTTTAAAAATTTGACTAAAATTTAAAGAATATTATGTTCTTAAATTACATATTTGTGTGTGTGTATTCACAGATTTGAAAAATTCAAAGAAGGAAGAAAGGATAATTTATGGGAGGGAACGGATGAAAAACAATGGCCACCCCCCCCTCCCCCCCGAGAGAAGGCATGTGCACATAGAGAAATAATAATGCATTTGGATGATTCTTTAAGAAGCACAGCGTGCTTTCTCCACGGCTGTGAAGGACCTAGTGGATGTATTGCTGTCATCTTTTACAGATGAACACCATTTCCAACCAAGTGATGGTTGTGGGGGGAAGAGAAAGGAAGAGCTTCTATAATGCCCCCTACGTGCCAGGCACAGTGCTAGGCACTTAAAGCAAAGCAAACCACGTATCCCCATGACAATCCTGGGAGGCAGGTGCTACCGTCTCCATCTTACACCTGAGGAAACAGGCA
Source organism: Gymnobelideus leadbeateri (assembly GCA_011680675.1). Taxonomy (NCBI): domain Eukaryota; kingdom Metazoa; phylum Chordata; class Mammalia; order Diprotodontia; family Petauridae; genus Gymnobelideus; species Gymnobelideus leadbeateri. The sequence continues at coordinate 946,731 of WOXC01008637.1, read as the reverse complement.
AACAGAAGTTAACTGACTTGCCCAGGTTCACTCAGCTGGTTTCAAAGGCTGGATTTGAACTTGGGATTTTGTGACTCCAGGCCCAGTTCTCTATTGCACCACCAACAGCATTTAGGGTTATCACCATTTATGTGTATAGGGGCAGCTAGGTAGCACAGTGGATTGAGGTCTGGGTCTGGAGTCAGGAAGACCTGAATTCAAATCTGGCCTCAGACATTTACTAGCTGTGTGACCCTGGATAAGTCACTTAGCCGTATTTGTCTCAGGTTCCTCATCTGTAGAATGAACTGGAGAAGGAAATGGCAAACCACTCCAATATCTTTGCCAAGAAAACCCCAAAATGGGGCATGAAGAGTTGGATACCACTGAAAAATGGCTGAACAGCGACGTATCTACATGTTTGTGTAAAAACAGCTGTTGATGTTGACTTGTGGAAAGGTGGCGTCCGGCAGTGCTGGGCAGACATCTGGGTGAGCAGAGTGGGAGGTGCTGGCCAAGTGGGGGCTCTTGGAGCCAAGAACCTCGCAAGCACGACACTAACAGAAAAGCCGCCAGAGGAGAAAATCCTATTTTTTTCTGATAAATAACGACTGCTGTTGTCCTTGGTGGAAGAGACCAGGTTCTCTTCGCATGTTCCTTCTTTTGGCAAAGAATCCCTTCGTCTTGCATGGATCCCAGTTATCCTGTGACAGCCTGTGGGCAGCCGTCACTGGGGCAGATGGGCCTGCTCCTTTACCCACTTAGCTATCATGCCCAGGAAACCCTGAACATTCACAGGTTTTGCTCAAAATAAATAGATGGAAAAGGGAAGCATGGCGTGTGTAAACATCTCAGAAATGGTGGAGCTCTGACATACCTTTGGGACTCATTCAGTCAAAATGGATGGTTTTATCAAATGGGGGGCTGAGGACAGAAGAGGGGAGAGACTGGCCAAGATCATATAGCTAGCCAATGACAGAGCTGGGACTTGGATAAATAACATGAAACAGTCCACGTGACCAGTGTGCAGTGCTGTTCTTGCCGAGTCATTTCAGTTGTTTACAACTCTTTGTGGCCCCATTTGGGATTTTCTTGGAAGAGGTACTGGAGTGGTTTGCTGTTTCCTTCTCCAGCTCATTTTGCAGATGGGGAAACTGAGGCAAACAGGGTGAAGTGATTTGCCCAGGGTCACATAGCTAGTCAGTGTCTGAGGCTAGATTTGAACTCAGGTCTTCCTGACTACAGGCCAGATGCTCTATTTACTGGGCCACCTAGCATGCCATGGGTGCTTAGCAAATGAACTCTGAAATAAAGCTCCTCAGATGCTACTGAATACACTGGAAATAATCTTTGAAGGGGACAGTATTTGCACATGATGAGGAAGCCACTAGAGAGGGAAGTCTGGGTGGTAGCAGATAGGTGGGGGCAGGGGAATTGGGTTTTGGGGAGACCTTGGCTCAGATCCCATGGCTGCCACTGCCTAGCTGAGTGACCACATGTTTACCCTTACCCTCTCTGAACCACAGTTGTTAAATGGGGAGAAGACAAACACCACTGACCTTCTAGGATTGTTGTGGTCACAGACGAGATACCTCATAGAACATGCTCTACAATTATTTTTATTTTTAAAAATAATATTTCATTTTTCCCAATTACATGCATGGAAAGATAATTTTTAACATAACATCCATTTAAAAAAATTTTGAGTTCCAAATTTTCTCCCTCCCTCCCTCCCTCTCTCACCTCTTCTGTCCTTGAGATGGTAAGCAATCTGAATGTTATACATATGCAATCATGCAAATACAGCTATTATTTTTAAATTGAGGCCTTTGACTCTGGGTAGGAGGCCAGACCAAATGGTAATGGGCTGGGGGATGGGGAGTGGGTGGTAGGAATGTTGTCAAGGTAAGTTTCCTTAGTCAATTTGAAGGACCTCTTCCAATGACTGAATGAGATGATGGGGCAGGAGGCTTTGTTTAGAGCAAAAGTTCTTAATCCTTTGTTAATCAGGTGATGTCTATGGATTCTCTTCAGAATTGAGTTTATAAATGCTTAAAATAGGATGACAAAAGAAACTAATTATATTGAAGCATAGTTATCTATCTGTCTATCTATCTATCATCTATCTATCCATCCATCTATCTATCCATCTATCTGTCATCTATCAATCTCTCTCTCTGTCTCTCTGTCTCTGTCTCTGTCTCTCTCTGTCTCTCTCTCTCTATCTACCTAAAATTCACAGTCCATAGGTTAAGAACACCTGGTTTAGAGGCATTTTAGCAGAGCATCTTCATATGGAGAATGTGGTAATTACCCACTAACACCTTTCCTCCCCTCTTTCCTTCCTTCCTCCCTCCCTCCCTCCCTTCCTTTCTTCCTTCCTTCCTCCCTTCTTTCCTCCCTCCCTCCCTTCCTTCCTTCCTTCCTTCCTTCCTTCCTTCCTTCCTTCCTTCCTTCCTTCCTTCCTTCCTTCCCTCCTTCCTTCCTGGATTGTTATTATGTAAACAACTACAGGAATAGGAACCATATTTTCTTCTAAGAAGGGAATTCTATGACCTTGCATGGGAAGCTGATTCTTCCCTTGATATGGACTCTGATGTCCAGTGAATGGTGGAGGCAGTGCTTGACTCATTCTCTGCAGACAGTCAAGGTGATGGGGATATAAGTGAAAGCAGGAACCATATGCCAGGCATGGAACTGAGATGAGAAGTGAAGCCCCGGGGGCTCAGTGCCAGGGGCCATCTGCCAAGACTGGCTGACTTTTTAGCATTAGAAAGCAATGACTGAGCAGGCGCAAGACTGTGCAATCATTCATCATTAGCACTAATCAGAATGCAGATATTGTTATAGGTGCTCATGATTAAAAGGTCAATAGTGAATGTTATTAAAGACAGCGAGCACCTAATCCAGAGCCGGGCAGGGATGCAGGTTCTCAATTCCAGACAGGCTGATGTGGATGGCATGTTAGCAGGCAATATGGCCACCGGCCTCAGGACTGTCACTTCAGAGAAGGAAGGGACCGAGAGGTGATCTAGTCCAACTCCTGCATTTTATTTTTATTTTATTTATTAATTTTTTATTTTAATTAATTAATTCATTAATTTTCAACTCCTGCATTTTAAAGACAAGGAACAAATTGGTGCACCTCATCTTGGCCAGACCCAATGTACCGTGATACTGCCTGGAATTCTCCGTGCCATCTTGTCTGCACTCCAGCCTCCCAGAAATGGGGCTCCCAGTCCTTGAGCTCTTGGTTCTGACTGGTAAGCATTGAACTTATCTTGCCCGAACTCAGGCATTTACCAGCCATCTTTATGTGTGCGTGCTGTTCTCTCACCCGCCATTGCTTGAAAGGCCATGACAATCAATTGGCCTCCAACTCCACTCACTATGCCTTCCGACTCCCTTGCCCAAAGCACCCTTCTATGATGACCATTCCCCTACATGAGTTGTAAGCAGTGAGGCGGTGAGCTTGTGATCAGGAAGACCTGAATTCACATCTGGCTTCAAACATTTACTAGCTGTATGACCCTGGATGAGTCACTTAACCCCTCTCCAACTCAAGCATTTATGAAGCACCTACCAGGTGCCAAACACAATGATTTATAAATATTATCTCATTTGGCCCTTACCACACATGGTAAGCTATTATCATTCCCATTTTTCAAATGAGGAAACTGAAGCTTAACCTAAGTGACTTGCCTAGGGTCATATTGAATTCAGATATTCACAACTGCCAGTCCACCAATTTATCCCCTGTGTCACCCAGCTACCTTATCAGTAGTCACCAGAGGAAGCTCTGAGGGTAGCTCTGCACTTCAGGAAATTGCACAGGTTTTCCTATAACTGTTTTACTCACTGGCAAAGGGACTAGATTACTTATTAATATGAAATTTGCAAAAAAAATCAAGTGCCCCCCACCCCCCACCCCCACCCCAGGCTTCTTATGGAGACCATCAGAATAAGGAATCAAACATTCTCCATTGTAAAGATTTCTCCTGGTTTTTGTTTTTCATTGATAATAGGTTTACAGAGCTCTGGGTGAGTTGGGCTGTAGATAAAGTTGAGATACTAGACTGAAATACTAGAGTTGAGAGTCAAGGTGAAGTTCTCAGACTGACTGAGCAAACAGAGAAAATGTCCTAGCCAAGAAACAATGATGAAAGGTCAATGACCTTATGGATCAATGGCATTAAAATGAAAAATAGGATCAATAGCAAGGACTGGAATAGAACCAAGGTGCTTTTTTAAATTTTATTTTTTTCCTGTACTTAGCAAATACTCCATCCCCCAAGAGTATTTCATATAAAAAGCAGAATGAAAAAAATGATTGCACATGGCATGATGACTCTTGCTACTTTCTGATTTATTCTACTCCCCTTCTTCACTCTGTGGGTGAGTTAATCTCATTCACATTCATGTCTATGATTTTTAATTTTTAATTTCACTCCATCCTAATCTAGTCCCCAATTAAAAATTCATATTATGTTTTTCTGTCCTTTTATTCTCCCCATCACAATGTATCCTCTAAAGTTGCATTTTGTTTTGCTTTTGAATAATCTTCCCCACTTTTTAAAAAAAATATTCCCCCCACCCCTTCACCCTGTTTTCCCCACTTTCCTTACTTGTTCAGGCTAATGTATTTCTTCGTTTAACTTAACTACAAACTCTATATATCTGTTTGTGTTCACCCCTACTCTGTCTAGGTCAGATACTTAAATATTAGGTTCGTGTGATGTCTGCTCTCCCCACCCCTTTATCCATCTGTTGTCTTCTTGAACCACTCTCATATAAGAGAGTGAGTTCCAACCCCTTGAAGACATTAAGCTTCTGAAGGGATATTTGTTCTTTCTCCCCCTGTTAGAATATAAACACTTCATCATCATATCGTCTCTTCCAATTGCTCAAATTTGTTTATTCTTCTGTGTTCTATATTCCATTTACTGTTCTTGACTCCCATATAGTCATTTCAAAGTATCTGCTCAGTTCTGTTCTTTTCATCAGAAAAACTTGAAAGTCCTTTATTTCATTAAAGGCCCACTCACCTCCTGTGCATAAGATTAAGTTTAGTTTTATCTGTTAAATTATTCTTGTAAACCTATTTACTTTCTCTTTTGGGATATTCTGTTCCAAGTTCATCTCTTCTTTAAAGTGTTAACTGCCAGGTCTTGTGTGATCCTTATTGGTTATATTTAGGACTAGAGTTAGAGTATCTCTTTGATGCTTGAATTCTTTCTGGTTACTTGCAGGATTTTTTTTTTTCTTCTCTAAGTTCTCAATTTTATCTATGATATTCTTGGGAGTTCTTACTTTGGGGTGAATGATACCTTAATTAAATTAAATTAAAAAGCCAAATACAATGGAACTTCCTCAATCATCATTCTCATTGACCTTTCTTCCGTCTTTGGCACTATCGAACACTCATCTTTGAAACCCTCTTCTGTCTAGGCTTTTGACACATTTTCCTGGTTCTTGTCCTGACAGTCTGACCTCTCCTCAGTCTCTTTTGGTGAATCCTCATCCAGTTCACACCTTTTAGCCAGAATTGCTCCTCAGGGTTCTGTCCTGAGTCCTCTTCTCTTCTCCCTTTACACTACTTCACTTGGTGTTCTCATGAGCTTTCATGGATTTAATTATCATCTCTTAACCTCTCTGCTAACCTCTAATCTTGCATTTCTAACTGGATGTCTAGTAGACATTTTAAACTCAGTATGTCTGAAACAATACTCGTTATTTTCCCCTAACCCTCCCCTGCTCCTACCTTTTCTATTACTTTAGAGGACCCCTCCTCCCAGTCCTCCCAATCCCACTCCATGCTCTCAATCCACTAGGCTTAACATAGGAGTCATCCTGAATTTCTCACTATCTCTCACCCCCATATCCAGTATGGTGCTAAGGCTCCCTTCTGTCCTCTGACACTCACTCCACACTGGTTCAGGGACTCATCACCTCATTCCTGGACTACTGGAATAGCCTTCCTAGTGACTTGGCCTTCTTCAAGTCTCTCCGCACTCCAATTCATACCCCATTCAGTCAGCAAACTGATTTACTTAAATCCCAGGTCTTATCCTGTCTCCCTATCCCCCTCCATTCAGTACAATTCATTGGCCCCCTATGGCCTCCAGGAGCAAGTACAAAATACTCTGTTTGACATTCAAAGTCCTTCATAACTTGCCCCTGCTCCCTTTCTAATCTTACATCCCATTCCTCTGACATGTATTCTTTGATCCAGTGACATGGGCTTCTTGGCTATTCCACAAATAAGATACTCCATTTCTCAGTTCTGGGCATTTTCTCTGGTTGTCCCCCAAGTCTGGAACACTATCTCTCCTCTGTTCCAACTGTTTATTTCCTCATCTTCCTTTAAATCCCAGATAAATCTATAGGAAACCTTTGCCAGCCCATTAATTCCAATGCCTTCCCTCTGATAATTATCTTTTATTTATCTTATATATAGCGTCCTTGTATATATTTGTTCCCTTGAGTTTCTCCCATTAGGCTCTGAGCTCCCTGCTTTTTTTTTTTTTTAGGAGATGACCAGTGGATCCTTTTATTTTGACTTTCTCTCTAAATATGGTGGCCAGGGCTCTTTTTTGGTTATGGTTTTCAGATAGTTCTATGAGTCTTATCCACTTTTCAGACAGTTTTTTTGGGGGAGAAGAAATGCCTTAATTTTTTTCTTACCTTTTTAATGTTATTAGAAGTCAATGCTCAGCCCTAAAATAGCCAGTCCCTCCCTTCATATTTATATATTAACTTGAAACTGCAATTTTTTATAAAAATTCTCCATCTCTTGGCATTTCATCTGCCCCTTGCCCGCTGTTGCACGGGCTGCTTCCTCTTGCTTTGGATGCACTTCTTCCTTTCATCTGCCTCCCGTTTCCTTCAAGGCTCAACCTGCCTGCTCCTTTAGGAGCCCTTTCTGATGCCGTAGCTGTTAGTGCTCTTTGTCTCAGATCACCACTGATATCCTTCCCTGTTTAAATGCTATATCTCCCCAGTCAAATGCACGCTCCCAGAGGTCAGAGACTTTTCATTTTTAGCATTTTATACTCAGCCCCCTCTATGCCTTGTACACCAAGGTTATGTAACAAATGCTTGTTGGGTTGGATTTTTAAGTTTAATTTATTCCTTTTGCTTTCCTTATATCACAATTGTTTCTGAATATACTCCATTCCCCATGGAAACCTTTATTGTATGACAAAGAGCTAAACTAATCAATCCAAAAAAGAATCTTGTTGGGATTATGTGCACACATTATTGTGCTCCCATATTTGCTCAACTCTATGCCAAAGAAGAGGGTAGGTGGTTCTTTGTCTGTTCTCTAGGACCAACACTGGTCATTTGGCAACAACATTTAATTAGCACCACTTTGGGTCTCCTCAATTCATCATCCCACACAGAGGAAGCATTGCTATAAGGACTTAGAAGAGGCTGGAGGACACGGCCCCAAAAGTCCCTTCATGCGGAGGTTTCTCTCTCACTAAAACATCCCACATGAGATGGAGAAGAAGCAGATAACTGGAGTGAATCTTGCCTCTCTGAGAAGTGTTCAGTGGCTACTGATCAAAAATGTCTATTTTAAAGCCCTCAAGGTTGAAGTTTCATAGGAGAAAAGAAAGGGACTTAAGGCACCATTTAATCAGAGGTCAATTTGACAACTGAGGAAGCTTAGACTCACTGAGTTTAGGTCAGGTGTGAGGAAATTGTAAAGTGAAGTTTGGATTCAGTCAAGGGGCTGCACTTGAGGACCTAGAGGACCACATGTGGCCTCCAGCCCTCAGGCTTCCCAGCCATGGGTTAGGTGGTTTGTGAAGGTAGCATAGAGCTAAAGTGAATGTTTGAACACAGGATCTGAAGCCAGGGCTCTTTCTGCTGTGCCAATCTGCCACTAGGCAAACTAGAATTATTGAGAATATGACAATAATCTGAAGGTCCCTAACTCCATCAGAGTGAGGCTTTCCTTCCATTGATCCTGACTACCACCTTAGAAGCCAGTCCATGGTCTTGGAGAGGTTCAGAGGCCCCAGAAATCTGGAACTCTGCAACCAATTATGACTCTGTGCCTGTCTAAACTGAGCAGGGAGTGGGTGCCCATGGACTGGAGATGTGGTGAACAGTCTGGGTCACTGGAATGGAATGGAATGGGATTACATCATCAAAAATAACAAAGAAAAAGACATTTGGAGGAAGTTGGGGAGAAAATTATACAAATGGATGTATAATGAGCAGGATGAAAATGAGAGCCCTGGAAGGTGACTCAATCCTGTCTATTGCATGCAATGTACATGCAATCATTGAGTCTTCCTAGTTCTGTAGTAGAGATGAGAAAGGATACTTCCCTTTTCCCAATAGTCTAAGGGGGCTATGGGTGTGTAAGGCTACATACAGCTTTAGAGGAAGTTCCATGATTGATCTTCACCTAACTGTTCTTTGTTACAAAAGAGGACCCAGCAGAGGCATGTGGGGAAGTAGCTGTTATGTAAGAAATAGCAGATACAAATAAAACATTAAAAAAAGAAACTATTCCTCCCCTCCTGTACCCACTAACAACAGACATGCTATCAATGACTAGATTCATATTGGAAGCCCCTCCTGCTTGGGGTAACCCTCTGCAGGCATGGATCCTGCAAGCCTAGAGGCATTTCCATGCTAACTATAGTGGCAGAGTAAGACTTTAGCACGAGGTGATTGATGCAAGTACAGGCTCAAAGACTAGAAAGACTTTTGATGCATGTGATGATGATGTGTATGTTTATACACATTACATACAGGTATATAGATATATGTACACACGTGTGCACATAAACACATATGTATATAATGTTAGGGTAGAAAAAAGACAAAGACATTGCCCCCTAGGATTTAACTTACCTGAGTTCATTTACTTGGCAGATTGTGTCCTTATCAAATACAAAAAGCAATCAGACCCACAGAATTCTGTGAAATACCTTTTCTGTGGGACAGAATTTTCCTGAAGTGAATGGCTTGGGATTCTCAATGGGAGATTATAGAAATAGAAATGTTTACATTCTATTTTTAGTGTGTGTGTGTGTGTGTGTGTGTGTGTGAAGTCATCAAACAAATGATAAGTGAAAACAGCATTTAAATTCAAGAATGACAGATCAGAAATTTCTTCTAGTGTACTAAGGTGGTTTGGAACAGACTATTTGACCTGCAAGCCAGCAAAAAAAATTAAGATCACTAATGATCACCGATATCTGAAAAAATGAAGGTCATATCCAACTTTAGACATGGGATTTGGGGAGATGGTGACATCCTATGGGGATAGAACTTCATTCCAAGGTGACTAGCACAGGATCCAAATGAAAGTACTTCTTTTTGACAATAACTATCAAACAAAGGCATCCTGGTGTTGTAGATAGAGCTGGTTCTAGAATTAAGACCATTAATATTTAAGACCAATTCTGTCAAATATTGTCTCTGTGACCTTGGGAAAGTCATTTAACCTCTAAGTGCTCTTGGCAATTCTCTGACTGTAGGTTTCAGAGAATTTAGTGATTTTCCCTGGTAGAGAGAGTTCCTCACCTACATCTCCCTATCCTGAAGAGATCCCAGAGCTGGTAAACAAACAAATATATAAGCATCACCATCACCATCATCATTTTCACCTTCATCATCATCACCATCATCATTACACTCATCATTTATTTTTGCTTTAGGATTTACAAAAATGCCCTACGTGCACTGGCTTATTTGGTATCCAAGGTAATCAGATACCTCCCTGGGAAAATATCATTGCCCACATTACACAGAGTCCCAAAATATTTTTAGGAAAATTTACAGTGACACAAAAGCCTCATGCAAAGGTGATGGAACCCTAGAAGAGATGAACTCAATGGTAGATTTGGCCGTGTCGATATAATAATCATTGTGGCCATTTAGGAGGGCTTGTTCTTCCATGTAGCTAGTTAACATAGAGCCTATAATAATGCTATTAAATATGGCTTAGGTTAATTTTGTTGTAAGTTTTTTTTTTATTACGACTCTGTGATTGCTCATTGTCCATGCTTGGCTATCGGGTAGTATGGTCATCTTTCCATGTGTTCTGGCTATCTGCTCAGGGGCTTGAATTAAAGAAATCAGAGGGGACAGTGAGGATCCTATTTCTCTGAGATGTTGAAGGGGCCCCTCCCCCTTGTCTCTGTAGAGTGCTCTCACACAGGAGCTCATTGCTGGAACACTAACGGTAGCTGTGTAAGACACTCTGAAAAATCTGTCTCGTCTGGATGGGATAATCTGTTATCTTGTTCTGCCACATGAGGTTATCTGGGAATGCTAAAAAAGTGAAACTGCAGAATGCATATGTTTAGTTGGGTTAAACCCTTTTTACATTATGATGCCTCATTTTTAGAGTAAAAAGCTTGCATGCTCATAGGCAATTACAGAGGAGAGCCCATTTTCAAGATGGCCATTGTGTTTGGTAATGCCCACCAGAAGCACAATGGGTAGAAAATCAATGCAAGAGACTGCCTTTTCATTCTCCTGGCTGTGTATGGCGTGTCCAATGAAAAGTGTCCCATTAATTCAGCAGAGCCGGGAGAGAAGGCAAATGGTTCCCTCTCCCCATGTCTGGAGGTGCCGAATCTCAACATTACTTCCACTTGCTTCAGACTCTGATTGTCCCAGCAATTTCCCTGGTCTTTTGTTCTGCTGATTGCTTGACTTCCAATTTCAGGTAATTGTTCTCTCATCCTCACACCTTTGTGTAGAGCACTCTTCTGGGAGACTCTTGCATCCCTTCTCTGCCTCCCCATTGATGGCTCTCGGGGGGCCCACGGGGGCCGATCCGCAGTGCTGCCACCAGAGGGCGCCATCAACCTTAAAAGAAGATGGTGCTGATTGGCACCAATCTACCCCTCCAAGGAGAAGAAAGGATTTCAGGGGATGTCCAGGCAGTCCCCACCATGAAATCTGAGTCAGAATGTTTGAGTTGGGAAGGACAGAACATTGTGAAATCATTGGATTTCAAGTGAAAAGACCAGGGTTCAAATTCCCAATTCTGCAACTTACTATGGGAGTGAAGAGAGAAAGGGAACTTACTGATATTTACCTGTTGGGTGACCTTGAACAAGTCATTTCCTGTCTCTCCTGCCACCGATTTTCTCATCTGAAAAATGAAGGGAAGGAACTAAGTGAAGTCAGTTCATCTTTTACCTCCCAGAGAGACTCTGAGGAAAGGACTGTGTAAACTGTGTGCGAGGAGCTACATGTCTCAGTGGATAGAACCCTGGACCCAGAGGCAGGAAGACTGAGTCCAAATCCAGTTCCAAACACTTACTAGCTGTGTGGTCCTGGACAGATCACTTAACCTTTGTGTCTTCATCTATAAAATGGGAATAATAATGGCCCCTACCATAGGGGTGTTGTAAGGAGAAAATGAAATGATATTTGTCAAATATTTTGCAAACCAGCACTATGGTAATGCTAACTAATAATAACAATAAACCTGAAAGCCTTGTATTAGAGAATTGTAAATTCTCCTTGTTGCTAGAGCTACACCCTGATGACCAGAGAGTGGAATAATTTGCCAGAGACCAAACAGCAAATAAGTAGGACGACTGGGAAGCAGACCCAGACCTTCCCACAAGGCACTGGCTTTGTCCACAGAGCCCAAATCCCAGCACTCACAGTCAGTCAGAGCAGCCCGAAGTGCTCCATCGATATGTTGCTGTTGGAAGAAAAAAGGCTTTCTGGCAGGCCAGTTTTTCATGATGCATGAGCCCCCCGGAGTCAGAATGTATTCATCGGCTCTCCTGAGTGCCGCTCTTAAATAGCCAGATATTGAGAAGCACCAGCTAAGGGCACTGGATGGCTCAGGGTCACTGACAAAAGCCTGGGCCTCCTGGCCCTTGTGATTCAGTTAGAAGCTAGCCTTCAATCGCCAGGTAGAGGCAGGGCCCCGTCTTATGTAACCAGAGTCTGAGCCGACTGAAAATGCATGGGACTGATGTGAGATTTGCTGATGTTTACACTGATGAAATTATTTGCTCATCATGAAAAAGAAAAGAGGTGCTGGGGAATGGCCTTACTTCCTTCATTTCTGCTCTGCTGGTTTTCATATACTGCGTGTACTAGACATTTTTGGGAAAAAAATTTCAACTCCTTAGTATGGAAGAAAAGGAGTGAGCTGTCCTAGACTTCAAGACTGCCTGAAGAGACTGGAATAACAATAATTACAGACATTTCTAGAGTATCTGAGCATCTCTGATGGGGTGATGGCATCTGAGCTTTACCACAACCCCCTTCAAGACAGTGACTATTATTAGCCCCATTTTACAGATGAGGAAATGAAGGCTTAAAGGGGTAAGTGAATGACTTGTCTATGATCTGTGACATTTAAAAGGTTCTAGAGACAGTTTCTGGGTAATTAATCATTTTATGAATAATGCTAGCATTTTAAAAGGGTGGGTGAAACTCTCAAATGCCAAAGACCCCTTATGGCAATGGGCTCACAGTTTATATGCCTTTGAAAGAGTGTGTTCCTGAAGATGGTAATCAACTCTGATTGGTTAACAATTAGTGAGAGAAGATCAATATTACAAGGAGAAGTAGACCAATTCTAATGAAGGGCTGGGAAATGTAACTTTATCTTACTTATTTCTAAATGGCCCAGCCTCAGACAATCTAATCAGAGAATTTATCCCCACCCACCTACTATCCCCACTTAGAAGAACACAATGGACTTCCGGACCATGGATTAAACTCCTTATAAGGTTGGGTAGGTCTGAACAAAACCATCCTATCTGCTAACGTCAGTCCTGTCCTGCTGAGCCTGGAAATGAGGACTTTAGAAAAAGGGAGAGACTCTGGATCCTCACAAAGCATCGGTTATTAATAGTCATTTCTCTCAGGTCATACAGGTAGGTAATATCAAGGGAGGAGATTTGAACTAGGCCTTCTTGACTCTAAGACAGGCATTCTGCTCACTCCCCCCACCCCTTATTCTCTAAGACATTTAAGAAATTTGAAAGAGGCTGCTGATGGGTAAGTGGGCAGTTAGCCAGCCAACTTCAATTAGCATTAAGTGCCTACTCTGTGCCAGTCCTTTCTCTCAGGGAGCTCCTGGCCTAACACAGGAGATAGCCTGCAAAGGAAGGCAATGTTACGACAAATTAGAAGGGAGCACCAAGGATGGATCAAGGGTGATGGATGGTACCAGGCTGCAGAGAGGCCCAGAAGGATGGAGCCATTGGATTTGGCAATCAGGGGATTGTTGGCTCTTTGGAGAGAGCAGTTCTGGTGGGATGAGAAATCTGGAAGCCAGATTATAGGGAGCTAAGAGGAGAGAGAGGGAAAGGAAGCAGAGGTACCTACTGCAGAAGGCCTTTGGGGAGATGAGATATGGGAGGATCACTAGTGGGGATGGGTGACTCAGGCAAGGGCTTTTTGAGGATGGGGGAGAACCAATCACTGGTATGTGTGTCACTGTTTATGTTAATGAGCACGGGGCAAAGTGTGGTCACAGATCCCTAAGCCCAAATTGGGGCGTTCTCCCACTTTGTCCTTGGGGACTTCTCTCCTCTGCTTTCAGTGACCCTCTTCCCATGATGACCCATCACCCAGGTTCTGTTCTATGACCTCTGCCTAATGCTCTTGGTTGTCAATCATTCCCTCTCTAATCTAGATAAAAGCATCCCATGACTTAGAACCAGGAGAGAGCATAGAGTCCAACTCATTCATTTTAAACTGGAAGGTGGTAGTAGTAATGGTCGTAGTGGTGGTGCTCGTGGCAGCAGCAGCAGAGGCAGCAGCCTAGTTCTCATTTCTTCTGTGCTTTAAGATTTCCAGAGAGTTTTACCAATATTATCTCATTTGATCCTCTCAACAACTCTATGAGGTAAAGGCTATTACCCACGTTTTATATCCAAGGTATGTGAGGCCTTTGAATTCCATAGCCATTGCTGTCTTGGTCCTTCATTTCCAAAGAGGACCATGGCATCAGGGAGATGATGACTGGCAGTTGACTTTGATTGGAGTGAGGGAGGGCTGTGCAAGGTCTCCAGCCTCACTTTCTCCTCTGGAGCCATGTGAGTCCAGTGGTCTGATATTCATCAGGATGACTGGAGATGACCCAGGATGCAATGGGAGACCCTGGCCCTCTTAGGCTCAGGTATTTTCAGGTTCTCACTTAGAGGGAGATCACAAACCTATGCCACTCCTGGACTGTCTTCCAGGAAAAGGAAATGCTTTCAGGAGTTAAATGCCTAAGTCTGTGAAAATACCAATGCAGACAGTGGGGCCACAGGGGATTGGCAGCTCCAGAGACAGTCCTGCTCCCACTAAGGAGGCCTATTGCCTTTCTGGCTGTTTGTCTGTTTGTTTTAGCAGACATGGGCCTGCCCTAGCCTGAGCACCCCTGACAGGCGTGTGTGAAATCAGGAAGGGGATTTCAGGGGTTTCCCTTTCATGAAACACAAATTTCCATGTTCACAGGCTCAACCTTGGGTCCCTTTCATTGGAAAAGATTCAGCAAAAATGAAAGGCACTCTCCAACCCCAAAAATACAAATATTTTTATATTCGTGAATTCTAGAGAAGAAAGAGGAGGCAAGGGAAATGGGGCTCTCTCCCCCTGACTGGAGGGAAATGAAGTCAATTCATCTCTATCATTTTTGTCTTTCTCGGGACAGTCTCTTGGGAGAACACACACTCATTCTATCATTCCAGATCAACCCTGGTGCTTCTCCAGTCATCTCTTACTCCTGTGAATTTGTGTTTTTTTTTCCCTGATGGCAATCTATTTTCTTTCCTCTTCCAGTAGGTTATCACTGTCAAACATCTCATTTCCCATCTAATAAAAAAAAAGGCAAAACTACAATCTTTCCCTGCCTACCCACATTTCCACATTAGGGTTGACTGTAGACTCAAAGATAACCAACCGCACTCCCTGAAGCTCCTGGATAACTCCCCGACATCACACCTTCTGTGGGTGCACAGCCAGATGCAGGGTCCTGCTAAGAGAAGGAACGGAAGGGGAAGGCTCCATGCTACACTCAGTGAGAAGGAGATCATGAATCAATCAGCCAACCATTACTGACTATTTTCTGTGTGCAAGGCACTGTCCTAGACTACCCTAGTGGGGTAGTCTCCTGCCCACAAGGAATTGGCCCTCTGGTGGTGGAAGCAGGAGCCAGGTGCCTTTGAAAGTCTGCCCACCAATCAATATGCATTTATTAAACAACCACAGCATGCCAGGCCCTCTGCCTGAAATCTAAAGACAGGAGAGAAGCAGTCTCTGTTCCCCCAAACTCACATTCTATTGGAGGGGACAACATGTATTTGTGTAATGTGCTTTATATATATGGACGGATGGATGCACATACACACAAGTTATACATGTACACAGACAAGTTCTATAGTACATATATTTATATACGTGTGTACACACTTACACACATGATACAGAGTAATTTGGGGGGAGGCACCATGAGTGGGAGGGATCATGGGCAGCACCAGCAAATGGTTTCTATGTCTGCCCAGCCGTGAAAGATAACAAATGTCAAACGAGTTTCCAGGCAGGAGAGACTTCTTCTGGCTGAGGAGTGAATGGCTGCCTCAGGTGGCCCTGGAGAGTGAGAGAAAGTCCAGAAGCAGCAGGTAAGGCTGCAGATGTCACTGGCTCAGTGGTACAGCATCTTCAATGTACACCTCTTGCTGCCCTTTAGGCTTTGGAATGCCAGGCATCTTCTGGCATGGCACACCCTGAGATGCTAGGGGTAAGAGAACGCTGACCCAGACTCATGGGGGAAACGTGGACACCCCTCTGGCCCAGAAGGAGTCCTTCCCTGGCTCTCTTGATCTCCCTCCTTATGTACCACGTAAGAACTTAGGACCAAAAAGTGATATGGGGATCACAGCAATAAAAGGGACAATTTTGATCATATGAAATTAAAAAGTTTTGAAGCAGCAAAATTAATATAGTTAAAATTAGAAGGGAAACAGTTAACTGGCGGGGGGGAATCTTTTTTGCAAATTCCTCTCATAATGTACTCATATCTAAAGTATGTAAAAAATTGGTGCAAATTTATAAAACTAGAAATCATTCTCCAGTATCTCCAAAGGATAGGAATAAGCAGTTTTATAGGAAAAAAATCCAAGATATCAACAAGCATAGGAAAACAATTCTGTGAATCATTAATGATTGGAAAAATGCAAATTCAAGAAACTCTGAGGTTCCATTTCACACCTATGAGATTCTCAAAGATGATGAAATTGGAACATAAGTTTATGTAATATGTAATGTGTACAAATATTTGTGGCATCTTTTTGTGGTGGCAAGGAAGTGGGAATTAAAGGTGTGCCTACGTACTGGAAAATGGCTAAACAAATATGTGGCATGTGAATTTAATGGAACATTATTGTGCCAGAAGAAATGATAAAATGGGTCATTTTAGAGGAAACAAGGAAGGTCTCTATGAACTAAGTGATGCAAAGTGGGGTAACTCAGGAGAACAATTTATTTTATTTGCTTTTTGGAGGGCAATTGGAGTTAAGTGACTTGCTCAAGGTCACACGGCTAGTTTTTGTGTTAAGTGTCTGAGGCTGAATTTGAACTCAGGTCCTCCTGACTCCAGGGCAGGTGCTCTATTCACTACGCCAGCCAGCCGCCCAGGAGAACAATTTATACAGTAATAACATTAGAAAAACAATTTTGAAAGTCTTTAGAACTCTATGGATGTGCAATGATAAACCATGAAATTAAAGGACTGAAGCAGAAATATGGCACCATAGTTTTGGACACGGCCAATGCGGGAATTTATTTTGCTGGTTATGAACATTTATTCCAGAGGTTTTTAAAAAATTGTTCACTTGGGGGAGGGGAAGTAGACATACAGAAAAATGTATGTGGGAAAAGGGGAAAATGAAAAAAGAAAAGGGGTCTTAGCTGGTTCTCCCTTCCCTGCGGCTCAGGCTGCCCTTTCCCTCTGAGGCTGCCTCCCATTTATTGATCCTGAGCCTACTTACTTATATTCTGTTTTTCCCATTAGAATATGAATCTATCACCTCCATTCTTTCTCTTATCGTCAGTCTTTACCCCCTGCCCCACCTTTCCAGTCTCCTCACACCTCACTCCTCAACAGACTCTTCCATCCAGGGACCCTGGTTCCATGGACAAAGACCGTCCGTCTCTCAGTTCTGGACTTTCTCTATGGCTTACCCTCCCCTACCCATGCTTGGAAAGTTCTCCCTCCTCTGCTCTAACTACTGACCCGCCCGACTTCCAACTCCAGTCCCATGTTTTACAGGAAGCCTTCCCCCCCCCTTAATTCCAGTTCTTTCCCTCTTTTACTTCCTTTTTATCTTGTACATAGTTTGTGCATGATGGATTTGCGTGTTGTTTCCCCCATTGGATTGTAAGCCCCTTGAGGGCAAGGACTGTCTTAGCACGGTGCCTGGCATGGAGCAGGCACTTAAGAAATGCCCATCGATGCCCTGACTGAGCTCCTGGGAGGCAGAACCGTGTTTCTGACCTCTTTCTGTAGCCCCCCCCTCCCGCCAAGTGCATAGAGGGTACTTCATACTTTTTCATTCATATCTGGAATCTTCCAGCGTGGGAACTTCCAGTGTCTTAACTGACAACTTTCTGTCTGTGATATTAGAGCTAGAAACACAGTTGGATGCTCAAATGAGGCCATTTGTAAATCGCACATTTAGCACAGCTCCTGGCACATAGCAGACCCCCAGCACGTGCTTGTCCCATTCCAGGTCACTTCCTAGAAATGCCATCTCTCCATAGGAAGCCCTGAACTTTCTCCCCTGCCCGCACCCCCTCTGTTGTGAGGGAGCCCAGGGGCACGTGCTCTGAATGACCAGTGAGGAGAGCATGTTTTCATCCCTTTTGCTTTGGCTTTTAGTGTCTGGATGCACGTTGTTAGGAGCATAGAATCATGGGACTTACAGCTAGAAGAGATTTAAAGATTATCTGACCCCCCCTCCTCCCATGGTGCATGTCCCCCATCAGCCTGGTCTGCAGCACGTCAGACGTCCTCCTGCCTGGGACTCCAATGTACCTCTGTCCCTTTGTCCTTGGGCCCTGAGCTCCCTAATTTGGGAGCGTGATCCACAACATGGCCAATCAGGCCTTTTGCTCTCAGCATTTACTCCCTCCGCTTCTGTGGGAGCCTCCAAATCACCCAGAACAGCTGCAGGGGCTTAGGATACCTGCAAAGGGAGAGGTGGGGCCCGATAATCTTTAAATCTTCTCCCTCTAAGGCTGGGGATTCCAGGGTTTAATTGCTGATATTTAGACTTGAAAAGCAGAGGAAATAACAACAGTTGGAAATTGTGTCTCCTCCCCCTCCCCAGCCCTCCTGGACACTGCTCTTCAGCCCATTTCCAGCAGTGCCCCCTCTCCTGCTCATTACCTGAAGACTGGTGTTAGCAGTGCGCACCGGCCCTATTAGGTTCTGAACCAGTGTCTCAGTGCCAATCTACCTCCCGGCTACAAATTCAGAGGCTGTAGCCAGGCTTCTTGTCTCCCAGGTTACCACTGAGCACGAACATGTCGGGGCATCCCCTTCCTAAATAATTTCTAAACTGGAAAGCACAGAGAAGGGAGCTATGGAAATTCATGTCAGTAGGATTAGGATCGATTTAGTGAAATCCTCCATCCCGCAGCTGAAGTCGTAGGCAGCATCCATTCAGTCCCATTACCCCTAATGGAAGTTGTCTCTATCTAACAGATGGCCCTCATCCCCATGCACACTAAGTCCTGAAGCTTACTCTTGCAGGGATTCTCCCAAGGGAGGGAGAAAGCAATCATCCTCTAGAAGGGGTGTCAGGGAAAATTATGAGAAATATATCTCCTGCCCCCTGGAGCTGACAATCTGAGCTTCATAACAGGCAACCCCAGTCTTTGTCCTCCTGGCATGTTGTTTTAAAGAAGGCTGTCATTCTCCTGTGAGATGGGACTCACAGAACCAGCAGCAGAGGTGACCTGGGAGGGTGAAAGGAGCCTGTCAGGTGGTTTCTTGTTCTATCGTTTGTATCAAAATGAGCAGTTAAAGACCTGTCATTTAATGCCTGACCGCCATATCTAGGGCTCAACAAGACACTCCATCTGCTTTCCAGTCACCTGATAGGTCAGTTTCAGCTCCTTTGGATCACTTCTGGTCAAACACGAGGAAGGTCTCAGGCAAGAGACAATTTTAATAGGGCTTTTGGGGATATCAACCCTAGTTCATAGAGGTCCATGGAAAGTGATTCAATCTGCACATGACATTTTTCTTCCTTTCAGGCACAACTCAGTTAAGGAGGAAGGTTTAAGAGGTGCTTTATTGTCATAATTAGAGAGGATTCCAACAGAAATCAATGACAATGCACGATCTTCTTAGTTGTTCTTAGTGGGTGATGGCTTCTATAGTCAGATGCCTTTCTATTATCAATCAACAAAATGCCTACTATGTGCCAGGCACAGGGGATGAAAGTCTCTGCCTTCACGGAGCTTATATTCTCTCTGTAGACACGTGAGTGCCTGTAAAGAATATATGAATTCTCTTCCAGGAAAGATTGCTAGGTAACCAGTGGCACCAAGTCCAGTCATACCTCAGAGATATGCGTTTGGTTCCAGACCACCACAATAAAGTGATTATTTCAATAAAGAGAGTCACATGAATTTTTTGGTTTTCTAGTGCATGTAAAAGTTATGTTTGTCTTATATGATTATCTATTAAGTGTGCAGTATTATTATGTTAAAAAAACCCTAATATACATACCTTAATGAAAAAATAATTTATTGCTAAGAAATGTGAACCATCCTCTGAGTCATGAACGTTTTGTTGGTGGAAGATCTTACCTCGATATCGATGGAGGCGAAATGATCAGGGCAGTCAGTGGCTGCTGAAGGCTGGGGGTGACCGGGGCACTTTCTTAAAATAAGAATAATGAAGTTTGTTGTATCAATTGAGTTTTCCTTTCACTTGAACACTTTGAGGCCATTGTTCAAGGCTATTTTTGTCCAGTCATTTCACTTGTGCCCAACTCATTGTGATCCCACTTGGCTTTTTTTGTGTGTTTGTGTGTGTGAGTGTGGTTTTTTGTTTGTTTGTCTGTTTTTAGGCAAAGATACAGGTGTGGTTTGCCACAAATCTTTGAATAGTAAAAAACGCATGATCTTTAAAGTGTAATAAAGCAAAGGAAACAAAACTAGGTATGCCTGTATGTGTATGTCTACGCTGAATTTAAAGGAAAAACAAGAACCAGAAAGTACTTTCGGATCTTAGCTGCCACTTCCAGAGTTCCTAGTCATGCTGTCACCTCATACTTCATTACACAGCTCTTGATCTATAATTAGAGTCCTGTCAGACATATCTATTTGCCACTTTCAAGCTCCATACTCCAAGCTCTCTTTCTGTGCTTCAGACCAAAATTAAACATCACTCAAAAAAAGCAAATTAAACTAACTCCATTAATTGAGTTGATGAACTCCACATCTGACATTGTAACCTATGCTTCCTTGTACAGATTTAGGGCATTCAGGAAGGGAGGGTTCAGCAAAGTGTGTGTGGAGGGGGATAGTCATAGAACCATGACATGATAGAACTGGGAGGGTTCTTATAAGGTACTGAGTCCCAGGCCTTTATTAACAAATAAGGAAACTGAGGTCAGAAAAGACCAGTTACTCAAGTAGCATTTATTATAGCTCCTACTAATGTGTCAGGCATCATGCTGGGCACTGGAGATGTCAAGGAAGGTCTCAAAGAGCTCACAGTCTAAGCGGGAAGATAATGTGCAAGGAAGCTTTCATATGCCCAGCAAAGTTCCATTTTACCAGTTAGTAGGAGAGTTAAGACACAAACCCGTGGCCTATGGTTTCATGGGCTGTCCCTTTCCTATTTCCCCATATTGTTTCAAGAATTAGAAAAATGATCTATCAAAGAACATCCTTATGTACCAGGATATCCACCATCCTAATGGACTGGACCAGTATATTTGGTCAATGACCATCTGGACTGGTTTGTTGGGTTGGTTGGCTGTTTGGTTCTGTTGCCAGTGGTGTGAAGGAAAGAGGCCAGATTTCCCCTCCTTCGGTGTTCCAACACCACTCAACTGTTGACTCTGAGATATAGCCCCAGTTAGGTATAGTCTAAGGGGTGTTATCCTCCAAATTATAGAACCCTACAATCCCAGAGCTGGCAGGGCTCTTTGAAGCACCTGGTCCAACCTAATCCAAACAAGAAGTCTTTCTATACACTCCACAACTAGTGGGCCTATGGCCTCTGCTTGAAGCCCTCCTGTGATGGAATACTCACTACCTATCAAGGGAGCCCATTCCACTTGGGGACAGCCCTCCTTGGTAGAGTTCTTCCTGACGTCAAACCTGAACCAGCCTCTCTACAACTTTACCCACTTCTCCTGGTCCTTGCCTCTGGGCCTAGCTGAGTATCTCGATAAGCTGAGATCTTTGCTTGTTATATTACACCCATCAATTTCTATTTTAACTGATTATGGTCATTTTTGTCTAAGAAAACATTAAAAGAAACACCCATAATTATAGCTAATTATTAATGTAATAATAAATATTAACCATTTAAAATAATATGAACAAATATTAGTAATTAATAGTACAATAATAGTTAGTATTTGTATAGTATGTGTCAGAGGTCCCTTCTGGCTCTACATCTATGTGATGTGGGTTCAGATTCCACTTCTTTCACCTATTACTTACCATCACTTAACTTCTCTGAGCCTGTTTTCTCATTTATAAAATGATGGGGTTGGACTAGAGGATCCCTCTCTAAGACCCAATCAACCTTGTTCATGCTCTCACCTCCCACCAGGAGAGGAAAATAAGGTAATGTTGTAGTGGCAAGCCCCCCAGCATCCCCAGGGTGGCTGCCAGCACAGGTTCTTAGATCTGCTTTTGTAAAGGAAAGCGACTCAAAATGGGTTAACAAGCTTACTTTAATGAATCAAACATATATCATTTACCTAGTTCAGGGGGAAAAGGTCAGCACCCTGAACTTCAGAGTATACAGACAGATCAAGCAGACAGGCTTCCAAACTGTCCAACCATTATATCCATACCAAATCACAGTTACCAGTGAGGGAAGCATCAACATCTGGGTTTTCAAAGCCGGGGGTGGGGGGGGGGGAGCTCTCAACGGCTGCCCAGAGTCTCATCTGGGCAAATCACACAACACTTCTCAAAGTGAGCCACAAAGCAAAGCCTCTCATCAGGGTTTATATAGACTTCTCCTGGCTCAGAGAATGTAGCAACCCTCTTGACCCACTGCCCAATCACACAGCATCAAGGTGTGGTCATTCCTGAAAACCAAGCCTCCTACCACAGGCTCCATGTGACCACATTCAGCCTATTAGGGGGCAGAGTATATTTTCAAATCAAGGAAGGTTCTCAGAGTCACTTAAGCCAATCAAAGGGCCTAGGGGCAGGGAAGATCTTCAAATCTGCATTTTCATTACAAATGTATACAGAAGGAGACTAATAATGACATGACATTAACATAGCAATTTAATGTTTGACCTTGGATTAGTAACCACACTTCTCACTTTCCTCATCTGTTAAATGATCCAGATAGCCCCAGTAGTCCCTTCCTGTTCTAAACCTATGGTCTTATGGTTCTGAGATCAAAGGAGAAAATCCAAGTAAAGTAGTTTGCTTTGCAAACCCTCAAAAGAGCCACATTCCTTAGCTCTGATTATTCTAAAAATGGTGGGTACAAATGCTCATTTCCAGCAGAGTAAGAGGGCCTCCTGCCTCCTGCTGTGCTCATTGGCTTATATTGTTTCCTAGCTCCAGCATGGTATGGACAATGGGCAGCTCTGACTCGCAAAGAAGTCTGACCAGTGGAAGGAAGGCGCATCCCTATGGTTTTTACTGCTGGCGAACATTTCCAAGGAAAACAAAAGGTGAGCCACTTCTCCTGTGACTAAGTCAGGGTTGAATCTGTGCCCAAGCATCAGCCAGCCTTTAAAAATGTGGTTAATTATTAAATGGTGTGTGGGAAAGCAAAAGATGGGAATCCCTGTTGATGCTTTATTTCATCAACTGTTGCCTTCTCAGTTTAGTGGCATTCTATTTTGCTAACGAGACCAGAATTTCTCAAATACTTGGTGGGCAAGAACTGCTGGGGATGTGGGAAGTCCATTTCTAGAAAGAAAGAAAAAAGATAAAACCACTGAACTGCTGAATGTCAGAGCTCAAAGGACCTCGGAGGCCATCTCGCCCTGTCATTCCCTGATCAAGCATCTCTGGTATATATGGTATCTTTGATAGAGGTCAGTCAGCCTCTGCTTGAAGATCTACCACAAGAGGGTGCCCACCACCTCTGGAGGCAGCTCTCCACTTTGGGACAGTGCTAATCCTCAGCATGTCCTTCCTGACAGCAAGCTTACATAGGCCCTTTAGCAGTGTCTTCTATCCATTTCTCCTGGCTCTTCTCTTGGAAGCTAAGCAGGACCAATCTTTCTTCACCATGCTATCCCTTCCAATATCTGAAGACAGTTTTTGTGTCTCTTCAGGTCTCCTTTCCAGAAGAAACATTTCATTTCCTTCAAATGAGTTTCAGAAACATCATACTGATACCTTTCATTTTCATATCACAGTTATTTCCTGATGTTTTTCCCCCTCTTGAAACCTCCCTTGTAACAAATAAAAACAATTGTTAAAAACCCCCAACAGAGTGATGGTATCAGACAGTATACACGGTATTCAGTATTCATAGTCATACACTTCTCCCAATAGGAGGGAGTTCTGTGTCATCATAATCTGCTGCCTGGGATCCAGACTGCTCCTTGTGGTTAATCTGAGTTCAATTTGTATTACTGTGATCACGGTGTAGATAGATGGTTCTCCTCTTTCTGCTTTCTTTGTTGTGCCTCAGGTCATACGAATCTTCCCATGTTGATATTAATTTCTTCAAAGAATAATTACAGAAGGCGATAACATTCAATCAATTAGTCAATCAACAGGCATCTATTAAACACCTACAACAAAGACAAAAATAAAAGAATCCCTGCCCTCCAGAAGCTTATATTCCATTGGGGAAAACAATGCCTACACAGATAAGTATGTACAAATATGTC
Organism: Gymnobelideus leadbeateri; assembly: GCA_011680675.1. NCBI lineage: Eukaryota > Metazoa > Chordata > Mammalia > Diprotodontia > Petauridae > Gymnobelideus > Gymnobelideus leadbeateri. The sequence goes on along the minus strand of WOXC01008637.1, from coordinate 922,684 downwards.
AAGAAATAGTCCCCTTGTAGGGAATCTGGATGGAGAGTGAGTGCTCCAGGAGATTCAGAAGAGGGAGCATTGGGAGCCAGACCAAGTCCCCTGCTGGAGCCTGGGAAAGACAATAGGACAGAAAACTTGGGGGAAGTCCATGAAGAGGGTTCTTCTAGGAAGCCAGCCTGTTGAATCTGTACTCAGAGCCAATGAAAGAAGGTTGATTTCTGAACAGTGGTAGCTTAAAAAACCAACCCCAGTTTGTTTGAGCAAATGAATTGAAGTTGGTAAAATCCAGGACTCTCTTATTCAGAGGCTTCCAAGCAAACCTAATATAAATGGAGAAGGAGGAGACCCCAGTGAACCAGAGCAGAAATGAAGTCTTCATGTCCCCCAACTCATTAGTGGTATAAATGGAATCTTGACCACTGCTGCCACACATACAAGGGAAGTGTACAGACTAATCATATGCAAAGGCTTTGACTTTGTGAAAAGTCCATTCATTTCTGGTGAGATGGAATATGAAGACAGCTGGAGGGACCAGCTACCTGAGGCTTGACTGAGGGCCAGACAGGAAAGCAGATCTGAAGCTCCTCAAGATGCAAGTAGCCTTGTCCAAAACAAAAGAAGAAGAAGAAGAAGAAGGAGGAGGAGGAGGAGGAGGAGGAGGAGGAGGAGGAGGAGGAGGAGGAGGAGGAGGAAAAGATGATGATGATGATGATGATGATGATGATGACAATGATGATGATGTTCAGGAAGAATTCAAATCCAGCCTTAGACACCTAGCTGTGTGATCCTGGACAACTCCCGTAACCTATTTACCTCAATTTCCTCATCTGTAAAATGGGGGTGATAATAGAACCTACCTCCCAGAGTGGCTGTGAGAATCCAGTGAGATAATAAACATAAGATTCTTAGCACAGTGTCTCGCACATGGTCAGCACTTACATAAATGTCAGGCATTTTTATTAGCTCAAGATTACACTCTGTGGGGCGGATCTTTGCATTCCAAGTCCCAACACCCACAGTGGTATTGTGCAAAGAACACTTGTCTTGGAATCCCAAGGACTGGCATTGAGTTCCAACTCTACCTCAGGAGAGCTAGGAGACCCTCTGAGCCACCCACAGGTTGGTGATTATAATTCTTTCATCACCTTCCTTCTGGAATTGTGGGGGGAAACCCTGTCTGAACCTGCATGCACCCTAGAAATTCATGTTTGAAAGAAGACTTTTTGTGTGTCAAGAATCCATGATGTCACTAGGGAGTGAGGACTATCTCGCCCACTGAAGATGATGGTTTGTCCCGTCTCCTCTGAATCTTAGTAGATGGTCTAATGATTTTATAGAAGATCATAGCCTGAGAGCTAAATGGGACTCTCAAGGTCACTTAGTCAAGCCCTCTCATTTTGAGAACTGAGGTCCAGGGTGCTGACGCAATTGGCACAAAATCACAAAGCAGTATGTAGGATTCTAGTAGAATGTAAGCTCCATGAGGGTAAGGACTGTTTCCATTTTTTGTCTTTGTATCCAGGGTAGTGACCAGTTGAATAAAGAGAAGGGATCAGATGGGAGATCTGTTGTAGAAACAGAAACAAGATTTAGACACTATCCTGTCACTTAACAGAATGATTGGCAGAGAAAGGAAACAAGCAAGTAAGAAATAAGCATTTATTGAGTGCCTACTGTGCAACAGACACTGTGTTAAGTAATCTAAAGGGAAATAAGTACAGAGAACAAAGCCATCTCTACACTCAAGGAGATGACATTCTATGGGGGAGACAATATGTACATAGCATGTACAAAATAAATATATTCAGAGTTTATACCAAGTACCTACAAGGTAATTAAATACATCGGTGAGGATTAGGGCATGGATGTCCTTATACGTGACTGGGGTGGATCCCAGAAATGAAAGGGACTGGGAATTTGGGAGGTTATGGAGTTTGGGGGAACATTTACATGAATGCCAAAGTCCCCAAAGTGTAAGACCCAGAGTTGAGGAGGAAAATGGCAATGAACTTCCTTAGAAGGAAGGAGAATGATGTGGGAACTGGTAGATGCCAGACACGAGGATCTGGGAATTTACACATGATAGGGCGAAACATTTTAGTAGTGACTCTCAAAGAGAAGAAATTAATACTTCATCCTAATTCTTATTAAATTGAAATTAAATATTAAATACTTCATAAGTAAATATTAAATTCATAAATATTAAATACATAATAAAACTCATTGAATTGAATCAATTATGAGGGGTCTGGATTTGAACCCAGGTGAGAAGTGGGGGGAGGGTGACTAAATTAAGGGGTGGCCTCGAGAGTAGAGGCAACAGACAGATTTGGGAGATATCACGGAGGCAGAGCTGACAAAACTTGACTGGATGTGGAGGGTGAGGGAGAACGAGCAGAAGAGGAGACACTGAGGCTGGGAGCCTGCCATGGTTAAAGCCTGTGGTAGGACTTGTGGGGGTTTGCATTTCCCTGGCACAGCCTGTGAGGGGCAGGAGCACCAGTGCCCAAGGATAAGGCAGAAGAGGAGAGGACTTGAGTTGAGATCTGTCACCATGGAGTCTGATATAAATGTGAAGCATGAATACTGTGCCAAGAAGCATGCCAAGGCCAGGAGCCTGAAAATCCTGGCAAGGGCCATGCCCTCCGGGCCACTGGCCTTGCTTCCAGCCCAATGCTCCCACAGCCACGGCCCCCTGGAGCAGCTACCTGGGAAACCCTTTCCCCCACCACTCCCTTAACAACCCCAGCGTTTAAAGAAAGTCCTGCCCACCAAAATCCTTGACCTAAACTATCAAACGGTTCAACACATGAAACAGATAAAATAATAGCTCACATTTATATATCACTTACTATGTGCCAGGCACTGTTAATGGCTTTATGACTATCTTGTTTGATCCTCACAACAACCTTGGAAGTGGGTGCTATTATCCCCATTTTGCAGATGATGAAACTGAGGCAAACATGTGATAAGTGACTTCCCTGGAGTCACATAGCTATTAAATATCTGAGGCCACATTTGAACTCAGGTCTTCTTGACTTACAGCCTTGTGCTTTATTGGGTTGTGTTTGGTTAATAAAGATGCATTAGCATCTGCCCTGTCATCTGCCCTGCAGCAGCCCTGTTGTTGCGTCCCCTGATTTGCAGTTGAAACCTTCCTTATACACTGCCTCTATAGTTAGAATGTGAGCTCCTTGAGATCAGGGGCTCTTGCTTTTCTATCTGTGTCCCTAGACCTTAGTACCATACTTGGAACATAGGAAGTGCTTGATAATTGTCTTTCTTTAATCTTCCAACTGCTCACTCACCCACCCACTCATTCCATCCACCCACCCATCCACCCATCCATCCATTCACTCTTACATCCATCCATCCATTTATCTACCCGCCCAGTCATCCATCTATCCATCCCCTCCTATATCCATCTACCCACTCATCCAACTAATCCAACTATCCATCCATCCATCCATTCATCCATCCATCCATCACATTCATTCATCTATCCAATTCTTCATGGAGCTGATAAGAATGTGTGGACTTGGAGCAGAAAGGGTTCTAGATAGTATAGGCCAATCTGTATCACCTGATGAAGGCACAGTTAGCACAGGAATGATAGAGATCACAGACCTAGAGGCAGGAGGGCCCTTAGAGGTCATCCACAACAATCCTTTCATTTGACAGATAAATGATAAACCAAGGGCCAAGGAAATGAAGTGACATGTCCAAGGTCACCCAGGCAAGTATCAGAAATTGTTTTGGTGTCTTTTGACATGGGTCTGTATAGGCGTTGGACTGCTTGAAGAGGCCATGACCTGCTCCCTTACTGAAGATCATAAGTCAAAAGCTGGATGATCTCGCCAGGGCTCTGGTAGGACTCAGTGGCTGGTGAGGCCCCTCTCAACCTTAGAGCTTCCACGATTCTTTCATTATTTCTGTGAAGACTCCAATATTCTTTTTTTCTCTAATTGAGGGAAAGATGCCTGTTGTCATGGGTCTGAGTTTTATTTTCTCTAATGAGTTACTATCATTTCCCCAAACATGATAAAATGGTTCCTAAACTGAATGTGTAAACAGTGATGTGGGTAATAGGGTGTCTCCAGGGATCTAGGATAACAATCAATGGCTTGTTTTTCCAAGAGAAATGGAATTGTCTCATGGATCCAACTCTGCTCATTCTTTAAGCTTTAAACTTATTTTCAAAATATATGTGGTGTTTCTCTGGTGAGCAGAGTCTGCATCACACTCTGTCATGACAAATGCTCTTTAATATGGTGGTCATGGGAATTGGTGCCTAGCCAGTAGAATGAATTCTCGGTCATCAGAACTCACAAAGGAAGATGCTTCCAGGAACTGGTACCAGAGGCAGGGAGAGGAAGGTAGACCCAGCACCAGATCTGAAGTAAGATGTGGGTTTGAGTCAGCGCCCACTGCTCAGCAGCTGTATGACCTTGGGCCTGCCTTGTCTCATCAGATAAGGTCTCTAGACTCTGGTTTTCTCATCTGCAAAATGAGGAAATTGACATTGGCCCTGCCTCTCTCACAGGGCGTTTGGGAAAATGAGTATGAACTGTGGAGCGGTATAGATGCAAGTACCTGACTAGCATTGGTCCAAGCCCTCTGGGCCCCCGGCAGCTCCCCTCTGTTCTGTAGCCAGAGCCTGGAGCCTGGAGTCTGACTGGCTGTCTCAAAAGTATAAGCTGTGTATCCTAGAAATATGGCCAAACCATGTCAATGGCTTGGTGGAAGCCCATTCCGATACAACTCAAAGGATACCTGCCTCTGATGGAGGTCCAGACACATCCCAGGATCCCCAAATCTCACAGGTTGGATCTTAGTGTTTGCCTTTCCCCTAGATGACGTCCTGTGCAAGGTCCAAGCAGTATAGGAATTTCCTAGGAATAGTGAGGTCCACAGATGCTCCTAGTTATAGATCATGTGAGAGTAATTGCTTTAAGCCTCAGAACTTCACAGAAATCTTAGCCTTGAAAAGTTCTATGACCACTTAAAAGAGGCTGGTCTAACAGTCCACCTAGGAAAACTGGAATGGAATATAACAATGATCCCGACCATGAGTTCCATTGTTTGGTCAGTCCTTTAGGTTGGTCTGTCAGGGACAAGTTCTGCAGGTGGCCAGTGAGTTGGGTTCAGAATATTGAAGAGGAACAGGCTGGACAGTATTGGGGAAATGTACAGTGCTCTTAATGACCCCAAGGAGTTCTCAGACAGACAGACAGACACACACAAAAACAAAACAAAACAAAAACAAAAACAAAACCCATGTCCTTTAGACACAAATGATGCTCTGGAGGGAGGCTAAAGCTATCTGGCAAAAATTAATCCTGGAACCCAGCAAGGTAGGAAGATGTAAACTTCCAGGTAACTTGGAGGTAGCAAACAAAAAGCTGTCCAGTGTTGGGCTCCATCAAGAAGAGGCACTAGTGATGCCACTGAGAGAATCATGGATTATAGGAGTTGTAGGGGACCAGATGGACAATCTGAATTGGGGCATTGTCAGGAAGGCCTTGGCATGCTGGCTCGCCTTTCAGAGGAAAAGCAATGAAGAATCACAGAGGATGAGAGGTCATGGATGAGGAGCCGTCCTTACTGAAGGACAGAAGAAGGAAGATGAGGATAATAGTTCGGATCCAGGAAAGACTTTGGATCACAGAAGCAGTGGGTCAGATCTGTGCCTTAGGACAAATATTTTAACGATTGCATGAAGAACGGAATGAAGGATAGACTGGAGAGACGGAGGAAGGCAGTCAGGAGGCTGTTACACTGAACAGGTGAGAAGAGGCCAGTCAGGCCCCCCTCTGACTTGGCTTTGCCAGTGCTGATGCCTTCTTCCTCTTGGGCTCCTTCCTTGCATCATCATCACCCATGTCCTGCCCTTTAAATGTGGGTGTCCCCCAGGGCACTGCTGTAGTTTCTCTTCACTTCTCCCTCTCTACTTTTCCCCTTAGTGATCACATCTACCAGGTTCAGTCACCATCTCTATGCAGGTAATTTCTGGATCTGTCTATCTAGACCTGGCCTCTCTGCTGAGCTCCATGGCCACAGCTCCAACTGCCCTCTAGATGCTTCTGACTGAATGCCCTCTAAGTGCCCCATCCCAACCTGCACCTTCCCTAAGCTTCCCTATTTGTGTTGGGACCCTGCCATCCTTTCATTTCCCAGGTTTACAAGTTTGGCTTCATGCTTGCCTCCTCCCTCACCTTCTCCCCTTCACTCACTCTATCCAATCAGCTGTCAAGTCTTGCTAGTTCTACCTTCACAACATTTCTCTCCCCATAAAAGTTTTGTTGATGCAGCTAGGTGATGCCATAGTGTCCAGTGCACAGGAAGACCCGACTTAAAGACTTCAAGTCTGGCCTTTAACTCTTCCCAGTTGCGTGACCCTGGGCTAGTCACTTAACCTCTGTTTGCCTAAGCTTCCTCAATTATAAAATAGGAGTAATGCTAGCACCTGCCTCTCAGGGTTGTTGTACTTGCCCCTGTGCCTGGGAAGTGCCAGGAGCTGTATAGACACATATTCCCCACCCCCCATTCAAGTCTTCCTTATTTGACCACAGTTATTTCTGTCTCTGGCCTTTGCCCTTCTCCCCACCCAAGTGGGGTTTCTCTTCTACAGCTTGCCTTGCCTTCATTCCCTTCTCACAGGATTGCCACTCTCTCACAGGGCCTTATCATGTCCCTCCTATGTGGTTGTATCGAATTCTTCACCCATGCATCGTACTCTGATGGGATGGGAACTCCTCTGAGGCAGGGACCATTTCTTTCTGGCCCCTGTATCCTTGATACCCAGGCAGTGATTGGAGAATCACAGGGGTTTAATACTATAAATGGTTGTTGGATTGGGTTGGATCATATAGGACTATGTCTAATTACATGAAGCAGGCTTTGTAATTTAGCATTGGAATGGTGCCCTGCACAAGTCTTTCTCTGGAGACTCATTTTGACCTGAAGATCACCCCTGGAGACCTCAGGCTAAGCCAGGGAGAGCAGGTTCTAACAAGGCCCACACAAGTTTCAAATGTGGAGCCAGAGACAGATGGTGTGATTTGTGTCTGAGTGCTGGCCTAGGCCATTCTGCCCAGCTCCTCTCCTGGACCACTGCAGGCAGGTGGACTTTTCAGCTGTAGCAGCTCCAAGACAGAGTCCTTCCCCTAGGCAATGGGCTCGAGATGTGAACTGAAGGAGTGTGTCCTTGAAGTATAGAGACACTCCAACGTTAAGTGTTATTTTAGAGAAAAGAAAAATCCTCCATCTTACCTGAGGGTGAATAAATAAAGTCTGTGTCTTTCTCCCTCCGTACTCCATCCTCCATGCCTATGAGATCCAAAACACTTAAATGTTTAAAGCCTTAAATTAACTTGGAGATGATACGAAAATGCACCAGTGTCCTTTTCCCTGATAAGAGGGTAATGAATGACTGGGGAGTTCATCACCAGCGCACACTGTATGAATATATTGAGAGATGCCTGTAATTGGTCTGTTTGGCTGGAACTAAGCTTATTCTTCGTTAAATTGGTACATAATGGTGGCAGCTAAGACGAGAAGGAGAGAGGGAGTAGGGGGGAGGGGAAGAGAGAGGGAGACAGACAGACAGAGAAGAGAGAGAGGGGAGAGAGAGGGAGGGAGAGTGAGTATATATATATATATATGTATATGTATACATATACATATATGTATGTATATATACATATACAGAGAGAGAGAGAGAGAGAGGGAGAGAGAGAGAGAGGAGGAGGAAGAAGAACAAGAAGAGAAGAAGAGGAAGAGGAGGTACAGGAGGAGGAGAAGAAAGAGGGAGAGAGAGAAGAGGAAGGCAGAGAACTTTGACTTTGAAGGTCAAAGACATGACCAGACAGCCTGGGCCCTCATCCATGAGGCCACAGTTGCCTTTGAGCTCTTCCTCATCATGGCTCTCTCTCCTCTCTGGACAGCCTTCCCTGTTAGGAGCCTTCCTGCTTAACACTCCTTGGCCATACTTTAAGTTACCAACTGATCCTCGAGCCTGTTTGGAGGTGGGGGTTGGGGGGCAGGAGGAGGTAAGGGGCATGGCCCTTCTCCACACCCTGGTCATGAAAAAGGACGGCAGCACCGGTCCTGAGGAGGCAGCTTAGCAGGGCAGGACTCCCTCAGTTCCACATGACCTCGTCCCTTGGAAATGGACCCTCCTTCATGCATGGAACTGGCCTCAGCCACTGGAATGAAGACAGAATGGAGGACCTGCTGAGCACATGGTTTGAAGGCCTGGGCTTGGGAATCAGGAATCCTCTCCTCATGTTCTTGACTTCTTTTCCAGTGGCCTGAGAGGCAAGGCTGCTCCTTCTTCCTTCTGTTTAGCAATGGAGCAGAAGGCTGCCCTGCTTCTTGGCTCGGCCCTCTTTAGTCCATTGTTCTCCTGACCAGCATCATGGCGGGCACCCCCTGGGGTCTGCTGATCCTGTGGTAGGAGGGAGCCCTCCTGGAGCTGGAACAGGTGCCAGTTCATCTGCTCCCATTTTTTCAGGAGAAATTGTGAGTCTCATATTTTTAGAGTTGCTGGTAAGAATTGTATTATCAATGTAATGAGGTCACAGTTGTTGTATGTATATGTTTGTGCTGGGTTAGAACTTTCCCGATATGTGTTTTATAGTCTCCATTAAACCCTTATCTCTTCCTTTCTCTCTCCCTCTCCCTCCCTCCCTCTCCCTCCCTCCCCTCTCTCTCTCCTTCTCTCTCTCTCTCTCTCTCTCTCTCTCTCTCTCCTCTTTCTTCCTCCCTCCCCCACCCCTCTGTCCTCTCTCCTTGCTTCTCTCTCCCCTCAAAATTGTGGGTTTCTTTGAGGGTTCTTCCTTTAAAATGGACTTTATTGATTTCTCTTATTTTCACATAGCCTAGATTTCCTTTTTATTCCTTCCTTTTCCCTGCTTATAACAAATGATTTCATTAAAAAAAGTAAATATTCCACAAAACCAATCAATACATTGGGAAAAGCACACACAGGAAGGAGGTGTACAAATAGCACGTTCATTCACACACACACAAATACACACTCACACACACACACTCTTTCTCTCTCTCATACACACTCTCTCGCACATACTCACAAACACCTCTCTCTCTCTCTGTCTCACACACACACACTCTCTCACACACGCTCACACACACTCACACACACACACACACACACACACACACACACACACACACACACACAATCTGAAATCCACGACCCCTCCACCTTCTGCTTGCCTCCAAGGTGCAGATTCCTGGTCTTTGTTATTTTGCCATTTGGGGGGGATTCTTTGGTGCCATTGGTTTTTCCATTTATATTGTGGGGGGAGGGGAAAGGGAATGAGCCTTTGTTTCCTCTTTTGTAAGACAAGGGGGGTCAAACTAGGCCCCTAGGGACCCCCCCAGATTCAGATTAAGGATCCTCAGATATGAAAACTACCTTTGAGAGCTTCGGAGCCACATTCTGTGGCTGCTCCGGGTAGTTCTTTGCGAATCACAGCAATTGAGGGGGGCTTCCTGGGAGGCAGCTTTTGAGGGGGGTTTTCAAACTCTACACAAACTGGCAAGGGTGTCAGAGCCAGAGCCCTGTCTCTGGGCCTGCCTCTGCCCACCAAAGAAAAGTCTTAGAGCAGCGTTACTCAAGGTAAGGCCAACTTTCTAAGATACACATTAGCTGCTTAGATAGAGTTCTTATCTTTCTTTCCTCCTAATTAAATAATTCCTGACTTCCTGCTCCTTGAAGATTTTTTAGCCCACTCCAGCCCCTGAAGATGCAGTGTTAAGAAGATAACCCATCCTCCCCAGGAGGCAAGGCTGCCCGGCTGAGCTGTAGGAGATGCTGAGCCCTGCCAGCCTCAAAGGAAGGAATGGCTGCTCACCTAGGGAGGGCACCTGGCTGGGGGAGGCCGCTCCCAGGGGCAGAAAGGGAAGCCTCTCAGTGACCACAGAGTCACAGTGCCCACATCAGGGGATTCCCCACTTCATCACCCCTCCCCCAGATTCTGCCACTAATTCCAGAAAGTCTCTGCCCTCGCCCTGTTTAAACGTGGTACCTAGAAATCCGCCTTCCTATCTCTGATTTAGCAATCAAAGTTGATAAGGTGTACTTTCTTGGAAGTATAGACAATGCAGACAGGCAGTGTGGTAGTGTAGTGGACCTAACAGCAGAAAGACCTGAGTTTAAATCCTTCATCTAACATTTACTGTGACCCTTGGCAAACAGCTAGCCTCTCTGGGCCTCAGGCAACCCAATAAAACTATCAGTGATCCATAATTTGTGATCTGTGAAACCAGAGGTCCTTCATGAGCTGACATATAAGATGATGAGTGGAGGGTGGGGTTTGTGTGTGTGTGTGTGTGGGGGGTGTGTGTGTGTGTGTGGAGGTATTTTATGGGAGTGATTTTGTGACTTAACAGACAATTCTCTGTAAATTACAGATAAGGTGCTGGTCTTCGTTGGTAGAAGGAGTTTCAGCCCTGGGAGGTCCCCATACTAGGGATCCTTCCTCCTTTCCTGGTACCCCCAAACCCCCTAATAAAACCATTCATGAGTCAGGTGCTCTCCCTTCTGTCAACTGTCCCATTTTCTAGGCAAGGGGACCTGCTCGAAATTGCCTTTGAAGAAATACTCATTTAGAGCTGGGAAAAAAATCCATAGAACTTATCTAGGGCAACCCCTCCTTTTAAAGATGTGGAAACTGATGTGAGGATAGTAGGGAAAAAGAGGGGACTTGAAGTCACAGGATCACAGACAGAGCTGGAAGGAACCTTCTAACATCTGCCCCAATCCTACTGAGACAAGGACCCCCTAGAATGCACCAAGGCTTTGCTCAAAGACCTGCAGCAAACCCCCTCCCCCAGGCAGCCCTTTGGGAAGCTCATGTTGATGGCAGCTCTTCCTCCTACTACACAGAAGCCCCCTTGCCCAGCCTGCCCTGACCAGTGCTCCTGGCTCTGCTCTCTGGGACCAAGGAACTCGCCCTGAGCCCCTCTGCCACCTGATGTTCGTCCAGCATAGCCGGGGGTGGGGGAGAATGAAAAACAGGCAGGATCAGCTTTGCATGTGCACCCACATAGGGGAGGCCTGCCCAGGAACCCAGAACTGCCTGAGATTGCCCACAAGGCCTCCCTTCCTCACATGACCCAGGGGCTGGGGCTCTCTTCCACTATCCCCAGAGCCATGGGCTCCTGTTCTACTTCCCCAGGAGCCTGAGACCCTCACTGGGCTGATTTCAGGGCATCTGGCTCCAAGAGGACAGAAGGAAGGAGGCTGATGCATAAGGCACATAGGGGCTGGGAGGAGGACTGACTCACAGGGGCTCATCTTAAGGAAGCTGTCACCTCTTGTTGCAAAAACCCAAGAGAGCTGTTCTCTCTTCCCTCTCCCCTTCCCTCCTCTCCTGTCTCCCCTCCTCCATCCCTCTTCTCTTTCCTTCCTCCCTCCTCTCCTCTTCTCTTTCTCTCCCATATCTCCTTCCCTTCCCTCCTCCTCTCCCATTTCCCCTCCCCTTTCCCTCCACTCCTCTTCTCTCTCTCCCGTCTCTCTCCCTTTTCCTCCTCCTCTCCTTCTCCCTTTCCCTCCCATCTCCCCTCCCCTCTCTTCCTCTCCCTTTCCCTTCCCCTCCCCTCCCCTGTTCTTACCTCCCACTCTTTCTTCCCTGACTATCGACGTTAATCATACTGGCTTTCTGGGTGCGTTTCATCAATTTAAAATGCTGCTCACAGGCGGCAGGCCTTTGCCTTCTAGTGCTGTTCTTTTTTGTTAAATTACCCAGAAGCTCTTGAATATTGATAGCTGTTATTGTGGAAATTGAGAACTTCTCCAGATTTCTTTTCCCCCTTTCAGACCACACTTAATGGGAGGCCCCGCCCTCGGAAAAGCCCCTTGGGAAGCCTCTAGTACCCAGTCATGCCGGGGACACAAAGTGACTCCTCCCAGATTGTAACCCTAGGCTTATTCCTTGCTCTCTGTTTCTCTGGAGTCACTGGAACCCAGCTCCCCAGAATCACTGAATTAAAAAAAAAAAACCCTCTGAAAGGTAGCTCCCAGAACTGTGTGCCCAGCCTGATGAAGAAACTGAGACCACAAGTCACTTTCCCAAGGTTCCCCAGGTGGTCAGTGATGGAGCCTGTCTCTGACTCCAGATCTAATTCCGGAGTACTGAAGATTCCTTTAACTGGGAAGACGCAGCATGTCACAGACTAGGAAAAGTCATGGAAAGTGAGAGGAAAAGAAAGAGGGGAAGAGCTAACAGCAGGTGCTGGATGGAGGGGTCAGGGAGTGCCTGGCTTAGGAGGTGGCACCTGGCTGAGAGCTGGTGCCCAGCACAGGGCAGCATTACTGAATCAGACTGGGGTGGGGGCGCCTACAGAGGTGCCTCGATGCTCAAAGTCCTTCTGGCCTCCTGAGACCTCCATGGGCTTGTGCTGGGCTGGTAGAGCCTCTGAATTCTTGAGGTCACCTTCACAGCCTGGGGTGGGGGGGGGCGGGGGAAGGGATGGCAGCAGGGGCCAGGGCTGGTCAGTTGGGATTTGACTAGTATGGGTTTTTCATAAGGCGAGGTCTGCCTGTGATGAGACCCCAAAGGCTTTTTAAAGCACAGTCATGGGTGCCTCGGGATCCCGAAGGTGGGATGGCTCCTCTCCTCCAAAGCCTTGGTGGTGGCAGGCTTGTTCTTCAGGAACAACCATACCTTGTTACTTTGTGTTAGGGCAGTGGGTCAGAGGGTTGTGATGGTCTCTGACCCAGGATAAGGCTATATATACCCTGAAGTGAGGTTTTGCTGTGGGGCTCACTTTGGGAAGAGTTGTATGATGTGGCCAGATGAGATTGGGCAGCTGTTGAGCCCTCAGCTTTGGAAACCCAGATGTTGGTGCTCCCCTCTCTGGTAACTGACTAGGTGTGGATGTAATGGTCAGACAGTGGGAAGCCTATATGCTGATCTGTTTTTCTGTCTGCTTGTAACTTCTGTTTGTATTCTCTGAAGTTCAGGGTGCTGACTTTCCCCCCTGAACTAGGTAAATGATATATGTTTGTTTGATTAAAGTAAGATTGTTAACCCATTTTGAGTTGCTTTCCTTAGGAGAAACAGATCTAAGAATCTGTGTTGGCAGCCACCCTGGGGATGCTAGGGTGCTGTAATGGAAATGCAGATTTGAAGTTCTTCCCTGCCCATAGGCCCTTTGATTGGCTTAAGAGACTTTGATTGACTTAAGTGACTCTCAGAACCTTCCTTGATTTGAAAATATACTCTGCCCCCTAATAGGCTGAATGTGGTCACATGGAGCCTGTGGTAGGAAGCTTGGTTTTCAGGAATGACCACACCTTGATGCCGTGTGATTGGGCAGTGGGTCAAGAGGGTGGTTACATTCTCTGAGCCAGAAGGAGACTATATAATCCCTAATTTGAGGCTTTGCTTTGGGGCTCACTTTGAGAAGTGTTGAGTGATTTGACCAGATGAGATTCTGGGAAGCCATTGAGAGCCCCCCAGCTTTGAAAACCCAGATGTTGATGCTTCCCTCTCTGGTAACTGTGATTTGGTATTGGACAGTTTGGAAGCCTGTCTGATCTGTATGTATACTCTGAAGTTCGGGATGCTGACCTTTTTCCCCTGAACTAGGTAATATATGTTTGTTTGATTAAAGTAAGCTTGTTAACCCATTTTGAGTTGCTTTCCTTTACAAAAGCAGATCTAAGAACCTGTGTTGGCAGTCACCCTGGGGATATTGGGGTGCTTGCTGCTACAGGTGCTTGCTGCTACACCATGATGGGTGCAGAATGGCAAATTCATTGGTTATAGCAATTCTCAGAGACTGTTTACAAGGTCATGGTGTGCTTCAGACTAGTAGGTGCTGAGGGTCTGTTCATGGGATGAAAATAAGAATCCTCAAAATATCCTCAGAAACAAAAACCCTCAAAATCAAAGGCACACAACAGACAGAAAAGGAGGGTGCTGACTACCCATTATGTAAGTATGTTTGCTAGGTAAGCCACCTTTTGAAGCTGGACCCAAAGGTGGGACCAGAATCAAGGTGAGCTGGATGGCCTGCTGGCCCACAGTCCCCTTTTCTAGCTTTCTTTAAGGGAAGGTGGGGAGGAGGGCAGAATTTCAGACTTGATCTGAGGGCAAACAACTTAGTGTGCCTTTGACCCTGACCTTGGGAGGAAGTGGAAACCAATTCAAGTGAACTGGACACCCACAGTTTGAGAGACTGACCAGATGGAGCCGGAACAACCTCCCAGTTAGAGCTGAGATACTGAACTCTGCCATTGTGGGTTGAGCCAAGTCTCTGCTGGATATCGACAGGAGTGAGCCTAGGGGAGCCTTGCAGTGACCATGTGAGACATAGAACAGGCTTGGTGGTGAGATAGCTCTGGGGACTTCAGAGAGCTGAGATCTTTTCACTTCATGTTCTTCACATTTACTCGCTTGCCCTGCCCATTCGCTAGCAGAGAACTGACTGCCAAGCCTGCCCTTCACCTCCCTTAACCCTTCTTGGTGGGGGCAAATCACTTTTAACCATGGTTTCTGTGAACAACATTATTGTAAGTGTTTTTTCAGCCTATGAGCAACAATAGATTAAAATTCAGATGGCCATTAGAATCTGTGCCAGGCCTGCAAATTTAAATGCCAGCAAGGAGGTTGGGATGGAGGGAAGGTGCCCGGAAATGAAACAGATGAAAAAATATTGACATTTTATAAACCCACATTCAGTTTTGCCAATGCAAACGGACTGGGGTTTTGAGCAGCGCATTTGAGAGTCCAGGGCAAGAGAGGTTGAAAGAGAATAATATTCAGAGCTGGACTCCTCCTGAGAGAGGAAGGGATCTGAAGCCCCAGGCTACAAGCTTGGGTAAGCCTACTTTCACTTCCAAACCACAGGCAACCACTATTGGGGGTGCACCAGGGTTTAAAAGAAAGCTCTGCCCCTGAGGGAGGTGAGAGCTGAAAGGAAGCCCCACCTCCACTAAGGGAGGAGGAGGGAAGGAGCTCCCCACCCCGACCCGTGTGCAGACATTGACAGTTCAGCCTGTCTTACTCTCCACCAGCAGATGCTGCATGCATTTAAATAAAGGACCTCAATACCCATGTTTTACCTCTTCTCTTTGGAAGTCTTCAGGAACAGGCTTGTCTATGATATGGCAAGCTGAAAATGCCAAAGATTTAACGGTTGCCTCTTCTAGGCCATGGTGAGGATGTCCTCCTCCTCGTGATGGTGAATTCACTGGCTATAGCAATGCTCAGAGGCGGAATCCCCAGATTGGCAATCCCTATGGATTTATTGGCAATTGATTGGTTCTCCCCCAGCTTGTTTTGGGATCTGGTTAGTGGCCTTCTCTATTGTGTTAGCTCCCTAGTAGGGGAGATAACCACCTTTTATCTCCTTTGTCTCTATATCAGTATTAAACAGAAGTACCACTAAGCTTTAGGGTTGTATTGACAGGAAGGTTTCTGTGGCTGAGACAAATCTGTATTCAATGAGACAGCAAGGAACAAAGGATTTCCCCCAAACTGGGTTTCTTTCCATAAGGTTCTTTTCTTTTTTTTTATGATGAGTAAGGTTGGGGTACGCTCGTGCTTCCAGAAAAGCCAGTAAGGCATCTGACTGAGTGAGTGAGGCTAGATGGTCCCAGGATGGTGGATGGATTCTCTTAAACCTATCAAGCCTTCGTTTATGCCATAGACACAGAGGAGAAGGTTGGACTTGGAAGTCAGAAGGCCTGGGTTCAAATTTTGTTCTCATGATTTCCAGCTACATGATTGATGTTGGACAATTCACTTCTCCTTTCTGGGGAAATGGACTGGGGTTTCCTCAACTTTTGAAACAAGATGTTGCTCCTGACATCCTTTACAGACTCGCATCTCTATTCTGTTATCCCTCTGAGGCTCAGGTTTCTCATCTGGAAAGTAGAGAGAAGGATAATCTTGGAATGCCCTTCTCAGGCAGTTGTGGTGAAGTCTGAATGAAATCATGTATGAAAAATGGGTAACAGACTTTCAGGTACTGTCTACATTATAGTTAGGCTTGTTCTTAGAGCATCTGCAAAGGTGTGGAGTTAGAAAAGATGGCAGTGGAAAGTCGGTGCAACAAGGCTCTGGGGCACTGGGCTGGGGAATGCCATGGTGCCTACCTCTTCCAGAAGCTGTTTGTAAACACATCCCACTTATAAGGGTCAAGATGTTTTAGTCCCCTCTTGTCGGGAGCCCTAGAGGTGCTTGGCTTCCTCTTAGGTTTCTTCCAGTGTGGAGTGTCATCTAGAACCCTTGCTCCAAAGGTCAAAGGTACATGGAACTGGAGGAGACAGCTGCCACAGGACCAGCTCCAAACCTCCCCTTCCTCTCCCCAACTCCCCACAGCAGAGTAAATAAACCAGAAGCTTATCTATCTTTATCTCTGTCTCCATTTCTGCCCCTGCCTCTGCTTCTATCACCAATTCTTTCTCCATCTTTACCTCCATTGCCATTTCTAAATAAAATGTAACATGGCAGCCCCCAAAGCTAAGGCATGGTGCAGAAATTTTCAACCTCTCTGATTTCTCTATCCTTGACTTTCAGTAACCCTTCCTTATACCTGTTATTCAATTATGAAAAGAAATAAACTTTAGAGCTTCCCATGCATATGCACAAATAGAAACCACTTTATCTGGGAAGCTCACTCCATCCCTGGCCTTCACACATTGGATGTACCTCCATCTTCCCCCTCTAATTGGATGACTCCTCCCAGAACCCCCACTTGAAGGAGAGAGCCAAGTCAGCCAAGTCTTTATTCCTTTCCAGGTGTACTCTTGGCCTTCCTCTCAGATTTCCCCTACATATTCCTGGTACCTTTATCTCTTTCCCCCTCCTGCTTTTGTGTGTTCTCTTCACTACTTAGAATGTAAGTTCCTTAAGAGCATGGATTCTCTTTATTTCTCTTGAAATGGACACTCTCGGACAGAATCACCAGGCCAAGACCATCAGTAATCGAATTCAGGAAGCATTTATTAGCTGGCCAGCGGCAGTCCTAGGAAAAGTCCCAGGAGCTGCCCTGAACCCCAGTAGACACACAGTTTAAATAGTCCAAAAGCCACCATCGTATCAGGGGCAGGCTGGTCAGGCAGGATATGGGGCGGGGGCACTCTTAGATAACGCAGGTTGTTCAATGACCAAAGGGAGGATTTTTTGGGTTTACAAGGCCGGATGAGATAAGAGTGGGCCGGGGCACACTGGGTTAAAGTTGTTCGATAACCTAGAGGAATGAAGGATTCTTGGGTTTACAAGAATTCAGGATACAAAGATGGGCCCCTCATAAGCCAGTGAAATGTCAAGGCATACTACTTCACTCTCAGAGCTATATAGCCAACTCCAGTCTCTCTTCTGAGCTTTAGTCTTGCCTCTTTTGGATGTGTCATAGGCATCTGAGACTCCACCTGACTAAAATGAGGTTCATTATCTTCCCCTCTAAACCCACATTTCCTCCAAGTTTCCCCATTTCTGTAGGGGTACAAGGACACTTCCAATCAGTCAGGGCCACCATGATGCTTCCCTTTCTTTCTTAGCCCTTATCCAGAAAGTCACTCAGGTTTGTCAGTTGGTCAGTTTTTATCAGTTTCTTTAACCTTGCTCAGTTTTCCCTCTACAACATACACAGCCTCCACCCCTTTCAGTGATCTGAATGCCCCACTCCTCCCTTATCTCTCACCTGAACTAAAAGGGAAGTTTCCTAATTTGACTCATCTTGGAATCTCTTCCAACACCATTCCATCTTCTACAAAGCTGCCAAAACAGTCTTCTTGAAGCAAAAATCTGACATCTCACCCCTTCTCTGGGACCAGCAGTGGCTCCCAAACATTTCTAATCTAAAATGCAAACTCCTTAGCTTGTCATTTAAAGCACTTAAACTTCTGACTTCAACCTCCCTTTCCAGATGTAGTCAATCCAATTCAATTAAATGAGCATTTATTTATCACTTAGTGCTTAGGCAAGGCGTTGTGCTAGGCTAGAGGGTGCAGGAGACATAAATAAAACAATCCTTTCCCTAAAGGAACTTACAAGGAACAGTTTTAAATAAGTGAAAGAATGGAGAGAGAGAGAGAGAGAGAGAGAGAGAGAGAGAGAGAGAGAGAGAGAGAGAGAGAGAGAGAGAGATGGATAGAGATTTTCTCCTCCACACACTCAATACCATCAATCAACTGGGTTACTTGTTAGTCCTTAGACTCACGCTCCACTTCCCACCCTCTGACTTTGCCCAAGTTGTTTCTCTGACCCAAGCACCCGTATCACCTCCAAGCTCTGGTTAGGTCTTCACTCTGGGGATAGCCCTTAAGGCAAACTTTTTGTCTTCCAAATTGCTCAGGACCAATCTCTCATCCTCCCCAAATTCCATACATATGCTGTTGAATTGAATTGAGTTGACTGCTCCTGGAAGTGAAGTGACTAGCTATTATTCTCTCCCTACATCTTCTCCAGTCTAATAAGCATTAGTGAGAGCCTTCTATATGCAAAGAACTATGCTAAGCACCCGGGTTATAAAGGTAAAACAGAAAGCTAGCTTCGTGAAGCTTCCTCTCTACTGGGAGAGGAAGACAGTATGTGAATGGGAGGGCAGGATGACTGTCCTCAGGTGTTTCAATGATGATCCTATGGAAGAGATGTCAGACTTGTCCTGCCTGAGCCAGAGGACAGAAGCAGTACGAAGGGACAGTCACAAAGAGGCAGTTTGATGTTATCCCCTGAAGAATCTGGGACTATTTAGCCTGAAAAAGATAAGCTCCAGGGGGACAAGGCAGCTACCTCTCTGAGCATTAGAAATGCTGTCATGTTGGAAGGAGATTGGCCCAAGGGTGCAGAGCCAGGAGCTAATAGGAAGAAACGAAAGAGAGGGCAACCTGCCCCAAAGCAGAATGGGCTGCCTGGGGAGGAGACAGCCTCCCCTCCCTGGAGGTCTTCAGTCAAGGGTTGGACAGCCCTACCAAGCATGAAGCAGAGGCAATTCCTGCTCAGGCATAGGCGAGACTCCGTGCCTCTGATGGCCCTTCTAGCTGGGGAATTTTATTATTCTGGAGCTGTCCGTCCTTTTCTCCAGCTTGGCTTGCCTTTTGTGTCCTAGTCAAGAAGAACAGTAAGTGCTAATCATAGTGGAGATCAACGAAGGGCTTTAGGGTTCTCAATGTATTCTGCAGACATTATAAAGCTCTCTGTATCTGCATGATGGCCCTGGGATCTAGATGCTTTTATTAACTTTATTTTTCCCAATGAGGAAACTAAAATTCAGAGAGATTGAGGTCACACAGCTACTATGTCAGAAGTGGGATTAAAACCAGATTTCTCCTTATTTCTCCCCATCGGGTAGATGGATGGTCATTGTTCTTGAAAGTCAATGGTGATAAATTACCCTATTGAGTGCATATTTTAGGAAATGGGACAAGAAATATTTGAGTTACAATTTGAAAATCTGAGCTTCCCGGATACCTTCTCAGGAGAACCAAATCTAATGTCTAAAGCAGGGTTTATGCTGTGGTCAAAACTAAGCTTGTTTAATCTTAGATCTTCATGCCTTCAAGTTAACAAAATCAAGTTAACAAAATGTCCAGTTTTGGCATTTCTGTAGCTTCTCTAGGTTTCAAAACATTTTCTATATCTAAGTATGAAATCTTATTCCCCACTGCACCTAGCCTCTCCCCTTCCCCTCAACACAGCTGAGATTTTCCCAAAGCATAGGCTGACCTTATCATTCCTCTGCTATGAAGAGTCAAGGTGTCTCTATTGTCTCTAGGACAAGATACAGACTCTTTGTTGACATTGCCTTTTATAAGCTGAGTACAACCAGTATTTCAGGCTGATCATACATTAGACTTCAGCCAAAACAGCCTTGTTGCTGTTGGATATTTTTGCTGATGGAGTGTGCCCTGTCCCATCTTGTCCCATCTCTGTCTTTGCATAGCTTGCCCCGCCCCCAAGCCTGTAATGTGCTTTCTCTTTGACCCCTACCGTCTTGGAAACCTCAGTCCTCCCCCCAGCTCCTTTCAAATCTCAACTCATGTGCTATCTTCAGCCCATCCCAAACCAAGGGGTACCTACTCGATTACTTTACCAGGCTCCCTTTCTCAGGGAATTTTTTCATTTCAGCGGGAAACAAAAAGTCTGACGTCAAAGTAATGAATCTCTATTGTTGAAACTTTCAAGATCAGCTAATCAGACAGAGGAGTCTTCCTTTGGCTGCAGAACTATCTCAGGGTAACTCAAATCTTAACCCATAGGCAAGCAGCTATCTACTCTTCTCATGTGCAAAGCCACCCCTCCCCTCCCCCAGCCTCCCACTGAGTGATCATAGAAGGAAGAAAACCTCAGGCTGGGAGAGGCATGAGATTCCCTTGGACAAAAGTCTGATCCTTGGCAATTGTAATAAACGCCTTTTTGGGAAAAGAAACGGTTGAGTTGTGCAGACGCTGAGATGGAAATTGAACCCGAGAGCTCAAGGCCCAGGGCATTCTGCTTCTCTTTTGCCATCCTTATGCTTGGGGGGCATTCATCTCTTATGTCAGCTTCTCATGTTTCCACATGGGTTTACTCCTGGCTTGCTTTCCTATTTCATTATACATAAATATTGGTGCTTTCTTTTGCAGAGAGGGTCTCTCATCATTAGAATTAAGTGTGCAGGGTAAAGTCCCAGTGCTTATAGGGATTTTTAGTACTACAGCAGCCACTGAAGTTATCTTTAAATCTCTAGTCTCCCTGGGATGTATTTCCCATGGATTTTACCCAATAGATCCATCCATCCAGATGCTTGGGAAGTCATCTCAGTGGGCCAAGGATGTCAATGGAGGAGCATTGACCTTTGAAGGGGAGCCTCAGTTTTAAATTTTATCAGATATTTCAGGCCCAATAGGGAAAAAAAAGAGCCTAACCATATTCCTTTCTCCTTTTCCCCTGGTCTACCTCTTCTGTGTACCTCCTAACTTATAGTCTTTCTGGTTTTAGAGAATGAATAGGGATAAAATGAGTGAAAACATTAGGGATAGTCTGGGATAACCGCACAAACTTCACCTTTTGTCCCTTGGGTAAAAAGAAGTGGCCCAGAGAAGTCATACTTTTCCATTAGTGAGAGGAGAGAGAAGGGAGAAAAAAATTAATTTTGTTCATTGAAAAATAAATTAATTTAAAACAAACATAAAAGAGGAAGACATTTGGTACGATGAACCTGGAAGTAATGATTGATGAGTGAATGAATCAGTCATCCACAAGCATTTATTAAGTACCGGCAGGCCTAGTTCAAGCCCTGGAGATACAAAGACAAAAATGAAAACTCCCTGCCCTCAAGGAGCTTATATTTTGAAGGGCAAGGCCAGGTGTACATCCACAGAGATACAAAATCATGTCTAGGTAGCTTTGAGGGGGAAGGGAGTGAAACTGCCTGTACCTTAATGAGCACGAAGTTCCTGATAGACAAGTCACTCATGGCAATGACAGTTAATTATCTGAGGTCTGCAAAGCCCCCCCCCCTCATATAATATCACAGTAGATCATTCATTTGAGATCCAGAGCAGCAGCAAAGGTTGAATGGAATGCCAGATGGGCATTTTTACATCTCTCCTGCTGGGGGGCAGTGCCTCTCCCTGAATCCAGAGCAGTGGTCTCGGCCGACTTTCTTCCCTGAGCCTTCTACCTCCTTCCTGAGAAGCTCAAACAATAGCTGATAAATGTTTAACAGCCAGGCTCCATGGGAAAAAAATAGTCTGAACACATTATTTCAAAATTTAATCTGCATTATTAATACTTTCTAAAGATGGGCCAATCAACAAAACCAAACAATAAACCAAGCCCTGATTTGTAATGATTTCCATTTCTGCAAATGCTCACATTGAACATGTAAAAATCGGCTCTCGGGAGCTGGTGGGAGCTGACTGTTTGCAGATTGACGGAACTCTCCTTTCCCCTTCACTTTCTTGTATCCCATGAACCTGTGTGTTTCCCCCATTCTATTCCCAAATGAATAGGAGCTCCTTGAAGGCAGTCGCTGTGCTGCTTTCTTTCCTTGCTGTTCCCAGTGTCTAATACCGTGCCTCACCATAGTAGGTGCTTAAGAGATATTTCACTGAATTGAATTGATTGATCAGAATTGGCACTACCTTTGAGCCCCAGAGTTAAGTCCATCCCACAATAAGGACCTAGAGGAAGACAATAATTGAGGCATTTGACAAATGGACAAAAATCCGTGACCTGTCTTTAGTCCTATAGAATTTATCAGTAACGTCTTGAGTGGTTCAGAAATTACCCCTGGGCTCACATGTCAAATCTTCTGGGTTACCATGTGTCCACAACCCAAATGTAATCCACTGGCCAGACCAGGAACTTTGGGGCCACGTGAACTAGGTTTTTCTTTGGAAGTCGTTTTCTGATATCTTATGTTGGCTCCTTCTCCAACCTGGGATCTTCCTGGGAACATCAGAATTAGCCTTATGTTTGTCTTCTCCAAAAAGTGGAAGAATCCTAAGTATGGATGTAAATGCTCAGACTATCAATGCCTGGTCAATAGGATAAGCTTTATTTAACTCAACAGAATAATGCAAAAAGGGATCACACTTGAGTCCATAAAGGAAAAAACAACATTTCCTTCTGGACCTATGCAATCCACAAATCTCATAGTACCTAAAAGCATGGATTAGCCCTCCTTGAAGCCTCAGCCCCTCATAGGCTGGCCAGCACCAGGCTGGGTCTCCTGGTTTGTTCTTCATCCTGTTTTAGCCTTTGCTCTGGGTGGGTAGGGTAGTGTCTCCTCCCTCTTGGCAGTTTTGTATTTGCCCTTCTGATTCCTTTGGCTCCTTGTTCTCTTATAGTAGTAGAGGCTGGTGCTATGCCTCTCACACAAGACTCTACCCTCCAAGCTTTTGTTCATCATGGCTGTTAGTGGATGAGCAGAGAACATACTTTATTCAGGACATCCTTGACTCATAGACTTGGTTGGCTGTTCCTAGAACTGTCTCACTTGACAGAGATCAAGCTGAATTGATCAGGAAGACGTGCATCCAAATCTAGGCTCAGACACCTGGCCAAATCACTCTATGCTTCAGTTTCCTCATCTGTAAAATGGGATTTAATAATAGTACATACCTTATAGGGTTGTGAGAATAAAATAAAATAGTATTTCTTAAGTGTGTTGGAAACCTTTAAGTTTTATATAAATGATATTGTTGCTGCAAATTAGCAGAGTCAAATTCAGGCCTTTAGTTTCTACCATATCACTAACAACATTAGATTCTATGAAGCTTGATTTGGGAATTATACTTAAATTCATGTCTGAGCTGCTTTGTGGTTGTGGTGGTGGGAGAGAGAATCTCCTGGGATCCTGAACAAAGTGTATGGCACCATCACTTGTCAGCTATATTTTAGGGGGTGGGGAGTTGGTCCAGGAGAAAGGAATTCTGCTTGAACTCTGAGTTCCTTTCCCAAGATAGAGATGGTATAAGCTAATCTTTTTCCAAACCAGAACCCAGAAAGGATTAGTTCATTGGATTATGTCCAAGGCAGCCAAAATCATCCAGGCATGGGGTTGGGGTTGAGTAGTCAAGCCATATAGGAAAGTTAACAAAAAGTACACAGAGTTATAGTGAGAAAGGCTTTGCTACTTAGTTTGTGATTCTATAAATTCAAAGATTTTTCTATTTAAAAAAAAAATGGAAGAGGCACCCTAACTAGAAATGTGCCTTGGCATGACCCTTTTCCTTTCTGAAAATAAAGGAGCAGATGATTCCTCAGGTCTTTTCTTGCTTTGACATTCTACAATTCTACAGTCAAAGCCATTGATTTTAAAAGAGGGATGAAAATGAGGAAAGGGAAGCCAATTAGTAGAAGCATTTACAATGACGGGCCTGGCTCTACCATCCTCTCTTCCTCTCTATCATCTCACAGTAGGTTCTCAGAGAATATACGTCAGTCCCATTGATGGACCATATCAATTAGTTCTATGACCACACAGGAAAGCAGGCATGTGTCTCTTGCCTCATTCTTAGGGTTGACCTCTGAACATGGGTCACAATTTACCAGTCACATGAATCTCCATTTGTAGACCTCAAGATAAAAAAAGGCAAACCAGATATCGCTTTCCTGAATCTCCCAGCATCCATTCCACAGAGGAGAGTCTTTCATGTAAGCCACCTCAAACACTTCTGAAGTGACAGCCCTGGATTTTGGTTTTGTCCCCAACTAGCCACATGAGGTTTCCTTGCTTCCCCTGTGAGAATATAAGCATCTTGAAGGCAGGAATTGTTGCATTCTTCATCATTGTACACATGGGTGCTTGTTGACTGATTGATTCTGGTGACTCATTTTCTTCTCCATCACTGGTCTTTGGAAACCTCATTCTCCTCCTTTGTTGGATTCTACCAATGACCTTGTCTTCTACACCCAGGTTGCCCTTAGCTGCCATGTTCCCTTTAGGAGGTGCCACGTGGGTTGAGCCTGGAAGAAAACTAGTGACTCGTGATGAGGAATTGTGCTCCTGGCATAGGGATCAGCTTGCATGGAAGAGTGGAGGTAGTGCATGGAACCTGTGATTGCTGGAATTGACCCTAGATTCTCAAAGACATCAGTGGAGCTGGAGAGCCGCCTCTCTGAGCTTGGACTCTGAGAAAAACCTGACTTCTCTTGACAAGGAGAGAACTGGCTTTGCTCAGGCAGGAGAGGTTCCCCGCCAGCTTGGCAATGGACAAGGTGCCTTTTTGGTGGAGGGGCTCCCCAAGACTGCCTGCCCAGCTACAGAGGGCATGCGGAGAAGAAAACACTGATCCAAGCCCTGAAGGTGGAGTTTTGCCTATGTGACCCTGGGCCTCAACTTCCCCATCTATACAGTGAAGGGGAGAGGACTAGATGTCCCCTAAGGTCCCTTCAAGTTTAAATCCATGACCCATGTTTGTAGTTGTTTGACATTGAACCAGACCCTTATGCTTCCTCCTGTGTAAAATGAGGGGGTCAGGCTAGGAGAGCTGGGGTCCTCCCTGGCTCTAGGCCAGGGATGGGAAACCTGCAGACTTGAGGCCACGTGTGGCCCTCTAGGTCCTTGGGTGTGGCCTTTTTTGAGTGACTCCAAGTTTTATAGAACAAATCCGTTTTATTCAGGGGATTTGTGCTGTGAAGTCTGTATTCTCTTGGTCAGTTCATCCTCTCTCTTCCACTTAAGCAAGCCCGACTTCCCCATGGCTCCCTGCAGAGCCTGTCCAGATGCACTGGTGGCCAGATGCAATAGCTCACCCATTCTACTTCCTGTCACAATCTGGACAAGAGGAAGTCTTGTGATTGACCTGATATAAGGAGCTCTAGAACCCAGTTCCCCTTGGGCATGGCTGCCATGCAAGGTGAGACATGCCTGCCCTGGCATTTCCCCATCCTCGCTTCTGCTGGATGGCTTCCATGGTAGCTGGGGAGAGAGTGGAATCTTCTTGACAGCTCCTCCTAATAGCTCTGCTCTATTAACATACATGGATGGCCGTGTAATCCTTAAGGCAAGGAGGTGGAAGGGGAACAGCCGACAAATGAAACACGGATCCGGGAGAGGGAGAAGAGGCTGCTGTCTGTTAGGGGCGCCTTGTGTGAGGCAGCCTGATGGATGGGAACCATGTGAGAGGAAGACAAGGGAATGTAAATGTGGTCCCTGTGCCTATTAATCAGATTAAAGAATAGTGTGTGTGTGTGTGTGTGTGTGTGTGTGTGTGTGTTGTTCCTCTGAATAGCAGAGGGGTAGAGAATATAAAGACTGGAAATGGGCTCATAGAAGGCAACTGAGAGCCCAAAGAAATGTGCAGCTTCTTGAGATGAGTTTGATGACTGGAGTATGGGGGAAGGAAGAGAGCCCTGGGGGGAGAGGGAGGCAGCCTGGGCTCGAATCCTGTCTTCCACACTTCTGACCAGAATGACCTTGGCATGCCCCGCCTGGCCTCAGTTTCTTTCTTGGTGATATTCAGGAGATAGTACTTGATAACCTCCCTTTTACCTCAAAGTCCTAAGATGCATAAGCAGGGCACTGTGGACCTTGGCTCCTGCTTATGCTGGCCAGTCCATGAGCCCCAGGCACAGTGAGATAACTTCCTCCTCCTTCTATACCTGGACCTGTGGCCTGCTCCCTCTCAAAGGAATCTCCGTCTGCTTGAGAAGTTTTCTCTCTCTTAAGGGGAATGTCATCTTTAATGTAGCCTGGGGAACAGAACCCATCATTGAGCCTGGCATGTGTGTGTGTGCACATGTGCATGTGTGTGTATATATGTGTGAGTGTGTGCATGGGCATGTACACACATGTGCACATGTGCGCACGCAGTGCACGTGTGTAAATGTGTGTACACATGCCCGGGTGCATGTACATGTATGCACATGTGCTTGTGCATGCTTGTGTGCACGCAGTGCATGTGTGTATGTACATGCATGCACAGTGCATATGTATGTGTATGCTTATGTACATGCAGTGCACGTATGCATATGTGTGCACATGTGCATGTATGCATGTGTGTGTGCATGCTCGAGTGTGTTTGCAGGTGGTCCAAGGGCTTCTGACTGGGCAGTCACTGCATGGTAGAGTGGAGGGAGTGCTGAACTTGGCATCAGACAGACCTGGGTTCCCTCATTGAACTTGCCAGAAATGTGATCGTGGGTGTGTCCTTCGAGCCTCAGTTTCCCCACCTGTACAATGGGGATAAGAGCATGGCAGCGGCAACTCCCTCACAGAGTTGTTATTGTGAGGGTCAGAGCAGATCCCAACTGCTGTTATGTGCCGGACCCCAGCCCATTAACTCAAATAAAAAGTACTTGATTCTACTCCTGCCACACATCACACCCAGCATTTGGTGCTGTGGATGCAGAGGCAAAACCAAAAGCAGTCCTAGGGTAAGAGGATCATAGATTGAGAGCAAAAAGGGACCTCAGCAGCCCTCCCGTTCAACCCCATAATTTTACAGATGGGGACGCTGAGAGCCAGGGAGAGAAAGCAACTTGTCCAAAGTCATCCAGACAATAAATGGCAGAGGTGGGAGGTCACCTCCAGTTCTCTGAGGCCAATGCTGGTTTTCTTTTCACCATTCTGTGCCTTCTAGGAGCATCTACTCTCAAACACATATGAATGAAATACAGAAGACAGATCAGAATCAAGGAGATCTGGCAACAGAAATGAGTGGGGGGTGAGGCAGAGGGAGGAGTTGAAGCTGCCTCTGGCGGGGGGGGGGGGCGGGGGGAGGGGCTTGGTGACTGGGAGGGTGGTGCAGCCCCTGGAAGAAGCAGGAAGGTGGGAAGAGGGGTTGGTTCAGCGATGATGGATGCCCATCCCAGCCAGAAGGCAGCTGGTGATTCAGGACTGGGGCTTGGGAGAGAGATGAGGGCTGGAGCTGCAGGCGGGTAATCTTGGAGAGGTGGAGGCAGGGTGGAGAGCCCAGTTTGTCCTGACTCTTGTCCAACGTGCTTTCCATCCTCCTGAGCTAACGCTAACAAGTTCACTGGTGGAGCAGTAGGGTGGAGTGTCTCCACAGCATGTTCAGGTCATGTGACTTCACTTCCATCCCCTCCTTTCTTTGCCTGCTGTCCTCCAGCTGTTTTCATTGGCTTTCTCTCTTCTCGCTAGTCCTGCTACCTGTTCAGCCCCAAGATGGCAGCCATCACGTCTTACCAACACACAAGGTTTTCCTCCATGCCCAACACACTTCTTTGTATACTATGGCTGCTTAATAAATGCTTATTGAATGAATGCATGAATGAATGAACTGATCCACTTGTCCCAGACTCCAGGTGATATCACAGTGTGTCCTGGTATAAAGTACTTGTGACCAGTAGATCTGAGGTCAAGTTCTATTTTCTCTACCAGCTGTGTGGCCTTGAACATACAATTTAACTTCTCTGAACTTTAGGGTCCTCAGCTATCAAATGTGGAGAATGGGCACAGATCCATGCCTAGCAATTCTGGGGCTCTGGGCAAGTGGCATGAGAGGCATTATTTTTTTTAAATTAATCTTTTATTTATTTTTAGTTTTCAGCATTCATTTCCACAAGATTTTGAGTTATGAATTTTCTCCCTATTTTCCCCCTACCCCCACCCCAAAATAGCCAATCTGCTCTTTTTTATATCTTCCCCCATCTCCCCTTAACTTTCTAGTAGGGCAAGATGGATTTCTATACTCCTGTGCTTGTATATCTTATTTCCCAGTTGCATGTAAAAAACAATTTTTTAACATTTGTTTTTAAAACTTTGATTTCCAGATTCTTTCCCTTCTTCCCTCCTCACACACCCCCACTGGGAAGACAAGCAATGCAATCAATATAGATTCTACATGTGTAGTTACACAAAACATTTCCATAGTAGTTATATTGTGAAAGACTATTTATATTTCCCTGCATCCTATCCACCCCCCCCCACAACTTATTCTGTTTTCTCCTTTGACCCTGTCCCTTTTCAAAAGTGTTTGCTTCTAACTCCTGTCTCCCCCAATCTGCCCTCCCTTCCATCATCCCCCCTCTTATCCCCTTCCCCCCTATTTTCCTCTAGGGTGAGATACCCAATTGAGTGTATGTTATTCCTTCCTTAAACCAAATTCAATAAGAGTAAGGTCAACCCTTTCCCTTTCACCTTCCTGCTCTTCCCCTCCATTGTAAAAGTTTTCTCTTGCTTCTTTTAAATGAGATAATTCACCCTATTCTATCTCTCCATTTCAACTTCTCACAATAGATTCCTCTCTCACCTCTTAACTTTATTTTTTAGATATCATCCCTTCCTATTCAAATCATCCGGTGCTTTCTGTGTACACACATATACACACATATGTATTTACACACACACCCTCCTATACATACATACATACACATACACACATATATTCTCTTCATCTATCCTCATGCTTAGAAAAGTCTAATGAATTACAATGATCATTTTTCCATGTAGGAATATAAATTCAACTTTAGTAAGTTCCTTATGACTTTTTTTCCCTGTTTACCTTCTCATGCTTCTTTTGCTTCTTATATTTGAAAGTCAAATTTTCTGTTGAGCTCTGTTCTTTTATCAAGAATGCTTGAAAATCCTCTATTTCATTGAATGATCATATTTTCCCCTGAAGCATTATACTCAGTTTTGCTGGGTAAGTGATTCTTGGTCTTAATCCTAGCTCCTTTGACCTCCAGAATATCATATTCCAAGTCCTTTGATCCCTTAATGTAGAAGCTGCTAGATCTCTCGTTATCCTGATTGTGTTTCTACAATACTCAAATTATTTCTTCTTGACAGCTTGTAATGTTTTCTCCTTGATCTGGGAACTCTGGAATTTGGCTATGATATTCCTAGGAGTTTTCTTTTGGGGATCTTTTTCAAGAGGCAGTTGGTAAATTCTTTCCATTTCTATTTTGCCTTCTGGCTCTAGAATATCAGGAGAATTTTCCTTGAGAATTTCTTGAAGGATGATTTCTAGGGTTTTTTTTTTTGATCATGGCTTTCAGGTAGTCCAATAATTTTTAAACCATCTCTCCTGGATCTATTTTCCAGGTCAGTGTTTTTTTCCAATGAGCTATTTTTCATTGCCTTCTATTTTTTCAATCGTTTGGATCTGTTTTATAGTATCTTGATTTCTCATAAAATCATTAGCCTCCATTTACTCCAATCTAATTTTGAAGGAATTATTCTCTTAAGTGAGTCTTTGAAATTCCTTTTCCATCCAGGCAATTTGGTTTTTTAAGGCATTCTTCTCCTCATTGGCTTTTTGGGCCTCTTGCCATTTGAGTTAGTCTATTTTTGCTTTCTTTTTTTTTCTTTTGGAGGGGGAAAGGAAGGGCAATTGGGGTTAAGTGACTTGCCCAAGGTCATGTGGCTAGTAAATGTTAAGTGTCTGAGGCTGGATTTGAACTCAGGTTCTCCTGATTCCAGGGCCAGTGCTCTACTCACTGTGCCACCTAGCCACCCCACAAGTTAGTCTATTTTTTAAGGTGTTATTTTCTTCAGTATTTTTTGGCTCTCCTTCAGCAGGCTGTTGACTTGCTTTTTATGATTTTCTTGCATTATTCTCATTTTTCTCCCCATTTTTTCCTCTACTTCTCTTACTTGATTTTCAAAATCCTTCCTGGGCTCCTTCAGGGCCTGTAACCAGTTCATAATTTTCTTGGAAGCTTTTGATGCAGGAGTTTTGGCTTTGTTGTCTTCTTCTGATTCCATGTTTTGATTCTTTTTCTCCCCAAAAAAGGATTCTATGGTTTGATTGTACTTCTTCTACTTGCTCATCTTGCCAGCCGATTATTTTACTTTTGAGCTTTTTGCCATGGTAGAACTCTGCTTCCAGAGTGGAGAGAGCTGTGTCCCAAATCACTGGGGTTTTCACAGTTTTCAAAACTATGAGGAGGGCACCCTTTCTACAGCCACCACAAGCTCTGGCACACTGGTGTTTTTCACCCCAGGAACATCTTCAAGACTGCAACCCAGATCCAAACAAGTCAAAGCAATAGTGATTACTGTCTGAATGGTTGCTTGGACCCCTACAATCTGAAAGCCAGGAGCTCTGGAGGCAGCTCTGTGGAAGCAGCTGTAGCCACTGCACACCACCTCTTGCCCTGGGGACAGGGCAGACCTTACTCTTCTGTCACCCAGTTCCAACAGAGTTCCCCACTGACCTTTTACTTTATCTTTGGTGTTTATTGGTTGAGAAGTCTGGAAACCCACAGAACTGCTGGTGATTTGCTCTCCTGAAGTCTATTTTGGCCAGTCTGTGCTGCTGGTAGGGGCTGTCCCGGGTCTGGGCCCATGCAGCTCATGCAGGACTGGACTTGGCTCCCAACACATTGCCATAGACCCTTCTTTTTGGTGCCTTCAGTGGGAGATTTGTTTCTTTCTGTCAGTTTGTGGGTTCTGTAGCTCTAAAATTTGTTTAGAGTCATATTTTACAGGTATTGGAGGTGGTTGGTGTGTGAGCTTAAGCAAGTTCCTGCTTTTAGTCTGCCACCTTGGCTCTGCCCCTGAGAGGCATTCTTAAATAAGTTTTTAAAACAAATTCAGATGAAGTAAAGGGAAACATTAAAGAGAGATCTTGGGACTTAGACAGTTAAAGGAAGAGACTTTGGGACAATTCCCCTTTGGGGTAGAGATAAAGATCCCTGGATATATTATGTAGGGTAGGGGCACCATCAGAGGATAGAGCAGGCAGGGACCTATGGGAAGTTATGTCAATGCCCTCCACATTTTAGCATCCTAATGCTAGGGTCATTTCTGTCTGTTACAGTGTAATGGAATGATGGAAGCTTTCTATTGGACTAGCCTTCTTCTCCATCCCAAGGTGAATAAAGCTCCCAGTACTTCAGTGGTCCATGGTGGAAATGGGTGAGGTGGTTAGTGGTAAACTTAGCCAGGTAGGGAAAGCTTTGTTGGAGCCCAGGTGTCTTGGATCACTATTAGTAGAACTATAGGACACTGGTGTGAATGAGAAGGGGGAAGGGGAGAGAGGAGAAGGGAGCGGGACTAAACACAAGATAACCAGGTAGGAGGCTACTATTGACATATAATTATGGTCCAAGCAAGAAGTAATGAGGGTCTAAATCACAGTTATGGCAGTGAACCTAGTGAGGAGGGAAAAAAATGCCTGGTTAGATACTACAAAGAATCAGCCCTATCTGGCAAACAATTGGGTGTGGGCAGAGATGGAAGAGTGAGGGTAAATCTAAGCCTAGGTGATGAGTAGTTTCTGGCTTACTGCACAGGATGCCTGGTAAGCAAGGTGAGTCCAAGGCAGAATTGTAACAGAGAATGCATATCACTTTAGGGTTTCATCTCTTCCTTTCCACATAGCTCTTGAAATGGAAAGAATACTGGATTTGGAATTGAAAGACCTGGCTTCCAATTTTGGCTTTGCTACTTGTTGGTTGTATGACCTTGGTCAGGTCAAGTTATTCCTTTCTGGTCCTCACTTTTTTTTCTTCTGCAAAATGAGAAATGGGACTAGGTCAGACTCCTTTCAATTTATCTGCCTAAATGTTGTACCCAGATTCAAATCTCCAGCAGGAAATTTAATCAACAATGTACCAACTCTGTATTTTCATAGCTCCACAGACCAAGTGAGGTGACACTTAAATTCAAAGTAAATAATATTTTAATTCAGCAGAACATAGTAAGAAGGGAGGAATTCCCATAGATAAAATGAGACCAGTCTTTCACATATTCCCTTGCTGACACCTGCTTAGATCAGTCATATCCCCAGGGTTTATGCCAGTAAGAACACCTTTCCCAGTTCTTCTGGGTCACTGTCCCAGCCAACTGATACAGTTCCTTGTTGCTGCATGGGCCTCCTTGTTTTCTCCATTGAGCCTCTGAAGCTAATGCTTCCTGATTCCTGTAGAGCTGTTCCTGGCCTCTAGTTCTGGGCCTTCTCTTCACTGAGCTGATACTGTCATCTGCTGGATTGAGTCTGTTTTTTTTTTTCCTTGAGATTGCTCTTAACTAGGGTCATTTATAGCTCTTTTGTATGTCAGGCCATTAGCTATATAGAGCCAGCACAAAAAAGAACCTTAGCCCTGTTATTATTATTATTATTATTATTATAAAGCTTTACTCCTCTGAGGTGGGAATTTCCCCAGGGCCACTTGATATTTAGATTGAGATGAATAATATTTTTTAATTCCTTACTATGTTCCTGATAGTCAACACAAGAACCATGATATTGATCCTTGAGTTTTATTTAAGAATGTGGATGGTGAAGGTGACCTTTCTCCTTTATTCCTGCCCTTCCCTGAAGTATATGACTTCTAAGGTCCCTTTCAATTTAAAACCCCATAATTCTCCTTCCCATTCCAAGAGTACAGCTTTTCCCTACTCCTGTAGGGTCTCATTTTTAGAAAATATCAGATAAAAAATGATCCCCAATATAGCTTAAGGCATGTGTTTGCTAAAAGGTGGCTCTTTAGGGCTTTGAAGGAGTAGATAACTCAATGTTGGCTTTCTAGCAGAAATATCGTAGTAGAGCTCATAGTCTACTCAAATCCCCAGATTGGTTCTAAAAATGATAAGGGAGAAACAGCACTTCCACAGTATTCCAGCCCACACCACTTCAAAATTATGTAAAAGAGGACTCTGAACAACCTTTGGAGCTCCAGAACCCACAAAGTGACACAGAGAAGCTAATCTCCCACTGAGGACAGCCTGGTAGCCTGTCAGGGAGCAGCCAGCGCAGCACTTTGGGAGCCAAGCCCAGGTCTGTATGAGTCAGAGGTTTTAGCTCCAGGGCAGCTGGACCAGCAGCTGCCTGGAGGGACCCCAGAATACCAGCAGCTGTGGCGTTTCCAGAATTACCAACACATAGATGCCCAGGACAAAGTGAGAGGTTAGTGCCCTATGGACTTTGGGACCAGTATTTGGGAGTACTTCAGATTCTTCCCCTGGGGGCAAGAAGCTGCTGAGGAGCCATGGCACAGACACCATTTTGCAGCTTCAGTTGCAGCTTCAGCTCCTGCCCTGTGGACTGTAGGGGCATCTGGAGATCAGTCTTGGGGGTAATTGCTCTTGCTTTAACCTTCTTGGATCTGGATTGCTGTCTGGGATGGAGGTTTTGGGGTGTGTGATCAGCTTGCCAGAGTGTGTGGGGGCTTCAGGGAGGGCACCCAACTAATGCCTCTGGCAGTTGAAAAGACCCAAACGTTTGGGATGGAAGCTCCCCTGTCTGGTGGCAGAGTCCTACTGTGGCAACAAGCCTAAAAGTCACGTAATTATGTGGCAATATGCCTAGGCAAAGGAAACAAAATAAAGAGAAAAATTCAACATTAGACTCCTATTTTGGGGGCAAAGAGGATCAAAGCATGGAACAGGAGGAGGACCGTGAGGTCAGAGCTCCTGCACCAAAAGCCCCAATGAAAATACGAGTGGGTTACAAGCCATAGAAGACCTTAAGAATGATTTAAAAAACCAAATAAGAGAAGTGGAGGAAAAATTGGGAAGAGAAATGAGAAGGATGTAGGAAAAGTATGAAATGAGAGTCAACAGCCTGACTGAGGAAAATAACACCTTAAAAAATAGACTAACTCAAATGGCAAAAGAGGCTCAAAAAGGCAATGAGGAGAAGAATGCCTTAAAAAGGTGAACTTGCCAGATGGAAAAAGAATCTCAAAAGCTCACCAAGGAGATTCATTCCTTCAGAATTAGACTGGAGCAGGGGCAGCTAGGTGGCGAAGTGAGTAGAGCACTGGCCCTGAGTCAGAAGGACCTGAGTTCAGATCCAGCCTCAGACACTTAACACACACAAACAAAAACCTAGCCATGTGACCTTGGACAAGTTAACCCCAATTGCCCTCCAAAAACAAAACAAAACAAAACAAACAAACAAACCAAAAAAAAAAAAAAGAATCAGACTGGAGCAAATGGAAGCTAGTGACTTTATGAGAAATCAAGATGCTGTTAAACAGATCCAAGCAATTGAAAGAATAGAAGGCAATGTGAAATATCTCATGGGAAAAATGACTGACCTGGAAAATAGATCCAAGAGAGATAATTTAAAAATTATTGGACTACCTGAAAGCTATGATCAAAGAAAGAACCTAGAAATCATCCTTCAAGAAATTCTCAAGGAAAATTGCCCTGAGGTTTTAGACCCAGAGGGGGAGATAGAGGTTGAAAGAATCCACAGATCACCTCCTGAAAAAGATTCCCAAAAGAAAACTCCTAGGAATATTATAGCCAGGTTCCAGAATTCCCAGATCAAGGAGAAAATACTACAAGCAGCCAGGAAGAAACAATTTCAATATTGTGGAAACACAATCAGAATAACACAGGACCTGTCAGCTTCTACACTGAGGGATTGAAGGGCATGGAATATGACAAAAGCAAAGCACCTGGGATTAAAACCAAGAATACCCTACCCAGTAAAATTGAGTATCTTGTTTCAGGGGAAAATATGGTCATTCAGTGGAATAGAGGACTTTCAAGCATTCTTGAGGAAAAAACCAGAGTTGAATAGAAAATTTGACATTCAGATACAAGAAGCAAGAGATGTTTGAGAAGGTAAACAGGGAAAAAAATCAAAAGGAACTTATCAAAGTTGAACTATTTACTTTCCTACATGGACAAACAATAGCTGTAACTGATGAAACCTTTCTCAGTATGAAAATAATTGAAGAAGGGTATATGGGCATATGAATACATATGTGAATGTGTGTATTTATGTTTACAGGTATACATGGATAGAAGGCACAGGTTGAATTTGGTGGGAAGGGATGATACTTAAGGGATGAATTTAAGAGGTGAGAGAGGAATATGGCAAAAGGAGATGGGGAGAGACAGGGGGGTAAACTATCTCATGTAGAAGAGGCAAGGGGAAGTGGTTGCAGGGGAGGGGAAGAACAGGAAGGCAAAAAGACAAAACCATATTCTCATTGAATTTGCTCAGGGAGAGAATGACATACATGCTAAATGGGATATCTTACCCTGTAAGAGAGTGGGGAGGAGGGGGATGAGAGGGGGGATGATGGAGGGGGATGAGAGGGGGGATGATGGAGGGGAAGGCATGCTGGGGGAAGGGGAGGTTGGAGGCACCCACTTTAGAAGAGGGACAGGATCAAAGTAGGGAATGAACCAGGTGGGGGGTGGGATGAGTGGGAGGGAAATATAGCCAGTCTTTTACAATATATCTACTATGGTAACGTTTTGCATAGCTAGACATGTACAACATATACTGAATTGCTTATCTTCCCAGCAGGAGTGGGTGACAAGGGAGGAAGGGAATGGATCTGGAATTTGAAGTTTTAAAATTAAATGTTTCAAATATATATAAATACTATTATTAATACTATTTTGCATGTAATTGGGAGATAAGATGTGCAGGCATTGGGGCATAGTGATTCACTTTGTCCTAATGGAAAAGTCGAAGGGGGTATGGGAGAAGATATGGGAGGGAGCAGATTGGAGGAGGGGAAATCTTGTGGGACTGCTATTCTGGGAGGGCAGGTAGGGGAAAAATGGGGGAAAAATTGTAACTCAAAATCTGTTGGAAATGAATGATGTAAACCAGAAGTTAATAAATCATTAAAAAAATTAAAAAATAAAAATTATAGGGTATTTGAGTGAACTGAAAGCTCAATATGAATCCACAAGTGGTGTTGCCTACATAAAAAGCTAATGTGATCCTGAGCCATAGAGAGGGCCATTGGTGGCAGAACAGTGAGATAATGGCTCCTGTGTTCTCTGTCCTTGTAGTCTCATCGGGATTTGGTGTTTGATTCAGGCCACCACAGTTTACGAAGGACATTTATAAGCTGGAGAGTGCCCAGAGGAGGACAAGCAGGAAAGGAAATGAAAGCAAAGGGCCTCAGACCCATGCCATGTGATGAATGTTCGAGGGACATAGCCTGAAGGAGGCCTCAGGCTGGACATGATAGCTACTGAGCATAGCGGAGATCGAAGGCTGGGCATAGTGCTTAATAAATACTATTCCCTTCCCAGCTCCTGGCCCCTTGCCTTTAGCATTTGAAGGCTTGTCCTATGGAAGGGAGATTCGACTTGCTCCTTCCAGAAGACAGATCCAGGTGTAATGGTAGAAGATACTGGGGGTAGATTGGGGCTATTGTCAGGAAGATCTTCATGACAAACAGGGAAGAAGTAGAACGGGCCCACTAGAGACGAGAGAGGCTCCCCTTCCTCGGGGCTCTTTAATCACAGGGTGGTGCTCTCTTGGCAGATGGGAGAGTTAGCATTACTTTTGTATATGGGCTCAACCAGAATGGTCAGCACTCATTAAAGTGTGTCCATCATCATGCTAGACATAGGGGCTCCAAAGAAAGGCTTGGCTCTTGCCCTCAGGGAGCTCACATTCCAATGAAGGAGAAAAAACTACCAATTACATGTCAATAACCATGTACATGTCAAAGATACACAGGGCACTGAAGTCCCTGCAGCCCTCAGACTTGGTGAATGATTCTGTAACTAAGGTTGGGTCATGGGAAGTGTTGTGAAGCCTGTCCTGGGCATGACAAATGCTCATTGTGTCCCTGCTTTCCAGCAAGAGGTACTGTGGGGGGCCTCGGAAAGGGGGTGGCATCTGTGGAGGCCCATACCCCTGACTCTGACATCCCCAGGTGAAGTCAGCTTATCTCCGCCCACAGGGCTGCAAGAAAAGAGACTGGGCAGAAGGACAAGGCTTCCCCAGCCCCTTTCTTCAGGAGTGCTGGCTGTGGCCTGGGAATGGAGACACTGCATAATCCATGAGTTCCCTCCTTCCCTTCTCCCTTCCCAAGCACACATGCCCTTGCTTGGGGTCCACGTCTGCTCACTTAGGGTCTGAACATGACCTGCATGCCTGGCTTCTGAACCAGTAACTGAGCAAAGACTTTGTATAACACTCAGTCTTGCTATTTTCGTCCATGGAGAAAGGGCAGTTGATTAGCCTGACCTTATTTCTGGGTTTGTTTCAGTCTTCCAGCTGGAAGTGGGGTTCCTTCCCTCACAAATGGGGCTGTCATCAGATTTGAATTTTAACTGCAGTGCTGCGAGTCACCCAGACAAATCCTCAGCAAATGCAGAGTAGGGGACCAGGGAAATAGAAACCAGGAGGCATAAAGCATGCTGGAAACCTTAGGAGGGAAAGCTTTGTGATCAATGGGGCAGAGAGGAGAAACTGAAATGAGGGGCATTTCCTACTCTGCTGTAGGAATGAGCCGGGGGCACAAGCTGGACAGAGTGTCTAAGAATAAGAGCAAACAGGGACTCGGGCCTAAAGCATGAAGAGAAAAATCTGAGAAACAGAAGGAGGGGAGAGACGTGACATTGCCCAGGTCACAGTGAGAGGCAGACCAGACCCTTCATGAAGTCAGTGGGACTCGGGAGGTAAGAGACAAGCCAGGGCGTTCCTTGACAGGGATCATTGATCTCTGGGTCTCCTTCACTTTCATCAAGTCATTGAGATTGAGTTGGCCATCTTTGCCAGTGGAGACCTCTCAAGGTGACCAGGAGGAGACCATGAACAAAAATATTCATTTCTGGGGACCCATAAGATTAGAAAAGGAAGGTCATGGGTGGAATCTAATCAATGCACACTTATATTGTGAGGAGAAAAGAAAAAGCAAAACTGATCCCCGCTTTTGAGGGGTGTGTGTTCTAATGGAGGACCTTACATCCTAATCTAAGGGCAAGGAGATGGTTCAAATTCTGCAGGGGCTGAATTACTTTAACAACCAAATTATCTGTGATTTAGGAAGAAATCCATGACTATTTATTATGTGCATTCACTTCCAGATCCAGGCCCACAGATTTATAGTACTTTGGCCAAACTTAGAACCAATAGCATGCTTGGGCTGGGATGTCCCTTTCTGCTTGTCTAAGTGATCCTGTGTCAGATGTTCTTATAGCAAACTCTTTAAGAGACTTCCCAAATAGGACATTAGGGAATTGTACCCGAACTTCATTACATTGCAAGTCTTTTGGCATCAGGTATGGGAGGCAGGGAGGGAAGACTCCCTGCTTAAAATTCTGCTGACACAAAGCACATGTTCAATGTTTATTGTATTTATAAACCACAACATAGTTGGGGGAGGGAGAAGGACAAAACTGCTGAATCGCAAACTCTGGTGATGGCTGCATGCCTGCATTTATCCCTTTGGTGGTCCTTGTAGCTGAATGCAGTACAAGACAGTCTGGCCAACTTTTGACGTATTTGTCAAAGTTAGATAATTGCGATTTACTATATATGTTATATATGAATATATTTTGTATGTATAATATATAAATACACACATGTATATATGTGAGCATGCTTCTATACACACACACATTATATATATATACACATACATACATCTTATTGGTCCTAGTCAAGAGTTGTAGGAGAATCTGAATGCAACTGTAGACAGTGACAGAGGTAATTGCTTGCAGGGTTCATCACTGCTATGATTCATAAAAGTAATTTAACTACTCTTAGATCTGAAGCCATGTCAGTCCACATCATTGCTTGGACATTGATGCCTTTGATATACAAAGTCACCATCAGTCCACGTGCTTTCACCTTTCTACCGCTTTTTATATCATTGATAATTGTGGTTCTTTCAAGATCATTGTGTTTCATAGCCCACAGTTGTAGAGTCCTTGTGACATTGTTGGTGTTGATAAAATGGGATGTTATAGAATCTTGGGGTATTAAAAGAGCTGTGGAGTTATCCCTCTCTTTTTTTTTTGCAGAGGTGGGGGTCTCTGGGTGTAAAATAGTGCATACACTCTCAGACTTGCTAGATGTATTGCTTTGTTCTGTTGAATTGAATTTTCCCCTTCTTTTTTATACTTGGTTATAAAGGGTGACCCTCTGGACTAGGGGTAGATATATTTGAATATATATTTATATGTTTGAAACGGATGATATGTAGAAACAAAAGTTATCAATAAAATAAAAAGGATCCCTAGCCTCCTGTCCAATTGTTTTTGGCAGCTTCTCCAGTGCTATCCAGTTTCTTCTTCTCCTTTATTCACCTCTGGGTTTAGCTTCTTGTCCAAATCTAGCCTGTCAGGATGTCCGTTCTAATGGAGTGACTTGGTGGGCTTGCACTATATTCTTGTTGTATGGCACAATTTTTAATACTATATTTTTATGAATTCACACATTTCGATGACAAAAATTCCGTTCTTCCTGGCATATAGTGACTTATTTTTATAAGTCAAGCTGTGTGGGTCGTAACAGATTCGCCAAAACTCTGGTGGTTGGAAACCCACGGGAATGAGCTGTTGAAAAGTGGGGAAAAGACCTTTCAGATTTTCCTGGGACACCCAAATGTCTTCTCCCAGGCTCTGTTTGTCTCTCCTTCCTTTGCCCTTACTAACTAGCTGTCTTTGCAGCCTTTTGGAAGAGCTCAGAGAATGTCTTTCCTTCCTCTCCTCCCAGATCTCCTGAAAATTCCTCAATTTGGGAAACATTTTACTAAGAAGTTATTCAAACAGTGTATCTGACTATACTACTCAACCAATTCGTAAAGGAGTTTGGTGCTGACTCAACTCAGCAAAGCCTGTCTTTGTCCATCTGCTTTTCACTCTCATGCCAGAGGGGAGCAGTAGGGAGCAACCGGGCTTCTCAGAGATATGACTCAGAGCCCAAGGACTCTCACTTCTACCAAGCTCAGCTCTCTCCCAATTTGAAGGCTCCCAGACCCCCCAAGTAATCCTTCTCTGGTATGCATTCTCCAGCATGCAGCAGCTGAAGCCTCCCTCTCCCTGACTGCCCCTTCTGCCTTCCGAGCTGCTCCTGCTCCCTTCATTCCTCCTCTCCTGCTGGATTCTTCACGGATTCCAGAGCTCAAATCTAAGTAGCTCACCTTTTCCGCTGCAGGCACCCCTCACACACCCACCTTTCTA
This sequence comes from Gymnobelideus leadbeateri, assembly GCA_011680675.1. Classification (NCBI taxonomy): domain Eukaryota; kingdom Metazoa; phylum Chordata; class Mammalia; order Diprotodontia; family Petauridae; genus Gymnobelideus; species Gymnobelideus leadbeateri. The sequence goes on along the minus strand of WOXC01008637.1, from coordinate 882,403 downwards.
TCTAAAACAGTCCTTATTTAATTTTACCCATAGCCTCCTAACAGGTATCCCTTTGTAACCCTCATACTCTAAAAACAACCCCATGCGAATGAGCTGAAAACCAGAATGCCCAGAAGACTGGGACTTCTCAGACTTCAAACTGGTCCTCTCCATTGTCTATCTAACAGCACTCGCAGCCTGTGTCTGTCCTCACATTTTATTGGAAAAGCTGAGTTTCCTTACCCACAGGTTTGATCAGTTCTCTGTGCACAGACAATCTATCACTTTTAGACACCAGCCTTTTCATATTTAGAGGGGGCAGTCATTTAAGTCCTTTTCCAGCTGACGTTATCCTTTTGATTTACACAAAACTTCATTCGTTCCATCTTCAAGCCACTAAATGGCTCAGATATGAAAAAAGCAATTCTTTCCATTTTTATCACCTTTATCCTTTGATGTCATTACTGATGTGGCTATTATTTTTCTTCCTCATTTACCTTGTTTATCAACTCTATCTTTATGTCTTTTTCCTGTTAGCAGAGAAAACGAAGCCAAACTAGGCATGACTAGTCCTCAGTTCTTCTCATCCTATCCACCAGATTCAGTGCTCCTACTCCTCCTTTGATCTTTCTGTTTTTCTCAATATAGCTTTTTTTCTTTAAAAAAGACATCTTTGTTGTTGTCCTTTGCCTTCTTTCTCAGCCTCCTGTCATTCCAAGCTGTAGTGACCCTGAAGTCTTGTTAACAGGAGTATGCCATGCTTTTGTATTCATCCATCAATGTGTGAGTCTTTGACAAGTGCTGCAGATGAATAATTATCTGGGCCCAGAATTTAATACAGATTGGAACTTGAACTGGATGGTACTTTGGAAATTGTACTGTGCTTTCAATGATCCTGGGCTGTCAAAATCCATCTTTTAAACTCCAATATTCTCCCAATCACCATGTTCTTTGGCTGGAAAGCTTGGAACACCAAGACCTCAGAAAAACAAAAATGGCAGAAACCCAATGGGCAATGGAAAGATTTCTGGTGGATGCAAGGAAGGAGTAGCATGTTACTGGAAACACTTTGACTTTGTAAAGACACACTCAGGGTATATATCAGAAAACAAGTCGAGCTAGTTGCCTGGCTCAGGTGAGAATAAAAGGTTTATTGCATATCCTTCAACCAATCAGAAGGAATTTATTAAATGCCTACTACATATTAAGTGACATTTGATATCCATCTTTGAGATTGTTAATGAAAGGGTAGGAGACCTCTGCTATGCTGGGTAGTTCCTCTCTGAAAGATTTGTGAGTGAACACAGAAAAGAATAAAATAAAAAGAGAGGATATGAAGGGGCTGTTAATTCTACTGGGAAAATTGTCTATTCCATTCTAGTCATCTACCCTAAGTTTGTGGGTTTTTTAATCTGAGAAATATTTTTGTATTTTAATGTAATTGATTTCCTTTGTAATTCTATGCACTTAATTTTATTACTTTTTAAAAAATTTAATTATTTTAATTTTTAACATTTACTTCCACAATATTTTGACTTCCAAATTTTCTCTGTATCTGTCTTCTCCCCTCACCCCAAGATGGCATGCAATTTGATATAGGCTTTATGTATACATTCATATTAAACCTATTTTCACATGAGTCATTTTGTAAAGAAGAATTAGAACCAATGGAGAAACCATGAGAAAGAAGAAACAAAAAAAAAAGAAAAAATAATATGCAAATAATATGCTTCAATCTGCATTCAAACTTCATAGTTCTTTTTCTGGATATGGACTGCATTTTCCGTAATGAGTCCTCTGGAGTTGTCTTGGATCCTTGCATTGCTAAGAAGAGACAAGTCTATCAAAGTCAGTCATCAAACATTGTGACTGTTACTGTGTACAATGTTCTCCTGGTTCTGCTCACTTCACTTACTATCAGTTCATTGAAGTCTTTTCAGATTTTCCTGAAGTCTGTGTGCTCATCATTTCTTCCCCTCCCTCTTTTTTTGTCATTTATTTATTTTTAAAGTTTATTTATATTTTTTTAGTTTTCAGCATTCAACTTCCCTAAGTTTTAAATTTTCTCCCGCTCCCCAAGACAGCATGAAATCCGATATAGGCTCCACATACACATTCCTATCAAGCATATTTTCACATTCTTCTTGTTGTATAGAAGAATTAGAATGAATGGGAAGAAACACGAGAAAGAAAAAACCAAACAAAAGAGAAAATAGTCTGCTTCTCTTTGCATTCAAACTCCATAGTTCTTTCTCTGGATGTGGATGGTGTTTTCTATCATGAGTTCTTTGGAATTGTTTTAGGTCCTTGCATTGCTGAGAAGGGCTAAGTCATCAAAGTTAGTCATTGCACACTGTGGCTGTTACTATGTACAATGTTCTCCTGGTTCTGCTCACTTCATTTAGCATCAATTCATATAATTCTTTCCAGGTTTTTCTGAAGTCGGCTTGCTCATCATTTCCCATAACACAATAGTATTCTGTTGCATTCATATATTACAACTTGTTCTGCCATTCCCCAATTGATGGGCATCCCTTCAATTTCCAGTTCTTGGCTACCACAAAAAGAGCTGCTATAAATATTTTGTACATGTGGGTCCTTTTCCCATTTTTATGATCTCTTTGGGATACAGCTCTAGAACTGGTATTGTAGGGTCAAAGGGTATGCACTTTTTATAGCTCTTTGGGCATAGTTCCAAATGGCTCTCCAGAATGGTTGGATCAGTTCACAACTCCTCCATCAACGAATTAGTGTTCCAATTTTCCCGCATCTTCTACAGCATTTATCATTTTCCTGTTTTGTCATGGTAGCCAATCTGATGGGTGTGATGTGGTACCTCAGAGTTGTTTTGATTTGCATTTCTCTAATCAATAGTGATTTAGAGCATTTTTCGTATGCTTATAGATATCTTTAATTTCATCCCCTGAAAACTTCCTGTTCATATCCTTTGACCATTAATCAATTGGGGAATAAATGGTATTCTTATAAATTTGACTCAGTTCTCTATGTATTTCAGAAACGAGACCTTTATCAAAAACACTGGTTGATTTTTTCCCAGTTTTCTTCATTGGCTTTGTGCAAAAACTTTTCAATTTAATGTAATCAAAATTAATCCATTTTTCATTTTGTAATGCTCTCTATCTCTTGTTTGGTCATAAATTCTTCCCTTCTCCATAAATCTAACAGGTAAACTATTCCTTGCTCTCCCAGATTGCTTATAGTATCATTCTTTATACCTAGATCATGCACCCATTTAGACTTGATTTTGGTATTTGGTGTTTGATATTGGTCTATGCCCAGTTTCTGACATACTATTTTCCAGTTTTCCCAGCAGTTTTTGTCAAATAGTGGGTTCTTATCCCAGAAGCTGGAGTCTTTGGATTTATCAAATGGTAGATTACTATAGTTATTGATTACTGTGTCTGTACCTAATCTATTCCATTGATCCACCACTTCATTTCTTAGCCAGTACCAAGTGGTTTTGATGACTGCTGCTTTATAATACAGTTTAAAATCTGGTATGGCTAGGCCACCTTCCCTAGCATTTCTTTTCATTGATTTTCTTGATATTCTGAAACTTTTGCTCTTCCAGATGAATTTTGTTACTCTTTTTCTAGATCTATAAAATATTTTTTGATTGATAGGCACTGAATAGATAAATTAATTTAGGTAAAATTGTAATTTTTATTATACCTACCTACCCATGAGGAACTGATGTTTTTCCAATTATTTAGATCTGACTTTATTTGTGTGAAACATGTTCTGTAATTGTGTTCATATAGTTTCTTGATTTGTTTAAGCAGGTAGACTCTCAAATATTTTATAATGTCTCCAGTAACTTTAAATGGAATTTCTTTTTCTATCTCTTGCTGTTGAGTTTTGTTAGTAATAGATAGAAATGTCAATGATTTATGTGGGTCTATTTAATGTCCTACAACTTTGCTAAAGTTGTTTATGATTTCAAGTAGTTTTTTACTTGATTCTCTAGGATTCTCTAAGTGTTTCCTTTCATCATCTGTTTCATCAGTTTCTTCTTTGCCTGTTCTAATTCCTTTAATTTCTTTTTCTTCTCTTATTGCTAAACATTTCTAGTACCATATTGAACAACAGTGGTGATAATGGACACCCTTGTTTCACTCCTGACCTTAGTGGAAATGCTTCTAGCTTATCCCCATTACATATAATACTTGCTGACGGTGCTAGGTAGATGCTACTTGTAATTTTATCACTTTTAAAGCATTGTTCTGAGAAGGGCTTCATAGGCTTCACCTCACTGCCAAAGGGCCCATGACATAAAAAGTTTGAAGACTCCTGTGTTAGCTCATTCTTTCTCCTTTCTTAAGGAATTCAGTCCCTGATTCACAGATTTCCACTCCAGCCCAATCCCTCCTCTTAATTAGGGACTTCCTTATATGCCCTCTTCTTAGCTCCCACTCTATTTCCATGGGGTCTTCCCCATTACAATGTGAACTCCTGGGGACTGAGGACCATGTCAGAGTTGTCTGCCTTCCTGTGCTATCCCGGAGCCTCGGGTTATAGAGATTGGCTCATAAGTGTTTAATAAATTGTTGTTGACTACCTAACTGATGGTTTTCCCCCTGCTTCAGTCCTACCATTACCAGGCAAATGGCATCTAAAATCCTTCCCAGCATCACTCATAACTGCTATCTCTGGTCCTTAGCTCTTGGATCTTTCTCCTCTAATGATGCCATCACTTTTGGTCCTTCTTCTTGTGAAGTGATGTCATCATGCTCACCATGTGCTCTACCCCTCCACCCCTCTCTGCTCTACTATGCCTTTCTCCTTGTCTGGCCTGTTTTCCCTTTGCCCCTTTAGCTTTTATGCTCTCCTCTTCCTTCAATTCCCTTACCTCCTCATCCCATTATTTGCCATGTCTGGCCAAATTCCAGTCATGCCCATCACCCACCTTCCCTGCTCCTGCTGTATATTACTGAAAGCGACTAAAGAATAACTCAGGCAGCTTCACTGCCAATTTCTGTTTTCAAGTCCCAGCTAGACCTTCATTACTGGCTTCTTTTATCTATCCGTGACTGTCACTCCATCACAGACCTTGCAGCACATGTTCTAAACCTTTTCTTCCCTCTTTGAGCTTCCTCCCTCCATTCCTCCCAAGTCTCTCATCAGAGGACTTTACTGGGAATTCTTTACTGAGGAGATAAGCATGCATGTTCCCCAAGGCTTTGTACCAGGTCCTTTCCATTCTGTCTCTTAGAGAGCCCTTGGCTATAATCATCACCTCTATGCAAGAGACTCTGAAATCCCTCTGTACAGCCCCCACGTCTCTCTGAACTCCAGTCCCACATTTTCAATGCTGCCTGGATATCTCCAGTTGGATCTTCTGTTGGCATCTCAAACTCAATAAGTCCAAAATGGAGCCTATTATCTCCCTCTGCTAGGGAGAGAGATAATACAATTGCCTCCTTTAAACCCACCCTCCTCCAAACTTCCCTATTTCTGGTTTTTCAGCCTTAGTGACTCTTCTCTTCCCCGCCCCCTGCTCCTACCACTACCTAATAAGTTGCTCATTTTTTTGAATCTACCTCTATGACTTGTCTCACATCTTTCCCTTTTCTCCACTCATTCTGTCACCAGCCCAATTCAGGCCCTCATTGCCTCTTTCCTGAAGCCTCCTCACTGGTCCCCTGCCCACAAGCTCTTTCTCCTCCAATCCCTCCTTCATAGAGCTGCCAAATTGATATTACTAAAACATTGACCCGAACATATTATTCTGTTAATCATCCACAGCTCCCTAACTTCTCTGGGATAAAATTCAAAGCTCTTTCTCTGGCCTCTAAAGTTCACCATGGTCTTACTCAAGCTGACTTTTCTAAGCCTATCCAGTATTCCTCCCTTTATACACTTCTAAAGAAACTAATCTAGTAATATTCATTGAACTTGACATCAGCAACCTTGTGCCTTGAATCAAGCTGCCCTTGGGTCTGGTGGATGCTTTCTCCTCACCTCTCCCTCATATTGTCCATAACTCCTTTCAAGGCCCAGCTTGCTTTTTGCCTCTTATGGGAGCCCTGATCTTAGTATTTGCTTTCTCTCAAATTACTCTGGACAAAACCACCGTCTCTATAGGCAGAGGTCCTATGTCTTTGAATCTTTGAAACCCAAGCACAGTGCTTTGTATATGAGTGCTTTTGAGACAGGGGGGACCAAGTGTGCAAAGGCTGGGGCGGGGGAGGGAAAGGAGCTGGAATCACTCATAGAGTAACTGAAGTGAGGGTGCGTGGAAAGGAGTGATGTCAAATCACTCCTTTGCGGGGCCAGCCTCCATAGTGTTTGATTGGCAGCCAGAGGATTGTGTATTTTTTAGGTTGTATTTAGGGTGCCATGGCAGTGAATCTGGGGTACTAGGGCTCCTGCCTCTGCGGCTTGGCTGGTACAATAATAATATTGCACTTTTGATGCTTGTCTTTTCTCAGGGAGGAGAACTCATTGCAAAACTAACCGCCATTAGAAAAACTCACTTTAAAAGTTTCAAGGAGAGTGACAGATGAAGAATTTTGAGTATTTTTAGGAGAAGCAAAGCTGGGAAAAAATCAGCCCTCCACCTAGCATGCACCCAACAGTGATCTGCAAAGAAACAGTAGCTTTTGCTCATTCCCTCACCAGCGCTCTGTTTGGGGCTCAACAGAGCTGCCTTTTGTCCATTGAGAAGAGAACACAGGGCTGGTTCTCATGGGGGCCGTCAGTGATGGGCCGTGCCTTCTCCAGGCAGAGGATAAACATACTTCCTTGGGGCGAAATAGATAAGGCATTCTCGTGTGTCTTTTAGAACCATGAGCCTCCCCATTCACCCTCATCCCTTTCCTGCCTAAACAGAGCCTTCAAAATGAGAAAGACTATTGGTTCTTAATATATTCCTGTTGAATTGAATTAAGGTGGTTTTGTCATAAGAACACACATTCTGATTCAGGGCATTTTCTCAGAGACCAGTGTTAGAAAAGGGGAAGATTTCATGTTCACTCCTATGCAACACTGATGTAGATTGCCTTTGACCCAAGCCTGCCCATCTTGTGCAACTTTCACCCCTGACCTTCCATACATTTACCAAAGGATTTCTGCCCAAGATACATGGCACCTTCCCAGAAGTCTCTTGGTCCTCTCGATTCTAATTGTGGCTCCCCCTTCTTCCTCCTCTCCTCCTTCACTTCTCATTTCCAGTCATTCACTAGGTCCTGTCCACTTTTGCTTTGAAAAGTTGCGCCCCTCCCTTTCTTTCTCTCCGAGCCTTACAAACCTGATCTCACCATACCTCAGTGGCAGCCCTCAGTGAGCCCACATCTCTGCTCTGGGCTCTCCTTCCTCAGTTCCCCATTCATTCACTCTTACTGCTGTTAAGTCAAGTCCCCTTTGAGCCTATCACTATCCTGCTTTAATAATAATAATTTTAGTTATCATTATATAACTTCATACATTTTATATGATAACAAAATTTTATTTAATAATAATAATAATAGTCAACAATTTATACAGTGACCAAGCACTGTGCTAAGCACCTTAAAATTATTATTTTATTTGATTCGCACATGGACCCTGGGAGGTAGGTGTAGTTATTATCCCCATTTTAGAGGAAGCTGAGTCAAACAGAGGTCAAGTGACTTGCCTAGGCTCACACAGACAGAAAGTGTAAGGAGACTGAAATGCCATATCAACTCTTAGATCTGGCAACAGATCTTGGTGGCCCATCCACTAATGCCACCCTTCTCCAGTGAGGACACTGCAGCCTCAGCAGGCTCATCTCCACATCATCCAGCAACACATGGTGGGGTGGGTCTTAGTGCTCACTGCACTCACAATACTCTGTCGCAGCAGAATCCCAGAACGTTAGAGATGAAGGCACCTAAGAGGTACAGAAAATGGAACTGAGACTCAAGGACAAGAAATGACTGGCCCAAGATCATGCAGGTTATAACAAGTAGTGGCAGCAGGATTCACACTCAGGCCCAGCTCTTGCTCTTGTGCTCTTTGCCCTCTAACCTGTATGTACAGGACTTAATCAGGAACAAAGCCTGATACTCAGGCCGGGTACTTAGCAACTTAGCCGGGTACTTTCTCCAACTGCATTAGTCCATGTGTTCCTCACAATTACCCTGCATGGTAGGTGGGACCAGTGGGATTATCCCCATTTTAGAGATAAGAAAACAGAGGCCCAGAGAAGTTATGGGACTGGCAGACTCGTCTGTCCAGGTCAGATCCTCTGATGCCAGTTCCAGGGTTCTTTTCCTCTCTCCCACATTGCTTTTCTAGGCATTCCCTTGTCTGGCATAACTCCTCTCTTCCCATGTGTCTGGTCAAATTTTATTATTCATCACAAAGCACAGATACACACTCCTCAGTCTGGCATTGAAGTCCTTCCACAAGCTGGCTCCCACCTAACATTCCGATCTGATGCAATGATTCCCTTTCCCACGCTCTCTGTTCCAGGCAAACTGGCCTGCCAGCTGTTCTCCATCCCCCCTCCATTTGCCAGGTGGTCCCTAATACCCAGGACGCTCTCCTGCTCCTCTTCACAGAATTCTGGCTTCCTTCCAAGGCCAGCTCAGGCACCACCTCCTACAGGAAGCCTTCCCTGATCCACCCTTTCCCTCCCACCTCCCCCCTCCCTGTTGGCTAGTGTTCTCTCCTTTCTGAAATAACTAGGCATTGCTTTCTGTTGACTTATCAGACTGAGGCATGAAAGGGAACTTCCTCCTCACCTAGAACAATGCCCCCATTTGTTGTTTTATCCTTTTCATGAATGGAAGGCCTTCCTGGTTTTTATCTTTGTATCAGTGATGCTTGGCATAGCATGTAGAAGATGGTGAACTATAAAAAATGCCTGTTAAATTGAACTGAAGTGAAGCCAAGGCCTGGCTGAAGTCTTACGTCCTCCTTGGAATCCATCTTGTCCACGACAGACCTCACTGAGCCTCAGCAGTCACCTGTGACACCTGCCCCATTCCTGTATCATCTGCCATCTTGGAGCCTTCATTGCTGTCCTGTGTGGGTTCATCTCATCTCCTGATGAGATGGAAGGTCCTTGTCATCAACAAGAACATTCACCCTCCCTCTGAATCCCTGGATTGCAGTGAGCCCAACAGCACACAAAGACCTTTGGTTACTGAAAAGGGAAGGAGAGGACTTTTGTGAGTGACTCTGCCAATGCCTTACATTCATCCAACTGCCCAGTTTCTGTTAAAGAAAGTTAATCTTCCGTTTTACCCCCTTGGAATCATAGTACCTTATCTGGATGAGACTTCAGGGGACATCTCATCCAACATTGCTCCTCCCATTTTATAGATGTGGAAACTTGATTAAAGCAAGTGACTGCATAAGGTCACACAGGTGGGCTCATAAATCTGGAGAAGCGAGGAACACCAGAGACCCTCGGGTCAAACCTCAGCATTTCACAAACGGTGGTAGCGGGGCATTTCCTTCTATTAAAAAGAAAATCTCCTGGTGTCATGGTCTGTCAACAAGATGACTACTGGTGGGCCAGCAGTAAGTGCCAATGGTTAGAAGCCCAGCTCCCAGAGCTCTTCACTGCTCCCTCTTAGATGTTCTCCATGTCCTGGCTTTAGAGAAATATGGTTGCTAATTGTAGAGCACAGGGACATATTGCTGGGCTGTCTGAATTACAGATTGCCTTCCTTAGACTCACAGAAGCCACTGGAGGGGATAGTACTGAACACCTGACCACCAACTCTGAGTCACTGGCAGTGTGTTGGAGCCATGTCTGACGCCAGCTTCTCCACTCTCACTCACTATCCTAGGTTTCATTTAAGACATGGGCTGATCTGACCAGGATACACCAGCAGTGAGGAAAGTCCAAGCTGAACGAAATACTTGCTTCTTTCCTGCCAGAAGTAGATGGAGACCTTAATACTTATCTCATATGTGAAGCCTCATATGATCTCCTTGACTCCTGTCCTTAGGTGACACCTTATTATAGTTTCTAAATGCCTTTGTAACACCCCCTCTGGGATGTCTCCCCAACTTGGCACTCACAGATATGAAGACTGAATTCCTAGAGAGGTGACTACACTTAGATTCATGACAAGTTGAAATGTCTATACTCCTAAAACTGTAGATCATGAGCCCCAACTAGTATGCTTACCCTTCACAGTCAGCCAGTAGACAAATTTAGCTCAAAATAAAGGCATTTACTAAAATGGTATAATATGAACAGTAACTACACAACATTCCTTCCAAAACCCTGGGTCATAGTGTCTTTCATATATACATACTTACACACACACACATGTATATATGTATGGATATATATCTATATGTATATATGCACACACATATACATATGTGTATACATACACATGTGCATATACAGGTGTATATACACACAATGATAAATCTATGTATGTATGCATGTGTATGTGCATGTGTATACATGCACACACATATGTATCTGTGTATGTATATACATATATCATCAGTGGAAGAGAGGGCACAGCTAAGAAGACGAGCTTAGTGAGGCAGACTTTTAGGAAACACGTGACCAAGGTGACCTACGTCCCTTATGTTGCAGCCTCCTTGTGTTGTGGTGCTCTCCTGCTGCCCCTGCACTCAGCCCTTTCCTTCTAGAATCTCTGACATGTTGGGCTTGCTCCTCTGCCATCCCTGGGGCTTTTGTTCTCTGGGAAGGTTGACTCTTGATAGTGAAGGTTAGTTCTTTTCTGACTGTGTGATCTGCTTTCCTCACCTCTATAAGAAGTGACTCCCTGAAGCAGCTGCCTGCTGCCAATTTGCTGTGTTAGTTTACGTTTCTCTCTGATCCTTGCTGGATGTGGTGTCTCCTCCTGGATGAGCATCCCTGCTACAAGAAATTATTGCCTATGGGTGGGGAGGAGAGAAACTCCCTTTAGTTCTCCACTTGCTCCACCCCTCTTTCTCACTGCCCTCTGTCAGATGTGTAGAGATCACACTCCAAAAAGCTGCTTTTTTGCTTTAAATTTACTTTGGCTTCTTAAGGGCTGGCAGGCTGAGCTTTTTAAGAGCAACCTGGAACATGGCAAATCTTTGACCAGTTAATGGCAAACCCTTCTCCCAATTTAATATGGGAAACATGCTGCAGGCTCTTCACATGTACCATACATCTCTCCATTGTCTCTGGACTTCTCACAATGTGGATTCTTGGGTTCCAATGTTTGCAGCCAGACAACAGGAGGAGAATACATTATTAAAAATATGGGGTTTTGCTCTGGGCAAAGCTTGTTGTTGTTGAAATTGCTACACAATTTTCAGAGATGCATCTCAGCCCACTTGTTTCTATTTGCTCAAATCAATGTTTTTTTGCTGCTCCTGTCTTAGGTCTCATATTTAGAGGTATGTACTGGTGGACAAACTCAATACACGGGTCATCCCACGGCGAGTCATAATCTGTACAATAGGCATTTTCCATTTATTCTACCCATGCAACAACCAAGGAGGTACCAAAATGTATCTAAATGCTCACATACTTGGCATCCCATGGACAAAACATCCAAGTGTTTGCCTTAACCATTTACTTCCTGTGCTTGTTTTTTTGGACTTCTATGAACAGTTAAGGAACTAGAAGTCCTAACGTAAGCCCTTCTAACAAGCTTATTGCTGGATAGCCAACATTTCACATAAACACTCCCCCTCCCCCAAGGCAACTTTTTCTCAGAATGAGTTGGCCCTGTACATGAGTTCTATCTATGACCTTATTAGCTTTTCATGGAAGACCATACTTCATCCCATTAAATTGGACCCTGGGTGACTAACTAAACCTATAAGAGTGTTAGCAATTGCATCTCAATGACTTGTAATCAACATAAATGAGCTTTAAATGTGTTTGGTGTGGAACTATGGGTGAAATTCATCAGCTCCTTTCTCTAAGCCACCTGATGGAGTGGGCAGCCCTGCTTGTGACAGGCACTCAAGTATTTAAATAATGAATTATTCAAAATGAGAAGAAGCTGCAGATGCCTGGCACCAGGAGTCCATGCCTGTGAGTTCTTCATCTGTTCACCAGGGGGATTAGCATTCACAATGAGGAAAAATGTTCTCATTACGCTGTATCTTTTCATGTACTTTCCGCAGGTCTTGAAAAAGGGCCTAAAAAGCATTAGTCCCCAGTGGAAGAGGTGACTGTGTATTTTGGAGAGGTGCATCCAGATGTTTTTTAGATGCAGAAGCCATGTTTTTTCATAAGCTTGCCACTTATTTGAGGGGGACAGTGGAAAGAACACTGTGGCTATGGGACGACCTACGGTCACATCTTGGTGTTAGAAATACAATGTGACCTTGAGTCATTCATGTAATCAATCAACGCCTCGATTTCTTCACCTGTAAAACAAGGGAATTGGATTGGATGACCTCTAATATCCCTTGATTTCTAGAACTACAATGATTATGTTAGTTCTTTTAACAACTCTTCCCTTTTGACAGCATCCAAAGAGTTGTTCTTTTGAAATGGAGTGATGGAGGGATCCACAGGATTCTCTGCGGCAGGCAGGGAGGTTGGTCATACAGTAAGAACAAAAGGATTAAGGACAAAGGTCCAGTTCACACAGGCTTGTACCTTTGAGAGATCAGAATTAAGATCAATACAATGATCAACCAACGATGAGAGTCATTGACAAGTGGAAGGAGCTGCTTCTGGAAACAGGGGGGTTCCTTTCACTGGAGGCTTTTAAGGAGAGGCTAGATCACCACTTGTTGGGTGTGGTATGGAGGCGTGGTATATCCAACCTATAGGTAGGTTGGACTAGATCCTACTAACATCAAAAGGAAAAAAAAAACATTGCTAATCGTCTTGGCTCCAAAGGACTAGTAATGACGTCCGCTTCTTTCCTGCAGGGGGAGTAATAGTGGCCTATAGGTGCTGAGTGCAGCTCTTGCTGACAGGCCACGGTCAACACTTCACTTTGTTTTTGTTTAGGTTATTTCTTTGTGATAAGGGAAGATTGCATGATGCAGTGGGAAGAGAGGGAGAATTGATAAATCAACAAATGCCCCCAAATGATCCGTAAACATTAAACCCCCACTTATCTGAGAGACAACCCAGCACATTTGGGGAATTTTTTTTTCCATCAAGTCAAAAGTTACCTCTTTTAAACTTTTAAGACTTACTCTAAGTTCTGCCTTTTGGGGTCAAGCAAAAAATGTCTAATTCAGGGGTTGGGAATTTGCAGCCTCAAGATCACATGTGGCCCTCTAAGTTCTCAAGTACAGCCCTTTTGACAGAATCTAAACCTCCCAGAACAAATCCTTAAGGGGATCAGTGGCAGTGGCAGTTAAGTTCCTGTAGTGCTTGCTCCTACACAAGGCCTCTCACAAGCCCCCTCAGGGAGCCCCAAGAGCCTAGCATAAAGGTATGACCATTGTGAAACCTTGTCCTGCACCTGCGTTGTAACCAAGATGTAACTAAAACAAAGAACTGCCCCCTTAGCTTGCAGCCCCGCCTTAGTTTACATCCCTATGTAGCAACAGTTGCCTTGCTGACCACTGTTTGTTGCAGGAAGTACTTTTTACTGTATATAAGCTTGCTGGACAGACTGCTCAGGGCTGCCTCCCCTTTTGGGGACAGCCACCGGCTAATAATAGCACCCCCCAAAATATTAATTGGCTATGCCGTCTTGTATTTGCATTAAAAGTCCATTACAGGTGGAGTCTGTGAAGTTTGGATTTAGTCAAAGGGCTGCACCTGAGGACCTAAAAGGCCACATGTGACTTGGAGGGCTCAGGTTCTCCGCCCCTGGTCTAATCCCTTTTCCATGAAAGTGCCCATCAAATAGCTGAAATGATCTGACCAGGACAGATAGAAGAGTATTATCACCTCCCAGTTCTATTGGGAACCTCTAATGTCAACTGTACTTAGGGTTTACCATGTTAATAGACCAGGAAATGGACATCAATCGAAATAGTAAAACATTTAATTGAGAAAGAATTGCACAATGAAGTAATAATCAATCTTAGCAGCTATCCGTGAAGGAGGGCACCTCACTCCCTCTTCTCATCTCAAGACTTTTCATGCTCCAAAAGTGGGTAAAGCATGAAAATCTGGGCAGCCTGATTATACTCTTGGACAGTTTCCTGCTTGACTAGACCTCCATGTCTAGCTGACTGCCTGCTTCCCTGTCACCACCATGTCCCAGGCAGCTCCTAGCATGTGACTGGAATCCCTCAGCATCTTGTTCCATGTTTACTCCATCATCATCATCATCATCCTCATCCTCATCATTGACAACAACAAGGTGCTATGACCACTTCTTGCTTACTCCCAGAAGCCTCTGTGGCTCTTTGTGGTAATGAACCAATTCACAGCCTCCACTGCTGACATTTCTGTTCAGCTGTGGCATTTGTGATATAACCATCCTCCTCCCTAGGCATACAACCTTTGGGGAAAGGAAACTTTTGAAATGAATCAAGGAGAAATCAATTACATTCCAGGATCAGACATTGTGGAAAATGGAGCCTTTACTAGGACAATTTCCTCTTACCCAGGGATTGCCTATATTTAGAAATGACACCAAAAGTATCAGTCAGTATGTAAAGCTATGGTGGTAAAAAGATGTGGGTTGTTTATGTAGCCAGATTGTGGGATACCACACATGGGTTGCCTGCACTGGTGTGTTTTCCCCCACAAAATATAAAAGGGACTAGCGAATGACCCCCAGCATGTCAGGGAAGTCTCATCTGGAGGACCTATGGGAGAACATGGGCTAGCTCTCACAGTAGGGGAAGTCATGAATGGGTTATCATGTGTATCAATGGAGAGAATACCTCCATGAGATCACAGATCTGTTGAAGAGATCATCTTTGACTCTCAGAGATGGTGTAGAGTCCATCCTAAAAGGGCAGAAGGAAAGAGTCCTATACTTGGTATCTGGAGATCTCTGAGTTCTATAAAGAGAAGAGTTTGGACTGGACAAGATAGTTGCTACAGGTCTCTTGTAGCTCTGATTTTCAACCTTGCCCTCAGCCATTAAAAGTTTATGTTCTCAGACAGGGGTTCATAATCTAGGGTCAATGAACTCATTTTCTTAAAAAAAGTATCTTGATAACTATATTTCAAAAGAATTGGCTTCTGTTGTAATACTATGTGTCTGGTTTCATGCATTTAAAAACATGACTCTGAGAAGGCACCCATAGGTTAAACCTGGCTACCACAGGTGTCCACAACACACAAAACTTAAGAACCTTTTTCAAAGGTCCCTTTTGGCTCAGACATAAAAGTGGCAATAACAAAACCAATACCCAGCGACATCCAATACCCAATGGTGTCCTATAAAGGTATTGTCTTCCCCTTCATGAAGGGTCTTTGAGCCATGGCTGCTTGACTGCTCTTTGGTGGATGATGCTACTTAACCTTGCGAAAGTCACTGCCATTCCCTATTCTTCTGTGCTTCATCTATAAAATGGAAGCATTGGACTCGATGCCCTCTGAGGTACTTCCAAATCTATGATCTATGTTGAGAGGTTCCTCTTCTAGGTTGGACTGAATAATGCAAGTGGAATAAAAGCCACAACAATGATGAGAGCTGATGCATAGCAGCTCTTTGGTAACACGATCGCACTGGAGTCTCACAATTGAACTCATGAGGAAGGTCCTGTAGGTATAGCCTGCCCATTTTACAAATGAAAAAACTGAGGCTGGGAGAGGCCAACCTGGGATAAAGGGTGACCCACAATCACATAATTAGTGTCAGGAGAATCAGAAGGTCATAGAGGTAGAGCTAGGAGGTCTTGGAGGTCATCGACTTCCACCTCCTTTATTTCACAGCTGAATGCCCAGGGAGGTTATGACTGTCCTAAGGTCACCTGGGTAAGTGGCAGAGCCAGCCTGAGCACTAGTCCCCAGGGCTCCTGACACAGAGCTGAGTGACCTTGCTACTTCGCCATCCCTCTGTCCTTAACAAAGGAAGCTGTTTTCCTAATGCCCAGTTACAGACATGACTTCTCTTCTGAGCAGGGAGTTCTGGGTAATGTTGCTTTTTCTTTCCCCCTTCCCTTGACTGTGTGTCTTATCTTTCCCAGGGCTGAAGACACTCATTGTGCCCGTCTGCAGCATGTACTTACTATTCTTTCCAGCCTGTTGAGAAAGTTGCACTTTTTTTTTTTAAAAGAACAAGGCTAAACGCTGGTCTCCATGCAGGAAACTCCTTTTAAAATGTATCTGTATTTAAAGGGATGGGAGCTGAGCATGTATCAAACTGCCTTGTAATGGGGCAAAAATCATCTTTCAAAGCATTAATTTAATTGGGAAGAGAAACGATCCTTTGAAATCAAAGAAGGCCCGTTGGTTACCTGATCCAGGAACCATGGACACCAGAGCAGGGCTGCCAGCTGGTTGGCGGGAGACCCAAGCATCCAGAAGGGGCTTTTCCGCGACCCTTAAAGGTCACTCCTGAGGCTTCCACATTGAAATTCTTTCTGTATCACAATTTCAAGGTTGGGACACCAGGATCGGGAGCTTGGAAGCATCAGTCGATGTTTTCTCAGGGGACATTTTGCTAGGGCTCTTTGGGTCTGGCTTCTGCTCTCCACCTGAGAACAAAGACGATTCTGTTCTCTGGCTCCAGTTCCCGGCTCCGTGGCCAGAGTCACAAGATTCTGGGTATCATGCAGCACTCTGGAAATTCTGCACAAACTTGTCACACAAGGTATTCCTCCAGCTATGTGGAAACAGCATCTGAGAAGATGTTCCAGATCAAGACCTATAGCACAGAGCTGAAAAAGCATGTGATGGTCATGGATTTTGTGAAGAGTAACTGGTTCCCATCACAGAAAAGAGCCAAGGTATGCATCATTCATATGTGCCAGGGAATGAAGACGACAGAAAAGATGACCAGCAAATACGAGGTGAGACCTAGTGAGATGGTAGAAAGCCCCCTCTCTTTCTGAACAAGAGAAGGAAATGGGAAAATGGGGTTATTACAGCAGATGGGCACGTATGGACAGGAAAGCAGTCATTTATAGGTGGGCCTA
This sequence comes from Gymnobelideus leadbeateri, assembly GCA_011680675.1. Taxonomy (NCBI): domain Eukaryota; kingdom Metazoa; phylum Chordata; class Mammalia; order Diprotodontia; family Petauridae; genus Gymnobelideus; species Gymnobelideus leadbeateri. The sequence continues at coordinate 865,444 of WOXC01008637.1, read as the reverse complement.
TGTTCTTGTTTTTTCTCCCCTCTCTTCCCCCTCTTTATTTGTCCCATATTCGAAACTTTGGGGCACATGGACAACAGAAATTGATGAGCTATGCCCATTGGCATCTGTACCTATAGAATCAGCCCTGTGGTTTGCTAGAAATCCTGGTGACTGGCTGCCTAGTGAGATCTAAGCAAGAATAATAGCCGCCTTTATTTTCTGGAGCTGGTTCTTTTTTTTTTTTCTAAAAGTTTTGTGATGACTTTGGACCAGTGGTGAAGCTCTCACCCACCCATCATGCTTTGTATGTATTTCCAGGCTTACATAATGAGTGTCTTTCCTCCTGTGAGATGACAGTACTTTCTCTTACAGGGACCAGGTTTATGACAACCAGGGTCATTTTGGAATTTAAAATGTCACCGTGAGAGAAATTCATTCTTTGGACACACATTTGTATTCTTCAGTCAGTACCCGTACATAGGTAGTTAGCTTTCTGAAAGTAAACACACATGAAATCTGATCAGCCTTTTATTGCACAAGGAATAAATTATAAAAGGCTTTGTAACAAACTCCCCTGTAGCTCATTTACACATCTCTTTTGATAAATGTAATATGCAAATTCTGAGTACTTTGCAAAAAAAAAAATGTGCCCTTTGTGCATGTTGATGCTATCATTTCAAAAATCTGATTGCAAATGCCGGTGGATATTCTAGGTCTTTTTTTTCCCTTTTAATTTCCTCTGGGTAAAGCAGGTTTTGCTGCCAGGCTAAGACGGAGTGGTCTGGTTTATTTCAGCTCTAGTCCTGGGAATGTGAACTTCCAGGTTTATAAGGGAGATGTAAAGGCTACAGAAATAATTTGTATCAATTCAATACAGGAACATTCATGGCCAAAGGATGGATGGGGAGACAAAGGTGGACAATTAGAAGAGAATTCAAAGAGACTAGAGGTGTTGTTAGTCCCAGGCAATTAATCAGTCAGGGATCAAATGTTATCATTGTTCAGTGTTAATGGGTGATATTTCGGATCTTGCAAGGGAGAAAAGTTTCTGAATTATTGTCTTTTCTTGGAAGGAAGGAAGGAAGGAAGGAAGGAAGGAAACAAATAAACATATATTGAGTGTTTATGTGTCTGTTAAGTTCTGGGGAGAGAAATACAAGCAAAGAGATAGTCCCTGACCTCAAGAAACTTACATACCATTAGGGAAAGGCAACACACAAGAGGAGTGAACGGTGGGGGGATAGGGTGTAGGTCTATTTTAGGCAGTAAGGGGTCAGTTGTGGGTGTTGTCTGCCCTTTTCTATTGTAGTGAAACCTCTCCTGTTTCTGGGGTCAGAGTTAATTAAGAAAGAAGAAGGAAATGTATCTTTTCTGTTGGATCTTCAAAAAATGAAATAAGACTAAAGTTGCAATTTGGTGCAGATGGAATCTATTTTTGACTGGCTTGAATTCATGTTGCATGAAAAGAACACGGAATCTATGCTTGAGCTAGAAGGCATCCAGGTTTGAAGTTTGTACACAGTTAATTGATCAATCAATAAACATTTATTAAGCACCTGCTATGTACAGTGTAGTATACTAAAGCAATGAGGACACAAAAGATGCAAAAGACAGTTCCTGCCCTCAAAGAGCTGTATAATGAGAGAAATAGCATGCAAACAAGGCAAGCTATCCATGGATGAATAGGAAGTAACCAAGGAAAGACACTAGAATTAAGAGGTTTGGGAAAGGCTTCCAGTAAAAAATGGAATTTTACTGTTGACTTAAAGGAAACTGGGGGAGTCAGTAGGCAGAGGAGGGAGAACGATCCAGAGAAAATGGTTGGAGCCAAAAGATGGAGTGTCTTGTGCTTGGAACAGCCAGAAGATTGGTGTCACTGTATTGAAGAGGGTGTGATGGGGAGCAATGTATAAGAAGACTAGGAAGGTCAGAGGAAGTTGGTTATGAAGGGCTTTAAAGGATAAACAAAGCCTTTTGTATTTGATCCTGAAAGCCAACTGGAGTTTATTGAGGGGGTGAGGTGGGGTGACATGATTAGGAAAATCACTTTAGTGACTGAATGGAGGATGGACTGAAGTAGGGAGAGACTTGAGGCAGGCAAATCCTCCAGGAGGCTATTGTAATAGTCCAGAAATGAGGTGATGAGGGTCTGCACCAGGGTAGGGGCAGAAAGCAAGGGATTGATTTGAGAAAAGTTGTAAAGATGGGATATGGGGGAATAGAGAAAGTGAGGAATCAAGGATGGAACTCTATCAAACATTAACATTCACCAGGTCCACTTGGCTTCTCTGATTTTCTTTCCGCACATGTAGAATAATACCCTCATTTGAATGGCAACCACTACTGAATTTACTCTCTCTAGTGGCCACCACCAGACACAACTTGATGCTGGCCACTTGCTCTTGTCTTTTTTGAGGTAATTCAATATTGACAGGATTCCATGAAGCACTTCTTTCTCTTATTCTTCCCAGGAAGCAAATCACTATCAATGTATTTCCATTTCCAGATGAAGAAACTGAGGAAAAAGTAAAATTACTCACTTAAACTCATAGAAATGATCTCATAGCAGAGACCAACAAATAGCTACTTGGTCCTGGTCTTGGGCTTTGCCCAGTAAACACAATGCCATGTAAGAAGACTTAAACTGGGTTTTAGGAGTTCAGGTTTGCTTCCAAACTCAAGCATTAATTACCTGTGAGATCTTGGGCAAGTCACTTCCCTAGCAATGTCCTGAATATTATTTCTTCATCTATGAGAGGAAGTGACTAGACCAGATCATACTTGAACATTCATGAATGCATAACTCATAACCTCTCTTCAGCTATATATTATTATTCAGCTACTTGATTAGTTTGTCAGAAACTTGCTTTGAAAATATTCCTGGTACACAGTGGGTGTATGTAATGAAGGCTTATTGATTGTCTGATAGTCACATTCTTGGAGACTGAGCTCAGTCACTTTTTGTGGACTAAATAATTGAATTAAAAGAATAAATGAATCCATCTGTAAAGGTTTTTGGGTGTTATTTATGGAAAATATTGAGAAATAGGTAAGCTTTCTGGGAAGATGTATCCCTACACCTGCTGAATTTGGGTTCTCTTTTTAAAAATAAAATTTTATTGCTATTTTTTGTTTTTTACATCATCAGCATTTTTCCAAGTATCTAGTGCCCTCCCCCTTTCCTTCCCTGGGAGCTATCCCATAAAACAAATAATATTTTAAAGAAAGACAAAAAGGGAAGAAGATAAAATCAGAAAAAACCTCACTATCAATACATCGAAAAAAAATCTGAAAGTGCATGCAATGCACTATGCCTCTGTACCTCCTACCTCTGCAAAGGAAGGGCTGGGCATGTCTTTTCATAGCTTTTCTTTAGGGGCCTCGTGGTCTTTGGTTTTTATAAAGTGTGACCTTCAATTTTTAAAAATGACTTATTATAAACAAAATTGAACATAAAACCACTTGCCTGGTGACTATTTTTGTTTACTTTAATTAATTACAATGTATAAAGTATTATAACATTTTTTCCATCATTGTCTCCCCATCAGAATACTTCATTTATTCATTTTCATTCATTTTTCCTCAAATGATAACAACTAATGTGTACTTAATTTTTTGTTTTTGCATTATTTCTTTTCTCCCCCACCCTTTGCTTTGTTTCAGAAAGGCATCTTTAGATTTCTTTGCATTCCTCCTCATACCCATCAAATTGGCATAAATAATTAAAAGTAAAATTCTATCCTGATGGGAAGGTGGAGAAATAGGTACACACATTCATTTCTGGTGCAGTTGCAAACTTTTAGAATTTCTCTGGAGCTCAATTTAACAGTACATAGCATAAATTATAAAAATGATTATGCCATTTGGTGCAATGAGTTCAACACTGGAAACATCTTGAAAGTGTTAAAAAAAATAACCATGAGGCAGTTAGGTGGCAAAGTTAAGTCAGAATTGAACTCTGATCCTCCTGAGTTTTTCCTGAGTTCAAATTTGACTTTAGACATTTACTAACTGTTTGACCCTGGGCAAGTCACTTCACCCTGTTTGCCTCAGTTTCCTCATCTGTAAAATGAGCTGGAGAAGGAAATGGCAAACTATTCCAGTATCTGCCAAGAAAACCCCAAATGGGGTCAGGAAGACTGAAAAATGACTGAATCACTACAACAAATTATGTGAAATTACAAAAAAAAACCCATAAAAGCCACTGAAATCTGGTCTTGATTTATGATTTATGAGAAGTGCTGGATTCAGAGTGGCTGATGTGGCCCTGCACTAAGGATGGACAGAGAAACACTTGCTCCTTCCATTAATTGGGCTGGTAATGAAGTGTAAATAGGAGGAACAATTCAGCTCCAAGGTAATTACGAATGGAAAGAATGATGGGGAGAGTGATTTAACAGTCACTTTTATGTTTTCAAAGCCTTCTGATACCATCTGGATCAGGAATGGGAAAGACTGACAAAATGCAGCCTATTCAGGGTTTTTATCCCATGTGTAATGCTGGGAGACTTTTGGATATCAATCTAGAGAGTCTAGTCCTTGCTAGTCCAGGAAACATCTTATTGGGGTGAACTAGCTTGGCTTTCTTAGAATTGCGGGGTTTGCAGGTTGTTTCAGGATGAGAGAATTCATTGTTCCGAACTTCTTCTAAGTAAGAGATGTGTGGAAATCATAGGATGTACATTCTTTAATAACTGAAATGAAGTCTGGTTTAGAATAAAATAATATTTTGGACTGAATTTTGAGTCTCATTTCTGCCTGGGAGCTGGCAGATAGCAAGTACTTGACTGTCGACACCTTTGGTAGATGGATATAAGATAGCATCTTGAAACTGGAGTGTCTCATTCCACTCTGATTCGTGATGCTTCATGATTAGAGTAATCACAGCCATAATTAGATTATGCTTCAATGTTTCCATGGAAATTGAGAGGTAGCATCATATGGTGGAAATAACATGGGTCTGTTGGACTCAAGAGACCAGGGTTAGAATTCTGCCTCATTGTTACTAGCTGTGTCATCAAGGGTACAATGCTTAATCTCTCAAAGCCTGTTTCCTTATTTATAATAATAGTATGAATAACCTATTTTAGAGGATCTATGTGAAGAAAATGTTTTGAGATCTTTAAAGCAATGGTTGAATGGGAATTACTATTCTTGCTCTCATTCTTGATCTCATTCTGCTTTGGATTTCCATTGAATGATTGGTACCACTCAAGCTTGACATTGTGGAGACTCTTGTCCATGCTCTCCCATAAGTTCATCATGGGGGGTCCTCTTGGCATACTGGAAGATTTGCTTGCTTTCTCTTGACATTATGAGGATACCAGTGGGGTGCACAATGGTCCATCAGTTATCCCTCATGTTTAACTATATGATTATATGATCAAGTCACATTTTTTGATCATACATTACTTTGACAGCACCCTGTCATCTCTTTTCCCTTATTCATTCGTTATTTATAATGTGTTGAAAGCTGCTTACAATCCCTACCTGCACTTCTCTATCCCCTCTCTGTGATACTTATCTTTCATTCTTTGGAAATATAGTGATCATGACTCCCAAACATAAAACAGAATCCAAAGAATATTGGTATTAAGATCTTTGTTCCAGGGAAAACTTTAGGGTCATTAAAAGAAGTTTCAATTTCCCAAAGGAAATCTAGTCCACTTCCCTTATTTTATTTAATTATAGGTCCCCTCATTGTTCTTTTGAAGTATCTGTCCAACACACACACACACACACACACACACACACACACACACACACACAAAGGACAAGTTCTATAGGTTATCCATCTAACCACTCATCATAGTCTAGATACATTCTTCATCCACTTGGATATTTCTATGGGGATGGTTATACTAAATCCTATTAAGTGGTTATGGATCTCCTCCAAGAGGTTCTGCATTGTTCTGTCTTAATGGAATTAATGCAAAGTCACTCACCAAGAGGACAGTCTGGAGAATCTGTAGGCAATTCTTCAACTTGAACTCTGTTAGATCATTTCCTTTTCAGTGGCAAAGACCTTTGTCATGGGTACATCTCAGTATTACATGTCTTGCCTGATATTAATGGCCAGAGAGTCATTGAACAAAGTTATTTGTATTACCTTTCAAGGAATCTTATAAAATGTTAAGATACACATCAGAGACACCTTGTTAGAGGAAAGCCTTTATGGCACTGTTTTTCCTGTGTATTAAGTGCTTTTATTATTATTATTTTGTCAACAGGAAACATTATGAAATCTTATATTCTCTATTTCTTTTAGTCAATTGTATAATGGTAAAGAAATAGCCTATCATGCAATATCATATCACTTGTGGAAGCCAACTGTTCCCTATTAATAGCCTCATCAAAGATGCCCTCAGTATATGGGTTTGTTTTTTCCAAAACATTTTTTTAATACAGAGAGAATATAAACATATAGGTTGATCATTACTGATGTTCACTTTGTCATCTTTTTTCGAGGTATATTAATAAGGTCCAAGATTTTTTCCCATGACTTTAGCACCTTCCCTCCAGATGACTGCAGAATTTCTGCCTCAATGTCCTTAGAACTGTACCACCTCCAGCACTGCTTTCCTCAATCAGCTGCTCTAAAACACTGAGGAACAGTGCATATATTGGAAGATTCTCTTAAAATATATTTTGTCAGATTTTTAAAAATGTTTAGATCCAATTTGGAACTACGCTTAAAGGGCTATAAAATTATGTACACCCTTTGACCCTGAAATACCACAACTAAACCTGTATTCTGAAGAGATCACAGGAAAAGCAGCTATATGTTAATATCTATATCTATATCTATCTATATTTATAACAGCTATTTTTGTGGTGGTGATGATCGGAAATTGAAGGGATGCCTATCATTTGGAGAGTGGCTGAACACAGTGTGGTATATGATTGTAATGGACTATTATTTTGCTCTAAGAAATAATGAGGGGCATGGTTTTTAGAAATACTTAAGAAGACCTCTATAAACTGACACAAAACAAAGTGAGAAGAACCAGGAGAACATTCTATACAACACAGCAATATTAAAACAATGATCAACTGTGAAAGACTTAGCTACTCTAATCAGTACAATGATCCTTGATAATTCCAGAGAACTCATGATGAAAAGTTCTATCCACCTCCAGAAAAGTACTGATGTAATCTGGGCACAGATTGAAGCATACTTTTTTTTCCACTTAACTTTTCTTGGAAAATAGCTGATAGAGAAATATGTTTTTGCATGACTTAAATGTTTAATTGATACAATATTGCTTGCTTTCTCAATGGATAGAGGAGGGGTTGAAGAAAGGAGAGAATTTAGGACCAAATTTTTTTAAAAGAATGTTAAAATAAAGTATAATTATATATGTATACCTATGTGTGTATATATATGCACATAAACACACATATGCATTTACATTTTTTGGACCACTCTGGTACAGTTTGGCCCTGAATGAGCTTGTTACCCCCCCAGAAAACATGTCTTTCTCATGCACAAATATATTTTGATCATTTTTCCTTTTTTAATCTTAATTTCCAATGTCAAATTGTTTCCTTCCTTCTACCCCTCCCCTACCCAGTAAGAAGGAAAGAAATATGATACCCATTCTAAATATGAAGTCGTGCAAAACATTTCCTATGTTAACCATGTTGTAAAAGAAAAAAAAACAAAAAGAAAATGGAAAAATATGCTTCCATCTGCACTCACAGTTCATCAGTTTCCTCTCTGGAGGTAGATAGCATTTTTCATTGTAAGTCCTTTGGAATTGTTTTGGATTTTTTTATTTTAATTTTTCATGTTTATTTTATTAATTTTTCTTTATTTTATTCCTTTATTCATTTTAAAATCTTTTTATTTTATAAAAGAATTGAGATGGTTTTCTTTGGAGGATCTCTGGGGGAAATTTAGATAATGTAAAAACAAAAAAATTAAGAAAACTTTTAATTAAAAAAAGACAGCCTTTTGTCTCACAGTCTCATTATATCACACTCTCAGAGTTTACCTTAAGGGCCATTTCCACTTCTATACATCATATCCTAGGGACTCAAATATTATATTCAAAATTTGGTTATTTTACTGTCAGAAATGATAAGAGTAAGTGACTAAAGAAATTCAGGGAAAATCTTGTACATTGTAATGTTGTTTTTAGCCTCCTTTTAGTTCCATTCATAAAACCTTTTGGGATAATCTGATAGTAATCACACCAAGATTTTCTGTGCCTTATTTTTCTCTCCCCTTGTTTTTGATATGTCATGACGCTATCATTCATTCTCTTCCTATGTAGCATTCAGCAATGGGCCCTTGGTAGCTGTACTTGGTAAGGACTTTGAGTGTTTATTGGCTGATGTGATGGCTAGCTTCATTTGGACTCTCTGTGGCAGCAATTGCTTTGAAATGGTTAACTTTTCCAAGAAATGTCAATAAGCAGAGTCAATATCTTCACCTTTATCTATTCCCCCCCTTTTTAAAAGAAATATCAGTCTATATAAATAATGAGATAACTCATGTAAAGTGCCTTGCAGAACTGTTATCTGCTATCTGTCTGCTATCATCATCATAATTCCTGATAGGGTCATGCTGAAATTGCTCTAATCACAGGCCGAGGAGTGACTCAGTCAGATATGTTTTTAAGAAAATCAGGTTGGTGGCTGCATAAAGGAAGGATTAGTGTGAGGAAAGAATTGAAGTAGGGAGGCAATGAGGTGACTGGTCCAGTAGTCCAGGCAAATGAGGAAGTCAGTAGCCAGACTCTAAGGCATGAAGGCAACTCTTGCCCCCTCTCTTATTTGTGTATCTAAAAGTAAAAGAAACTCGGTCTTTTTCTGTAACTTCTTTACGTTTTAACATTTAACACAGAGCAAGAATATCAAAATGTGTTCGAACCTTTAGGAGGCTGGAAAAACCCAGCTGTCCTTGGACCTGAACATTTGTGCTTTCAATGATGTTGTTTGGCTAGAAACCCTGAGGAGACTTGGTTTTGTTCTTTTCTTGGAGTGGGGGTGGGGTGGAAACCTGGCCTTGATGAATGATTCTTATGGTGATTCCCTTTGGATTTGGGACTTGAGAGAATTCTCAGTCACAGGCATTTTTGTTTTTCTTTTATTATAGATGATGCTATTTGGGAAAACAAAGCTAGCAGTGACTGAGGCTCAGCCAGGGATACAAAGGACATATCCAGGTCTCTTGCTATGATAGATTTCTAACTGGCTCTAAACAGGCCTCCACAAAGTCCTCCCTGATGGCTCTTGGTGTGAATATGACCCAGGGCTCTCAAAGACAGTATGCCAGTGGGGAATAAATAGAGTCTTGATTAGAAATTCTGGAAGCCTGGGAGAATTCATTTGATGGGGCAAGGTTAAGATGGGAAAGAAGGTAGCACATCCACCCCAACAGCATAATAATGTTAGTGATTGAAGAGGGACTTTAAGGTGATGAAACCTTGTGGAATGGAGGCATAAGGATGGAAGAGACCCCCAAGCATATGGCCGAGTTAGAAGATTCTGCTGGGAGGTGTTGCCTGCCTTTGGCACTTAAAGACACATTGTCCCCACCCTAGTCTTACATCTAAGGGTAAGGGCTGGAAGGTTCTACTATGTGTGAAGGCATCAAACACCACCTGAGCAGCAAATAAAGTCTACTCTCTGAGGTCCAGCCAAGCTAAGTGGGGAGAGACTCCTCATCAATGGGCTGGCCATTGGGTGAGGAATTCTTTGGCTGTGGCCACCAGTGAAACAAAGAAAAAGACAAACTTGCCTCAGCCTCATGCAATTGTTTCCATTCCTGTAAGTGAACATAGGAATGTGGCTAGAAGGTCCCAAGAACCAGCTGGTGTCGAGCCTGTCTCTGACTTAGTGTTGCAGGGGGGAAGCTAGCTTGATTTGGCATCATTCTCTCCAAAGTCCAATCCTGTAGGTAGTTTCTCCCTCACATTTCTGTAATGCCCGCAGTTGCATGTGACTGTCCCCATCAATGGCAAAGACATGCCACCATCTATGGAGTCATCTTCAGAAGCAGCAATGTTGGCTCAGGCAGGCTCAGTGGCATGCTTTGCTTTGTGGTTGTTTTTCTCTTAAATCTGAAGAAATGCTGTATTATGGACAGGTTGGCAGTCCGAGTCTCTGTTTGTACTCGATGTCCTTAGTGACCACCAGGGGCAGTTTGATGGTGCGTTAGATCGTGCTCTGGGCCTGGGCTCAGGAAAACCAAAGTCCAGACCCTTCCTAGCTGTATGACCTTGGTCAGGTCACTTAACCTCTGTCTCAGCTTTTTCAAATGTAAAATGGGAATAATATCAACTCCCCGCTTGAAGGATTGTTGTGAGAATCAAATGAGATGCTATTTGCAAAGTGCCTGGAATAAGTGCATAGTAAATGCTCATTTCCCTCTTTCCTCCCTCTGCTGGATGGATCCTCTTCAGTTCATCCCATTTGTACTATGGCTAATAGATCCAAGAACTGGAAGAAAAGAAAACAGAAGTTAAAAGGAAACACCCTCCCCCCACTTCCAGATCTACAGGCTTCAAACCCAAGAGATTCTGCCCATCCACCTCCAGGATGGGAACAAAGAAGTTCCAGCCCAGTCTATAGGAAGAAAGACCTGGGGAGGAGCATGGTGCCCCTGGAAAAATCAAGCTTTGGAGATGAGTTTTGCAGCCGGGGGGAACTGGACAAGGGATTGAGATGGCCAATTTAAAAGCCCATCGAAATGTATTAGTATAGGCTCTATGCCACTTAATCCCTGCTAAGGGAGTGCAAGAAGGGGGGGTGAAAATCAATCGGCCCTCAAATGACTTTCCAGAAAGCCCAAAACAGAGAAAATGTAGGTTTGCTTTAGCCTGCATAATGGCCAACTGCCCCCACTTTCAGAGCAGTTTCTAGGACTGGTTAAACAAAAGAAAGGTGGCCAGCTTATTAAACCAAACTGTTCATCTTGTCCAGACCTTCTTAATCTTCCTGGGTGACCTTAGGCAAGCATTCTGGGGCTTGAGGAGGATGGATGACCTTAAAGGTTCCATTTAGCTCCAGATCTCTCTGACTCTGAATATGCTGTTATATATAGATTGTTTTTGTCATTTATTGATCTGGTACAAGCAGCTGGGTATAATGGGCATAAATGAGTACTGATCTTGAAGTCAGGAATATTTGTGTTCAAATCTTGCCTCTGACACTTATTGTTTGATGCTGGGCAAGTCCCTTAACCTCAATATGCCTAAGATAAATGGATGAAATAAAAAAGCATTTGTCAACTGTTTACTATGTGTAAAGCACTTCAATTTATCTGATAATTCATAGAAGGGATGCAACCTACATCACTGTAGGTGAATGGAGATACCACACTGGGAGTCCCACACACGGATGAAATCACAAACTCAAATATTATTTTAATTTTTATTATAATTACAGTAAAAATTCTTTCATTTGATGAAATTCAGATAGACATTTTCCTGGGACAAGTTACTATCTTTTTTTTTAATATTTAAAGATCTGCAGACTATCTCATAAGTAGAAAAATCATTGTGTTTTTTTAAAAAAAATTAATAAGCATATTTGAATGTATCTTCATTTCCTATAGGTGTTCTCATTAAACCACTGGTAGCAGATAGGAGGACAGGGACAATTTGTACCTCCCCTTGGTTCCAGTCTCTATACCTTGAAAGCTTTTTGTTCCCAGTAGCTTGGAGATGGCCAATATTTGGGATGGTAACATTTATTTAATTCCCGTGCTCTCATTTTTGAGAATCTACATTCTGTCAAGGCAGTTGTGGGGCCACTTTGGCTTCATTGCTGTCCAGGGTATTGCTTGCCTTCTCTTTAGATCATTTGGAGATCTCTATTTGTAGTACAAGGATTTGTCATCTGTTAGTGCATGAACAATAATAAGCTTCTTGTGTACGATCCCAGGGGCCAGGTCACATGGTGCTCAGTGGTATTATTCCTATTATGATGATGAAAATCCTTCTCATCCTTTTTGAGGTGGTTCAGATAGAAATGATCTTGGAGCAAATTACTCTTTTGCCTTCATTCATATTTGATGTTCTATGGACTATTACATGTAGAGATTTAAAAAAAAACAGCTCTTAGTCATTGAATAAAAATAATAGAAGGGAAATTCAGTCTCCATAATCTCACTGTGAGCATCCTTGTTACAGTTTCAGTAGCCTACAGAGCAAGAGAGGGCCATATCCCATCTTTCTCCCCTGCAAAATGAGTCTTCACACATCTCACATCGTGGCTATGGCCACAAAATGTGCGTCATTATTCATATGCCCACATGGCAGCATGCAATCCAGTATAGGTTCTACATATACCTTCACATTAAACATTAGTCAAGTTGTAAAGAAGAATTAAAACCAATGGAATGAATGAACAATGAGAAAGAAGAAACAAAACAAAACAAAGAGAGAGAGTAAGTAATTTGCTTCCATCTACATTTAGACTTCATAATTCTTTCTCTGGATATGGATAGCCCTTTCCATCATGAATCTTTTGGAGTTGTCTTATAACCTTGTATTGTTGAAGAACCCAGTCTATCAAAGCCAGTCATTAGAGATACAATGTATCTGTAATTGTATGAAATGTTCTCCTGGTCCTGCTCCCCTCACTCAGCATCTGTTTATATAAGTTTCTCAAATTTATTATGAAGTCTGTCTGCTCCTCATTTCTTATAGCACAATAATATTCTATTACATTAATTCAACTTGTTTATCCATTCCCCAATTGATGGGCATCCCCTCAATTTCCAGTTCTTTGCCACCACAAAAGGAGCTGCTATAAATATTTTTGTACATGTGGGTCCTTTTCTCATCTATATGATTTCTTTGGGATACAGCCCTAGAAGTGGTATTCTTGGGTCAAAGGGCATGCACATTTTTATAACCCTTTGGGCATAGTCTCAAATTGTTCTCCAGAATGGTTGGATCAGTTCACAACTTCACAAACAATGTATTAGTGTTTCAATTTTCCCACATCTCCAGCATTTGTCATTTTCCTGTTTTGTCATGTTAGTCAATCTGACAGGTGAGATATGGTACCTCAGAATTGTTTTGATTTGCATTTCTCTAATCAATAGTGATTTAGAACATTTTTTTCATACAATTACAGATATCTTTACTTTCTTCCTCGGAAAACTGCCTGTTCATATACTTTGACCATTTATCAATTGGGGAATGACTTGTATTCTTATATATTTGAATCAGTTCTCTGTATATTTTAGAAATGAGACCTTTGTCAGAGGCACTGGTTGTAAAAATTCTTTCCCAACTGAGACAACTTCTTTTGTCCCCTTGGCATGATGTATAATTTTTGGGAAGCAGCCTGGTCTAGTGGATGGAGCATTAAATTTTGACTCAGGGGGAGAAATCCCTGGTTTTGAATCTTCTCTCTGATGGTTAGAGTGACCCTGGGTGAACTCTTTCATCTTTCTAAGTCTCATTTTCTTCATCTATAAAATTGGGAAATAGCTCTCAGTACTCTTGTGAAGAGTAAGTGAGGACATACATGGAAAGCACTTTACAAATTTAAAACATCAGTATCATAAGTATGTCAGTCAGTCAACAACTATTTGGTCAGAACTTGCTATGTGACAAGCACTAGATATCAACTGACAGCCAGACTTACAAAAACTAATAAAAAGAAAAAGAAAAGGCAAGTGGGAATGACTAAATGGAGTCATAGCAAAGTCAAGATGACAGAGAAGAGGCAGAAACCCAGTTACACTTTTCCAACATTTTCTTCCAAACAACTTTAAAATAATCCCTCAAATCAAATTTTGGTAGAAGTAGAGCCAACAAAAGATCAGAGTGAGATATTTTTCCTGCCTAAGACATCTTAGGAGGTTGGCAGGAGAGGTCTATGGCACTAGGACCAGACCAGAGCACAGCAGAAGCACCAGTGATGGGCCTTGGAGGCAACAAGAGTGGCAGCAGCTTTGGAAGTTCTCAGTGAAGAGATGGATGACTGATCAGAAAGAGATTACGAGGAAATCTTTGATGAAACTAGGTGTATCTGATGTAGATTGGTAACTCATACACAATGCCCATATACAATTTTAGGTCATTCTAGGGTGGAGAGAAAGACTTGTAATTGGTGACAAGGGAGAAGGGGCCCTGTTCATGGTCTAGGGTCAAGAGAAGCAATCATATCTGAGGCTGCAGAGGAGCAGGATCCCTTCTTGGGTAAAGACAGCATACCAGGAGATCAGTGACATCAACTCTCCCTGAGTTGCACCATCTTAGAAGGACCAAAAACTTACAGAATCCCCAGAACTAGATTTGAAAATAATAGCATAAAAAATCTTGAAGCTTCGCATGGTGCCTTCTCATGCCCAGGTAATCAGAGCCCCAACTTCAATATAAAGTTCAAAATAAAGAAATGGGTTGGAAAAATGAGCAAAAACAAAAGAAGAACTTGACCATAAAAAACTAATTCAATGGCAAAAAAAGATCAAGACACAAACTCATAAGAGGATAGCAATGTGGATACAGCTACAAACAAAGCCGCAAAGAAAAATGCTAATTAGAACATGGGTCAGTAAGAATTCCTGGAAGAGTAAAGGAGATGAGAGTGGTAGAGGGAAAACTGAGGAGAGAAATGAGTGACGAGCTTGACAAAAGAGGCAAAAATGCCTTAAAAACGTAATCAGTCTAATTGTAAAAGAGGCACAAAAATTCACTGAAGAAAGTAACTCCATAAAAAAGCAGAATAGGCCAAATGGGAAAAGTAACACAGAAGTTTACTGGAGAAGACAATTCCTTAAAAATTAGAATGGAGTAAGTGAAAGCTAACGATTCCATGAAACACCAAGAAACAATAAAACAAAGTCCAAGGAATGGGGAAAGTGAAATATCTCATTTAAAAAACAGTTGGTCAAGGAGAGATAACTTAGGAATTATCGAACTGCATGAAAGCTGTAACCAAGAAAAAGACCTAGACATCATATTTAAAGAAATTATCAGGGAAAACTGCCCTGATGCCGTAGAGCCAGAGAGAAAATAGAAATCAAGGGGGGCGGAGCCAAGATGGCGGAGTAGAAACAGCTCTTCCAAGCCTCTCTGCCCCCAGATTCTCCACAAACTATGTAAAAAAGGACTCTGAAAATCTTCTGGAGCCCCAGCACCCACAGAACGACACAGAGAAGCTAACCTCCCGCTGAGGACAGCCCAGCACCCTGCAGGAAGGACCAGCGCAGTGGTCTAGGAGCCGGCAGCGCGCAGAGCGCAGGAGCCGAGCCGAGCCCAGGTCCACGTGAGCCGAGGTTTTAGCCCCAGGGCGGCAGGGCCAGCAGCCGGCTGGAGGAACCCCAGAACACCAGGAACTGTGGAGATGCCAGAATTATCAACATAGACTTGCCTAGGACAAAGTAGAGGTTAGTGTCCTATGGACTTTGGGACCTGTATTTGGGGAATGCGTCAGCTCCCTCCCCTGGGAGCTAGAAGCTGCTGAGGAGACACGCCATTTTGTAGTTTTCATAGGCATTTCCGGCTCCCAGCCTACAAATCGTGGGGAGATCCAGCGATCAGTCTTGGGGGGTAATCGCTCTTGCTTTAACCTCCCTGGATCTGGATTGTGATCTAGGGTGGAAGTTGTGGGTGGGTTTACAGCTTGCCAGAAACGGAAGTTGCCCCCCACATGTTCGGGACGAAAATTCCCCTATCTGGCCTTAAAGCCATAGTGTGGCAACAGGCCCAAAAGTCAGGTAATCAAGTGGCAACATGCCAAGGCAAAGGAAACAGAAAAATGCAACCCTAGACTCCTATTTTGGGGGCATAGAGCTGGAAAAGGACTGTGAGGTCAGAAGTCCTGCTCCAAAAGCCCAGGGGAAAACATGAGTGGGTTGCAGGCCATAGAGGACCTTAAGAAGGACTTTAAAAATCAAATAAGAGAAGTGGAGGGAAAAATTAGAAAGAGAAATGAGAAGGATGCAGGAAAAGTATGAAATGAGGGTCAACAGCCTGACTGAGGAAAACAACACCTTAAAAAATAGACTAGCTCAAATGGCAAAGGAGGCCCAAAGGGCATTGAGGAGAAGAATGCCTTAAAAAGTCGAATTTGCCAGATGGAAAAAGAGTCTCAAAAGTTCACTGAGGAGATTCATTCCTTCAGAGTTAGACTGGAGCAAATGGAAGCTAGTGACTTTATGAGAAATCAAGATGCTGTTAAGCAGATCCAAACAAACAAAAGATTAGAAGGCAATGTGAAATATCTCATGGGAAAAACCACTGACCTGGAGAATAAATCCAGGAGAGACAATTTAAAAATTATTGGACTACCTGAAAGCCATGATCAAGAAAGAACCTAGAAATCACCCTTCAAGAAATTCTCAAGGAAAACTGCCCTGATGTTTTAGATCCAGAGGGCAAAATAGAGGTTGAAAGAATCCACAGATCACCTCCTGAAAAAGATCCCAAAAAGAAAACTCCCAGAAACATTATAGCCAGGTTCCAGAATTCCCAGATCAAGGAGAAAATACTACAAGCAGCCAGGAAGAAACAATTTCAATATTGTGGAAACACAATCAGAATAGCCCAGGACCTGGCAGCTTCTACACTGAGGGATCGAAGGGCATGGAATATGATATTCCAGAGGGCAAAAGAACTGAGAATGAACCCAAGGTCACCTACCCAGCAAAACTGAGTATTTTGTTTCAGGGGAAAATATGGTCATTCAGTGGAATAGAGGACTTTCAAGCATTCTTGAGGAAAAACCAGAGTTGAATAGAAAATTTGACATCCAGACGCAAGAAGTAAGAGATGCCTGAGAAGGTAATCAGGGAAAAGAAATCAAAAGGAACTTATCAAAGTTGAACAATTTACATTCCTATATGGAAAAGCAATATCTGTGACTGATGATATCTTTCCCAGTATGAAAATAATGGAAGAAGGGGGTGTGGTCATACGAATACATATGTAAATGTGTGTGTGTATGGTTACAGTTATATATGGATAGAGGGCATAGGTTGATTTTGTTGGGAAGGGAGAGTACTCAAGGGATGAAATTATGAGGTGAGAGAGGAAAGTGGCAAGAGGAGATGGGGAGAGACATGGTAGGGTAAACTATCTCATGTAGGAGAAGTGGTTGCAAAGGAGAGGGAGAATAAGGAAGGCTAAAAAGGCAAAACCACATTCACATTGAATTTGGTTCAGGGAGAAAATGACATACATACTAAATGGGATATCTCAACCTGCAGCAGGATAGGGGAAGGGGGATGAGAGGAGGGATGATGGATGGGAGGGCATCCTTGGGGTGAGGGGAGGTTGGAAGTACCCACTATAGAAGAGGGACAGGATTATGTAGGGAATGGACCAGGTGGGGGGTGGGATGAGTGGGAGGAATTATAAGCAGCCTTGTACAATATATCTACTATGATAATGTTTTGCATAGCTAGACATGTACAACATATATTGAATTACTTATATCCCAAGAAGGAATGGGTGACAAGGGAGGAAGGAAATGGATCTGAAATTCAAGGTCATAACATTAAATGTTTCAAATATATATATAAATACTATTATTAATACTCTTTTGCTTGTAATAGGGAGATAAGATGTGCAGGCATTGGGACACAAGATTCATCTTCCTCTAATGGAAAAGTCGAAGGGGGTATGGGAGAAGGTATGGGAGAGAGCAGATTGGAGGAAGCGATATCTTGTGGGACTGCTATTCTGGGAGGTTGGGTAGGGGAATAATGGGGGGGAAATGATTGTAACTCAAAATCTGGTGGAAATGAATGATGTAAAACAGAAGTTAATAAAGTATTTGTTTAAAAAAAAAAAAGAAAATAGAAATCAAAAGAGTCCACCCATCA
The DNA here is from genome assembly GCA_011680675.1 of Gymnobelideus leadbeateri. Classification (NCBI taxonomy): domain Eukaryota; kingdom Metazoa; phylum Chordata; class Mammalia; order Diprotodontia; family Petauridae; genus Gymnobelideus; species Gymnobelideus leadbeateri. Next base: position 847,668 of record WOXC01008637.1, on the reverse strand, counting down.
CCTCCTGAAAAAAATCCCAAATGAAAAATCCTAGGAATAGTATAGCCAAATTCCAGAGCTCCTAGGTCAAAGAGAAAATATTGGAAGTAGTCAAAAAGAAGCAGTTTAAATATTGTGGAGCCACAGTGGGGAACACATAAGATTTAGCAGCTTCCATGTTAAAAAAGTCGTGTACTTGTGATATGACATTCCAGAAGGCAAAAGAGTTCGGATTTCAATTAAGAATAGCCTACCCAGCCAAACTGAGCATAATCCTTCAGGGACAAAAAGGGATATTTAATGAAACACAGTACTTTTAATCATTCTTGATGAAAAGACCAAAGTTAAATAGCAAATTTGACATTCAATCACAAAACTCAAGAGAAGCACAAAAAGGTAAATACGAAGCAAAAATCACAAGGGACTTAATATGGTTAAAGTCTTTGTATTCCTTCCTATATGGGAAGAGGATACATGTCATTCCTATGAACTTTATGGTTATTAGAATAGTTAGAAAGCATCTACTAGATAGATGGCAGATGTGTCAGTCAATTATGTTGAAATGATCTAAAAAAATGAAGAATGTGAAAGAGTAATGCAATGGGAGGAAGATGGAGAGGTAGAATGGGGAGGTATGCAAGGAAGCACTTTTATAGTAAAGAGGAAAATGAGGGAGTGGCAGACAATGCTTGAACCTCACTCTCATCAGAACTGATTCAAATAGGGACAAATATATACACATTCATTTTGTTATATAAATCAGACTTGCCTAATAGAGAAACAAAAGGGGAAACCAGGATAAGGAATGAGGGGGGATGACAAAATGGAGGTAAATTAAGGGAGACACAGGTCAGAAGCAACATGGACTTTTGAGGAAGGATAGGATAAAAAAGAGAGAGAAAAAAAGAAATAGAAGGAAATAGGATAGAGGAAATGTATAAATAGTATAGTATAATAGTGAATGTGACTGGGTTGATCTCATTCATAAAATAGAAGTAGATAGCAGAATGTATTAGAAACCACTATCCAACAAATGTTGTTTACAAGAGAAACACTTAAAAAAGAAAGACATGCACAGAGATAAAATGAAGAACTGGGGAAGAATCTAATATGCTTCAGCTAAACTTTAAAAAAAGGCAGGTGGAACATTCATGATCTCAAACAGAGCAAAAGCAAATAACCTAATTAAAAGAAATACTTGAGGAAAGTAATTTTATTCAAAGGCACCATAGACAATAATTTTTTAAAATTTATAGCAAGTTTCTCTGATAAAGGCGTCAAATTAATCAAATATATAGGGAACTGAGTTAAATTTATGAAAATAAGAAACATTCCTTGATTAATAGTCAAAGGATGTAAACAGGCAGTTTTCAGAAGAAGGAATCAAAGTCATCTGTAATCACATAAAATGCTCTAAGTTATCATTGCCTAGAGAAATACAAATTAAAAGAACTTAGAGGTACCACTTTATACCTATCAGAAATGACAAATGCTGAGGAAAAACCAAGTAGAGTGATGAACTGCTTATAGAGTAGTGAACTGGTCCAACCATTCTGAAGAACAATTTGGAACTATGCCCAAAGGCCATAAAGCTGCACAATCTTTGACCCAGCAATGCTACTACTAAGTCTGTCTCCCAAAGAAGTCAAAGGAAAAAAATATGCACAAAAACGTTTATACTGACTTTTTTGTGGCGGCAAAGAATTGGAAATTGAGGGGATACCCATCAATTGGAGAATGGGGTAAAAAGTCGTGGCATGTGATTGTGACAGAGTACTATTGGGCTGTGGGAGGTGATGTGGGCTGTGGTTTCAGAAAAACTTGGCAAAAGCTTTATGAACTGATGAAAAGTGAAATGAGCAGAACTTGGAGATCATTGTAAAAGCAACAGTAACAGCCATGTTGTAATGATGATCAAGTGTGGAAGACTCAGCTGTTCTAGTCAATACAATGATCCAAGACAGGTCCAAAGGACTCATGAGGAAAACAATGCGATCTGCCTCCAGAAAGGGAACTAAACTGAAATCTAATCCTTATTTGTTGTTTTGTTTTTGTGATACGGCTAGGATGGAAATATGTTTTGTATTATTTCACATGTATAATTGATATCTTTTTTTGTCTTCTCAGTGGGTAGGGAAGGGATGGGAGGGGGAAAGAATTTGAAACTCAAAATTTGAAAAGAAAAAGAAGGCTAAAAATAACATACAAAAGAAGAGAGAATTAATCTGGGGAAAATGTGTTTGTTGACTTGGGGGAAAAAGGAAGGGCTACCATGGGAATCAGATTTCTTCCACTATATTCTAATTAGTCAATTTCTGAAGAGAGTAACTGCCATTTCCTCTTCAAAATGACAGCTCTGGGAGAGTTCTGGGATTTAGGGATGATGGCATTTGACCCAGCACTCATTTCTTGAGCATCAGGATGGGTTAGAATAGGGTTTGTCACATGGAGAGATTTGATGGACCTGCTGAGGTGGGGGAGGTTCTATCGCTGAGGAGGAAGAAGGGGCATAGGGTGAGGTATCTGGGCAGAATAGCAGCAAATAATAGGTGGTCATTGAAGCAGGCAGGCTGGCAGGTGAGGAGCAAGAGGTCTGGCAGGTGAAAGTTCCATGTAGCAACAAAAACGCCAATGAGCAGCCGTAGGCTGGACCTGGCCTGTCAGGAAATGGGACTATTGTGAGGTTGAATAGCAGAAGGGTGAGGGACTGCCTGCCACTTTACTACTCTACTGGTTACAGATTGGCCAAGGTGAGAAGGGTTTGATTATTGCATCAATGTTTCTGAGGGCCCCTGACAGTGAGGAAGGAGTTCCATGTTTGTGAGTGATGGGGTGGTCACTGGAGGATAGTCTGGATCGGCTTGAGGTCTTTAATGAGACATTGGATGGATTCTTGATGGAGTGTTGACTTGGGGAGAAGTAGCTGGAGATCAGGAAACATGGACCCTGGACTGAGGATTTTCTGAGCATTTACTGGTGAGTTTTACTTTCCTTGTGCCTTTGTTGGGCTGGGTGTGGGTGTATTTGTGGGTGTTTCTGTTTTCCTCAGCCCTGACTTATCAACACAAGATGGGCTTCTTGAACCTGAGAGGCAGTCCTCATCTGTAGAAGAAAGAGGGCTGTTTGGAGTCAGAGAACATAGGATCCAATCCCAGCCTTGCTCCTTAAGACCGAGAAAGGCAGCATGGCATATTGGATGGAGCTTTGGATCTCTGCCCAGATCTTGCTTCTGACACTTCTGCCAACTGTGCAGTATTGGCAGCTCACTTTCTGAGCCTCGGTTTCCTAATATGTAAAATTGGGGACCACAGAAATCTCAATACTGACCTCATAGTGTTGTTGTGGGGGAAGTTCTTTGCAAACCTCAAAATGCTGCATATATACAACAACAACCACTTTGGTGACCTTGGGAAGATGACTGACCCTCTCTGGGCTTCAGTTTTCTCATATATTAATGGAGGATTAGGTGGATTGGATGGAGGATTGCTTGGATGGAGGATTAAGTAATCTCTTTAGCACGGCAACACGGAGGAAAGAATGCTGAGTGTGGACTTTGGGATCTGGTCCATATCCCAGCTCAGACCCTCAATAGCTGTATGACCTGGGCAAAGTCATGGAACATCTGGAATCCTCACTTTATTCATCTGCAAAGTGAGTTGGACTGGACAGTATCTAATGATCCCTACAGCTTGAGACTCCAGTCCTTCCATAGTGCTCCATCCCAAACAGCAAACAGTGGCCTACCCAGCAGGTGCCCTCCCAGGGTGGTGAGGAGCAAGTGAGATCATATTTGCAAAGTTTAGCATCTTTCCTGGCCCACAGATCTCCAGCTGGTCCCTGTGCAGAGCAGGCTTACTGCCCATGTTTTCCTGGCATGATCAAACTTTCACCTGTTTCCCCCAGAAATACAGGACTTTATATTCCCTGAGAGGTAAATTTCCACCTTCACAGCCACAGGAGGCTTGCAAGCAGCTTACCTTCCCCCTTCCTCCCTAAATGCTTCTTAGAAAAGGGTCCAGCAGGGCTTGCCTTGACTGTCATTTTATTATAATATCATTGTCATATCGATGCAGTGCCAAGTCCAAGGAGGTTTGATTTGGGTCGGAGGGGTGATATTTTCTGTCATCATTCCACTGTGTGTTTGTGTTAGGTGCTGCTGATTTACTCTGGTCCTGAGAGTATGGCATTCCTCTGGGATTCAGAGAAACAGGCTGCTTCCTGTTGGTGTCTGGGAAGTCTGGTTCATGCCTCTTATGCCCCTGACTCCAAAAGTTCTTCCTCAGCAGCACCTGTATGTCCTAATGGAGCATCTAGGGGTGCCCTCATTGCCATGCCCCAGGATTAAGGTACTCAGTGGATTTGCATACACTCAAATCATGCCTTGACCTTCCTTCCCATGTGTATTCTCTTTTATTAGTCAGAGAAGCCAATTAATTCAAAGATATTTAATGAAATAACATTATAAGAGAAAGTAGCAATAGAACATTTCTATAGGGCATATTACTACACAAATACCCAGGGCATCAGTGGGGAGAATGAGTAAGCAATATGTGGAAGGCTCACACATGGGGACCGTATATGACCAGGGCTCTCATACCCACCTCTACTAGCACAGCCTTTGGAAGGTAATGTCCATCCTCTTGCTCTTCTGGGGCTGCCCCCAACTCATTCTGATATATCCTCTATTTGGTGTCTCCTCTTGGTGGTCTTACATAATCTCTGCTGACAGTGCCCCTCTGGCCACATGAATTGTATGTGCTGGTCTCATGGCTACTGAGCCTCCCCTAACACCAGCATCTGGGCTTTATCTCTTCAGGAGCTGAGAACGTCATTTGGCGTACTCAGCTCCTGCCTGCTAAGGCACAAGAGCTGAAAAGCACCTCTCCGTTAAAGGTAGACAAACAGTGCTTTAGTTATAGCCAAGACCATGAGCTACTGCGTCCAAACAATGGCTCAAAGCTAAGTAGAATATTTCTAGTCTAAGATGTAAGTCTGATTTTTAAACTTGCTTTCTCCAGCTAAGACAGATTATGCCCTTCTCCTAAGCCTCTAACTAACTTAAGGTTAGAAAGTTCTTACAACTTCCACTTACTCCCTCCATGAGCACCCTGTGCCCTTGCACCTTTGGCCTTGCCAAGGAAATCCCATAAATCCATGTGTGTCTGAGCTACCATGTTTTTTTTTTCTGGGCACCCCAAATTCTGTGAGTCTTGCCATGCAAATGCATCTGAGAAAGCACAAAACCCCAGAGGGCAGGATCACTGTTTTCCTCCTGCCAGGCTGAATCCCATTTTTATTATGTATATGATAACAGCAACAAGCCTCCTGGGATTTAAGCCTCCTTACATAGAGATAATATGCTTGGAAAAAAGAATAATAATGTTAGACAATTCTAAAGATAAATCTCAGCTCCCAAGGTTAAGCTATAAAACTAGAGAAAGTGCCAGGCCTGAGTCTACTCTCTGCCTGTCAACCATTTCCTCCCAGCTCTTGGCTCTGGTTTCTCTCACAGGTTAACCCCTAGGATACCCTAACAGCACCAGAACCAGGGGTGAACCATGGAAAGAAACCAGAGCTGCTCAGCTTTTCTGTTTCTCCCTTTTCCCTGCCAAGGAGAATGCTGTTTGGTCTGGAAGGGACAGAACCAAGCTTGCTTATCAAGACTGGATGCCTCGGATGAGTAAGGAGCCAGTCCAAGAGCACTTGCCCCTCCCTGGTAGGCCCTAGGCCCTAGGAGGACTTGAAGAAATGATTTGCTACGGCATAGGCTAAACTGTGATCTATGACATCAGTGGGTACACCATCACGCTGATGACCTAGCTAGCTGGATGCAGCCCTGTCACACAAGGGCAGGAGACTGGTCTAGGCAACCTGATTCTTGATGACTGCAGCCTCTGTTTCTGGATGTTCACTGACCACCTCTTTAATCATATGCTGATCTGAAGTTCAGCTCATTAGTGCAAGGTTTTTAATCTTTATTTGCTTCCTTTTTGGGGAAACTGAGACAGCACATATCTTTCTCTTTTCCATAATGCCCCTCCCACTTTCCACAGTCTTTCAAAGATTACTGATGAGGCCTCAGTGATTACATTAATTCTTTTTGTACCCAAGAAAGTGTCTCCTCAGGGCCTCCCCTTCCACCTTGAATGGAGCTGGGTCTTCTGCCTCTGCAGCCTAGTGGGTGGCCGTCAAGGTCCTGGATTTGGCTAGAAGATTTGAGTTTGAATCCTGACCCTGCCGTTCACTGCTCCCTGTGACCTTGTTCATGCTGAGCGACATGCACTCTTCCTGACCCCCTTTGGGGTCTTCTTGGTAGAGATACTGGGGGGGGTTTCCATTTCCTTCTCCAGATCTTTTTACAGAGGAGAAAACTGAGGCAAACAGACTGGGCAAGTCACACAGTGAATAAGTGTCTGAGGCTGGATTTGAACTCAGTAGGACTCAACGTCCCGACTCCAGGCCCAACACTCCTACTGTGCTACCTAGCTGCCCCATATGCATAGGTGTATATACACCAGAGACATTCTCAGCAAGCCACCAGCCATCTCCATTTTTCCTCCCAGTGAAAAGCATTCTCCTTTATGTCTTCAAAATGTTATTCTCGAGAGCCTTCGATCCTTCTGGGCCTACCCCCCATGGAGAATTTGAAGTCAAAAGACCCTTACCTGAAGGAGAAGGGGCTGAAAACACAAAGTCTAGATGTCTGAGAAAAGATATAGGAGCAGAGGGCAATGAGATTGTCCTCCACAGAGATGCAGAGTTTCTCTCATTGTCCCCACTTCTCACTTGTAAGAATGAAAGCAGCACCAGATTTAAAAATGACAGATAGCATAGGGACCGAATCCTTGGGACTCTCAGGGTGTTCCCTGGGACTCACCACCCAGACCTGACTCTTAAAGTGGACCAGGAAGAAATGAAGGCAGAGCAATCAGGAAGCACATAATTCTGGGAAAAGGCTTTCTGTGCCCAGTGAAGGCAGCTCAGTAGAATTGAATACTTAGGAATCACCAGCTCCCCTTTGCAAGGAGGCCCCGGGAAAATCTTGCCAACAGTTAAAAGCATGGTAGAAGATGCTCAATGGGACACAGGCAACCGGCGAAATCTGCTTCTTTTCCAGGCAAAGAAGCTTGCTGTTTGAAATTATTTTGAAATGGACTCTGGCTGGGCACCTGACAGGTCTATATCTGGGGGGATTATTTCTTGGTAATGTACAATCTGCAGATACTGCTGGGTTTAAAGGCTCCAGAGAAGGGTAACACAAATTTCTTCTTCTAATATAAGCACCTGCAGAAAGGCTGGGAAATAGAAGTGTTCCTCTGGTCCTTTCCTTTGACTGTCTCACTGTCTCTGTCTCTTTGTCTTTCTGCTTCCCTCTCTCTGTCTCTTTGCCTCTCCCTCTCTCCCTCCCTCCCCATCCCATCTCACTACCTCCTGGTTCTCTCTCTCTCTCTCCTCTCCTCTCCTCTCCTCTCCTCTCCTCTCCTCTCCTCTCCTCCCTCTCCCTCCTCTCCTCTCCTCCCTCCCTCCCTCCCTCCCCTCCCCTCCCTCCCCTCCCTCCCCTCCCCTCCCCTCCCCTCCCCTCTCCTCTCCTCTTCTCTCTCTCTCTCTCTCTCTCTCTCTCTCTCTCTCTCTCTCTGTGTCCCTCCCTCACTGCCTCCCTGTCTCAGTCTCTATCTTTCTCTTTATAATCTAGTAGGAAAATTTCAGGTTCTTTCTTTTCCTAACCATCCTTTATTAACGACCCTCCAATTTTCTTGCAAGAAGCAGAGCGATTGAAATCCAGTGCTCCCATTCAGCTGTCTTTTTTCCCCATTCTCCCAACCTTGCCTTTTCAGAGGCCGGCCTTAAAAGGCAGCAGCAAAGTCACAAACAAGGCAAGATGTGAAGAAGGTCGAGCTGCCGGCAGCATCTTGATTCAGGGCTGAACAAGGGAACAATTTCACCAGTCCCAATCAGATAACGGATATTATCTCCATAACAAAAGGCAATTGAGAATCCAAATGAAAAAATCTAATGCTTTTCATGCTGATTTATTTTAGATTGGAAAAAGTTAAAGCAGATGTAAACATGAGAAGATGAAGCATGAAGCTAGAATCACTACAGAGGGAGAAATCTGAGCTTGGTGTCACCCCAGGTGCACCCTGTGTTCGCTGGGCGGTGCATTGTTGAACCCTGCACAGAGCCCACCTTAATTATTCTTGCAGGAGAGAGCACTCAGGATTGACTATACACATGAAATACCACCATGGATCAATCATTTCATCGAGATTTACCATGGCAACATGTCTGCTGGCCCCCAAAGGGCCGAGATAATGGCCAAGATATCCAATATGGGTGGATTGTATCCCATGATTTACAGGGTCCTTTATAAAATCGCCAGCCTTCTGTTGTGGAGGAAGAGCTAGAATCTCAGAGATCAAGTTCAGAATTTGAAACACTAAGATGCTTCGGGTTTATTCTTGGAAGAGACAGAATGCTGTTGTTCTCCCCAGTAGGATGTAAACGTCTTCAGAATAGGGACTGTTTAATTCCAGTATTCCCGTCAATCAACTAGTCAGCAAGCATTGAGGGCCTGGTTCTGAGCTAAGTGCCAAAGATGGTAACGACAGTCCCTGCCCTCAAGGAGCTTACCCTCTAACTGTAAATACCTAATAGCAGACAGGACACACGCAGACGAGGTGAAACATCATCTTGACAAGCTGGTCTGTCTAGAAACGGCCTCCTTTGGTGCTGGCATCCCTACAGCGGGCCACAGTTCCTGGCCCTTGGGACTTTATCTGTGTAGGGAAATCTGCAAGAAGAAATCCCCTCAACAGTGCAGTTTATCTTAACTGCCTGAAGGCACTGACAGGTTATGGTCACTAGGTAACAACATAATGCAAAGAGCACTCAGCCTGGAGTTACAAGGCTCATCTTCATGAGTTCAAATACAGCCCCAGGCACTTATTAGCTGTGTGACCCTGTGTAAGTCCATTAACCTCAGTTTCCTCAACTGTAAAAGGGGGCAACAATTCCAAGGTTGTTGGGAGGATGAAATCAGATGATGTTTCAAAGAGCTTAGCACACAGCTTGGAGATTAATAATTGCTTACTGGTCACACCGATAAATAAAGAGGGATTTCTCCTTCTGTGCCTGGAAGTAAACAAACAGTTCTCCCAGTCCAATCCTCCCTGGAGGTTGTACAGTCTAATGCCTGCTTTATATTCTCCTGGAAGTTTACAAAGCTCCCTCTAGAGATAAGAGAAATGCCTTGAACACAATAAATCCTGACCCAAGAAAGAGAAACAGACACACACATCTCGATTTTTCTTGATCGTTTTGAAGCTCATGTCTGGAAAACGAAAAACCAAAGCCTACCCAAAGAAGTTCAGTCTTGCTACCAGTTCATTATCTTGTGGACTGGAGCATGCTGGAGGCAGCATCCCAAGGCTGCTCTGAGGAACATGCTTGGTAATGTGGGAACATGCGGCAAATGGGAGGCACACGCTTTCTTGTTCAGTCGTCCCCCTGAAGCCCTGATCTGCTCTGGAGGAAACATCACAGCTTCGGAGCATGAGCCCCGAAGAGTATAGAGTGAGCTTAGGAATGGTGGGCATCTCCAGCTGCCTGCCACACGCCTCCATCCGGATGGACGCCCAAGTCCAAGGCACCAGACCAAACCTTCAGGCTCCTTCCCTCAAAACTGTCCTTGCTCTTGACTTTGCTATTTCTTCCAAAGGAACTACACTCCTCCCAGTGGCTGAAACATTAGTCATCCTTAGGTTCCTTTCACTCACCATTTACATCCCAATATCAATTTGATTTAATACAACAACAAAAAGTAATCACATGCCACCTATGTGCAACACAAAGAAGCAACATCTTTTGCCCTCGAGGAACTTATATTTTGCTGGAGGAAAAATATGAACAGCAATAAATCAAATATATACAAAAGAACTTCAAGAAGGAAAGACCTAATGTAGGAGATGGCTCCTGAGCTGTGCTTTGAAGGAAACCCAGAATTCTATGAGATAGGGGAGAGAAGGGAGAGCTTTTTGGGAATATATGGGAATATTTGGGAAGATATGGAGGTGGGAGGTAGAATGCCATGGTTAAGAAATGACTAAGAGGCCAGTTTAACTGGAATATGCAGTGCATGAATGAGAACAATATGAATTAATTCTGAGAAGGTAGTCAGGAACCAGACTTTTAAATGGTGGCTTGAAAATTGTGCATTTTCTTCCAGAACCACAGTATCTTGAGAATGGGAAGGGACCTCAGGGGCCCTCTAGTCCAAATCATATGTGAAAGAAATGCCCTCTATAACATACACAAGAAAAGGTTATCTAGTCTTTGCTTGAAGACTTTTGGGGAGAGAGGGAGGAATCCACCACCTCCCAAGGTGGCCCATTATATTTTGGACAGCTCCTTGTTATATAAGAAATGCTTGAAGGAGCATGGAACAGTGAAGATTTGGGGGACATAATAGCTGTTCACATATTTAAAAGGTTGTTATGTGGAGGAAAGGCAAGAAACAAATGAAGAGTTTTTCCTGACATCAAGTCTAAAGATGTCTCTTTGAAACATCTACCTATAGCTTCTGGTTCTACTCTTGGGGCCATAAAAAAGTCTAGTCCCTTTTCCATGTGACAGGTCTTTGAATGCCTGAAGACAGCTATTATAGTTCACATGAGCCTTCTCTTCTTCAGGCAAAAAATGCCCAATTCCTGCAACCAATTGTCCTATGACATGGACTCAAGGCCCTTCCTCATCCTGGCCACCTTCCTCTGGACATTGTCCTTTTTCAACTGTGGCACCTAGAATTAATGTCCAATGTTCCAGATGAGGTTTGATGAGGGCAGATAAGAGCGGGTCACCACTATTTGTTCCTGGAAGTTGTGCTCCTGTTAATGCCACCCAAGATGGCCTTCACTTTGTTGTCTCCTATGTCATGATGCTGACTCACTGAACTTGGAGGCCAGGAAAGCCCAAGACCTATATAACTGTTACACCAGACCTTCCCACTCCCATCTCCCATCTTGAACAAGTGAAGTTGGTTTTTTGGTCCAAGTATAAGACTTTACATTTAACCCCATTGGCTTTCAGTTTCAGCCCAAAGCAAAGCCCACTGGTATCAACTCAAATAGAAATAGATCATTATGTCTGTCTTGACTTAAAAAGCCACAAATTAATATTATAATATTATGTCATATTTTTCATTTATTTTATGAAACATTTCCCTATTACATTTCATTCTGGTGCACCCCCTCTCCCTCTCAAGTTTGACACTCTTGCTTTTAGCTTATCAAGGTCCTTTTGGTTCCTTACTGTAGTCTAGTGCATTGGCTATTCCTTCCAGGGTCATCTGCAAATTTGATAAGGACCATCTCTGCCTTTATCCAAGTCACCAATAAAAATGGTAAGGAGCAAAGGACCAAGTATAAATTCACAGGAGTACTCCAGAGGAAGCCTCCTGCCACATTGACATTGGACTATGAAAGTGATGTGGATATAAAGCTGTCCTAAGGGTTAGTGTTACGGGTTGCCTTTTCAGTACTTTGTGAGGTCCTTCTGAACCTGAGAGCATCCTAAAGTCTCTTCGCCTTATCTTGAAATACCATAAAACTCTCCCCTTATCCTGGACCACAAAATTCCTTGTCTCTCTTATCCTGGGTCATAAATTTTCCCCTGTTTCTCTTATCCTGTCCTTATATAAACAAGCCCCTATCCCTCTGTAAATTGCTAGTTCTTCTCCCAGGGTTAGCCTGCTGCTTTTGTATCGATAAAGCTCCCCTTGGTTAGGAGAAAACCATCTAAGTGAAGTCTTTCACATCTGAACCTGCTCTCCCAACTGGGACCTTTTTCTGAGACCAGCAGTCAACAAGTTCAGAATCTAGCTAATGGAGTCATCTTTCTAACACACCTCTCTTCCACAACAATGATGTGAGACATTTTATCAGATGTTCTGATAAAATTAAGGTAGCCTATATTCTCTGCATTCCCCTCATCACCTAATTCAGTAATCATGCCAAAAAAGGAAGTGAGGTCAGCTTGCCATGAACTGTGTTTGATGAAGCCGGGCTGGCTCTTTACAATTGTTATTTCCCTCTCTAAATTAAATTCTAATTCCCCCTTTTTTTTTTTTTTTTGCTTTTTGGAGGGCAATTGGGGTTAAGTAACTTGCCCAAGGTCACACAGCTAGGTTTTTGTCTGTGTGTGTGTTAAAGTGTCTGAGGCCGGATCCGAACTCAGGTCCTTCTGACTCCAGGGCCGACGCTCTACTCACTGCGCCACCTAGCCGCCCCTCTAATTCCCTTTTTAAGCCTTTTCTAGGGCTTAACACAATGCCCTGGCACATAGTAGGTACTTAATGCTTATTGAATTGAATATTCCCCAAACATTCTTGTTAATGATCTACACTAGAATTTTCCCAGGAACAGAAGTCAGGTCCACTGTCTTAAAGTTGTAAAACTCTTCTCTCTTCCAATTTTTGAAAATCTAGACATTTGGCCTTCTCTATAATCCTATGGCACCTCTTCCAATTTCCAAGATCTTTCAAATATTACTAACAGTGGCTCCAGTTATATAAGCCAGTTATCTCTTTCAGGACCCAAGGATGAAGTAAATCTGCCAGGATTTCTGGAATTTAGCAAGGGCAGCTAAGGGCTTTTTTTTTAATACCTTAATTGTTTCTGATTTGTCCTATATATAGATTGTATATGTTTGTTTGCATGCTGTCTCCCTCCTTAGAATATAAGCTCCCTGAGGGCAGGTTATTGTCTTTTGTCTCTTTTTCTATCCTCAGTGGAGCAAGAAGGTGGTGAAGTGTGTAGAGCACTGGACTGGGAGATAGGCCCTGGCAAGTCACTTAATCCTATTTGCCTGAGTTTCCTCATCCATGGAATGAACTAGAGAGGAAAATGGCAAACCACTCCATTATTTCTGCAAAGAAAACCCCAGAAGGGTCATGAAGTGTTGAACACAAGTGAAAAGTACTAAACGACCACAAAAGTCTTTCTAGGCAGCTAAGTAGCCCAGAGGATAGAGTGCTGGACCTGGAGTTAGGAAGACTTTTCTTCCTAATCCAACCTCAGATACTTCCTAGCTGTATGACCCTGGGCAAATCACTTAACCTTATTTGCCTCAGTTTCTTCATCTGTAAAATGAGCTGGAGAAGGAAATGGCAAACCCCTCCAGAATCTTTGTCAAGAAAACCCCAAATTGGGTCATGAAGAGTTGGACATGACTGAAAAATGACCAAACAACAAAAACAAGTATCCTCAGCACATAACAGGGTGCCTGGCAATAGATACTTGATAAATGTTTATTGTTTAATTGTCTTATCTTTGGCATCAATTTCTTTTGACATTTCCAGAGCAAGACACTACTCTCCTTGGTAGAGGGAATAGAAACAAAAGGCAAGTTGAATATCTCTCTTTTGTCTTTGTTATCAGTTATCATGGTTCCTTCCAGCCTAAAAAAAGTTCCAGGTTCTTATTTGAGCTTCCCTTTTCCCCTTATATAGACAAAAGAAATCCCTTCTTCTGTGCTTGGCTTGCCTTATTACCCTCAACTCATCCTAAGCTTTCACCCTCATGCCACTGTTTCTAAAGGACTATTTTAAACTCTTGTATTCATCCTCTGCTACTAAGCCTTGATTGTATCTTCTATACTTTGAAAAGTCTTAACTTATTGGGGGAGTTCCCTGTGCATCCACATCTGTCTTCCATTTTTCTTCCTCTTTGGAATTGTTTCCCTTTGTATTTTCAAATTTTGATTCTTGGGCATCTTCCACATGTCTTGGATTAATAAGTAGCATTCTATGGGCTTAAATGCTACCAGGAAAATCAGACCAAGACAGATGGGAGATGCTTAAGAATGAAATTCTGAACCCACAAATACATGGGATTCTAGGACTTCCCTGAGATCTTTGTGATCTGCTTTCCCCAAGTCTTGGGCTGTCTGACCATTTCCTCTTTAATTGAACACTCTGGAAGGACTTGGAGTCCTGGCAGGCTAATGACATGTCTGTTTTCTAAGGAACCTAGAACCAGGAGATCTTATATCATAGGTCTAGAACTGGAAGGGACTTCCAAAGTCATCTCTTCTATGCATTATAGATGAAAACATTGAGGCCCAGGGACTTGAAGCAAATTGTCCAAGGTTAGGCTAGCAGGGTCACAATCTGAGCACAGGTACCCACTCCAATTCTAGTACTCTTTCCCCAACCTAAGCTGCTTTAAGACCCATTAAAGCAGCTTGCTTTTAATTCACCAAACATTTATTAAGCACCTACTGTGTACAAAGCACAGTGCTAGGTTCTGGTGGAGAATCCAAATTTAAATAAGATATAGTGTCTGACCTCATAGGAGATCAGGTTCACATGTAGACTATGGTCACTCATTGGGTGACTCAACCCACATAGCCTCCAAGAAATGCTCCCCTGGAGAGAACCCTGGATGAGGAGCCAGGAGACCTGGATCGGAGTCCCCTGTCTGCCATTAGCTTGCTATGACCTTGGCCATGTCTCTCTCTGGACCTTAGTTTCCTCTTCTTGAAAGTAAGGAAGCTAGACCAGATGACCTCTGAAGCTTCTTCTGCAACCAAACCTATGATCCTCTCATTCTTCTTCTTCGCTTTCCCCTCCTTCCCTACAATAGTAATTGAATAACCCTAGGTGCCTTCACAAGACTAACTAGACCCCACAGATGGTGTCTGAATGATCTGTATTTGGGGGATTCTTTGAACTGAAGCCTGGCATGGCTTGAACTGAAGTGCATGGCCTTTGGTGGTGTCTGAGGGCCTCACCACCAGCCATAAGTCTGAGGAAGATGGTACCAAGGCTGAGCAATCATGGTTACAGAAAACCAAGAATGTGGGCCTTGGTTAGGGGTCACACATTGGGATTCACTTGTGCTGTCCCAGTAAGATTCAGACTGGGAGGACCTGGACTCACTGCCTTCTCCACATTGATTACTCTGGAGAAGGGGTTCCAGATGGAGGAGGCTAGGATCCACGTGAAAATCCAACAAATAGAAATAAATTCTGCATTGTAGATGGCCCTGAATTAGCTCACAGGACTTGAGATGTATGTGTGTGTGTGTGTGTGTGTGTGTGTGTGTGTATTAACACATACAAGTGTGTACAAGCAGATATATACAGAGTAAAATTTTAAAAATAGCCACCATATAAGACAACAGCCTACAAAATAGGAAACTTAGAATTTCATGCAAAAGAAATTTTAACACTCTGTCTTCTGCCAAATTCCTTTTAAAAATGAAATGCTAATTCCAACCTCAGGTCCAATGTGCTACATTTTAATTTTATTTCTGTGCTGAAAAAAGCACATTCATTTCTGCAATTTCCTTTGAAGAAACTCTGCTAAAGTTGTTTAAGCATTGCTTAAGTGTACATCTTACCAAAGATATAAGGGCATCATTATCTGGCATTTATTAAGGGAGAAAGAGCCCTCAATTCTGAATCTGGGCACCTGGGCTTGAATCTGATACTGCAGCTTCCTATCTGTGAGGCCTTAGGCAAGGGGCTTCTCCTCTCTAGATCTACCACTTCATCTATCAAATGAGGGAGCTGAGCTGATGGCCTTGAGGGCCCTTCTAGCTCAAAATCTCTGATTTGTGATCTGTAGAGTGAATTCCCAAGTATAATTTCTCTTAATTTCTGCAGCAGTCCTGCAGGATACCACATTAAGCACAAAAGAAATCCTTTCTGCTGTCCTTAGCTTGCCTTATTAGCCTCAACCCACTCTATTTTAGGGGGAAGGTAACCGAAGCTCAGGGAAATTAGAGAACCAGCTAGACAGTGTCAGAGGGAAGATTAATTTCCAGGTCTCTCTTGTTTCCCAAAGACTCCAGATGATAGAGTTTTGGACCTGGAGTCAGGCAGATCTGAGTTCAAATCCTGCCTCAGACACTTAACTAGCTGGTTAAAGCTTTGTGATTCTGAGCAAGTTGCTCAATTTCCCTCTGCTGCAGTTTCTTGGGCTGGAAAATGGGAATAATAGTAGCACCTCTTATAGTAGCACAGGGTTGTTGTGTAGGTAAAAAGAGAGATCACAAATATAAAGCACTTTGTAAACCTTAAAGCTCTATGTACACGTCAGCCATTAGCTACAACCTTCATTGCCTACCAATGATAGTGATCATGTCTAGAACAAGGATATGATTGGAAACTTGGTGGCTGATGGTGGTGGTTCTGTGGAAGGGTGAGAGGGGCAGCTAGATTGTCCTGCTTGTGTCCCCATGATGTGTAGGCAGAAGAAAGCAGGGACATCACAGATACTTTACAGCATCATTTAAAATGCAAATCAAATGGGGAAGCCACTGTATACAGTGACGGGTTCAAATGGGATGGATCCTTTTCAGTTCATTTCAATACTCATTCATTAGGTACCCAGGATCTATTTTGCATGTTCCCTCCTTCCCCCTTTAGTTAAAGTGTTAGTCCCTTGGCAAAGGCTGGGGCAGAGTCTGCTTTTCTCCATGCCTTCCTGGTCCTGGTTAGTATCTTCTCTCAGGTGAATTTTCTTCTGCTCACTATATGTATCCTGCATGTACCTAATTATTCACATATTGTCCCTCCCATTAGAATACGAACTTCCTGAGGACGGGGACTATGAGTGTGTCTTCCTTTGTATCTACAGAGCTTAGTATAGTGCCTAGCACATAGCAGACACTTTAATGTTTGGCTGATTGATTTCTGTGCATTATGTAAAATTGTTATTTTGCTGAATCATTTTTTTTCCAAGAAGAAAAACCAATGGAAACACCAAAGTGGGGGAAAAAGTCACAGAACTGTTCACCACCCCTAAATTTTGGGATGCCTTTTAGAAAAAACAACCCAACACCCTGAATAGACAGGCTATTTTGAATTCATTGATCAACAGATCCTTAAAAAAAGCCAAACAAACCCTAATATGTGTTCATTTGCGAGCAGAACACTGTGGGCAGGCATGAGAAGTAGAAAATGACAAAATGTGGGTTTTTTTCTTCCTACAAAATCTGCCTGACAGAAGCTTCCCCAGTGTTAATGGATTAGGGAACTTTATCTAGTGTTTGCCTGCAGTGCTCCATGACATCCTACTTTAGTTTATGGATTGTAATAAGAGACCAAAATAGAAGTCCGTGCAGTTCCGTAGCTAGCACCTCCTTGAAAGAACACAGCTTCCTCCCAAAGTCTCTAGCATGCACGACCAAAGATGGTACATCTAGTAAACAAACGTCAGATGGCTGGACATTTTTGTTTTTTTGCAGATCCACAGCCGACTCTTCTCATCCCCCAAAGAGCACTCAGCATGGGAAAGAAATGCACGACTCACATGCACAGGTAAAGACAATGAGTTTAGTTACAAGGAGTTTACTTTACTGGCCTTGATTCCCTCTGTTCTCAATTATGCTTGACAAGTAATGTGTTCAGGTCTGAATGGTGCCGATTGAGTGGAGAAGCACCAGACTTCCAGGACGCTGAGAGCACCAGAGATGGTGTATGCAGATGAGTTGAAGGAACTGAAGATGTTAAGCCTAGAGAGGAGAATGGGGGGAGGTGGGAAGTTATTGAAAGATTGTCATGTGGAAGAATATGGAGCCTTGTTCTGGATGACTTCAGAGGGGTCAGGAACAACGGAAATACAGGCATGGGTTTAATGTAAGGAAAAAAATTCCCTAGTCTCAAATTAACCTTGTCCCAGAGTGGATGGGGCTGCCTGGGGAAGCAATGTGTTCTCTTTCACTGGGATCTTCAAATGGAGCCTGAATGACCACTAACTGGGGAAGGGAGCTTATGGCCAAAATTCTTGTTCAGGTAGTGGTTGGCCTTTGCAGTTTCTGAGGTGCCTTACCAATTGAAGTCTGTTATTCTATGATTCTGGGCATGCAATGAGTGAGTGAGTGAATTTATGAAAAAAAAAAAGTTACTAAGTGCTTGCTGTCTACAAAGAATTATGCTCAGTACTTGGATACAGGCAGAAAAGCAAGGGAGTCCTCCCTCCCCTTCTTGGGGGAGAAGGCAAAAAGACAAGGGTTGAGCATGTGGGAAGACCAGTTTGTGCTGATGTTGCAGTGGAAAGGCAGAAAAGAGCTTATATTGGGTCTACATGGCCTCAGAGGACAGTGATCAGTGGGAGGAGTGGAAATTGCAAAGAGTTCATTTAAAGCTTGAGGTCAGGAAAACCACTGGAAGAATTAGAGCTGCCTCAGAGTGGAATGACTCTCTCTCCAAGTCCAGTGCCAGCTCTGGGAATCTCCAGTTCTATAGTTTTTCTTACCATAAAGCAGGACTCATCTCAGCATGAGGAATGGGACCAATACAGAGGCTTGGCAGTTTCCGGTAGATGCAATTTGAATAGACACCCCTTCTCTGTACATAAATCTCCTTTTTAAGGAAACTGCAATTCAGAGGGATGAGGCTCTAGCAACAGGAGGTGAGACTGTTTAAGTCCATGATTTATACTAAATACGTTTGCATAAATTGTTTGAAAATTGAGTTTTATTTCCTTAATGAGATCAATGGTTGTGTGGAGGCCAAATTGTCATGTATTTACTCAAATAATGCTATTAAGTTAATAGAATTTTTCAGTCCAGAGACTTCAGTAAAAATAAACACAAAAAAGGCCATTCAAGGGTAGGGGAGTGGGACTTAAACCCCCCCCCCCCCCATCCTCATCTTCAACATCTTCAATTGTTCTTCCTGGATGTGAAAAGACTGAGACACGCTGCATGTCCGCATCCGTTCCATGGGTCACAGCCCCTTCAACGATCTCAAGGGGATCCATCCGGGGGGCCACCAGGACCCATCTTTTTAGCCCCCATATTCCCTTGGGGAGGGAGAAGAGCTGTGAACCAGGGAACAGAATGATTTCCAAGGAATAAAAGTGAACCAAACGGCTATGGAGAGAGGAAGGGGGCAAGAAGTAACATGGAAGATGATTGTAAGGACCCAGACAATTGGAAAAAGAAGTGAACTGGTTGCTCCAAAAGACCAGGGAGTAACAGCTGGGCGGATGGAATTTGTAGTCAATGGAGGACTGAAGCTGGAACTGAGAAGACCTGGGCTCACAACCTGCCTCTGGCTCTTAGTAGCTCTGTGACCCTGAGTAAGTCACTGAACTTGGCTGAGCCTCAGCTTTCCAACTGAAAAATCAGGATAATAATAGCGCCCACTTCGAGGACATATAAGATAGAAGTCAAGGGCTTTGTCAACATTAGAGCATCATAGAAATGTCAGCTTGTTGCTGCTGCTGTTATTACCAGGAAGTCAAACAAAGGAGGGCCTCCAGCGCACTGGAGCCGTCCTACAGAGGACTGACCTTATGAAAGGCACAGATGAGAATCCTTCATGGAATGAGGTGAAGAATTCTTTTTGATCTGATTCAAAGAACACAAGGGAAAATGGAGAATGATTGCCTGCCATTCAGGGTCATTTTAGCTTCATTTCAGAGATGGAGAACAGAGAAGTTAAATGACTTTTTGGAGGTTACACAGCTAATAAGGGATAGAAGCAGGATTTGAATCCTGCTCCTTTTACTCCAAATCCCATGTGGAGGCAGGATTAGAACAGAATTTGGGGCTCTCTCAACTATACCATGCTGCTTTCCCATTTAAAAAAATACTCTATTTCTGCCTCTTTCTCTGGAAGCCAGCCTCTGGAGAGTTGGCTCCTTCTGGAAGCTTCCTCTCCTTCTGGAAGCAACATTCATGAGTAGAAACTGTGAAAGCAGAGTAAAAATCACCTGTGCTTGGGGAGTAACTAGATGAATCATCCTAATGGTTTATGAGGTCAGGGCAGATCAGGAAACACCCCAATTTGCTTCACTGTTCTATCTGTACAGTCCTCAGAGATTGGTCAGGGCAAAGAATCAATTCTTACTTGGGGCTTGATTTAAGGGAAAATGAATGCCAGTGAGCTGAAAGATTAACACTAAATGTTGTCAAATCTGGGCCAGTTAGATTCACGCCTAGTCAGGGAGTCACACAGTGGAAACTTTCTGGAAAAATGGTAATGAGTTTGGAATTAGATGCCCCGGGACTGTAAGCCAACCAGCAGGACTGTAACAGCCAGCAGCTCTTGCAGGGATTAGGCCCCAGGGACATCTTCCCCATCTTCTTATAATCTCTAAAATAGGTTTAAAATAACCAGATCATAGTCAAACTTTCAAATGATTTGGTGAAAGTCGGGTAGTTTAATCAGTGGCTCTGAATCTTTAGGGGTGAAGGAGAATGTTCTGTCCTAGACACTCCTATTCATAAGAGGCCTGTTAGTTCATCCTTAGCAAGTGAACTTCCAAGCTCAGACTCTATCCCCTGCCTCTGACTCCTCCACTTTGTCACATGTTTGTCTGATTCTGCCTTGGTAACTAATGCCATCATGATTCAACTAAATGAGCAAAATTATTTTGCTTCCTGTGTAATGTCTATCTGCTCTCTGGCTTTTATTTTAAGGCAAAGTATTATTGATTTTCAAAATTTGTATTATTTTATTCTGAACTTACCCAACAATAAGGAATATTTCTAAATGCACAGCAGAACATGGAAGAAGATTCTTTGTGAAACCATTCATTTCCATTGCATATCATTTAATTTTTTAAAAGTATATTAAAAATTATGCACATCTCTTTCAAAACTGTCTTACTTATCTGTGCTTCCTCCTGAACTCCCATCTGTTCTCTCCTGTGAATTAAAAAAAAAAATCTTTTAATGGCTATCTTTTCTTTTGACATTATTACTGCAAATGTCTTTCTCCCTGTAATTACCTGAATGAAAGGGGAAAATCATACTCTTGTAACAAATCAGCACAGTCATGCCAAACAAATCCCTGCATTGATTATGACTCAAAATGTATGTGTCTTTCTGTACCTTGCGTGCATCACCTCCCTTCTAGGAGGTGAGTACCACACTTTATCGTTGGTTCTCTGGAGATATAGTTATTGCATTGGGTTCTTAAATCTTTTGAAATTGTTTTTCTTTATAATTTTATTGTCCTTGTATATATTGCTCTCATGGTTCAAGTTATTTCACTCTGCATCAGTGTAAGCTACCCAGGATTTTCTGAAATTGTCTTTGTAGTATAATAACATTTCATTACATTTATAGACCACAACTATCACAATTTGTTTGCCATTTCCCAGTTTATGAGTATTCCTCTAGATTCTAGTTCTTTGTTTTTTCTTTTTTTCACCTTATAATTCCTCCTTCAACATCAGGATTTTTGTTTTACTTGGGCCTATTCTCCCTCTACCTTTATTATCCTCACTTTTAACATCCTCCCTCATCCCTTCTTACTTCTCTATTGAGTTTGGTGATACAGTATGGAACTATTTGTGTGTCTTCAGTTCTCCTTTCTCCATTTAAGATAAGAGTGAAGCTCTTACCTCTTCCCACTTTTTCTTTTACATGCTTCTCACACACCTCGGCCATAAGAATGGCAAGTTCCCCTCCCTTCTTCCTTTCTAGCTTATTCTTTTGAGTAAACTTCCATTAACTTTCCTTTCTTAAAGCTCAGTACAAAACCAATTTACTCCCAAATCTTTTTTTCTTTTTAATTCTCTCAATAACTTTTGAAGACATTATGATTCTAACTAAAATTGTTCCTTTTCCTCATATTAGAATATTAACATTCCATCATTGTGTTGCTCCTTCCAAATGCTGGCATCACTTTACCTTCCTCACTTTCTTTGGTCTCTTGTGTTTGTATTTCAGAGTTCTTACTCAGCTATAGTCTTTTCATCAGAAATGCATGAAAGTCTGATATTCCGTTAAACATCCATTTTTTTACCTTGTAGGATTAGTCTCAGCTTTTCAGGGTAAGGTATTCTTGGCTATAAGTCTCTTACTTTTGCATTTGGAATATTAAATTCCATAATTTCCTCTCATGAATAATAGAAATTTCGAAGTCTTGACTGATCCTGACTGTGATTCCTTTGAACTTAAGGTACTTCTTTCTGGGTATTTTCAGTATTCTTGAATGTGGAGGTTTGGGGTTTTGGCTACAAAATTCCTGGGACATTTCTTTTTGAGGTTGTCTCAGGAAATGATTGGTGTTCTATTTCTATCTTTACTTTGCTCTCTGATTCTAATCATTCTGTACAGTTTTCATTTATGATTTATTGAAATATAATGTCTAAGTTTTTTTTTAATCAAGGTTTTCAGGGAAAACAATGATTCTTCAATTATCTTTCAGCCTATTTTCCATGTTAGTTGTATCTGGTATCAGAGTCAGATCAAATTTTTAAATCAATCTTTTCATTTCGTTTTAATATTTCTTGATGTCTTGTGGAATTATTGATTTTTGTTTGTTCTGTTTTTCAGGGAGTTTGTTACTTGAGTAAGACTTACCAGTTTCTCTTCTAAGTTATTTCTTCTCTTTCTCTTTCTTTCCTCAGGAACTTTTATTTCATTTTTTCCTCTTTCTTCATTTCTTCAAAACATTTATGTTGTCCTTAAGGAAACTGTTTGGTTTTGTTTTTCTAAGTCACTACTTGTGATTGTGACAGTATCTTTTTTTTTTGTGGGGGGGGGAATCTTTGTAATTAACTTTTTAAACTGGACAGCATTGTCTTTGATTTACTTGTCTCTTTGGCTTTAGTTCCTGAATTGATTTTTTAAGTCAGCGTCAAAGATCTATGACTGTTGTACTTTTGGGTGAGATGGTAAAAGACCTGATTTATTTCAACTTAGGTCAGTTGGGTTCCTGATCTGGCCTCTATTTCTTGGGCTTAAACCATCTTTAAAGTTCGGAGTGTTAGCTCTTCAGTGCTCTCTTGGAATCTCTGGATAGCAGTGTTAGAGACCTCGGTGCCCTTGGACCTGTGCTCTTCGTGTTTAAATACTTTTCAGGGCTTCCAAAATCCCTACTTTGGGATTTTTCTGAACTTGCTAGGATTTTTTGGAAGAGTCCTGTTTTTGCTGCCTCTGGGCCACATAACAACAACAACACAATCCTTGTTGTTGTTGTTGTTATATACACTTTTCAAGGCAAGGACTGCTTTGCTTTTGTCTTTATATCCCTAGTGCTTAGCCCTATGCTTCAGGCAACTCAGTTTGTTGAATTGTATAATTGTATAACCATTAGTAGTTGTATAGTAATTGCCATGTGGATTTACTGTATGATCTATTTTATAGGACCTAGAAAAGTAAACAGGTTAATGACCAATTGAAATATGATTTTTAGCTCATTTATCAAATTTGAAGCTCAATTATATATCCTCTAGATTACCTGTAGTTTGGGACAATCTATCCTTAGGTTTTCCCAATCCCTACCTATTGTTGCTGTTCAGTCATTTCAGTTGAGTACAACTCTTCATGACTCCATTTGGAGTTTTCTTGGCAAAGCTACTAAAGTGATCTCCCATTTCCTTCTCCAGGTCATTTTACAGATGAGGAAATTGAGGCATTAAGTGACTTGTTAAATCACTTGCCCAAGGTCACACAGCTAGTAAGTGTCTGAGGTCAAATTTGAACTCGAGTCTTCCTAATTCCAGACCTGGTACTCTATCCACTGCGTCACCTAGTTGCAGTACCTTCCTATTATTTGGACTCCATTTTCTCCAGGGTTCGGTAGCCTGGGGATGGCTGAAAGCACTTCATCCCTAGAAATAACTCACCCAAATATGAATAAGGGAAGAAACTTTCTGAACTGAAATCCAAGCTTCCTTTTGTCATCTTGAATGAAAAAGAGAGAACACATAACTTCAAGCCAAGATCATTGACTGAATAGAAGACAGACTGGTCAACTCCCACATATTTACTCAAGCAAAAACATAAAATGGACACCAGACTGAATAATGGTCAAAAAATCTAATGAGAAACTAGAGTAAGTGAATTTTTCTAACCTATAACTAAACAAAAAAGTCAGTCAGAAGCCCATGGGTAATACAAAAAGTAGCTGCCAGCAGAGTCAATACCAATACAGTCAAAAATCCAGCCTCCCAGCATAACCAGAGAAGATAAGACGCATGTGCAGCCTGCAGAGTTCTGTGGTCTAGAGGCAGCAAAACAGGACTTTCCTCTTCCCCCCAAGCCCTAGCAAGTTCAGAAAATCCCAAAGTAGGGATTTTGGAAGCCCTGAAAAGTAGTTAAGCAGGAAAAACCCAGGTCAAGGGACAGTGAGGTCTCTAACACTCCTATCCAGAGATTCCACAGAGAGCACTGAAGAGCTAATACTCTGAACTTTAGAGATGGGCTAATCCCAAGAAATGGAGACCAGGTCAGGAACCCAGGAAACCTAAACTGAAATCAATCAGGTTTCTCACTATCTTACTTACAAGTATAACAACTGTAGATCTTTGGCCCTGACTTAAAAGTTCAATTCTAAAACCAAAGAAAGGAGTAAATCAAAGACAACATTGGCCAGTTTAGAAAGATAATTGTAAAGATTTCTCCCTCCTCTCCCCACCCCCCACCCCAAAAAAGAAAGGATAACTCTGTTACAGCCAGACCTGATACAAAAAGAAGGAACTCTTCATGGAGCTCAGAAAAGTTTGTAAGCAAATAAATATGTACTGCTAGCTACTAAGTAAGTTTCAGGAATTAGAATAGTTCTACCTCAATTTCTAGAATTTCTATGTTCTTTTTTTCTTTTTTTTAAAATTTATTTATTTATTTTTAGTTAACAAGATTCAATTCCATAGTTCCTTGAGTTTCAAATTTCCTTTCCCTCCCTCCCCACCCCCCACGACAGCATATAGTCCAGTATAGGATCTGCAAATACTTTCATATTAGACATTAGTCAAATTACAAAGGCGTATTGTACTAGATGGGATGAAAAATGGTAAAGAAGAAATAAAACCAAACAAAAGAAAAACATCAATTAGTTTGCTTCCATCAGGATTCAAATTCAGTTCTTTCTAATTATTTCTCTGGATGTCACATCTCTCTCCTTCATGAGTCTTTTGAGATTGACTTATATGATTGCATTGCTGAAAAGAGTCCAATCTGTCATAGTTGGTCATCACACATATGTTTTGTCTGTGATTGTATACAATGTTCTACTCTTCTCACTCAGCATCAGTTTGTATAAGCTACTCCAGGTAAATATGAAATCCGTCTCTCCTCCTAGTTTCTTATAGCACAATAATATTCCATTACATGCATATACCACAACTTGTTTAGCCATTCCCGAATTGATGGGCATCCCTTTAGTTTCCAATTCTTTGCAAACACAAAAAGAGCTGCTATAAATATTTTTGTACATTTGGGTCTTCCTCCTTCTTCTATGATCTCTTTGGGATATAACCCTAGAAGTGGTATTGCTGGGTCAAAGGGTATGAAATTATTTATAGCCCTTTGGGCATAATTCCAGATTGCTCTCCAGAATGGTTGGATAAGTTCACAACTCCACCAGCAATGCATTAGTGTTCCAATTTACCCACATTCTCTCCAGCATTTGTCATTTTCCTGTTTTGTCATCTTAGCCAATCTGACTGGAGAGATGTGGTACCTCAGAGTTGTTTTGATTTGCATTTCTCTAATCAATAGTGATTTAGAGCATTTCTTCATATGCTTATAGGAATTTCTATATTCTTGAAAAGGCTATATGCATGTTTATAGATGTTGTGGTTGTTGTTATTTAGTCATTTCAGTAGTGACCAACTCTAAGTGAGAACCTGAAAAGGCCTTAGCCTAAAAGGGCCAGGGTCTCCCATTGCATCCTGGGTTATCTCCAGTCATCTGCAAGTCATGTCATCATTTCCCTGGTGACATGTTCCCCTTCGAAAATGAAGGACAAACACCATGTGCCCAACTCTTTGTGACCCCATTTGGGGTTTTCTTGGCAAAGATAATGGAGTAGTTTATCATTTCCTCCTTCAATTCATTTTACAGGTGAAGAAATTGAGGCAAAGAGGGTTAAGTGACTTCCCTGGAATCACATATCTACTAAATAACTGAGACATGATTTAAACTCAGGAAGAAGAGTCTTTCTGATTCCAGGCCTAATACTCTATCCACTGTTTATATAGACACCTAGTACATATATCCATGATGTCATCAAAGTGTGCACTCCCTCTACTGGTACATATTGCAATCTCTCCATGCCTTTAAATCCTGGAAAACTCTTACCCATGTCTTCCCATAAATTTTCCATAGGCTATCTATCCAATATGCTGTAGGCCTTCATCTTGTTATTTTGATATTTCAAGGACAACAGTGCAGCGTTTAGACTGAACAGTTGTGATCCTTTACTTATGATGGAGTTGGACTAATTTTCCTCAGTAAGAGGACAATTTCTCTTGACTATCCAGAGTATTTGTTCTTGGACTATGGACTTTTGAAACCTAACCATCATGCTTCTTACTGTGTTAAATTTGAGATTTATCTCTCTTAGCATGCTATGGACTCAATCATTGTGTACTTTATCCTATGCCTCCAGGACTTCTGGACAATTTCCTGCTACTTTTTTTCCCCTGATGTATGGCATTAAGATTGTTGTTGCTTTTTTTTTTTTTTAAATCCTCATGTTTTCTCTGGAACATCTGTGATCTTTATATTATATCTGTAAAGTATACCTCCAAAGTTAGTCACTTTGTGTTATATTGAACTCATGTATTCTTCCAATGATCTGATTCCATTCTGTTCAGTTTTTCTCTGTACATTTTTTTTTTACAAAAAATCTGCTGTTCTCTTTCTCAAAACATTTATTTTTCTGTAGCCTTTCTTTTTTATTTTCTAAACTATCTATTTCCTTGTTTGTCTTTTTATTTTTCTTTGTGAGCTCTATTTTCTTTTCTAATACCCATACTTTATTTTAAAATTACTGTTGTTCTTCTGAGTTAACTTATTAGAACTATTCCATTATTATTCATCAGAATTTATTATCATGCATCCTCTTTCATGAGGTATGTTTTAGTTATTTTCCTTCATTCCATCATATTATAAACTGTATGGCATACTTTTCTCAATTTTTATCATTTTCTCTAGTAGTTTATTGTTAATTGTTGTAAGTTATGCTCTTACTTTGGTGACTGTGGACACGTACTCCCTCCTTTCTGTTTATCATAATGACTTTATTCTATTTGACATGTTGATACTTTGAAATGGAGAAAAGAGGTTGAACTTAGATGTCACTTTTCACTCAGTTTTCTTGATAAAGATTTCCTTTTTTCTCTTTTGGTTGTTGTTTTCTTTTCTTTATTTAATGATTTTTGTAAAGCTCTTTTGGGGTTATGAATAGTATTAGAGTTTATTTCAAATCTCTGTCATGGCCATCTTTCTGGAAGCCTGTTCCTTTCAGTTCCAGAGAGTGTTGGATTAAGAATCCCTGTATTACTGGAGCTCTTCCCTATCTACATCCAGACCATCATTTCATTTGTTCAGACCATCAGGACTAGGTGAGTTTTATGGTTGCCCCCTGGTCTGAATCACTACTGAGGGGAGGAAGGAGAGACAGCTGCCATACAGAGCTTATAGATTTATCCTTTATTCTTATTGCATAGCCAACCTGCATTTCCCCCCTTCATAAACATCCTTGAACTTTCCCTAGTTATCACTTGACATAGAGTTCCATGGTGCTAAAGTATGGGCTTCTGTGGCATAGAGTAACTTAAAATCATTGAACAAATAAATTAAACAATACATAATAAATTATTTATTACTCAAATCCCATTTTAAGTCACCAGGGAAATTTGTAATTTAAAGAAATTTTAGAGTCACACAATTTTTGAAGCTAGAAATTGTTGAGTCCAATCTAGGATGAGGAAATAGAAACTTATTGCCTGGACCTTCCTAGGGAAGCGTCTTACCATATGTCATAGGATTTTGAGCTAGAATGAAACTTGTCTGAATCCTGTTATTAATTCTTTGATAGCAAAATTTTAGTGCACAATCATCCCATATTTTTTAATTTAAAGGTTATTGTATTATAGGTTATTGTATTATATTGTATGTTGTATAACATGTTGTATTGTATTTTGAGGCATAACTCAATCTGAAGGAGAAATTAAAATTTTGTGTCTTTTTTCCCTTGTTCTTCTTGGACATGCAATAATCAACTGTATGAACAAAACAAAGATCAAGTAAAAAGAAGTGATACAGGACTTGAGTGATTCTCCCAAACTAGATGACATGGAATTGAGTGAAATGCTAATTCTATTTTATAAAAATATCAGGGATATCTGGGTGTTTCCATGAAGGTTCTGAAGGGAACCTTCTGAATCTGAAGGGAACAGAAGACAAAAGGAAGAGGTAATTTAAAAAAATTATTTACAATTTTGAGTTCCAAATTCCATCTTTTCCTCCATCCCTTCTCTACCTCCCCCTACCTGAGATGGAAATGAAAAGGTATAGGTTATATATGTGCAATTGGGTATAACATTTCCATATTAGTTATTTTGTACAGAAAGACTCAAATAAAAGAAAAAATGAAAGTGAAAGTAGCATGCTTCACTTTGTATGCAAATGGAGTCAGTTCTTTCTTTCTCTGGAGGTGGGTAGTATGCTTAATCATTATTCCTCTGGGAATGTCTTGGATCATTGTATTGCTGAGAATAGCTAAGTTCTTCACAGTTCTTCATCAAACAATATTGCTGTTTCTGTATACAACATTCTCATGGCTCTGCTCACTTCACTATGCGTCAGTTCATGTAAGTCTTTCCAAGATTTTCTGAAATCATCATGCCTGTCATTTCTCATAGCACAACAATTTTCCATTACAATCATATACCATGACTTGTTTAGCCATTCCCCAATTGAAGGGCATCCCTTTGATTTCCAGTTCTAAGCCAGCACAAAAAAAGAACAACTATCAATATTTTTGCACAAATAGATCCTTTCCCCTTTTGGGGATGATGTCTTTGAGATATAGACCTAGCAATGGTGTTGCTGTATCAAAGAGTACATGTCATTTTGTAGCCTTTAGGGCATATTTCCAAATTGCTCTCCAGAATGGTTGGATCAGTTCACAACTCCACCAACAGTGCATTAGTGTCCCAGTTTTCTCACATTCCCTCCACCATCAAACATTTTCCTTTTTTTTCCATATTAACCAATCTGATAGGTGTGAGGTGGTACCTGAGAGTCGTTTTAATTTTCATTTCTCTAATCGATAGTGATTTAGAGGGGTGGCTAGATGGCAGCGTGAATAGAGCACTGACCCTGGAGTCAGGAGGACCTGAGTTCAAATCCAGCCTCAGACACTTAATGCTTACTAGTTGTGTGACCTTGGGCAAGTCACTTAACCTCAATTACCCTGCCTTCCCCCCTCCAAAAATTAAAAAAAAAAATTAGCGATTTAGAGAAGTTTTGCTTATAGCCATAGATAGCTTTGATTTCTTTGTCTGAAAACTGCCTGTTAGCATCCTTTGACCACTTACCAATTGAGGAATGACTTATATTTTTATAAATTTGACTCACTTCTCTATATTTGAGAAATGATGCCTTTATCAGAAATATTTGTTGCAAATCCTTCTTCCTCTCCAGTTTTCTGCTTTCCTTATAATTTTGGTTGCATTGATTTTGTTTGTGCAAAACCTTTTTAATGGTATATAATCAAAATTATTTATTTTACAGTTTGAACTATATCTTAATTAGTCCAAAATTCTTCCCTTATTCATAAATCTGACAGATAAACTATTCCATACTCTCTTAATTTGTTTATGGTATCACCCTTTATGTGTAAATTATGTAAGCATTTTGACCTCATCCTGGAGTATAGAGCATGAGGTGTTGGTTTATACCTAGTTTCTGCCATGGTATTTTCCAGTTTTCTCAGCAGTTGTCAAATGATGAGTTTTTGTTCAGAAAGCTTGGATCTTTGGATTTATTAAAAACTAGATTACTGTATTCATTTACAATAATGTAATTTGTACCTAATATATTCCACTGATCCACCACGCTATTCCTTAGCCAATACCAGATTGTTTTGATAATTACTGTTTCATAATACAGATTGAGATCTGGTATACTAGACTACCTTCTTTTGCATTTTTTCATTGACTTCCTTGATATCCTTGAACTTTTATTCTTCAAGATGAATTTTGTCATTATTTTTTCTGGCTCTATAAATAATTTATGATAGTTTGATTGGTATGGCACTGAATAAATAAATTTAGGAAGAATTGTCATTTTTATTATATTTGCTTGGCCTACCCATGAGCAATGAATATTTTCTCAATTGTTTAGGTCTGATTTTATTTGTGTGAAAAGTGTTTTATAGTTGTGTTCATATAATTCCTAGATTTGTCTTGGCAGATAGACTCCCAAGTATTTTATATTGTCTACAGTTATTTAAAATGGAATTTCTCTATCTCTTGCTGCAGGACTTTGTTGGTAATATGTAGAAATGCCAATGATTTATGTGGGTTTATTTTGTAACCTGTCACTTTGCTAAAGTTGTTAATAATTCCAAGGAAATATTTAAAAAACCCAACAAATTAACTACATTGTTTATTGAGAACCAAGTAGAAAGGTAGAGGTGAGAGAATGTGGGACTGGAACTTAAGGGAGTTGGGTCCTTTTTCTGGCTCTGCCATTGACTAGACATTTGACAATGAACAACTGATTTCTTTTTTCTGGACTGAGTTTTATTTTATTCCTCTGTAAAATGAAGAGGTTGTACTTGATGATCTCCAAGGTCCCATTTAGTTTTAAAATTCTGTCCTTCTGACATTACGGTGGGAGAAGTCTGGAAGGGGGGGCATATACAAATGTGGAATCTGGTAGTATGAAAACCACCAAAGGACCATCATTTCAGAGAATACTGCTGAAATTCATGTGGTTAATGCATAAGGAACTGCCAAGAAAAAACACGGGCCTTGAGTTTCTTGTTCTAACTCCTTTCTTTCATGAAAGGGCTATGATAATTCATTAGCTGAGTGCCTCAAAGTTCCATTTGAATTCTCTCCATTGGGGACAGGGTAGGGATGCATTTCTTCATGATTGGGTTGCCCTTCTACAAAGGATGCTGACAGATGGTGACCAATTTGAAATTCATTTTCTGGGATGAACCATATTGGAGAGCTGAGAAAATGCAGGCAGGATGAACCTATTTCTCTCCCAAATTACATTTGTTTTCATAATCCCAGATAGCAAGGCTGCCATATCAAATGTCTCTCCTTGACACATTGGGAAAAGACATATTTTCTTTCTTTTGCCCTTTTTCTATCAGTTTTCAAGAAAAAAAACACAAAAAATAATTCAGCCAGAAGAATTAAGGTTGATTTGGAAGAGTTGGGTCTCCAATTAAGCCTTTACTAGAGCAATCAGTTAGGGGAATGTCTGCAAAGGGAATTTGTGATTGCCAACTCACCTACATTAGGCATGGAGACTTAATATCATGGGCTGCCATCCCAATATGGTCAGTTAATTCTAGCCTTTTAAACTGGCAGATTTGAGAAAGTTGATCTTTGACTAATAAGTGGGACACAGCTATATTATCACTTGCCGATAATATGACTTCATCAGAGATCTAAAAAGATTAGTGATTTGCTACATTTACCATGATAGGTATA
Source organism: Gymnobelideus leadbeateri (assembly GCA_011680675.1). NCBI lineage: Eukaryota > Metazoa > Chordata > Mammalia > Diprotodontia > Petauridae > Gymnobelideus > Gymnobelideus leadbeateri. Next base: position 816,257 of record WOXC01008637.1, on the reverse strand, counting down.
GGGACTGGATTTGTGATTTCCTTGGTGTAGAGATCTCTTGGTGTGAAAAATTCCTTCACTAATGCAGGTTGTCACCTGCTCTTCAACTTATAGTCTTAGGGAATTTCCTAGAGCACTGAGAGCTGAAGTGACTTGGCAGGAGTCAGACAGCCAGGATGTGTCAGAGACAGGACTCGAATCCAGCTTGTCCTGCCTTGGAGACTGATTTTTATCCATTATGGCATACTAGTTCACAATTTCACTAAAGCTAAGTATATGGAACAACCAGTCAACCATCCAGATCACTGTCTCTGTCTATCTGTCCTCTCTGTCTGTCTGTGTCTGTCTGTGTCTGTCTGTCTCTGTCTCTCTCTCTCTGTCTCTGTCTCTCTCTGTCTCTGTCTCTCTCTCCCTCTGTCTCTCTCCATCTGTCTCTCTCTGTCTCTGTCTCTCTGTGACCTTATCAGTTACCATGAGTTTAATTATCATCTCTTTTCAAATGACTCCCAGATCCAGATATATTTAACCAGCTTCATTCTCTCTCCTGAACCCCAGTCTCACATCACTATCTCCCTGCTGGATATCTCATTAGCATTGAAAACATAACATATCCAAGATAAAACTCATTATGTTCCCCAATCTCTACCCCCCTCAAAAATACTCCACCCATTCCTTCTCCAAACTTTTCTAATTATCTTGAAGGCATTATTCTCCTTCCAGCATGATCTAGAGGCTAGAGGGAGGATACTTGCAATTTGGAAAACCTGGGATGAAATCCTGCCTCAGACACTTACTAGCTGTGTGACCTGGAGCACATCACTTAGTTTCTCTGGGCTGAAAACTGGGAGGAATAATAGGACCTTCCTCCACAGAGTGGTTATGAAACTCAAATGAGAGAGTGTGTGTAAAGTGCTTTATATATAAAATTACAATCACTTTAAAATAATTTTAAGTCCCCTGAAAAATAATAACAAAATGAAATTGCAACTTGACCTGTAGTAGCTTTCCTTTTATCTTCTAATAGGAACAATTGATCATTGCCCCTTCGTTTGGGGTTAGAATATTGGGATTTTAATCCTAATTCAGACATTACTATCTGTGTGACCCTGGGCAAGTCACTTAAACTTTGTCTGTCTTAGCTTTCATCCATAATATTAATAATGATAGTGCACAAATGCTAGCTATTATTATTACTTAACTTTAGTTACCCTAAGCTTGTGTTTTGTCTTCTCTGGGCCTCAGTTTCTTCATCAGTAAAATAAGAGAGCAAATCTAGATGGTCTCTAAGGTCTTGTTCTAAATCCTACAATCCCATAGGCATCCATGACAATTTGTGGATGCAAAAATTCAAATTGACTAATTTGTCGAGTAAAAGGCATTATTTTATTAGGATTCTTTTTGCCATAGTGAAAATATGTGAATTTTTCCTATGAAGAATCTGTTTTACTTCTATCCAAATTAGTCAGCCTCATTCTCTCAGTTTCTCCTTTTAAATGCTGGAAGTGGGCTTTCACACCAGTACTCAAGAAGAGCCATAACATGGAAAAGAATCCTTCCTGTCACTCAGCATCAATACCACCTAAAAGTTCCCCTGAAAGGGAAGGATTTGAAGCCCTTGGTTGGGATTGGGCTTGGTTGGCTCACTGTGAGTGTTATTCTCAATTCTGCAGAGTTCCCATAATCTGAAATATATAGTACAACACAATTTAATGCAAGAAAACTTAAGCACTTATTAAATGCCTTCTCGGGATCAAGTCTTTCCTAGGAGCTAGCAATACAAAGACAAAAAAGAAAAAGTCCATGACCCCAAGAAGGTAGCACATAGGATACCTTGGTGTTTGTAGGCTCTTTCTCTTTGGCATTGACCTCCTGAGTGCAGCAAACCTGGGTCACTTGGCTCCAGTTCTAGCAGCAATGTTTGGTGGGATTCCTCATTCATCTGGCAAGGTCCAAATTGACTTCCTTGTGGCATATGTGGTATTCTATTGAGAGAACATGGATCAACTTCAGCATATGATATCAATTTGTTTCTCTGTTATTTTCAAATAAGATTTCTGAGTATGAAGTAACCAGAGTAAGCCCTTGCCCTGTGCATTGCTAAAAGGGAAACTTAGAAATAAAAACTTTCAAGTTATCTCAGAATAGCACCAATCTGGTTCCAAACATTAGGGAGATGGATCTCTAATAGCTGGTAGATCCATTTCTTGTCCCTTTCATAAACTCAATGACTTTGGAACTAGAAGGGAACTCTGGTTATCCTTAGGTCCAGTCCAGTGTTTTGGCCTTGTTACTAGAGACGAAGTCAGCACCATGGCCAGGGAAAGTATCAAGCTGTAGTTAGCATTGGGGCTGGATAAAGCTGCTATTGCATCAGACTCAGTGCGGTTTTAACAGAACGATTAAGATGAAGGAAAGGCTGCTACAAGTTGTGACCAACTTCAGTGCTTTTCAGTGCTTTGGATATTTTTCAGAGTGACAGTAAGACCAGAGTGACAGTAAGACCCAAGTGGACCTCGGGGGCTTTGACCAGTACATTGTCTTGTTTTATAGGTTCATGGGATCATAGACTTAGAGCTAGAAGAAGACTATAACCCAACCCTCTTATCTTATAGATGAGACAACTGAGGCTCAGCTGTATCGGTATTGACATCACCAGGGAACTCAAGCTTTTCAATCAGAGCCTATGTATAGAGTGTGAAGGGACCTTAAAAGTCATCTAGGTCATCCATTTTGTTGATGAAGAAATTGTAAGGCTTAGAGAAGGCTAGGGATTTGCCCAATGTCACACACTAGTAAGAGGTGGGGTTGGAAGTCAAGCTACTTACAAGACCTTGTGCATATTTTTGGATGAGCTGCCTGTACTTCATTTTGATTGTCACCTTTTCTGTTTAGAACAGAGAGAAATCCCACTATAAGTCTTCTGCCCCAGTGATAGTTCAAGGATGTAGTCAGCACTATAAGATATGTCTACTCTAGCATGCTAATTCAGTGGTATTTGGGAGACAGCTAAGAGAGATATTGGCTAATAGGAGCTTTCAAAAGCACTGTGTCTAGGCTGTTGGCTCACCAGAGCAGCTGTTAATTATGAATGAGAGTTGGAAGTTCCAAAAACCCTTCTGAATTAGAGAAAGCTATTTGGATATTACTTTCAATCTGGGGATCTGATCTTTCAGATGTATCCTCCAGCTTGGACAGAGCCTGATCTATATAGTTTTAGCCTTGGTTGTTAGAGGTGTAAATGTTCTATTATTCCAGAGCCCTGCTGGCCCAAGTCACAGGTGGTCCTTGTCAGTCACTGCTGTATACACTGGTCTTATGTCTACTCGTGTCCATAGCCCTGGCCACCTCCAGGGCAGACTAGTTGGACTGTGGGGAAGATTTATGGAAACTTGATAAATTCTAGTAATGAGGGGAAGTAGAAAGCGCACTAAAGCAGTGATCCTGAGCTGAAACTCAAGGTTGAGGTCCAACTAATCAGCTATGTCACCCTAGGAAGGTTGCTTTTCTCCTCTGAACCCTAGGGTCCCCCTCTATTAAATGAGCATATATGCCCACCTTTCTCTCAAAGGTCTAAACATCTATTTTGTCCTGGTAGAAAAAGTGAAAAAATAGTTTCTGGGTCTTCTTGGAAATACAAGGTGAAGTTGCCCCATATCATGCATGTTAGTTGAGTTCATTAAGGGAAAAATGGAATTAGCATCTACAGGGGCCAGGGCTGCTCTGCAATGGTACTTGCCTTCACTTTTGTACATGTCTTAAAGCCTCTAATGTCCTCCCTGCCATCTGTGATGTGCCAGGGTAAGCCCTGATCCATCATTTTTACGGCAATCACCCATGAACAGGATCACCAGCCAGCTTCTGCAACAGAAGTGGCTGCCCAAAACGCATTCTCTGCCCATCACCTGATATATCACCTAATTTTAAAAATAATTGATGTAATGATGTAAGTTGACAGCAGGTTCAGCAAGCAGCTTTTTAGGTTCATCTAACTTCAGATTAGGTTTTTAAATGACTTCCAACCACTTTCTCACGCATCCTTCCAATGCCCTTGACTTGGACAGACTTTTCTGAAGGCTCTTATCTGAAGTTGGGTCATAAAATGCTAAGGAAATCACAGGTGGACTGGCAATTCAGCTGGGGTTGGAGGATAATTCAGAGTCACTATTGAGCTCCTTACAGTGCAGGAAGTAAAGCTCTCTGTGGGCAGGCTCATGTAATTGAACTTAGGGCATATAAGCAGCCAATGACAGTAACAGACTCATGGAGCCCTTTAAAGTGTTCCAAATTCTGTAGGAGTGTTCTTTCATTGGAATTTTAAAACAGCCCCATGAAATGGAGAATTGACTGAACTTCATGCCAGAAAGGCTCTCCCTTCCCAACTCCATTTTGGAGCATTAATTATTTCCTTCAGATCTCATCTCAAGTACCATCTTCTACTAGAAATCTCACTACCAATTCATTTATATTGGTTTTATATGCATATTACATATAGTTATTTGTGTATATGTTGTCTCATCTACAGCCCCCTCCCCCAGAATGTAAATTCTATGAGGGCAGGGGCTGTTTCATTTTTTTAGAGATGGCCTTAGAACCAGGAAGATTTACTTTTAAACACCTGCCTCTGACACATACTGGTTGTATGGCCCTGTACAAGTCATTAAACTGTAGACACACGGGGGCCATCTCCATTCATCCTGATTAATATCTAACTACTGGACCCAGATGGCTCTGGAGGAGAAAGTGAGGCTGGTGACTTTGCATGACCCTCCCTTACTTAAATCCAATTCACTTGCATGTCCCATCACCTCCCTGAGGCCATGGCCCTCTTCAAGAAGGAAGGACAACTGACAAAGGTGGAGACACAAATGTAAGACTATAGGTTTTAGAGAAGGAATCGACTGCAGGGAGAAAGAAAGCTTGGACACTGGGAGTTTCCAGTCATCATGAAGTCACATCACTGGCACTTATGTTCTGCCTATCCCCAAGGCTTAGCACAGGGCCTGGCACATAGTAGGCACTAAATAATTGAATCATTATTTGGAATAGGATGAGAAGCATTTGGAATTCAATAGAAAAGGCTTCATTAAGTGATTACTGAGTGCCTTGCACTGTGCTGTATGCTGAGAGTTGTATGTACAGGAAATGGAGGCTATCAATGGGTCTTGGAAACCTAATGTTGGTTGTTGGACTGGGGCAGGGAGAAGGGAAGGCACCTGACTCTTCAGTCTAGCCAGTGTTGTTTATCCATCACTGGCCCGTTGTTGATTGACTGGGTTTTGGTCATAGACAACATTCACTCCCCATCTCTCTATAAGGGCCTAAAAGTTTATAAAGCATACGGTGCACTTTGCTCATGACCAGTCTCTGAGATAAGTAGCCCAAGGGTGGTTCTCATCTCAGGTCAATGGATGACCTGAGAAAGCACGGTACAGGGGAGGAGCTCTGAGTTTGGAGTCTGAAGAGCCTGGGTTCAGGTCCTGGCTCTGGCTCCAGATAAGTTACTTCCCCTCTGGACAGATGAGTGTAGTAAAATGTATAATATCCACCTGGGGGTGGCAGAGGCCAGATGAGGTACTGGACAGGAAGCAGTTTGTGAACACAAAGTCCATGTGGGCCAATAGCTCCAGAATCACTGGGCAGCTGTTCCTTCTGCTCTGGAGCAGCACAGCCCAGAGACCTGCTAGCCAATAAGAGGCTCCCATGCAATGACTGGGAACCCAGAAGATTCACCTAATATTTATGAACTGTGTAGGAACTTCCCCACCCCCACCTAGCCCACTTCACTAAGTTTTCTTTGCCATCTGCCTCCTTTCCCTCTCAGTTCTAGCCCCCTTGGCCAATTTCATTTGCCTCTCTCCTTGCCTTCCACCTTGGGCACACGAATATGCACCCCCTAGCCCTGGCCCAGGATCTTCCCTGACTCTTTGGAGCTTCTCAGAATGAGGTGGCTCAGTCATCCCTCCTCCCTATGCTTTCATTGTCACCCTTCTTTCCAGAGCCCCGCTTCTCCCAGGAAAGGAGGTTTTCAGACCATCTCCGACAGTCATGACCTGGGGGTGTTCATGTTGGGGGTGAAGGGAGAGGCTTCGAATAGAAGCCATTCCCACAAGATTCTCTCAGGATTGGAGTCCAACTAAAACATTGATAGATGAAGCCAATAGAGGAACAGTAAGGCTCAAAGAGCTGCGGAGTGTGCAGGGTTTGAAGATCACAGGATTATGTAGTTCAAACTAAAAGAGAGGTCAGAGGAGCCACCCCCCCCCCACCATTTTACAGAGGAGAAAACTGATTCCTAAACAGGTTAAGTGACTGGTCCGAAGTCACATAAGAGCCTACTGACAGAGCGGGGGATCAAATCTAAGTCCAACATAACTTCTATTGTCTTTCCTACGATTTGGTCCCGATGGCCATTGTGTGAAGAGTGTGTATGCTTTATAACAAACACAACAAGGAGTGGAAAAGTTTCAGAATGAATCAGAATATCAACATGATGGAGAAGAATTTCTTTCCCTAATGCCAAGTTGCTTAATGCAGCTATGGTATTATTGTCAAGTAGAAATACATCATGCCAAAGGTGATGGGAAAGGGCAGTATGGAAGGATGGGAAGAGGGCTAAACCTGGAGCCAAGAAGATCTGGGTTCAGATCCCACTTTGGATATGTACTAGCTGTGTGATCAAAGTGGGATTTCAGCCCAGGCTACTTCTCTCAGGTTCCTGGTCTATAATGTGTAGATAATAGCATCTGCTTCTCAGAGACTCAGATGAGATAATGCATGCAAAGTCCTTGGCAGCCTTAAAGGGTGTCATGGATGCCAATTATCTCTGTCATCATGGCTAAGTCATGGTTAATGGGAAACTCAAAAAGCCCATGTTCTCATTTTGTAGCTTATATTTCCTAGGGTTCTTCTTATGCTATCTTATTGAGAATCCCTAAGTGTTGACCATGAGAAGGGTCCTTTTGAAGCCCCTTTAGAACAATTTCTCCAGAAATCTGTTCTTTTTCATCCTCCCTTTGCAGTACAAAAGTGTGTGTAGGAAGGCCTCATGTTGTGGTGATGATGGGCAGGCAACCAGTGGCTACAGTCAGCACATAGATGGAGAGGGGAGCTTGGGAGGGTTTTATGAGGGCAGTGATGAGAGGAAGGAAATGGCCGGCATGTCCCATTTCTGGGCTGGTCTTGCAGCTTTCAAGGTTTACCTCAGGTCAAGGAAACATGGGTGAACACCTGGGCACCAGAGATGGGCTTGTTCCAAGTTCCTGTTAACCACTCAAAGATGCCATTGTCCCCCAAAGTGGTTTTGCTTTGTAGCAGATTTTCTGTGTTGGGTCTATTTGGAGATTTAATTAAGATTATAAATTCACCTGAGCATTCCTCCCTTGGGTTGGTATTTGGCAGGACTGCTTTACTGCCAAGTTAGGGGAGGAGGCCCACAGCAAGGCATGATGTGGTAACCACTCTTTTGTAGGCTACAGGACAGAGACGACCAAGATCCCTGAGAGGATAGGACCCGGAGGGAGAGAAAAAAGGCAAGTCTGGTTTCTATTCACATTTCAGATAATTACATTAAAATCATCACAGGAAAGGAGACAGATTTTAGTGATGAGAGTCTTAAACTTACTTAAGGGCTGAACTGAAGCATCTAGATCCAGATATTACTTTATCTTGGCTTGATCTTGATTTTGGATTGGCATTTAAAGCCCTTCCCAATCTGATGCCAGCCTACCTTCCCAGGCTCACTCTCCCTCACTCTTCATCTCAGGTAAAGTGACCTACTTACAGTTCTTGTTTCCCTGCCCCACCCCATCCCATCACCTGCCTTTGGATAGGCTGTGCTCTATGCTTGGAATACTCTCCCTCCCCATCTCTGCCTTAACAGTATCTGGCTTGCCTCACAGCTTTCCCTAAATGGCCCCTCCTACACAAGAACCCCCAGCCCCAGATTCCCTCTGTTGTTAGAGACCTTCTTCCATTGTCAATATTATTTTAAAAGCACATTTTACTGACATCTTTTGTTTTTACATTACCCATAATTTAAAATGTGGGCCTTCCCCTTCTTCCAGAAACCATCTCTTTATCAAAGAATAAAAAAGAGGAGGAAAAAACAGTTCAGCAAGACATTATGGTCAGCATTCTACATCCATAGGATCCCACCTCTGCAAAGAAGATAAGGAGATGCCTTCTCATGCCAATATTGCTTTTATTTACTGATCTGAGTAGGTATATTTGCCCTTCCCCCAGTAAGATAGAGGGCAGCTAGGTGGCACAGTGGATTGAACCCCAGGCCTGGAGACAGCAAGACTTATCTTCCTGACTTCAAATCTGACCTCAGCTGTTACACTAGCTGTGTGATCCTGGGCAGGTCACTTTACCTCTGTATGCCTTAGTTTTCTCATCTAAAAATGGGGATGATAATAGCACATCTCCCCTCCCCAGGGCTGTTGCAAGGAACAAAAGAGATAATAATTGTAAAACATTTAGCACAGTGCTTGAAACCTCGTAAGTGATATATCAATGTTAGCTATTATTGTTGATAATAGTATTTATAAGGGAGTCAGTTGAAAGAAGAACACTAAGGGATGGGAAGGGGTCAGTAATCAGAAAGGTTCTTGGATGCCTTTCCAAAAGGTCAAAGGCAGAATTGTTGTCCAAAGGTCCTCCAAAGCCACAATACTGGTATGAATGAGGAAGGGCCCATGTTTCCCCTATCTTAGCACTAGAGAATGGGATTTGGAACATCCCCCTTTTCCACTTTGCTTCCTGCTTTGGTATAAAATAGATGAACTTCAATGGCATTTACCTTATGGTTCCTCCTCACATCCTCAGGGATGGCTGGGAGTCCTGCAACTTCGTTCATTCCCAATAGGTTTTTCTCAGTAGAATGGTGGATTTAGGGATAATGGAAGGGGCCAATTCAGTGCCAGATCAGGCTGCCTTGACAAGACAAAGAATCCTTCACCCTTGGGCATTTCCACAATGGGACATCATCCTGGTATCTGAGACTCCTCCACGGCACAAAGGGCTAAGAACTCCTTGCCCCTGTCCCCAGAGTTGGGAACTTACCTGTACATCACCGCTCACCATGTGATTTCCCCAATACTCCCTGCAAGCTCAAGAGAGAAGCACTCAAGAATGAAGAAAAGATCTTGGGCTGTCCCTGGAGCTCATGGGAAATAGTGACACCCATGCCAGTGTCTACCTTCTCCAGAGTCCTATGTGCCCTTGTCACTAGAAAGGGCCCCCAGACATTGTGCCCCGGGGATCCTCCCCTGCCAGCGGCAGGAGGCACTGAACATGCTTGTTCCTGTAGCTCTCCAAAGCTCCTTGAAGGGAGCCTGGTCACAGCACACCTCAGTGTTCTCATCCAGTGGTGCTGGGCATCCCTCCTCCAGGTGTTTACCCTCTATATAGGTCCTCCACTATTGTCAGCAGGTGATTTCTCCAGATTTTTTTTTCCCTAGAAGACAAACCTCTCCTGTTCCTTCCAGAATTGTCTCAGGATAGCAGGGAAAAGTGGGGAGAGAGGGTTCAGCGTCCCCTGTCAAGGTACAGAGGCTGGGTCAGACCAGAGAGCCTCTGCTCCAGGGTCTCTCTCTTGCTTCATGGTTCTTGCAGACCTAGAACCACCCAGAAAAGTTTGACCGATGGTGTGGAATACAAACTTGCCTTATTGACTTTCATGTAGGTCTCCCTCTTAAAAGCTGGGGGAAAAAACAAACAATTATTAAGCACCTACTCTATGCCAAGCACTGAGCTAAGAGCTTCAGAAATACTATCTTATATGATCCTCACAATCACCCTGAGAGGTAGATGCCATTATTATCCCCATTTTATAGTTGAGGAAACTGAGGCAAACTGAGATTAAGTACTTGTCCAGGGTCAACAGCTAGTAAGTGTCTGAGGCAGGATTTAAATCCAGGTTTTGGCCTAACACTTTATCCACTATGCCATCTAGTTGAACCTATAGTCTAATGACTCTCTCCTCCTTTTCTCAAGTAGTCTTTCCCACCCATACCAGCAATGCCACTAGTATCCCCTCAATTATCCTTCAGGCTCCTTGGGGTCAGTTGGGTGGAGTTATTGAAGTAACAGGGCTGCTTCCTACAGCATTCGCATGGAGAGGAAGAAGGGGCTGCCATTTTTGTCCCCACTATATATCAGGAAAATGAACATGTAGATTAAAGCATTCAGTTACCTGCCTCCATGCAAGGCACTGGACTGGAGAAGGGTGATGATGGCTGAAAGACAATGCTAACCAAAGAAAAGGAACTCAGACCACTGCCCAAAATTTAATTTTAAAGACACCATTTGTTCTGCTGTCAGGGATCATTGGAAACCACGTGGAATAACTTGCATTGATAGAGCATTTTTTAGCTACAAAGTATTTCATAGTCAGTAGACCTCAGTTCAAATCCCACTTCTGTCACCAATGAGCTGTGTGACCTTGGGTAAGTCTCTTTTCTGAGACCTCAGGTTCCTCTTCTGTTAAATGAAGTGAGTTGGAATAGATGGTCTTTTGGGTCTCTTCCAGCTTTAAAATAACATCCCATGAATACTGAAATTCCACACATGATCTTCAATATATATATATAAATATATTATAATATAGTATGTAATTATAATTATATGTATGTGTTGTGTGTGTAGATAGATAGATAGATAGATAGATAAAACTCTTCCCTGCCATTTCTTTTTGGCTAATTGAGATGAGTGGGGAATATTGGAATTATCAAAGTGTGGTTGTGAGTGTGGTTGTGAAAAGGAGCCAGGAGCCCCAAGGCAAAGAAGAACAGAGCCATCAACTTGATTTGTATGTGATGTGAGGCTTCCCAGCTCTTTCAGGACTGGCTCTGCTATTTTTATTTTGCTCCCTCCAAGTCTCGTCCTTGGTTGATCCTGCTTCTGCCATCTGACTTAGAAAAGTTCTAGAGGAAACCAGCTTTGTCTATGCAGAGCTTTTTGTTCAGGGCTTAGCCCAGCATTGAGCATGCATAATTAAGCACTTAATAAATGCTTTGGGATTAAAATAATAAATATAACATGAATAAGAACTGAGCTTATTTTGACAGAACTGTGGAAGGGAATGTTGCCTTCCTTGCCCATTCACACCTCTCTATGTATCTTTGCCCTGTGCTTGAGTTCTCTCTGTCTTACCTCCTCAGTGCCCACTGACCACTTGTTGGACAATAAGACCCTCCTCCCTTTCCCATAAACTATTCCCTCCTGGAAATCATCTTACCTATATAATAGAAGGAAAGCAAACTAATTCAGTTAAATCACAGTAGGATGTGCATGACTGAAAAAAAGGCTTGATTTGTTAATTCACTAGGGATAGTCACCCTACCCTGGTGCCCTGCCTCCCTCCTCCTCCCGTCTCCTTGTCCCAGTCCCTCCTCACTCTCATATCTTCTCTCTCTTATTTTCTTTCTCTTTCTCTATCACCTCCTTTATTCCTGCTACTAATACTTCATATTCAGGTTCCCTTTTTCTAAAAAACCCAAACCCTTTCTGTGTCAGCCTCAAACAATCATTCATGGTCTCTCCCCACTTTCTTTCCTGCCAAACATCTAAAAAGAGAAATCCAACTTCTACTTCTTCATCACAACTCACTCATCAGCTCACCCTTAAGCCCCAGTGACGTTTGTCCCCACTATGTGAGTAAAACTGCAGATTCCAAGATCACTGATGATGCCCCAATATCCAAGTCTGACAGCTCCACCTCAGTCCTAAGTCTTGGTGACTTTCTCCAGCTTTTGATACTAGTGGCTAGCCTCCTAATTCCCTTTTCTCTTGGTGACTTTTTAGCATCCTTTAAAATTGTATTGATCCTTTTACTTTTCTGCCCTTGTTATTTCTAGCCATATCCCTCATTGTATCTCCCCCCCGCCAAGTGAATCTTTCCTTGTACCAAAAGAAAAAAAATGTTCAAAATAAAAAGGCAACATTGACTGCATTGACAGCATATGCAATGTTCTCCTCCAATAGTCTCTCAGCCTTTCCAGCCACAGAGGAGAGATTCATTTCCTCAGCTCTTCTTTGGAACCAAGGCTGATCATTCTAAGTACACAGCCTCCAGCATTCTTCTTTCCTTCGATGTTGTAGCCTTTACCTAGATTGTTTGCTAGGAGTTTTTCTATAGCCTTCATTTCTTATGGTAGTTCAGATGACACAATTTGTTGAGTCCTTCTGCAATCTATGGACAGTCACTTTGTTTTCAGTATTTTGCTGCCATAAAAATGCTATTGGGAATATTTGGGTTAAGTGAGACTTTTATAAGCACCTGAAATATCTTCATTTGAATGCCCCACAGGTAATGCAAATTCAACAGACTCCAGACCAAACTCTTTTCCTCCTCCAACCTATCCAGGCTCCTAACTTCTTCCTTTCTGTTGACATCATCACCATCATCCTTGATCTACCTGTGGCCCCATTCAGTTCAACATTTTTCTCAGTATCTTAGACATCAAAATAGAGGATGCGTTTGTTGCCCTTTCAGGGGTCACAAAGTAGAGAAGAATGGCTGATATGTTGGAAAGCAGAGTCAGGATCACCAAAGGTCTTAGCAGGCTACAACTGAGACAAAATTCAACATAGATAAATGTAAAGTCACATCAAAAAATCATTTCTATCAGTACAGGTGTGGCTAGAAAACACTCTTGACAAGAAAGATCTGGGGGTTGGGATAGTGGTTAGAGGACTGCTCAGTAAGAGTGAAGAGTGTGATATGGGAGTGCAAAAGATGAATGTGGCTTTGGGTTGGATGAAGAGATAGGTTGCTAAGTGACTGTTGACTGACCTTCAGGACGTGGGAGGTGATAGTAATGCCCTGATGTATATATTAGTAATTCCCTAATCTGAACATATCTGGAGCACTTTGGGACCACATATTTTAGGAAGATCATGAAAAAGCCAGGGAACTTCCAGAGGGGAGTGGTCAGGAGGGTAAAGGGCTCTGAATTCATGCTTTATGCACCTCAGTTGAAAGAATAGGGCATGCTTAGACTGAAGGTAGGGAGCAAATGAGACAATGCTTTGTGAACTTTAGCATGCAGCCCAAGTGGTATCAGGGTCTGAAAGGCTGCCACCTAAAGGAGAAGCGGACTTATTGTGTTTAATCCCAGAAGAAAAATGGGAACATTGGGAGGAGAAAGCTATGAGGCCAATTTCAGTCCTAAGGAGACACACCTTAACCATTAGAATGGTCCTGATGCCTAAAGATCTGTCTGTCTTCTCTAGAAGTCTTCAGGAGAAGACTGGCTCATCACTTCTTGGGGTGGTGGTTGAGAGAATTCCTATTCATATTGAAGTTGATGACTTCTCAAGTCCCTTCCATATTCAAGTAAAAATTTTTTCATTAAGCCATTCCTATGTTCTAAGCATTGTGCTAAGCTCTGGGGATATGAAGAAGGGTAAAAGACAGTCTTTGCTCTCAAGAAACTTATAGTCTAATGAAGGAAACAACATGCCAGCAATTAGGTATATATAAAATATATGCAGTGTAAATGGGAGGTAATCTCAGAGGGAAGGAACTAATATTGGTCCCTCAAAACCTTGTAGCCATTCATATCCCCCTGTTTCGTTCCTTTCTTCTCTTGCCTATCTCATTTTTGCCAGTTCCCAAGTCACATTAAATTGAGTTTCATTCTCTCTCTTCTTCTTCTCTGCTGCCTCCTCCCCACTCACACAGTCCCCCCTCTCTCACTTGAAATATTGTCATTTCCTCCTAATTGTTCCTTCTAACTTGTTTTACCTCTCTTTTACAAGTCATACAAAAGTAATCTTTGTAAGACTTTGTTCTGAGCATATAACTCCTCTTGCTTGAAAAACCTACACTGAAGCCCATTGCTTCTCAAATAAAACACAAATTCTCCTTAGCTTGATATTCAAGACTCTCCATCATTTTCAGCCAAAATGGATTACTAGCCTTTTGCCCATCTGGTCCTGCTTCCTCTTACTCCCTAGACAGCACTCTATCCACATCTCTGCCAATTGATGTCTTCTTCCCCATGACACTTTCCCTTTTCCCTGAGGGTAGAGACCATGTGTTTGCCTTTCCATGTATCACTCTTGTTTTGAACAGTGCCTACACATAGTAAGTGTTCAATAAATTACTGGCTGGTGAGGTCTTCCATGAAGCTGTCTCTGCCACTTGGGCACAAGTTCTCTGGGATGATAGAAATCTCTCAAGGGCAAAGAAGCCTTCACCTTAGCATTTTTATCCATAGCTTTGGCTATTGTGTTTTTTCACATGGTAGGTATTTATTTAGTTAAGAAAATGTTTATTGTATTGAAGATTTGCCCCATTATAGACATTCTGCCTTGTGTCATTCTCATCCATGTACATATTGTATAAATTCCCAGAGAGCAGAGTCTGTGTCATTGTTGTGTGCCCAGAACTTTGCACCAGGTGTTTTTACATATAGAAAATGCTTCACAGATCTTTACTGAATTGAAGATAGTAGTCTCCTTACCTAGATAGAAGGATTCATGGTTGGATGACTCTCCAATGAAGAAATTCCACTGGAAATATTTTGGTTGGGGAACCTTATAGGATGTAGAGTTGTTTGGATTATTACTGTAGTTAATAAACACAAAGGCTTTCCTTCCAGGTCTTGGTTTCCGCATTTGTAAAATGAGGCCATTGGACTGGGTTACCTTTTAGAAACATGCCAGCTCTGACATTTCATGGACCTCTGGCTCTAAGTGCTTGTGCTCATACTTTTATTAACCTCATTATTTATCTAAGGTTAGGTATCTCTCATAAGTTTATCTCACATTGAAAATGTATAGACCCTTGAAGCTTTTCCTCCCAGTTAAAGCTCTTTCATGAAATAGCTCTTGGTGTGGGTAACAACTGCTGACTTCATCTCCAACTTTGGAATGATGATACTCCTTCACAACATCATGTTCTTCCACTAGCACAACCTTCTCCAATGTGTCAGGGTGGAAGGAAGTGATTCTGAATTCTTGAAGGCTGTTTCTAGCCTAATGTGAGATCTATAAGGGGCTGGAAGAATTGCAAGCATTCATTAAGTATCTTCTATGTGATGGCCGCAAGGGATACAGACCTAAAGGAAGTAAACCCTGCCCTCAAGGAGCTTACATTCCATTAGGGGAAACAATACATATGCAGATAAGTACAAATTAAAATACAACAGGATTTCGGGAGTACAATACTAGTCAGGGATCAATCAATCATCAAGTATTTGTTAAACATCTGCTATGTGCCAGATACTGCAGCATGTACTGGACATAGAAATCCTTAAGGAACTACCCATTCAACTGAAAATGTACTGGAATCTGGAAAGGCCTTTTATAGGAGATGGGCCGCATGCTGTCTTTGAAGGAAACAAAGGATTCCAGGAGGCAAAGGTCAGACAGACAGCCTGGGAAAAGGTAGAGAGGTGGAAAATATATCATCATGCATGGAAACAAGCCAACAAAGGGTGCAAAGGATATTGATGAGGAACGAACCTAAGAAGGACTTTAAATATCAGATAAGATAAAACAAATGAGACTGTTTTGTTCTACAGGCAATGGAGAGTCATGAAGCTTATTGGGCCAAAGTTATGTGGTTAGACTTAGACTTTCAGAATCTCAATTTGACAGTTGTGTAGGGAATGGATTGGAAAGGGAAGGGGCAGATAACTTCAGTAATCCCAGTGAAAGGTAAGGAGGGCCTGAACTCATGCAGTAGCCATGTGAGCTGAAAGAAGAGGCAGACTGGAGAGAGGTAAATACAACTTGGAAACTCCTACAGGAAGGGGAGGAAGGCAGCCTTGGGAGGAAGGCAGCCCAAGACCAGGCAAGCTCCATTCTGTGAGCCTGGTCATAAATCTGGCTTTAGAGAGAGAGAGAGAGGATTTTTTTTCAGCCATAGTTACTCATTTAAAGACATGCCCTACAGTGTTAGAGAGTTAAGAGAGTTTGTGATTGCTATTGGCACTAGATGGCTCACCTTCAGAAGCACAGACCCCTAGGTGCAGGGTGGCTTTAGGACCCTGTTAGACCCCTGGACAGACAGGACCTGAGGCAGACAGGTAGGCAGGTAGGCAGTTTAAACCTGTGGAACCCTGCTCATCGTCACTAAATGTACAAAATAAAATACATACATAAAATTACAAAGGAAACCAAAGGTTAGTTAAAATAAAAATGATTTTTTCCCCAACCAAGTTCATGGAGTCCCAGGTTAAGAACCCCTTCCCTATATATGGTGAATATAGTGTTGATTATTTGGATATAATTCTCAATAGGTCTTGTGGTAGGGAGCTAAGCACATGATCTTGGCCAATTGAGGACTTTGTCCTGTCATTGAAGCTGTCCAGAAATACAGAGTAAGTTTGAATTGATTCTTTTTATGGATGAAGATAGAATAAACAGGCTTCATTTCCCTCTCTCCTCCTACTCATTTTAATTATTTAATGAGGTACATACAAGTTCTCCTCATTTATAATTGATGCAGGAAGAGGCCACAGACTCCTAGGCTGGTGTTGCCAGAAATCCGACCTCTCCATCCATGCTTAGCCCTGGGAGTGAGGGCTTCGGATGCCACTGTGCTGCTTCCATATTCAAATTACATGAAGATGTCACTGCAGGAAGCACTGGAGCTGTGTTCTGAATCCTAATGTCCCCCTTGGCTGGGGGAGTTGGAGCAAGGCTCCGGCCTGGCTTTTTCCAGAAGGGGCATTCAGAGCCTCTGCCCTCTGGCCCCCAGGGGCCAGCCGTTGGCTGTCTGGTTAATGAAGGAGTATGGGTCCTGCTCACCATCAGCCGCACCTGCTTGGCTGAGGGCCCTTGAAGGGCTGGCTTGAGAGAGGATGAGTGCTAAGTCTACAGTTACCCTCTGCCCTTTTTTAATAACCACATCACTGCCAGCAGAGTAAGCCAGAGTCCCCCTGATGCCATCCTCTGCCCACAGCTAATGAAGGTCATGTGGCCAAGGAGACACTCCAGGCAGAAGAGAGGGGAGCCAAGTTTACAGAACTGTCCACTCGGCAAAACAAACCTCAAATTACTTATCGACCAGCCTGAGCTGCGTTCTAATTGATACTAAACAGAGAACCCAAGAAGACTCTCCTCAAATGGCCTCCTTACCCTATTTAATGGAATAGTCACCATTTCTGGTAGAAATCAGAAGGCATTGGGGCGGCTAGGTGTCGCAGTGAGTAGAGTGCCAGCCCTGGAGTCAGAAGGACCTAAGTTCGGATCCAGTCTCAGACACTTAACACACACAAACAAACAAAAAAAAACCTAGCCGTGTGACCTTGGGCAAGTTACTTAACCCCAATTGCCCTCCAAAAAGAAAAAAAAAAGAAATCAGAAGGCAAACAGAGAAGGAAATGAGAGGATAGAATCAGTTTATCTCTCCTGCTCAGTAAACCCCAGGGCTCCCTATTCCCTCGAGGACCCAGTGCAAACTCCTCCGTTTAGCATTCCCAGTCTTGCTATGTTCTACCATGATGGGGTCATTGCGTAGTATCCCCCTTTCCACACTCTGGGGTTCTGCCCAGCTGGCTTTCTTGTCACTTCTCACCCTCACCACTCTAGCTTTTGTCCCTCAGCTTAAACACCCCTTCTGTTGGGGGCCTCTCCTGGTCCCCTCCCCCACCCCTGCCCTCAGCTCTTAATGGTCTCCTTCCCCAAACAACCTTCCATTTATTTTGTACAAATTTATATTGTACTTGTCTCCCTGATAGCTCCCTGATGGCAGGGATTACTTCATTTAAAAAATTTTTAATTCCAGTGCCTAGCACACAGTAGGCATAAATGCTTTCTGGACTGACTGATTGATTTCACTGACATCTGTACTCCCTCCACTACCACAGGCAACTCTTTCTTGCCCATGCCATCCAGTCAACCCTCAGCCAGGGCTCTGCCTGATCAGCTGGGGCCTTCCTCCCAGATCTTTTGAAACTGAGTGTTTTCATTTTTTTCCTCTTCATTTCCTTAGTGCTTGATGGTTTTCTCACCAATAAGAGACATTAAATAAATGTCTGTGGAATGAATTCATACCAAGAATTGTATTTATTCCTAATGAAAGTGTTGCTGCATTTTGCTTTGACAAGATGTGTGGTGCCATGAAAGGAATGCTGAGCATGAATGAAAGGATCTGGGTTCCAATTCTAATTCTGACCTTGGGTAAGTCCTTTCTGGGCCTCAGTTTCCTCATATGGAAAATGAGAGGATAGAATTAAATGAGCTTAAAGGTCCTTTTCAGCTCTAAACTTGGATTCTCTTGTAACAATAACGGATCCCCTTGTATAAAGAGACCCATTTCTGGCAAGGGACTGTCCTTGTGTGTGGATTGAAGTGAGGCAGGATAGACATCTCCAGCCTCTTTTCTTCCCCCCTTCTCTGAGGAAGACCTTCATTCCTGCCAGGAGGGGAAGCAGGAGGTTGGGATTGGAGGCCCCTCTGCTCTCCTTAGAGGGAGAGGAGGTACCACACTGTAATTCTGCCTACCTGCTCTTTTAAATGTTGTTCATCCAACGGATGAGATTGATCCTGTCTACCTTTTGATCATTGCCATTTTGGGGGGGGAGGAAGGGGAACCCTAAACTCTATAGTCAAGGCTCAACTCCTTTCTCACCTAATGCCAATCCCACAGTGAACACACAGAGCAAATGGCAAAGAAACTCATTTATCCAAATCATAGCAACACAGAGACAGGAGAAGGTATATACAGGAGGACACATGCAGCCAGTACAGAGTGAAGGAGTGCTTCCACTGCTCATCTGGGTAACTCAGCAAAGCAGCTCAGCTAGAATCTCACCCAAGGGAGCAAGCTGGGGAGAGGCAGCATGGAAACGGCTTACTTCCTCTCATATCTTTTCCTTCAGCAACCTGAGATGGGCTTGGCCTCTTCCATCTTACTTCTGGAAGGTGGAAGCAATTCACTATGTATGAAGGGGGAGTCCTGCTTGGAGGGTCTCCAAAGGGAACCTGACAGAGAACTAGAAGCCTTGCCTTTCACCAGCTCCACTCTGCCCATCCCTCAGAACACGGCCATCATCTCCATCAACAGGGAGAGAGTCCTATGCAATGGACCTCCAGACAGGGGTTAGTCTATGCTCTAGCAAACACTCTTCCAAAGTACGTTCCTGGGAACAATTAGTTTATCAGTTGGTCCCATAAAGGAGGATATACCTTTTAACTTTGAGAGTACAGTTCTATCATCAGTGGCTACATTCACCAGGGTTTTCTTCCCAGAAAGATTTATTTGAGAGAATCAGAGGAGGCCTGGATAATGGTCATGATTCAATCCTCTTGATGTTATGACAGAGTCTGTCCACAAAAGGGGGATCCCATCTGCACAAAGAGTATGGTGCCATTCTAAAAGTCTCTATGTGGTCTTTACTGAAAGGGGCTGGGGCATTCAGAGTGGAAATGTTTTACCCAGCTAGACTTCAGGGAGATTGAGTTTAGAATGTTGCAAAACTGAGCAGCCAACTCTGCTTGTCAGGAGAGCCTCAGTCCTGGCCATGTCGGCTACAGCCAGCTGACTCTCAAGCTTTTCCTCACAAAGTATCTGCCAGCAAAAGGAAAGACAAGGGCAAGACCACTAGGCTCCTGCCACTCCTCCTGGATTTGCCTATGAGAGAAAGCGGATTTAGGTCACAAATATTCATTCCATACATCTCACCTGCCAGGCCCCATACTGGGAGCAAGGATGTGCTGAAGATCCAAGGACAAAAAATGGCACCTTCCTTTTGTCCTCAAGGGTGGGATAAATAATCTGCAAAAATAAGCTTGATACAGGAAGAATGCAGTGGAGGCCAAGTAAAGGGCCGGGGAACATATTAGAGCAGCTCTCTCCTCATCCCCTGGGGTACAAACAGGGACGAGAAAGTAATGAGAAATGAGAGGACAGCGACTCATTTCTGTCTTGTAACCAATGTGTCTATCACAGGGTCATAGTTATCAGAGCCAGGAAGCACCTGAAGGATCATGGGATCCTTGCTTTGGGGCTTGAAGGGACCTCAAGGTCTGCCTGGTCCAAAGCCTTCATCATTTGGGAAGCAAAGTCCCAGAGAGGGAAAGAGGTCAAAGGTGCCACAGGCAGTAAGGGGCAGTCTGGGCTGAGCCTGGGACAGCCTGAAGGCTTCAGAGTCAATGTCCTGTCCATCGTGACAAGCTCCCTTCCCTCTAGTACAGGACCCTCATCTTACTGGTGCCCCGAGAGGAGGCAGCTCATTAACCTCAAAGCTCAAAGGAGAGCCCAGGGAGTGGGATTCATAGATGGCTTATGGAGATGGCCACGAGGTCCTTTTCAACTCTAAATGATCCAGTGCTATAAGGCTGATCACTTGGACATTTGACAGAGGAAGAAGCTGAAGCCCAGAGCAAGTGACTTACCAAGAACTAATCCTAGGTAGGAGGTCCCCCGCCCAGGTCTGTGCTCCTCCCCTCATGTCTGCCATGTGCTTTTTTATGTAGCTCATCAACATCTCTAGTCTCCTCTTGGCTCAAGTAACTTCAGGTTCCACAGTCTGTCTGTCTATCTCACTGTCTCTGTCTCTGTCTGTTTGTCTCCCTCCCTTTCTCTCTCTGTCTCTGTCTCTCTCTCCTTCTGTCTGTTTCCCTCCCTTTTTCTCTCTGTCTGTCTCTGTCTCTCTCTCTACATCCATCTCTCTCTCTCTCTCTCCTTCTGTCTCTCTGTTTGTCTCTGTCTCTCTCTCCTTCTCTCTGTCTGTCTGTCTTTCTCTCTCTCTGTCACAGGAGTGTCAAGTCTTGGAGGATTGTCCACTCAGCAACAACATTTGTTGGACAAAATGCTGATGTTGTCTTGCTGCTGTAATTCCGTGATGAGAGGCTTTGTTCTTAATTCTTAGTGGAGGGAACAGGAACCCATTATCAGTCCTCAGAGTAGATAGAGGGTGTAGGGACAGAGGTTTACAAGATGTGCAGCTACATGATTGAACAAGCTCCTGCCCTTAGGGACCTGACCATTCCAGAAGCCCAGTCCCAATGGCAACACCAAGGCAACATGAAAAGTAAGCTAAGTTACTCGTCCTTGTCCTGTCCTTGCAGACAATCCAAGCATTTCTGACAGCCCCAGAGAGCAGGACACCATTTTCCCTCACAACTAGGGACTTCTGGGAAGTTTGCTGCCAAGGTAACACCACATCTTTTATTATGGTATTGGCTCTAGCTGGGAAAGCCTGCAGCATTTACCCCAAGTTCAGCTCAGCTTCTTGATCCCTGGCAGGGGATTTTGGCAGGGCCTGCTTGCCACCTCACCACTTCTTTCCCTTACTCCCCATGGAGGTGAGCACTGGCACTCTCTGGTGAATGGACCAGCCCCTCCAGGCACCCCATATTTGTGTGTCTCCCTCTTCCCCACTCAACACAAATACACTCCATTCCTGAATTTGACCTGGGCATACTTTTGGCCAATTATGGATCTACTTAAGTAGGACCTGAGGGTCACTGGAGGCAAACTTTGCTGCTTCACCATGTTGTCTCCATCTGCTGTGAGGGTGGCATCCCTGTGAGATGTTGCATGGACCTTGTAATGCTTCCTTCCTTTGAACCACTCTATGGACACATTATGGTGGAGAGAGAGGCAACGAAGAATATTCCCAAACCTAGGCTATAAAAATGCAAGAGCTACTAGCATTAGTAGCTACCCTTAGTACCATCTATCCCAAACATCCAGTTTTACAAATGAAGAAACTGTAGCCTCTAATTGTTAAGTGACTTGCCCATAATCTCACAGTTAGTAAATAGCCAAGCCCAGGTCCTCTGAATTCAGGGCCCATGCTCTTTCATAATGCCATTCTGTTTCTAATTATTTATCTTTGACTGGAAGCATTCCAGGCTCTTTCTTTCATTAAAGCTATCATTGTAAATGTGCCATGTATGATATCCTCCCTCATATGTAGACCCTCCCCAGAAAAAACAAACCCAGGCTTGAGGCACTCAAGTCATTACCCACTTAAAACCATAGCTCGTAAGCTGCCAGCAATGTATTTATATAAGCCAAGGATACATTTGTTCCAAACAAAAGACAGTTATTCAAAAAGCATAACAATGTGAGGAAAGATTTCCCCTATGCACATGTGGAGTACATTTTCGCACAGGTTTCCACATCATCCTTGGGAAAAGCATGTTTATAGAAAGCATGTTTGACCAGAGAAAATGCATGAAATATGCACACATATGGAATATGTGTGGCCAAGTACAAAAATGGCCAGGGAAACTTGTACCTCTGATATTGTAAGACTGCCTATGTGCTCTAGGAATGCCACTGTATCACTCGCTGCTACTCTTTGCTGGGTGTCAAGAGATAACACTATCTCTGCTGGATGTCCTCTCTCTGTTTGAGGTATTGAGGCTTTGCTCTCAGAGGCTTTCATGGTTGCCAGGTTTTTCTCTGCTGGTGTCTTCCATGCTTCAGCTCTGCAGAGTCACCTGCTAAGATGCAGTGACAAGAAAGCCTCTCCCTGACAGGGACAGACTAAGCCAAAAGTGTGAGCTCCCTCCTCTAGCTGAGGCAGCCCCACAAAACACAGTGTCCCTGGTTAAGTCAAAGTTAATTCTTTTTTGTCTGCCTGTGTTGGGTGCTAATTCAGAGTTCATGGCCTCAGATCCAACTTAGCCTCAGACTTAACCTAGGTTTAGAAAATTCTCTGTATTATCCATCTAGCCCTATGGGGATCCCAGGCCCTTCAAACCCATTTTGAGGATTGAAAAATAACCTGCAAGAAGTGAGTCTACAAAATTTGCTGTTCTCCCAAGTTTCCCTGTGATTTCTACACAAGTTAAATTGGGAAGAATGAAAGCTAAATGAAAAAGCAAATTGTCCTTCTGGCCCACACTGCCACAATTATCATTTACATCTTTTAACACACAGCTCTGGAATTTTGTACTTTATTCAAGACAGTGCAAAACCCCACCATTTCTCTATGGTAAAATACACAGTAATTGTGACTTTTTAGAATTTTTATATAAAACAAGTACAGTAATATCAAAATTGTATCAAACTGTAGATACTGAAGCTACTTTCGTTGTTTCTCCCAATGCCACTCAAAAGATTATTTTCTTTGAAATAACGATATCAACACGACATAGGAACAAATAATTTTCTAATTCTTCCAATAGAGACACTGTAGCTAAAACACACTATCTGTCTGTCTCTCTGTCTCTCTGTCTCTCTCTCTCTGTAAATTGGGCAGTGGCTGGACAGTTCAGTGGGTGGGTTTTGACAGGGGCTACAGTGATTCAATTGAATTCAGTGGACACATCAGTAGAATATACATTGATTACCTCTTGCTCTTTCTATATAACTAACACACTTTCTTTTCTGGTCATTCATCTTATCTAATGGTATTCTTTACAACATTTCTCTCATACAGTATTCCATTGGCAATATGTTGAAATCTACTAACGCCCACCAGATATCTCTCTATTGTCTTTTAGGTGACCATGTAACTTTAATTCTTCAGAAACCATGCTATTCCATGATTTACTAATATATAGCATAATCAGAAGACTGGATATTTTAAAAGATGGACCTTTGTGCCCAGAAGAAGCTTGGTAGTCATGAAAAAACTGCCTATGTTTCTTAGTTGTATTTTTTTTGTAGTAAGAAAGTCTGTGATCCCCTCCCTCCCAAGTTTTTGGTATCCTCCTTTCTTTCAGATATATTGAGAACTGGTCCTTGGGGGCCCCCAAATTGTACCACCTTGATTACAGACATTGTTTGGATAAATCTGATCCAGTACAGCTGCTCATCTCCTTTTTATTGGTTGGTATTCTTTCTATTTCCTCATTAAAGCAGTCTTTCTATGTTCTCTCCTCCCTCTCATATTTCATTGATGGTCTTCCTGGTTTCATTTGTAAATGCTGAGGGATGATTTGGCTTAGTTGGGTCTCTTGCCAAGCTTTCAGTAACTTTGATTTTCCTTCCACTGCTTCTCATTTTTAGGGAGGTGATTCTGTGTCTAACCTGCTGCTATCCTCTCCATCAGACTTTACAAATGAGTTTACATTTTAAGATGGTGGTGTCCTTGGCTCCCTATTTTTCTGCTTGGCAAGGAAATCAAGTGTTTGATGGTCTATTTCCAGATTCTTCATGGCAGTTGATACATTGGTTAAACTTTCTTAAGATGGTCATAGTCTTTGTTAATGTCTGATGTTTTGCGAAACAGAAGTGTTATCCGTTTCCCATTTTCAGGATCAATAACTTGTTTACATTGATCAATTACAGGCCAGATTTCCTCATATTTGTTTTTTTCTATTTGTTTGCTCATGATAATCTTGTCTGTAGCAAGTCATGTAACAAACGCTACATCAATCCAGTAGTAGTCTGACTATTCACAGTCAGTTGAGGGGGAAACGACTCTTTCATTGGTAACCAATTGTTCTTCATCTGTTAAAGTGTACTCAATCTTATTTTTTATTCGGTGCTTGCCATTTCCAGAACCTTCTATCTCTCTTTTTAAAGAGCATGTACACACACACACACACAACACACACAACACACACACACAACACACACACACATACACACACACACAAATTGCATATAATCTACCAGCCTTGGGTCTCTCTGGTTTCTCACCCCTGAACCATGATAGAAAAATATAGAGAAGACTGAAGATAGATAGAGCATCTATTTAATGCTTACTATGTCCTAGGCCTAGGGCAAGAGTGTATGGGGAAAGAGGGATACAAGTTAAAACAAATAAAGAAGTTGATCCCCTCAAGGAGTTACATTCTTTTTTTTTTTTTAAGCAATTGGGGTTAAGAAACTTGCTCAAGGTTACACGGCTAGTCATTGTTTATGCGTGGGGGCTCATTTTCTGAGGCCGGATCTGATCTCGGGTCATCCCAATTACGAGGCCGGCGCTCTTACTCACTGCGCCACCAAGCCGCCTCTTTTAGGGCTATTGGGGTTAAGTAACTTGCCCAAGGTCACACAGCTAGGTTTTTGTTTGTGTGTGCATTAAGTGTCTGAGGCCAGATCCCAACTCAGGTCCTTCTGACTCCAGGGCCTGCGCTCTACTCACTGCGCCATCTAGCCGCCCCAAGGAGTTACATTCTAATGGAAGAAGATAATACCTAAAAGGGGAGTTTGAAGGGGAAGATACCCATGGGAGGGGATGGGGTGGAGCAGAACATGCATGGAGTTCTAGGACCTGGCAAGAGCTCACCTATCAGAGTCAAGGAACTCAAGACCTGAATCCAAGTGGTTGGTGGGGAGGAGATGGAGGTGACGGTCTACATAGTAGATGCTTAGTGAGGAGCAGATTGCGAAGTAGCATAGAGGCCTTATACACACTTCTTTGTGCCCTTCACCATCTAACACAGCCCTGAACACAAAATAAGCTCTCCGCTTTCTGCATGAACTTTAATACAGTCTTTTGGAATATTGTTTTTTTGCATGATGGATGTAGACTTGAAAATACAATGGTGAGAATGTCTCCTTCAGCCAGTGTATTAGGTCAGAATGAGCAGAGCATCTAAATCAATGGACTTTTGTACTTTTCATCACTGGGAAACAAGAATCTTTAGTATTTGAAATCCAATTACACCTGTGGTACTTGGTCTAAGAATTTTCAATGTGACCATTTAATTTGTGGCAGTGATAAAAGAGTATGAAAGGTGTGTGCTTGCACATGGAAATTAAATAGTTTAGTATTGAGTAGATGCTTGAAGGGCTCTTCATGGTTTTTGCATACAAGTGATATGGAGGCTCCCCCAGCTAGTACTGGGACATTCCATCCAGGACAAAAGCTGGGGATAGGCAGAGTGGGATAAGAAAAAAAGGATAGGTTTCCATTCTGGCTCTGCTCCTTGTTGCCTGGTGACTTTGGGCTTGTCCCTTCCCCTCTCCAGACATAAGTTTCCTCATCTACAAAATGAGAGGATTGCTCATTTTCCCTCCTGCTCCAAATGTCATGGTCCTAAGGCCATTATCAGGAGGCTGAGCAGGTACTACTTTGCTAGAGTCCACAGGATTGTGAGGTCAGAGATCTAAAGCTAGGAAGGCCTTGGTGGCCACTGAGTCCAGATATGGAAACTAAAACTCAAGATGAGTCAATTATTTGCCTAAGGCCATGCAGTTATTGAGTATCAGAGGGAGGGTTTGAGCTTAGCTACTCAGTCTCCTGAGCCAGAGCCCTTGGTGGGAAGAGAGCCAGACCAGAAACCAGGAGAGCTCTGGGACTGGATCCTTCCTCTGACACTTATTTTTTTTTTTAAGCAATTGGGGTTAAGTAACTTGCTCAAGGTTACACGGCTAGTCATTATTTGTGTGTGGGTGCTCATTTTTTCTGAGGCCGAATTCAATCTCGGGTCATCCCAACTCCGAGGCCGGCGCTCTTACTCACTGCGCCACCTAGCTGCCCCTTTTAGGGCAATTGGGGTTAAGTAACTTGCCCAAGGTCACACGGCTAGGTTTTTGTTTGTGTGGGTTAAGTGTCTGAGGCCGGATCCGAACTCAGGTCCTTCTGACTCCAGGGCCGGCGCTCTACTCACTGTGCCACCTAGCCGCCCCTCCTCTGACACTTATTAGCTCTGAGAGCATGGTCAACCAAGATGGTGGAAGGCCTTGACTTCATGCCATGTGAGGATAGGCTAAAAGAACTGGGAATGTGTACCCAGAAAAGCGAAAAGTCAGGGGGCAGGTTAGTACTCTGCAAGCATGTGAAAAGTCATCATATGAAAGGAAACCTATATTTGTTCTCATTGGCCTTTCTTTGGCCAACAGGGACATAATAAGTGCTAAATAGATGTTCTATCTATCTTCAGTCTTATCTATATTCTTCTATCATGATTCAGAGGTAAGAAACGAGAGAGGCCCAAGACTGGTAGATTATATGTCATTCGTGTATGTGTGCCTGTGTAGGCACATGTATACACGTATATAGGCACATGAACATGCTCATCACAGAACCATTACAGGTGGGATTTGCAAAATAGCAAACTGAGGCTTGACATCAAGGAAATGTTCCAGTCAATGAGAGCTATCACAAGGGGGATGGGCAGCCTTAGAAGTAGTGGGCTCCCAGTCCCTGCAGGTCTCCAAGCAGGAAGGAATGGCTACTTAAGGGAATGTTTGAGGAAAATTCTTACTCAAGAATGAGATGGGCTAGATGCCTCTGAGCCATCTATAGGTACCTCTAGATACTGTCTGACAATGCTGAGATTGTGGGATTACAGTGTTTGTGTCATGGAGATCAAGGGAACCTCCAGAAAGACCTTATTAGGGGTTCTCTGCTTACATCCATGAGGAAGGCTCTGTTTGAATATGAAAAGTAAGCTGCAGGGAGGCATCTGGGGCATAGGGCACAGGGTGGAAGAAAGGGTGAGAGCACAAAACTGGCCTGGGCCCAGAAGAAAGCCATAAAGGACACTCCAACTGGAACCAGGTGAAATATGAGAGTGTGCACATGGTTAGGTTCCAAAAAGCAGAGCCAGTTAGCTAGGCAGACAGGACCTCAGCAAGGCTTGAGTTGATTATCAGGAAGGCATTGAGTGAGCCATCAGCATAGTCAAGAATCTAAGAAGAGAGCTTGGATGGGCAGTAGACATGATATCTAGTAAGTATGTAAGAAACATTTGTTGAATTTGAACCAATTGGATGCCAACCCAGGCAAAGAGAAAGGACAACCATACCAGGGCACTGGGGGTAGGAAAGTTCTTAGTGACTGGGACAGAGAGCTGCCTCTGGCCCTAGCTCCCTTTTATGCTTCCTGTTATGGGAAGAGCAAGTCCTAGCTTAGCCAGATTAAGTCCTGAAGTGTGGCTGCACAGTCAAGTCCAGCATACCTCACTGGGGTACAAAGAGTGTGGGAGAGGGTACCCAGCAGCTCTTGGCAACCAGGTAGGCTCTGTCAGGCATGGTTAGAGCACCTATAAGCCTTCCCCTGCTCGGGTTTTTCAACAAGTTTTATGGAGATGAAGGTAATAAATGCATAAAAAGGATATGGAGAGGCTGGAGAGAGCTCAGAAAACAGTGATGAGAAGTAGGCAATATACAAGGAAAGGTCAAAGGTTCTGGGATTGTTTAACAAGAAGAGAAGTTTGGGGAGCTGGGGGGCTGGAGGGATGGGGGAGGGAACTTGATTGCTGCCTTTAAAAGGGAAGGTTTAGGGGCGGCTAGGTGGTGCAGAGAGTAGAGCATCGGCCCTGGAGTCAGAAGGACCTGAGTTCAGATCCGGCCTCAGACACTTAACACACACAAACAAAAATCTAGCCATGTGACCTTGGGCAAGTTACTTAGACCCAATTGCCCTAGAAAAAAAATGGAAGGTCTGATATTGATGGAGTACTAAAGGGCATATTCAGATATTCCCATGAATCTTTTTTTTTTAACTTCTGGTTTACATTCATTTCCACCAGATTATGAGTTACATTTTCCCCCCATTTTTCCCCTAACCACCACCCCAGAATAGCAGTCCCACCAGATATCCCCTCATCCAATCTGCTCTCTCCCATATCTTCTCGATACCCCCTTCGACTTTGCCATTAGGGCAAGGTGAATCTCTGAGCCCCAATGCCTGGACATCTTATGAAACATTTAATTTTAAAACTTCGATTTTCAGATCCATTCCCTTTCTCCCCTGTCACCCACTCCCTCTGAGAAGATAAGCAATTCAGTATGTGTTGTACATGTGTATCTATGCAAAACATTACCATAGTAGATATATTGTAAAAGACTGCTTATATTTCCCTCCCACCTGTCTCACCTCCCACCTGGTCCATTCCCTACTTTGATCCTGCCCCTCTTTGATAGTGGGTACTTCTAACCTCCCCTCTCCCCAGAATGCCCTCCCCTCCATCACCCCCCTCTCATCCCCCTTTCCCCTACTCAGGAGAGTGAGTGAGGGTAAGATATTCCATTTAGTATGTATGTGATTCTCTCCTTGAGCCAACTTCAATGAGAATATGCTTTTGCCTTTTTGCCTTCCTGTTCTTCCCCTCCCCTGCAACTACTTCCCCTTGCCTCTTCTACATGAGATAGTTTACCCTACCCTTTCTCTCTCCCTCTCCTCTTGCCACTTTCCTCTCTCACCTCTTGACTTCACCCCTTAAGAATCATCCCTTCCTTGGGGTGGCTAGGTGGTGCAGCGAGCAGAGAGCCAGCCCCGGAGCCAGAAGGACCCGAGCTCAGATCTGGCCCCAGACACCCAACACACAAACAAAAACCCAGCCATGTGAACCTGGGCAAGTCACCCAACCCCAATTGCCCTCCAAAAAAAAAAATAATAATCATCCCTTCCCATCAAATTCAACCTGTGCCCTCTATCCATGTATACCTGTGAACATATGCCATGTACCCTTCTTCAATTATTTTCATAATGAGAAAGGTGTCATCAAACACTGTTATTGTTTTTCCATGTAGGACTGTAAATAGTCCAACTTTGATGAGTTCCTTTTGATTTCTTTTCCTTGATTACCTTCTCAAGCATCTCTTGCTTCTTGTGTCTGAATGTCAAATTTTCTATTCAACTCTGGTTTTTTCATCAAGAATGCTTGAAAGTCCAATATTCCACTGAATAACCATATTTTCCCCTGAAACAAGATACTCAGTTTTGCTGGGTAGGTGACCCTTGGGTTCATTCCCAGCTCTTTTGCCCTCTGGAATATCATATTCCATGCCCTTCTATCCCTCAATGTAGAAGCTGCCAGGTCCTGTGCTATTCTGATTGTGTTTCCACAATATTGAAATTGTTTCTTCCTGGCTGCTTGTAGTATTTCTCCTTGATCTGGGGATTCTGGAACCTGGCTATAATATTCCTGGGAGTTTTCTTTTTGGGATCTTTTTCAGGAGGTGATCTGTGGATTCTTTCAACCTCTATTTTGCCCTCTGGGTCTAAAACATCAGGGCAATTTTCCTTGAGAATTTCTTGAAGGGTGATTTCTAGGTTCTTTCTTTGATCATGGCTTTCAGGTAGTCCAATAATTTTTAAATTATGTCTCCTGGATCTATTTTCCAGGTCAGTGGTTTTTCCCATGAGATATTTCACATTGCCTTCTATTCTTTCATTTGTTTGGATCTGTTTAATAGTATCTTGATTTCTCATAAAGTCACTAGCTTCTATTTGCTCCAGTCTAACTCTGAAGGAATGAATCTCCTCAGTGAGCTTTTGAGATTCTTTTTCCATCTGGTAAATTTGACTTTTTAAGGCATTCTTCTCCTCATTGCCTTTCTGAGCCTCTTTTGCCATTTGAGTTAGTCTATTTTTTAAGGTGTTATTTTCCTCAGTCAGGCTGTTGACTGTCATTTCATACTTTTCTTGCATCTTTTTCATTTCTCTTCCCAAATTTTCCCCCACTTCTCTTATCTGCTTCTTAAGGTCCTCTATGGCCTGTAGCCAGCTTGTATTTTCATTTGGGGCTTTTGGTGCAGTACTTCTGACCTCACAGTCCTCCTCCATGCTTTGAGCCTCTTTGCCCCTGAAATAGGAGTCCAATGTTGAACTTTTCTGTTTATTTTGTTTCATTTGCCTAGGCATATTGCCACTTAATTACTTGATTTTTGGGCTTGTTGCCACAGTAGGACTCTGCCACCAGACAGGGGAGCTTCCGCCCAAACGTGGGGTCTTCACAACTTCTGCCAGTTGGGTGGCCTCTGTAAAGCCTCCACCCACACTGGCAAGTTGGATACCCACCCCAAACTTCCCCCCCAGACCACAATCCAGATCCAGGCAGTTTAAAGCAAAAGCGATTAACCCCCAGACTGATTGCTGGATCTTCCTACAGTTCACAGACCAGGAGCTAGAGCCACTGCTAACGCTGCAAAATGGCTTCTGTGCAGCTGTTTCTTCAGCAGCTTTTTGCCCCCAGGGGAGGCAGCCACGTGTTCCCCAAATACTGGTCCCAAAGTCCATAGGGAACTAACCTCTCACTTTGTCCTAGGCATATCTGTGCTGATAATTCTGGAATCGCCACAATTGCTGGTGTTCTGGGGTTCCACCAGCCAGCTGAAGGCCCAGCCACCCTGGGGCTAAAAACCCCATGAATCTTTATGAAACTAATGTGGGGACTCCTTTGGCTGGTGCAAGTCCTGGGCTTTCCATGCCTTCCCATTACATGAAATTCTTGGCCAGATCCTACTGATCTTCTACAGGGGATTTCCCCAGTGTGTTGGAGACCTTCACTTTGTTTGTTTTACATTTGCACAGGACCAAAAACCAGGCATCTTTCCCTCTTGCTACATGAATAGCATACCTCCTTTCATTCATCCATGACCTTGAAAAGGTATTTTTGTAGTTGCTAACATTTATCCTGGCAATTTAAAGGTCTATAAAGCATTTTACATGTTCTGGCTCATTGGATCCTCCCAAAAACCCTGTAAGATAAGTGTTATTATGATCCTCCTTTTACAAGTGAGGAAACTGAAATTCAGAGAGGCAACTGATTCCCACAGGCCTGAGGCAGATTTACACTTAGTTCTTCTGACTCTACATCCAGCATTCTAGTGACTGTGCCTCCTACCCAGCTTTCTCTAACACATCTTATGTGCAAATCAGAATGCAGTATGCATCTGCCTTTTTATATCAACGGCACACATTTCAGCCCATTTACATTAAGGAATAAGAGATTTTCATCAAATACAGAGAGAATGTCCTCGCCGTGGGAGGGACATCTAGGCTAGGCAAGGTGAATGTAGTTGGTGAGATTAATGCAGACTACCCACCCTGCTTAGCCTAGATATTTTAGAGTCACCCACCCAAATCAATAAGCACTTATTAATCACCTATCATATGCCAGGCATTATGCTAGGTCTGAGGAATACAAAGACAACAATGAAACCTTCATTAACCTTCATGAGCCACTTTGTCTCAGGGAAGAAAACATGTACTCAGGTAGGAAGATATAAAGCCCATGTAGGATAAATGCATGGATAAATACTAAATTTGGGGCAGGGGAGGGGATGGCAGCTGGTGGAGGGCAGAAAAAGAAGGCTTCATGAAAAGGGGGGTGTTTGAGCTAAGCTTTGAAGGTAGAAGGGGAAAAGAGGAAGAAGATCCCAGCTTCCTCTTCTCCTTCATCTTCCCTTTAGCCAACCTTCAGAATGTGGTTGCTACTCTAAGGCACAGTTCTAAAGCACAGCTTCAAACTGAGCTGGGAAAGGACCTAGTAGATCATAGGTACTTGATAAATATTAACCAATAACCATGGCTCAGAGCCAGGTGACAGAGAGGCTCAGCATTCTTTAATGTTTAATGTCTGCTGATAATGCACTGAGGGTCCCAAGGGAGTCTTTCTCTTTACTTATCAGTGAGTATATTACTGCAGGTAATGGGAAAAACCCAAGAGGAGAATGGGAGAGAACAGAGGGTTTCTTAGTTGGGGTCCAGGCACCACTGCAGAGAAAGTTAGGATCAAGTGTGATGAGGACACTGCATAACAAGGCAGGACCAGTAGATTGGCAGGGAGAAACAGGATAGGAGTGTTAGGTCTCAGTGCTACCCTTTTTAATCATTTGTTCATGCATTCAACATTTACTAAGTACCAACTAGGAAAAGCACAATTCTAGGCACTGAGGAGATGCTACACTGAGAGAAGCCCTGGCCTCAGCTCTCATGGAGACTCCACTTTATTATTTTTATTTTTATCAAATGCTTTATTAACTTCTAGCTAACATCATTCATTTACGCAAGATTTTGAGTTACAAATTTTCTCCCCGTTTTTCCCCTACCAACCACCCCAAAACAGCAATACCACTGGATATCTCCTCCTCCAATCTGCTCTCTCCCATATCTTCTCCCATACTCCCTCTGACTTTCTAGTAAGGCATGGTGGATCTTTATGCCCCAGTGCCTGAATATCTTACCACAAGTTACATGTAAAATAATATTAAAAATTATATATATATATAATTATATATATATGTACATATATATATATATATATATATATATATATATATATATTTAAACATTTGATTTAAAACTTTTGAATTCCTTCCTTGTCACCCACCCTTACTTGGAAGATAAGCAATTAAATATAGGTTGTACATGTGTAGCTATGCAAAACATTTCCATAATGGATATATTGTGAAAGACTAACTATATTCCCTCCCTCCTATCCCACCTCCTACTTGTTCTATTCTCTACTTTGATGCTGTCCCTTTTCAAAAGTGGGTGCTTCCAACTTCCCTTCCCCCCCAGCCTGCCTTCCTTTGCACATCCCCCTTCTCATCCCCTTCCCCCCTACTCTCCTGTAGGGTGAGATACTGTATTTAGTGTGTATGTCATTCCCTCCCTAAGCCAAATTCAATGAGAATAAGGTTGACTCATTCCCATTTGCCTTCCTGTTCCCCTCTATTGTAACCATTTTCCCTTGCCTCTTCTATATGAGATAGTTTACCCCATTCTGTCTCTCCCCATCTCCTCTCATTATATTCCTCTCTCACCTCTTAATTTCACCTTTTAAGTATCATCCCTTCCTATTAAATTGGTCTTGTGACCTCTATGTATACCTGTAAACATACACACACATATGTATATATATATTTCTATTCCCTTCAACTATTCTCATACTGAGAAAAGTTTCATAAGTTAACAATTATCGTTTTTTTCAATTAGGAATATAAATAGTTCAACTTTGATAAGTTCCTTATGATTTCTTTTCCCTGTTTACCTTCTCATGCTTCTCTTGCTTCTGGTATCTGAATGACAAATTTTCTATTCAACTCTGGTTTTTTCATAAAAAATGCTCGGAAGTCCTCTATTCCACTGAATGACCATATTTTCCCCTGAAACAAAATACTCAATTTTGCTGGGTAGGTGACGGTTGGGTTCAGTCCCAGCTCTTTTGCCCTCCAGAATATCATATTCCAAACCTTTCAGTTCCTTAGTGTAGAAGCTGCCAGATCCTGTGTTATCCTGATTGTGCTTCCACAATATTCAAATTGTTTCTTCATGGCTGCTTGTAATATTTTCTCCTTGATCTAGAATTCCAGAACCTGGCTATAATATTCCTAGGAGTTTTCTTTTTGGGATCTTTTTCAGGAGGTGATTGGTGGATTCTTTCAACCTCTATTTTACCCTCTGGTTCTAAAACATCAGGGCAATTTTCCTGGAGAATTTCTTTTTTTTTCTTTTTCTTTTTTGCTTTTTGGAGGGCAATTTGGGTTAAGTAACTTGCCCAAGGTCACACAGCTAGGTTTTTGTTTGGGTGTGTGTTAAGTGTCTGAGGCCAGATCCGAACTCAGGTCCTTTTGACTCCAGGGCTGACACTCTACTCACTGTGCCACCTAGCCACCCTGGAGAATTTCTTAAAGGATTATTTCTAGGTTCTTTTTTTGATCATGGCTTTCAGGTAGTCCAATATTTTTTATCTCCTGGATCTATTTTCCAGGTCAATGGTTTCCTCAATGAGATATTTCACATTACCTTCTATTTTTTCATTTGCTTGGATCTGTTTAATATTATCTTGATTTCTCATAAAGTCACTAGCTTCCATTTGCTCCAATCTAATTCTGAAGGAATGACTCTCTTCAGTGAGCTTTTGAGATTCTTTTTCCATCTGGCAAATTCAGCTTTTTAAGGCATTCTTCTCCTCATTGCCTTTTGGAGCTTCTTTTGCCATTTAAGTTAGTCTATTTGTTAAGGTGCTATTTTCTTCAGTCAGGTTGTTGACTCTCATTTCATAATTTTCTTGCATCATTCTCATTTCTCTTCCCAACTTTTCCTCCACTTCTCTTATTTGGTTTTCAAAATCCTTTTTAAGCTCTTCTATGGCCTGTGACCATTTGTATTTTTCTTGGAAGCTTTTGGTGCAGGAGTTCTGACTTTGCTGTCTTCCTCTTGTTCCATGCTTTGATCCTTTTTGTCCCCAAAACAGGAGTGTAAAGTTGGATTGCTCTGCTTGGTTTGCTTCCTTTGCCTGCTCATGTTGCTACTCAATTTCTTGACTTTTGAGCTTTTTGCCACAGTAGAACTCTGCTACCAGATAGGGGAGCTTTGTCCCAATCACTGGTGTTTTCTCAGCTGCCAAAGGTATTAGTTGGGTGCCCTCTCTGAAGCCTCCACACACTCTGGCAAACTGTTCACACACCCCAGGACCTCCACCATAGACTGCAATCCAAGCAGGTTAAAGCAAGAGTGATTACCCCTCAGACTGGTCACTTGGTCCCCCTACAATCTGCAGGCCAGGAGCTGAAGCTGCCCCGTGGCAGGGCAGCTGCACAGCAGTGGCACCTCAGCAGCTTCTCCCTCTGGGGGATAAAGGCTGGACCCCACTCTTAAACTCCCGGTTCCCAAAGTCCACACTGCACTGACCTCTCACTTTGTCCTTAGCATCTATGTGTTGATAATTCTGGAAACTGCCACAGCTGCTGGTGATCTGAAGTCCCTCCAGCCTGTGGCTGGCTGTGGCTGCCCTGAATCTTAAACCTCTGGCTGGAGCAGGGCTGGGTTCATCTCCCAGAGTGCTGCACTGGCTACTTCCTGCTGGCCTGCTGGGCTGTCCTCAGTGGGAGGTTATCTTCTCTCTGTCATTTTGTGGGTTCTGTAGCTTCAAAGTTTGTTCAGAGTCATCTTTTACCTGAATTGGAGAAGGTGGGAGCTGGAGCCCCGTGGAAGTCCTATTTTTACTCCACCACCTTGACTCCTCCCTGAGCCCCCACTTTAGAATAAGGATATGATATAAGCACAGACACCTATAATAGTCCCAGTATTTCAGGACCTCAGAAAGCTCTTTAGACTAGTTGATAATCAGCAGTATCAGGTGGATTCAGCTGCTGGCAACTGAATCACCAACAGCACCTGCCTCTTCTTGGCCAAGGGAAGTGTGACTGCCTTCTAAGGTATGGAGTCAGAAGCTGACCCAGTACGAGTTCCAGCTGGTAACAAAACTGAGCAAATTCTTGGACTAGCCTCTGTTCTCTAGAGACTAGATGTCAGTTTGGTTTAGTAATGGCTTAAGTATTGACCTTGGGCATTAGCCTTTGGAAGTACTACCTGAGCCTGGACGTAATATATGAAATTGTAGAAATCTCCCATGTTCATAGAACCATCCATTACAAGTGCCTAATGACTTAGAATCAAGGCAGAACTTCTAACTAAAAAGTAGAAATCATTTTGCTGATCTAACAGACATGGAAACACAAGGACAATCTACTCATTTTGTGACTTCCTCCACTGATCTTCCAGTGCCCCACACATGATATTTCAGCAAGATCTCATTCCAGGAGCAACTCAACTTTTCCAGTGGTTCTCTTTGAGTCCAGATGGATGTGCAGTGCGGTATCAAGGAAAGATCTGGGAAGCCTCTATTCTGAGTCAAAGAACTTAGGGGCCTTCCTGAAGGTCCCTTGAGTAGCAAGTGTCAGGGGTGGGATTTGAGTTTACCTGATTCTAAATCTATAAGCATTCTCTTCAGTGCCCCATTTCCTGGGCAGTAGAGAAGAAAGAACATTATGAGCTTTCAACTGCTTGGTTGGGGGAAGCTATTATGGTGATTGTAGGCATTCTTTAGTCCAAACATAACAATCTTCTTCAATAATACTGCAAGGACCTGTGATTTTACTGTGTGATGATATTCCCCATGCTGGAGGAAATCACTGCCCTTCTGTGACCAAGATGATGATTTCACAGATATGACATGACTGAAAAATCCATCAGCTTAGGGCCAACTTACTGACAAGCCCCTCAGAGTTTAGCTGGAGTGGGGGTCCTTGGACAGCAGGTCCACAATCCATCCCTTGAACTAGACTTAAAGCCTTCTCAGTGTAGGCTGGTTGGCCAGGGTTTGGGAGCCCACCACAATGGGGTAATGGGGAAGGACATTAGTGGAGGAAGACTTGCAATTAATCAACACATAGTTAATGGGGGAGGAAGCATGGCCTAGTGGATAGAGGACTGGGCTGGGAGTCAGAAAGATCTAGATCAAAAACTGCCTCTGTGTCTGGGTAAATCAATGAACCTCTCCAGACACTGGAGGACTTAACTAATACATTTCAGAATGGTTGATTCACAGCAATCTTCATCAATCAGTTCATCAATGAGTATTAATAAGTTCTTACTATGTACCAAACTCTGTGTTAATTGCTGAGTATACAAAGGATAAAAAACCACGGTCCCTGGCCTCAAGAATCTCACATTCTAAGGAGAGAAGCAACATGCAAACAACTCTGTGTGTGTGAGTGAGTGTGTGTGTATTTGAGTGTGAGTGTGTATATGTGTGAGTGTGTATATGTATGTGGTGTGAGTGTGAATGTGTGTGAGTGTATGTGTGTGTGGTGTGAATGTGTATTGTGTGTGATGTGAGTGTGTGTGTGTATTCTAGGCATGGGAAAAGAACAAAAACCACAGATCCTTCTTTTATCTCTGTAGGTGTTGGCAGTTGTGTCAGATTCTTCTTGACCCTCTTGTAGTTTTCTTGGCAAAGATACTGGAGTGGTTTGTCATTTCCTTCTCTAGCCCATTTTACAGATGAGGACACTGAGAAAAGCAGGCTTAACTGACTTGCTCAGGATCACACAAGTAGGGAGTATCTGAAACTAGATTTGAATTCAGGTCTTCCCGACTCCAGGCCATGGTGCCACCTAGCTGCTGTCTTATCTGGGTATTTATTAAATGCCTGCCAATCTTGACATTGTGCTAGGCACATTGACAGGCATGCGTATAACCTCTTTTCTTGGTCACCTGTAAGGACCCTAAGAAAACCATACCATTAACCCATTTGTAAACAGGACTGATGTCACATGACTATTTAACCAGAGGCAGCCTATCTCAAGAAACTAAATATCCCCAAGTGATGAGAGTTTCTTCCTCCAATGGGATTCAGGCTGGACCAAGCTAATCTCAATATAATAATAATAATGGCGGTGATGATGATGATGGTGCTGGTGATGAAAACATTTAAACTGGGAAGGATCCCTTTTGTACTGAGATTTTATAACCCTTTACAGCCTTGTTTCAAAGAGATTCAGTCATGTAAGTTAAAAAAGTATTATTTTGCCAGTAAGATTTTAAAGGGCTTAAAATTATGACTGAGGTTTCTGAGGTCTCCGTTCTAGCAGAAGGCAAATGGGGCATTACTTTAGGGGAACCAAAGCCCCAAGATCATCTAGTAGGCATTCCAGTGAGAAAGGGACAGAGAGAGAGATTCAGAGAGACAGAGAAACAGAGAGATAGAGACAGAGACAGAGAGGAAGTGTCAAGTAGCAGACTTACATTTCTGTTCCCAGTTTGTTCTTATATTCCCAGCACATAGCCTCATGCTTTGCCCATTAATAAATGCTTTGGGGAATAGATTGCATTTAAAATTACCCGCTAAGTATTAATGGTACTCCTTCTGCATATCGGTTTCTGGGCTAGGTGCTGGCAGAAGTAGAGATATTTAGTGCCTTGGGATGATCTGAATTACCCTGTCCTCAGTGAGCTTACAGGTTAGCTGAAGGGAGAGGCAAAGCTAGTCAGTCACCACAGGGCAGAAAAGAATCCAGCATAAAGGCACACAACACAATGGGAGTTCAGAGGGGTAAGAATTTTTCTTTTCCTGTGGGTTGAGAAGAAAAGACCAATTCAGGGTCGTCTCTATAGGGATGCAAGACCCTAGGATGGTCACACCCTGCAAGGATCATGCTCCAACTCCACTCCCCTCTCCCCTCCAACATGTTTATAAAGGAGAAAACAGATTGAAGGGACATTAAAAACAGCCTGGACCTATGGAAATTCAAAAGACCCTTGAGGAAGACAAACTTTTGTTTCAGAAGGACCCTCCAACCATGGTGTAATCCATTACTAAGGAATAGAAGTCTTGCTACTTTGTCTTAGTGCTAAGTAGGAGGTGTTACAAAGTCCTCCTGGACAAAAGTCTGGGGAGAACATGAAAGAAGGCTAAGGTACAGTATAAAGAGCATTTTGAGCCAGAGGACCGGAGATCCAGCCCTGCCTCCCTACTTCAGGAAATTACCTAATTTCCATGGGACCTCTGTTTACGTATGAGAGGTTCCAAAACTCAGTTTCACAAGTATGAGAGGAGGGAGGCAGGACCACACAGTAGTTCCTCTGGAAAAGGTCTAGGAATTTTCATGGAGTACCAGCTCAACAGGAGTCAACAGTGTGATTGGCATCCCCACAGATTACTGTGGTCTTAGATGCTGTTAAGAGCACAGTGTCCAGGGCATCAATCCTCCTGTTTCCTGCCCTTGTCAGACCACACCTAGAGCATGCCATTAAGTGATGGCTGCCAGATTTTAGGAAGGATGTCAGTGATCTGGATACAGTCCAGATTGCCTGATCCAGATGAGGACTGTGATAGAAAAAGGTCAGCTGAAGGAAGAGAAGATGTTCAGCTTGAACAAGAGAAGACTTGAGACTGCTCCTTTCCAGCACTGCAAGAGCTTTCTCACCCAAGGACCATTAAGATTGGTTTGGTTTTTGCCCCGGGGGCAGAACTAGAAACAAAGTAGTAGCAGTTGTAATGTGCTTGATCTGGCCTTCATATTTCAGGAAATATTTTCTACAAATTATAGCCACACCAGAGTGGAGTGATCAGTGAGATCTCTTCCAAACTGGAGCTTCTGTGACCTTGTGAAAATAAAGGGATGGGGCCAGAAGATGTCTCAGGTTTCTTCCAGCTCTTCCGCCAAGGACCCATTTTCTTTTTTTGGCTTAAGAACCACCCAAGAAAGGGTTGACCTGCCAGTCTGGGACTCCATGTCTCTAGCTCCAATTCCCCCTTTTTTCTAACTTTCCTTTTTTTTTTTCCAAATAAACCTCTATCCTTCTCAGTTGACTACAACAGGACTGAACAACAACAGAAAGTTTCAATCCTGCTCCATCACGGGGTCTCTACATAAATTTCTCACAGATCTGTTTGATAAAGGGACTTGGTGACTAATTAGCAATGAACACATTTTAGCTTTCAGACTTTTCATTGTTATTAAGCAAGGGACTCAGCCATCAAAACTCCCCATACAAGACAATGATGAGTCTGGAAGCGAAGCCTTTTTGAAATTCTAGCAGTTCTGGTATTTAATAAGAAACATCAAATACTAATTTCAGCCCAATTTACTTTTTATTATCTATTCATCCACAAAGATGTGGAGAGAAGGGAAGGTCAATAGTTGCTGGGGAGAAGAGGTTGTATGGGAACCATGTAAGAAATTAGAAATTACAGTCACCCATTTCTCTATGTGGTCAGAAGCTCATGGCCTTAGCACTAACTTAGAACTAACTTGGGGGGTAGTCCAAAGCCTTTATTACATTGATGAAGAAACTGAAGCCCAGAGAGCTCAGTCAGTCTGCCCAAGATCACACAAAAGTGACAGAATTAGGATTCAGCCCAGGCACTCAGACTCTAAACTCAATGCTCTTCCCACTGTACAAGGCACCTCCTTGTGCATTTTTTAAATTATGTAGTTGAATGGAACTGCAGGACCAAGGCTACAGGTGACCTTCAAATCATTACTCCCCAAATTCACAATGACCCATTCAGAACCTGTGAAAACACACCACGAAGTCCTAAACTCCTTTCCCACAAAGGGCATTGGGAAATCATGATAGACAAAGGAGCTCTTAGCAGCTCTAGGTGTGAATGAAGGAGGAATGACTACTCTGCTTGGCTAAATCAGATTCAGAAGATGTGACCTCCAAATGCATTTGGAGAGGAGCTGGAAGGTTTCCCCTGATCTGGATATTAGTCTCTAGTTT
Source organism: Gymnobelideus leadbeateri (assembly GCA_011680675.1). NCBI lineage: Eukaryota > Metazoa > Chordata > Mammalia > Diprotodontia > Petauridae > Gymnobelideus > Gymnobelideus leadbeateri. The sequence goes on along the minus strand of WOXC01008637.1, from coordinate 775,653 downwards.
GGGCAGGAATCAAAGGCTCTCCCTTTTTGCATTTAAGAAGGATAAATTACAACTAGGGAGTGGTGACGAGGTGACTAGACAACCAATTAGTGATGGTTGGTTAGAGTAGGCTAGTTTGACATTTTTTGTGAATGCTTTAGGCCCCAGGTTCTAGGATCCACCAAGATCAAGAACAAGAACTGAAGAGGATCTCTGGGGCCATCTTATTTAATGCCAGCATTGCAGAGATAAGGAAACTGAGGCCCAGAGAAGTGAAATGATTGACTAGTCCAAGGTCACACAGGTAGTGTCACACACACCTAGACCTTAGGTACTCTGATTACAGGGTCAGTGTTCTTTTAGTCCTACACACACACACACACACACACACACACACATTCACACAAACACTCACACATACACAAACACCCCTCAAGGATATGAGTGTATGACCCTGAGGACAACAATAAAGCATGTCTCTTTTCCCAGCTCTATCCCATGAGGATGAGATGGCCTGGGAATGCCCAGTATCAGTTCATCATCCATGTTGTGTTACTCCCAGAGTGTACGTAAGGAGGAATGAAATAATCAGCAGGTTGTGTAGACAAATTAGTCATTTTGTCCAGCAGCAAAGTAACATCACCAGAAAATGTGAATGGCCCAGGGCCAACTCCCACATGTACCCTGGTATGCCTGTTCCCAAGGCATGAACTTCCATAGCTTGTCTATGCTTCCAACTGAGAGACTGAGTATTTGCAAAAGGGCGTCCCCCACGTTTCTGAGGGAGAACATTTTAAAGCTATTTTCTTACTCTGGTATTTCACTAAATGCCTTTATTTGTGCTCTGCATAATGAAAGGAGATACATTAGTGGAGGACCACACATTATAGTTCTGAGGGCGTGTAGACCCACAATGTACCTTGAATACAAGGAAGCTCTTATGGGGGGGGGCAGGTGCTTCACATAAAGCAGAATGTGAGTTCCTTGAGGGAAGGGACTGTTTTGTTCTCCTATTCTCAGCACCAGCGGTACCAGCTTGCATGTAGAAAGTGCCCCCCCCCCAAAGTGTTTGTGGGTTTGAATTGAAATAGGAAACTTTTTCCAGTGGTTAGTCAGTCACCATTTTCTTCCCCAGGTGCAGAGCTCTGGGGTCAGCTTCTCACCTCATTCTAGCAAGCGGCTTAAATGTGCCCAGCTGCCTGGGACAGGGTGGTGGCCTCATGGAGGAGACCCCACAGAGGTTCTTTAGCCCAGACTCTAGAAGAAAATGAAAAATTGGGCTCCTTTATCTCTCTGATTTCCTTCCTGATTCTCTCCTGAATGTTCACTAAATTGGGCTTTCGTTTCAGAGCTGCACAGAAAAAGCCCCTCATTTAGAGACAGGCCAGCCACCCAACTCAGAAACCTCTCTCCAAAGGAAGTCAAATAAAAGTTGACTGGAAGTGGGAGTGGGTGGGTGGGGGACTGAAATCCTTTTATTTTCTAGAAAAAAAAAACTATTATGTAGAGAACAATCTTCAGGTATTTGAGGAGGCTTTCACTGGTGACAAGACCTCAAATGTATTCCAAAAGCTAGATTTATAAAAAAGAACAGAGACATGTGATCCTGTGATCTACCACAGGAGGGAGTATCCATGATGATGAGATCATTACATCACTGTCATGCAATAGAAGCATACTCTGCAGAATGTTTGATCTCACTTTGAGTCACAGATAACCCTATGACTGAAATGCTCTGGATAGTGTCATACCCATTCTACAGATGTGGAAGCTAAAACTCAGAAAGAAGGGGTTTTTCAACTAACAAGTATTGGAAAAAGGATTTGAACTCACGTCTTCCCCACCCCAAGTCCAATACTCTTCTGTTTTGCCACAACCAGATGAAAGCCTGTTGGGCAGGCACACTCCCAGGACACGTGTGGGGAAAGGGAGAGGTCTGGGAGGCTGCTAGATGTGACTCCATCTCATTATGCCTGTCTTAGAATTGGTGCCATGAGCCCTGGCAGGCACGGTTGTTTCCCATTTGTCAAAGGAGGTAGGTGAGCCGGTGAGTAGGTGGAGAACCTAGAGAGAGTGAGGGATTGAAAAATGTGAAGAGGGGAGGAAATTAGATCCTATTCCAAATGTCTGCATGCATCTTATTTTAATGTGCTACAGTCTTTTAATGGACTTCCTCCCCCTCTGTCTCTCTCTGACTCTCTCTCTGCCTGTGTCTATCTCTCTGTCTCTGTCTCTGTGTGTGTGTGTGTCTCTCTCTCTCCCTCCCTCTCTCTCCCTCTCTCTCTCTCTCTCTCTCTCTCTCTCTCTCTGTCTCTGTCTCTCTCTCTTTCTATCTCTGTCTCTCTCTGTCTCGGTATCTGTCCTTCCTCTCTCTCCCTCTCTCTCTCTCTCTCTCTCTCTCTCTCTCTCTCTCTCTCTCTCTCTCACACACACACACACACACACACACACACACACACACACACACACACACACACGGATATAGTGGCATTCTTAAACCTTACCTGTGCTGTGCTTTGAGCTCTTAATTAATTGCATGGCTATGAGGAACTCTGTCAAAAAATCCAAGTATTAGAAGCCACCTTTGCCTAGAGCAAAGGATGATCTCTGTGTGCCTGTTGCTTCTAAATCTCCCACTCATTTTTGGTTGCTTTCATATTGATAAGATGAAGTGTCCCATTATGGGAAAGAACCAAAGGGATTCATTACTTCTGGTCCCTCCTCCCCCGCACCCCTCACCCCCTCCACAAGACCCATCCCAAAAGGCTTCTTGCAGAAATGCAGCTTCTTCTCAGACCTGTGTCAAGAATCTCTGTCTGCCAGCCCTGCCAAAAGAGTTGCCTTCCTGGAGCCGCTGTTCAAACACAGCTCTCCCTCCTAGTGCACAAGCTACTTCAGGGTGACCTTGAGGGAGATGCTGCCTCCCTTCTCCCTTGAGCTCCACAACACAGTTAATGCTACAGACGTGTGCTTCTAATAGAAAAACCATCACAGTGCCTAAAAATTCCATGGAAATACAACAGTGTCCAGAATGCAGACGCCATTTTCAATGCTACTTTTATGGCCAGGAGATGAATGCTTTTGCATGCCAAGAAATTCCATATTTACATTTCCAAGCTTCCCAATTTCCTTTGGGAACAAGACCTCCAACCCTGCAGGCTATCTACTGCTCCCAAGGGCACAGGACACAGCCTCTTATCACCTCCCTTTTTTAGCTCCTGTTTTTCTGCCCTTTGAATGTTGGCCAAGTGCTTTGCATGTTATTTTGTCAGAGCCTCACAACTCTGGGAGGTGGGAGCTCTCATTATCTCAATTCTCCAGATGAGGCAGACAGAGGTTAAGGGACTTGTCCAGGATCACACAACTCATTAAATTTTTAAGGTCAGATTTGAACTCGGCTCTTTCTGACTCCAGGCCTCAGCATCAGAGATACAATTTGAACTCAGGTCCCCCTCACTTAAATCCCAGCACTCTCTCCAGCATCCCTTCTAGCCTAAGTCTTGGCAAATGAATATGTAACCAGATGAATCAGTCCAGTCTTTGGGAGGAGAGGCAAGGTGAGGTGTTGGCAGGTGGGACCACCTTGGGAAACCCCAAAAGGCTACACTGGGCAGCCCTACACTGGGCAGCCCAAGGGTAAACCTGCCTGGTATCTACATCAGTGCTGTAGAGTTAAGAGAGGCCATTTCTCACAATGAAGAAAATATTATCTGAGCTGTCATCAGTCTGTAGACTGAAGAAAGCTGCTGAGAGGGAATCAGGTTGCATTACTGAAGCCGTGTAGCGGGAAAGACATTAATTTGAAAACTGAGCTATTTGTAAATGGGCCCCACGCTTTACTTATGGGTGTCTGGGCAGTCATGCCCTGAACCCTCCTTAGAGTTTTGGAGGTGGGGCATTGGCATTAAAAAATTTAGATTGTCAGCCCCATTAAAATGTAAGTTTCTCGAGGGCAAGGCTCCTTTGCCTCTTCTCTCTATCTCCAGCACCCTGCTCAGGGATGCTTGTTGAACTGAGACTTTGGTGACCTGTCAACTCAATGGATTAATAGTGTGATCTACAGCCCCCAAGGTCATGTACTCTGGGGGCTGCATCTAAAGAGGCACAGGCATCAGGAAGCTGAAGGTTATGTCACTTCTATATCCAGGAGGCCCCAGTCAGATCATAACCAGGGCAGTATGTTCAGCTCTGGGTGCCAGGATATTTAGGAAGGTGTTTGATAAATTAGAGACTGTCTGGAAGAGCTCAGCAGCATGGCCAAGGGCCTTGAGGGCATGTCATATGGAGAGTTGTTGAAGCAACAGATCACATTTAACTAGGAGAAGGGAAGGCTTGGGCAAGGAGGGGCACAAAGTGGGGAGGGCATGGCTGTCACATGGAAGGAGACTGACTCAGGAGTCTGTAGATCTGGGGATGAATTTGACTAGGCCTTGGGTACTCACTCTCTCAACCCCACTAAGCTTCAATTTCCTCACCTGTAAAATGAAGGCATTGCATCGGATGGCCACTGGAGTCCCTTCTGGATCCATGATACTATAAATTGTGAAGAGGTAGATTCCAATTAATTGTGAGGAAGAACTTTCTCAAAATTGGAGCTGTCCAAAAATGGAATGGATTTCCCTTACAAGAGAAACTGTTGCACAAATAAATGAAAATCATTTATTAAGCCCTTACTGTGGACCAAGCACTGGTCCAAGTGCTAGGGATATGAATCCAAAAGAACAGACAGTCCTTGCCCTCAGGGAGCTTACATTTCAATAAAAATGGGGGGGTAAGTCGGGGAGGGCACCTGGAAATTCATGAGTGGCCAAGCCCTTTCTGTAAACAAGGGCATTGTTGCTATTATTATCATTCTTAGGTGGAGAGGTGAATGAAAAGTGGTAGAAAAGATAATCAGTCAGTAAGTCAATCAACAAGCAGTTATCAAATGCTCACTTCACACTGAATATTGTGCTAAGTATTGGGGAATCCAAAGCCAGACAAAAGCACAATCCTTGCCCTCCAGCAGCTGCCATTTGAATGGGGGAGATAACATGCAAATGCTTATGTCATACACGATATATATATGGTGAAAATGGAACAGCGTTCGAACAGGGAAAGGCCTCCTGAAAAAGCTGATTTGAGCTGAGGATGGAGGAAGCCAAGTAAACTGGGAGACAGAAGTAAGGAAGGAGAACAGTCCAGATAGGAGAAAAGGCATGAAGTCCAAAGATGGAGCATCTATTTGAGGATCAAAGTAGAGAGTGCAGCTGGATCTCAGAGGAGGGGTCAGCCGGTTCTACCTCCCTGGCTTGGTGTGAGGTTCAAATGAGCATTGTCCAAATGCCTGCTTGGAATCCAAAGCCCTTCACAGCATTTCTAGAACCTAGCCCCTTCCCACCCCTCACACACATGCTCCTCTGCCCAGGGACCCTCACTTCCTGGCACAGAACATTCCTTCAGGTCTCAGGTAAAGTCCCAGCTTCTTCACAGAAGCTTTCCAAGTCCTGCCTCCTGTCTGAGACAGCCCTAGTCTATCATGTGTCCATCTTGTTCATTCATAGTCCTCTGCATGTTGTCCCCCAATAGCTGTGAGATCCTTGAGAGCCAGGACTGTCATGTCCCAGTGCTTAGCACGGTGCCACACATTAGGTGCCTAGTAAATGCTTGTTGACCATCTGACTGTTTGCTCCTCCTTCCTGCCTGGAGGACTTCAAGCAGAGGCTGTGACCCTTCTCAGGGATGTTCATGTGAGGGCTCTTAGGGAGCACAGGATGGTCTAGAGGCTGTCAAAGTATTTTCCAGAATTAGATTCTAAATTTGATGTCTGGGCCATATGCAGAAATTCCCAGATCTGTTCATGGGAAAATGTGCAGACCTCTCATGCCCTTCTGTGAAAAGGAGCCCCATCTTACCTGATTAATCTGTCAGGTCTTGTTAGAATGGAGCTGCAGACTTGGAAAAATTAGCGGTGAGTAGAACATCCAAGAAAGTGTGCTTCCATCATCACATTAGCCAGACCTGTTACATAACAAGGAATTTATGAATATTTCCAGCCACTGAGATGCGCAGCCAGCTGGGGACATCAGTGGCTTTATTGGATGGAGAAACGGCTTCATTTCAGGTTTCCTGGAGACACGACTGAGCTGAAGGCCATTCAGAGAACACAAAACCCAAGACTGTCAGTGCAGTCTCCGTGACATCAAGCACCCTACAAGCATTTATTAAGGGATTGCTATGTGCCAGGTGGGTGCTGCCTTTGGCGTTGGAGATCCAAAGGAAAAAGCTACCTCAGTCCCTGCACTCAGAGATCATATAGTCTAATGAGGAGACGATGGGATGTGTGGCTACACGTAAGAGCCAGCCAAAGCACAGAGACAGTTACCTTAGAGGGGAACATCACATTAGCTGAGCATGGTCTGCTCTTGGTGAAGCCAGGATAGCTCCTGTTGATCACCGTTTTCTTTTCTCAATGTTAGATGCCTTCCCTTTGACTTGGGCTTGAGTTTGCCCTGTGTGGATCTTGATTGAACAGTGTTTGCATATGGTCTCTCATTTATCTAGATATTCTGGAACCCTCTCTTTAATAGAATTGTATCAGGAACCAAAGATGAGCTCACTGACTTGCAGATTCTTTTCTTTGTTGAAGGCCCTTTGCCAGGCCTGTGGAAATGTCTAGGCACAGGCATCTCACTCCCCTCCTTATCTCTTTACTTTTCTTAACTGTCAACTCTTAGTCATTCTCAGTCTTGATCTCTCTGGTCCAAAGGTCTTTCTTCTTAATTGAGAAAACTGAAGTCCAATTAGAGTTGCCCAGTCTAACCTTCCCTCTCTTTCCGATCTACTGATCTTAGTTCTGGACACCTGCACCATCTGGTTTTTTCCATTCCTGTTCTCAGACTGCAGTGTCATGAAAGCTGATTTCATGCCCTGTCATTTTGTGGGGCCTAGCTTCAACTGGGCCCTGGCAGAGCTCAGCAGTCTTCTTATTCCGTGGTTTTGATGTCCTTCCTCAGACTTCTCTCTGTAAGGACCCAGCTCCTCTCCCAACTCCCATTTCCATACTTGTTGTTCAGTTATTTTCCAGTCATGTTTGACTCTTCATGACCCCATTTGAGGTTTTATTGGCAAAGATAGCAGAATAGTTTTCCATTTCCTTCTTGAACTCATTTTACAGATGAGGAAACTGAGGCAACAGGGTTAAGTAATTTGCCCACAGTTAGATAGCTAAGTGTGAACTCACAAAGAGGAGCCTTCTTCCATCCCCTGCACCACCTAGCTGCCCTCCCCTCCCCCAATTTTAGAGCAGATGATTTAGCCCCTTGCTTCACCAGAAGGCCAAAGCCCTCTGAAAGGATTCCTTCCATTACCATTCACCAGTCCTCATAGAACCAGCCAATCTTTTCAATTCCCACCTGTTCCTGGGACATTCCTGGGATTCTCTTCCTGATCGTTTCCATCTTTTGGCTTCCTTCCCGCCTGCATGAGGACATTTCCAGGCCTCCTTCATAGGTGCCTTCCCTCTGAGATGAGCTTGAGTTGATCCTGTGTTGATCTTGATTATACAGAGTGTTTACACGTGGTCTCTCTCATGTAACAGTGAGTTCCCCAAAGGCAGGTTCTGATTTTTGCTTTTCTGTCTCCCCAGCACTTTGCTGAGCCCCCAGCACAGAGTAAACACTTGCCAAATGCTTATTGACTTCATTTGTTGATCTTGAGATGATTGAATCCCCTTTCTCATTGCTTACTCAATCCTAAAGCCCTGGTGGTTTTTGCCCCCTTGTGCCAGTGAATAGAAAGCACAGGGTTTAGTCAGTGCTATTAACACTGGCCTTAGAATCAGAAAGACCTGGCTTTAAATCCTGCCTCAGACATGAATGAGTTGTAAGACCCTAGGTAAGTCACTTAGCCCTTCTCAGACCCGTTTGTTCATTTACAAAGTAGAGTTAATCATAGTGCCTATCTCTTGGGCTGTTGGGAGTATTAAATGAAACACTCTATGCATGTGTTTGTCAAACCCTAAAGTGCCACATAAATCTGAGCTGCTGTTATGATTACTGAATCCACTTTCTCCAAGGTCACTGTGTCTTCACACAGCACACCCTTCATGCTTGTTCCCTAAATTTCGTTTAATTTTTACTATGGGAGGCAGGTGGCCACTGAAGAGGAAAAGAGCAGCGTTCCTTCAGTGATGTAAATGAATCTGTTTGCCTCATTCACATGCTCAGTCATTAGCAGTGAGGGTCTGCCCTCCGCTCATGGGGGCCACCTTGTTTCTCGCTCTTTACTCCCACAAAAAACTCGGCTACAAATATGTCGGTGTGCCTTTCTTTTGCCCTTGGTCTCCTTGACAGTTATGTCTAGAGCTGGAATCTCTAAAGCCAAGGCTCCAGACCTTTCACTCTGGTTTTCTATACTCAGTCTCCTCCCTCCTCCTGCCTCATGTGTTTATCTCTCTCCCCCTTCCTGCCTCAGTCTTTCTCTCTTCTGAGCAAAGAGGATGACAGGAAATGAATGAATAAAAAAGCATTTGTTAAACACTTCCTTTGTCAATCAACAAGCATTGATTTAGCATTTACTACCCAGGCACTATACTAAGGGCTTGGTGCCTGCAAACACTGAACTCATAATCTAAGGGGGGGAATGGATCTATTAAGAGAGTCATAGCTAGAAAGGAGAGTTCTGGTCAGGGAAGTCAACAGTGTCCATAGATAGAACCATAGCAGATTGGGTGACAAATCTTTTCCATGAACAGAAGTACTGACTTGATTACTGTTCCCAGATTAAGAGGACAGAAGCCTCCTGAGGGGAGGAAAGAAGAAACATGTTGGTGACAGCATGGGAGAAAGTGAAGGACTCTGGGGAGCACTGACAACACACACACATATTGATGTGCATGTAACATTTGTGTACATACAGACATAGACACATGTGTATAATACACCAGCATGTACTATATTGACCCCATTGAAGACTTATTTTGAATTTTGAAAGTTGCCCTTTTGGAATGGATCTCCATGATCATGGTGACATCATTCTGATAAATGGATTCACTTCTAGCAACAGAAGAAACCATTTGAAATCATGGAGGTCGAATATCAGGAACCTTGGACTTGAGAGCAGCAGGCTGAGATCTGGGGGCAGTGTCTAGTATTTACCCTGTGCCTGACTTTGGACAAGCCCCTGGTCTTATCTCTCAGATAATCTTGGTTTTATTTTTACAGTCTTCCTCCAAGGACTACTGGGAGCGTCGGGTTGGTAACATAGCTGGTTATTATTCCTAACCATCTACAAGTAGCAGCAATAACAGTGAATTTTTAAAATCCTACTTCCTTTAGAAACAGGGAGTGGATTCTTGGGACTGACAATTTGCAGAACATTGAGATTCATTTGCGCTGAGTCCCAAGCTCTTGGGCTGCTGGTGCCTGTGTGCACATGTGGGATGAAGAGCTCTCTGACAGCACAGCCCATGCTCTTACATCACTTCTCTGAGCTGGAGCTAAAAGAGATGGGAAAGGCTGTTGGTATTACAAGGTAATACCCATGTTTGGCAATGTCATCCATCAAACAGACCTACCTTGAAAGATGAACAGACAATTAAAGGAACATTTTACCCTGAGCAAGGACTGAGCGTCTCACTCCAAGGCACACATCTGCTCCGTATTGAGATGAATCCAGCTCCTGGTTGAGCACCAGTCCTGGTAACTAGGAAAAATGACAGTTTCTAACTCTTCCCACCCTCCTCTAATGGGATGTCGCGTGTGAATGATGTCTTCTGCTTGGACGCAATGCTTCCTATAAGAAGCGCCCCCCACAATGTGCATCTTGGTCATATTTAAAACCGGAGGCCGGTGAGTGTTTAAAGGGAAACCAGAGTGTCCAACATTTTCACAGCATCTTTCTGTTCATTGGAAGAATGTGGTGAAAATGGTCCTGCGGAACCTATCTGGGGTAGGTTTAAAGCAGTCATTCCTTCCTGCTCACAGCCTTAGCAGAGTGGGAATACTAACTACTCTATGAACAGTTAGGCTGCTGTTCCCCAGCTAGAATGGGTGCCTCGTCTCCCATCTGTGCATGCCTGGCACAGGCTGCGACTCCTTGGTCTGCTAGCTGTTCCCTTTGAGCCTAGGTGAGCCTGGAATTCTCTTCCTTTTCATCTCTGCCTCTAGAAAGTCCTCATTTCTGGCCCTTCCCTGATTGTCTGTAGCTATCTGGTACTGACCCCTCCTAAAACTACTCTGCATATGTTTGAGGTCTCTATATCTGTTTATATATTGGGTTTTCCCCTTGAAGACAAGGAGCTGTGTGGTTTTTATCTTTGTTGTCCCAGCAGCTGGTCACTTTAATCCATATGCACTTATTAGGCACCTACTATGTGCAGAGCAATGTGCCAAGGGCTCAGGATTCAAAGAAGGGAAAAACAAAACAAATAAAAGACAAAAGACTATTGTTTGCACAGTCTCTGGCTTGGGGAGGCTATTTAACAAACGTTTGTTTTACTGCTGGTGGAGACCATGATGTGTGCAGAAAGCAACTTTGGCCAGACCTGGACGGGCATTTCACAGTGTGACTTTAAAGCTCTCCCTGCTGTAATATTTAATTAAGGACCAGCTGTCAATGCTGCTGTTTTCCTAATTAAAGCAACATTGGGTTTACACACACGTGCACGCACACACACACTCACACAAAACACACTCACACATGCACACACATATACTACACACATGCACACACACACAACACACTCACACATGCACACACACATACCACACACATGCACACACACACTCACACAAAACACACTCACACATGCACACACATATACTACACACATGCACACACACACAAAACACACTCACACATGCACACACACATACCACACACATGCACACACACACTCACACAAAACACACTCACACATGCACATACATATACCACACACGCACACACACACACACACACCATGGACGTTTTCTAGTCTAAGCAGAAATAACAGACAGGAACCAGTATATTTCCTTTGAATTGATAACCTGTCTAGAAATATGTTTTCCAAAAGGAGAAAAAATTGTCACTTTTAGCTTGGTGCACCTTCAAATTTATATCACTGGCATGACATTGATTTGCTATGGACCCCAGATCAATGCCACCCACACGATCATGGCCTCCCACTTCCTAGCCTGTCCATAATCCCTAGGATGGGCCCTAGCAGTCTGGCAAGGTCCCATAGTGAGTTCTGAGCAAATGCTTCTGACTGATTAGTTACTAGGGGAGATAATCTCTCTAGACAGATGCTCCCTAGGATCTGGGGCCAATGGGACCTCTGGAAATTCATCTGATTTCCTCTCACAAAGCTGACCAGAGACAGGCATGTTTCCTGGCTTACTTGTCTGCTCTGCTGACTGTAGACAGTATTTGGAAGACACCTTGTTGAGCCTTGACTTGCAGTGTCTGGGCCTTCTGAGACTGAATAGTTTCCCGTTATTCAGGGGCTAATGGAACCAACCATGAATGAATGAATGTGAATGCCTCTTAAGAACTGAGGAATACAGAGGATTCAGAGAAGCCTAGAAAGACTTGTAAGAACAGATGCAGAATGAGTGTGTGATGCCTGCAGGAGCAGAACCATTTATGTGTTGACAGAGCCTAGAACTCAGGTCTGAGCAGCAAATGACAGTGCTTTTGAGCACCTGCTTTTGAGTGCCAAGAAGTCGTGGAAAAGAGAAGCAGAAGGAAGTGGGCAGGGCCGATGCTCTGGTCTCGTCAGACTGTGCTTTTTGTTCTTAGGAAAGAAGACAACGACTCAGGGAAGAGGTGGTCGGTGTAAAAGATATCCAGAAAAATGAGCATTGATATAAATATTTTAAATGCACAAAAGGAAATAAAAATAATTCAGGAGAGACAAATGGAATGTTTTATTAATACCTTGTCAAATTGTATCTACATACATATATATCTTAAAAACAAGATGAATATAACCAATTCACAGCTCCTCACACAGCCCTTATTCTATTTTTGTGCTGCAATGTTGTTGACAATTCCCTTCTCTATCCCTGCCTCAGTGTAGCAGAGGGGTGTGTGCAGCTCAATGGAGCCATGAGCTATGACATTCGGGGTTACTCATCACTTTAAAAAGACAACTTCAAACAGAGGTTCAACTCAGAAAAAAGAAATGCTTGTGGGGGGATCTGCACATTTTAACTTAATGATATAGACACAGACAAATGTCGACTCCCCCATTACCTATGTGCTATATGTATGTGTATACACACATATCCACATACACACATATTTACACATACATATGTATATGTATTATGTTCTTTGATTTAACTGGTACAGGGGATGAAATAACAGGGGAAAATACCTTTTCCTAATGATAATTGGCAGCTCTTCTATAATTTATAGCCTTAAGAGCTTGGGGACAATGAGAACTCTTGTGATTTGTTCAGGGTCATATTGCCAGTGTGTGTCAGAGTAAGGACTCGGACCCAGATGGTTCCAGCTTCAAGGTCAGTCCTTGAGCCCCTCTTTCTCACTGAGAAATAGATGCAGAGACAGAGAGGGATAAAGAAAGACAAAAACTGTGATTTTCTGAGCACTTGAACATGTCTTTTTCTCATTGGTATGAGGGTTCATTCCCTAATATGGACCATAGCTCTCCCAATCTTTCATATCCTGAGCAATCCCTCCTTCACTTTCTAAATCTCCTCCACAGAGATGCTGTTGCCCACATGCTGGGGGTTCTCCTCTGGCCCTCTTAGTAATCCAAGGATGCCAATATAGCACTTTGGCTGCTTCTGGCTCTTGCTGCATGACCAGCCCATCACCTTTTCTAGTCTTATGTGTTCTGACCGACATCTTTGATAACACTTCTCATCATCCTTGATAATGTGTTGAAATAGCATCGTAACCACCAGGTATCCATGGTTAACCTTTTGGGTTGATTATAATCCAGCATTATAGTATTCTATGGTTCATATCCCCAAAGCATCAGTTGGGATATTAATTTGTGTGTCAGGGAGAAGCTTAGGATCATTCACAGTACTGTTCAGTCTCTCAAATGTGATCCCCCCTGAATTCTCTACCCCCACCCCATTTGATTCTGGACTGTGCTCATTGTCTCTTTGTAGCAATTTTCCAAGACAAATTAACTGATGGATCAAGCCAATGCATTCATTGCCTATCAAATGGTGATTTCAATGTTCATTCATGTATTTTTCCTGTGTGAGCAGTAGTCAGAAAATTTATTGTTGTTGAGTGACCCTGGATCTCCCCAAGGAGACCCTATGCTGTTATAGGGCTCGAGGTTGTCAGTGAAGCATCATTTGTAGACAAGAACATCTGGAGAACCTCTCCATGGACAGGGAAAGATTGGAGGATTCTTGATGACAATGGAACAGCTTAGTGAGCACCTCTTCCTATGTGATGCCTTGCCAGATGTCGAAACTCAGCAGATGCTTGAACAAGTTGGATACAGCTGCCATGCAATCTTTCATGATAGCAACATAGGTATGTGAGACATATTGTTGGAGGACAGCTTTAAGGATTCGAAATGACAGTAACATACATCAGCCCCTGTATCTGAGCACGTTGTGGGAGCAAAAGGTAATTGATGGACTGCCCATTGCTTTGTTGATATTCTGTGATGTTGAAAGTCAGGAGGGTCTCTGATATATTGGGTGGACCTCTATTCCAAACATATGACAGGACATCGATGAGTCTTGTGGTGTGGAGGAGCAGGCAGGGTTGGGCTGCGGTCTGCATGGCTGGAAGGAAGGCCCACATGTGAGATCTGAGATCCACCGGAGGGGCAGAATTTTACCCCTGAATGATAAAAGAGGGGGGCAGTTCTGGAGCCCTCTCCTTTTTCTCTTTCATAAACAGAGTTCATATTTTAATTTTTGTCTTTTAAGTGTTTTCATGAACACAAGTCTTGCTGAATGTGACTCTCAGGAAGGTTTTCTCTCCCCTTCCTTTAAAGAAGTGGTTAATGTTTGTTGCATAATGAAGGAAGAAAGCACTTTAATTAATATGAACAATTGGAAGGAGATTAGAGGTAAAATCCCCTATTACCAACCTCTCTAATCCACCTCTAATTGTGTACCAAGCTCTCAGGAAGGCACTTAAAACCTCAAAAAGCTTGAGTAAGGACTAGAGGCAAGTGTGTGCTCGGGTATCTCCAAGGAGGCCCAGTGGCCAGATTCCAGCTCCTCTCTCATTCCTGAGTCCTTGCCATCCAGTGAGAACAAACCTGGCTGGGCTGGCCAGGTCCCCTTTAGAGACCATAACGAATGGACTTCAATGCCCTTATCTATGTGGCACACACAGAATTGGGCTTCCTGCTGGGGAGAGATCAGACAGGATAAGGTTGAATTTGGTGAAATGTGAGCCTGCCTGGAGCTGAGGGCAGCTTTTCCTCACCAAAGTATCTCCCCTTACTTTCAGAATTACTCTCCATAAAATAGCAATTAAAAGTTTCCCAGCTTGTATCATATGGCAGCTCATTCTGAAGACAGAGTAAGGCTGAATTGCATAAAATCATAAGCAAGGAAATACTTTCAATCATTTGGCTGGAAAAAACATCCCATAAGTGTCTAGTCTAGCTATAACTTGCACTCATTTCTCTCTCTCTCTCTCTCTCTCTCTCTCTCTCTCTCTCTCTCTCTCTCTCTCTCTCTCTCCCCCTCTATCTTTCTATTTCTGTGTTTCTCTGTCTTTCTACTTCTGTCTCTGACTCACTCTGTCTTTCTGCCTGCCTATCTGTGTGTCCCCCTTCTCTCTCCCTCCCTCCTTTCTTCTCTCTTGTTTCTACTCTGTCTCTCTGTGTTTCCCTGTCTGTCTCTCTGTCTCTGTCTTTCTCTGTCTCTGTCTTTCTCTGTCTCTGTCTCTCTCTGTCTCTGTCTCTGTCTCTCTCTCTGTGTCTCTCTCTTTGTCTTTGTCTCTCTGTATCTCTGTGTCTCTGTCTCTGTCTCAGTCTCTGTCTCTCTCTGTCTCTGTCTCTCTCTCTCTGTCTCTCTGTCTCTCTCTCTGTCTCTCTCTCTTTGTCTTTCTCTCTCTCTCTGCCAAATGTCTGCAGTAAACTAATTAATTTCACTCCATTTTGACAGACTGTTTAAATCAGCTTAGAAATGCCACAGCTGAATAAACCCATCTAGGAGTTTCTGATTGCTTCCTTCCTAAAGACCAGCACACATGCCAAAAGCAAGGGGACTGGGAGACTTCTACGCCACTTAATTAAATATCTGCTTAAAAGGAGACAGCAGTGAAATGTAGAAGACTCACCAGCAGCCAAGTGGGAACGGGGATTTAGAGATGCCATGAAAACTTTCCCTCCTGTGGTCCTCCTCTGAGGCATCATGACAGAAGGTGACCCTGCATTCTCCAGGGCTATGCCAGAGCCCCACCAGTTCCAGCATCCCTGGGAGCTCCGGGCATTGCCCTGATGGCAGGACCAGCCTAGTGAACTTGAAGAGGTGCATCACAGAGGGATGGATGTTTGGGCCACAGTAACATGATAAAAATAAACTGCAGGAGGACAGGGTTTGCCTCAGTAGAGGGCCTACCACATGAGCAACATCAAAGATCCTTGAAGTGTTGATGGGAGTTATGGGATCTCAGGGCACGTGTGTGCCCCATGATCGATACGAACAAAGCAGTTAGCTATGTCCTGGAGCTCTCTGCTTCTAGATGGCACTCTATAACTGGCATAAGCTTCATACATAGATCTTCCAACATGAATGGATCAAATAAGATCATATTTGCAAAGTGCTCAGAACAATGCCGGGTTCCTAGGAGGAGCTTAATAAATGCTTGGTCCCTTGCCCTTCTGCTATTGTTCTGGGCATTGGGGCGGGGGGGGGGGGGGAGGGGGGGGGTCTGGGGCTGCTCACTCAATTCACACTAGCACCAACAGACCAGCTTCTGAGAGAAGAACAGCTTCTTCTGCTTGGTATTCTGAGGAGCTGTGGCTTCCAGTCAGCTCCTGAGCCCCCATATGGGGTGGTCCTCAGTATCAATCAGTCAGTTGTTATCAATTAGCCTTCACTAAAAGGAGATTTATTGAGAACCTCTAGGAAGGACAGAAATTCTAAGAACATATCCCAAACTGGGGCTCGATTCTTACCTTAAACATACAAAGCCCCTGGGAGGAGAGGGCTCAAACTTAAAAACAAGGTTATGAGGCCAACACTTCAGGAACCTATGGGGCTGAGGGGTAGGTGTCTCATGACTCCTTTTCCTAGGGGATCTTTGCTTCTCTTCATAGGATCCCCAACAAAGTTGTTTCTGAATCTGGCATTTGTGATTGATGGTGGTGATGAACTTTTAAGTAGAGTTCTATTTTGGCTGATAGTCTCAACCCACTGCTAAATTGGGTTAAGCTGGTTAAACAGCCCTGCCCTCCCTGCCCCCCAGACCTGATGGCTGCTTCTGCTGCTGCTGTCAGCTCTAGATGATTCTACCACTGACTGTGGTCATCTGCTGATGATTCCAAGGTCCACTGATCCAGCCCTAACCTCTTTCTGCTGATGCCCTATTTTGCATTTCCAGCTACCTTTCAGATATCTGTTGAATGTAATGTCTTGTACACCTCTTAAACTCAACATGTCTAAACCAGAATTCATTATCTTCACCCAACTCCCCACCCCCTTCTTACTGTCAAGAGTCCCACCATCCTCCCAATCATTTGAGTTCATTATCTAGGTGGGAAGGGAAGGGAGAAAGGAATGAGAATTTATTAAGCACCTACTATACACTGTGCTATGTGTCTTACAAATCAAATTTCAGCTGATCTTCACAACAACTGTGGGAGTTAGGTGCTTTTATTATCTCCATTTTAATTGAAGAAACTGAGGAAGACAGATTAAATGACTCATCTAGAGATACACAGCTAGTAAGTGTCTGAGGCTGGATTTGAACTCAGGTCTTCCTGACTCCAGGCCCAGTGTTCTATCCACTGTGCCACCTTGCTGCCTAAGGGATTAGCCTCAACTTCTCACTATTTCTTACTCCCTTTATCCAACTTTTGTCAAGGCCTGTTGATTCTGCCTTTGTAACACCTCTCCTCTGACACTGTGACCACACTGGGGCAGACCTTCATCACCTCATCTCTGGACTATTGCAGTAGCATCTGGAGGTTTTCCTGCCTCAGGTCTGTCCCCACTCTAACTCATCCTTCATTCAATTATTATATAGGGCTATCTATTCAAAAGCTCCCCCTCACCTCCAAGATCACAGAAAAAAGCCTGTGGCATTCAAAGCTTTTCTTACCTGGCCTCTTACCTCATGGCCCTGCCCAAAGAGGAAAATGCCCATTACAGTATACCTATATCAAGCCCAGGCTTGAAAACCTCTAAGGAAGAGAACCCCGATATTCCCGACACAGCTCATTTTATTTTGGGAGAGCTTTAATTGTTAGGAAGCCTTCGCCACCCATTGCTTCTAGATCTACCCTGGGGCTAGATCCCGGACCAGGCTATTCCTCAACAGCCTTTTCCTAATCAAAGGCATCCACCTCAGCCTTGGCTTCCCCTAGAGCCTAGCAGAGTGCTCAGCATGAAGAGGTGCTTAAGGACTATTTGCTCTTTGCAGTATTAATGAATGTTTTTGAATAATAATTAAAAAGCACAAATCAATGAGATCACTGATCCATTTGAGTTGAGTTGAAATTTGAAATGAATGGATGGGTAGATGGACTCTAGGAAGGAAAGGGACATGAATATTCATAAGTATGAAAATTACATATTTGATAAGTGTCAGATGAAAGACCCAAGTAAAATGCCCAGGAAATTTGTGTGGGTGGAGAAGGGCATAAAAATCTGCAAAGGTTTCACAGAAAGGTTGATTATAATCACAAAATACAACATAAAGAAAGCAAAATCAACTTTCTTTGGTTTCCTGTCCACAACATCGTTTTCTCCTTCTTCTTAGGTTTAAAATGTTATTTTCTCAATCTTATCTAGACCAAATAATTAAGAGGAGAAAAATGTTTTACCAAGGTTAGATAGCCTTAAGTATCACCACAACCCCCAGGGGAAGGAGGGAATTAGCAAATGAAGTCATCTTCATTTCTTGAATGAGAACCTAGCACTCCAGAGAGATGATGTCATTGGTGCCAGGTTGACTTTTGAGTTACTGGTGGGCCTGGAAGCAGGCATCAAGCTTCTGGTATCACACAATTCTCAGAAATGGATGCCTGGTCTACATGGAATTGACATTCTGGTTTGAGCAACCCTTTCTATGGGAAACCAGCCTTCCATCAATTCTCAGAGGTGACAACGTATCAGTCAGGCACCTAGAACTCAGCCCTCCTGGAGCCCAGCTCATCCCAGGTACCCAGGTTCTCGGCAAAGGAATATGTAGGTTGCCTGGTCAGTGCCTTTGTTTGAAGAGGATGACTGCCCATCCTTCAAAACCCACCTTCTTTGCCGACCCCAACTCCTCTTCATCATTTGAAACATTGAAATTGGGCGATCCATAGAGATAAATAATTTAGTGGCTTATCTGAGGCTGTAACTTGCCAGAGAGATAAAAGATGAATTTGTCAGAAGTAATGGCAGTTGTCCAAGGACTCTCTGAGCCCCATCTGCAGCTTTATCTGTCAGGGGGCATAGGGGTCAGTTTCATGGATCTCAATTAGGGTTTCTTTAAGCTCTCCAAAATTCAAGATGACATCTTCCTGATCCATTGGGGTTTCTAAAGACATTTGTATTCTCTTGACTTAATTTAAATCCAGAAGTGCAGGTGAATACATAATGTGGTTAGGTCTCAGCTACAGGAGCACAAGCAAAAACTTTCTTGACATTCCTAATGTCTCTAGTTTCTCAAAAGACAACTTTGAGGTGGCTTGGCATCCCAATGGTCTGTTCCTTGGATGGTGACTTCTATGGATCTTGTTCACTAGTGCTGGAGGCCTTGGGAATTGGAATGTTTGCCTGATGGATTTCGTTCATTCTCTGGGAGAAATCCCCCTTCCCTTGAGCTTATTCCAGCACAACCCACTTTTTGCCATTCATTTAACACTCTGCTCTGACTACTTTCTATAAGTAGAGGTGGTAGAGTTGTGGCATGGGCTCAAATCCTGACTTCTGGTCTCTAAGGTCATACAGGGGGACTAGAGCCATAGACAAATTGCTGCCTCTTTCTGGGCCTCAATTTCTCATCTAGAAGATGAAGGGTTTGGATTCAGCGACCTCTACAGTCCTCCCTACTCTAAAGCTAGGTTTGCTCCACATGTCTGCGTTGGCTCTTGAGATGCTCATTCTAAATGGTAACTACCAGCCGCCACTGGGATGTCAAGGAGAGAGCTAGCTATTTCAGCAATCAAAAATCTATATTAGAGGCTACTCGAATAATGGAGAGAATGTGAGATACTGATGGGGCACAATGTCTGCCTCAGATACTTACTATGTGATGCAACCTCTCTGAGCCTCAGTGTACCCATCTGTAAAATAGATCAGTGCTTAGAATGTCCCAGGCATTGTGCCAAGTGTGGAGAAGAGGAATATAAGCAAGAAAGGTAGATCTTGACCATAAGAAGTTTACATTCTAACAGGGGAAGACACGAAATGAAGGCAGTCTGGTAAGAGGGGTGGCTGCCTACAGATGTGGTGACATGGTTTGGAAGTGTTGGAGAAACGATGCAGAGGCCTGTGTCTGGACAAGACAAAGCTCACTTTTCAGAGCCCAAGGGGAATAATAACAGCTCTTGTGGAAGGCCATAAAGAGCACAGACTCTGGACTCAAAGGGCTTGGATTCAAATCCTGCCCCTGCCCTCACTAGCAATAAGACCATGAGCAAGTCACTTAAGCTACTTTGGCCTCAGTTTCCTTATCTGTAAAATGTGGAAGTGGCAGTAGCAAGGCCTCTGAGGTACCTCCCAGCTCCCATTGGAAGATAATCCTGCAAATGCCAGTTAAACAGTTTGCGTTTTTTTCTTCAAGGAGACAGTGAACCAAAGGAGATTCAATGGGAAAACTGAGATACAGAGAGCCTGGGGTCACTCCACCACCAGCACCTCCTTGGCTTGGCCTCCGGGTCTCCTCCCGCCCCCACTGATCCCCTGATGCTCCAAGAGGCAACCGCTGCCGAGGCAGGTGCTACGGCTGCATTTCTCCTCAGGTTTCCCGAGGCGCCATTGAAGACAGAGGCGTGAAACCAACATGCAAAACAGGCTTTATTGAATTAATTATTGATGATCAAGAAACCCTGGCAGATAATAGCCGCACATGAGTATTCCAAGACATGAGCAGTGATCCTGAGCCCCAAACCACAGCCAGGGTCAAACAGCGAGAGAAGAAAAGTCACTGAGTTCAGACGGAGCTTTGTTCCTGGGGGGGCATGAGGGCCCTTATTCTGTTCTGTTTTTAACCGTAAATCTTTAGGGGCTAGCTGGCTGTGTCTTCTTTCACTTTTGCTTATCTTTCCAAGGGCTTCATAGATTGGCACTTAAAATATTTTTCAGGAAGAACCATTTCGGGTGACCTTTGGGTGAATGTGAAATCCCATAAAAAGGGCACAAAAATCCTGCCTAAGTTTTTGGTAAATGAGGATCCTGGGTCAGTTCTGATTTTTCAGCTACAGCCATGCTGCCTCTTTGATGGGCCCTGGACTCTTAAACAAGCTAGAGGAATCTATCAGCCCCAGAGAACAGAATCTGTCCTTACAAGTCAATGCCAAGCAATGAACACAGCGGCTTCTGCTCACTCTCCTAAATATGAAGAAGATGGCGCCGGGGAATATAGATGCTGAGCTTCTGAGCCTATAGTGCCTGGCCATGTCATGGTGATTTCAGAGAACAGAAGATCAGTCTGAGACAAGATCCCTGAGTAGATGAAGATGGCTTTTAAAGTTGACAGGGTTGGGAGCTCTGGCTAAAGAGCTTATCATAAAAGAAAATATCCTTCTGAGATTTACTGGACAGCTCCTGACTTCTTGACCTGGGAAACAAGACTTTGTATGAGTATGTGTGTGTGTGTGTGTGTGTGTGTGTGTATACATACATACACACATAAGTACACACACATGTGTATTATATGTACTGTATGTATACATAATATATCTGTGCATATATAATAGAAGTATATATATATTATGTACACATATGTATATAACATATTCATAGATGTGTATATGTAATTGATTTTTAATATTCTTTTTAAAAATTTTGAGTTTCAAATTTTCTCCCTCCCTCCCATTCTCCTCCATCCACTGAGAAGTCAAGCATTATGATCCCAATTATACATGTGAAATCATGCAAAACATATTTCCATATTAACTATATTACCCAAAAAAGCAAGAAAAATAAAGTGAGAAAAGTGTACTTAAAGTTGTACTCAGAGTTCATAGGTTCTTTCTCTAGAGGTGTATAGAATTTTTTTCAATATGAGTCCTTTGGAATTGTCTTGGATCATTACATTAATTAGAGTAAGTAGGTCACAGTTGTTCATCATGATAATATTGCTGTTACTATGTATAATGATTTCATGGTTCTGCTCACTTCGCCTTGCATCAGTTCAATATAGTTCTTCCCATGTTTCTTTTTTCTAAAATCCTCCTTCTCATTTCTTATAATACAATCCATCACAATCATGTGCCACATTTTGCTTAGCCATTTCCCAATTGATGGGCATTCCCTCAATTTCCAATTCTTTTTTTTTTTTTTTGGAGGAGGGAAGGCAGGGAAATTGGGGTTAAATGATTTGCCCAAGGTCACACAGCTTGTAAGTGTTAAGTGTCTGAGGCCGGATTTGAACTCAGGTCCTCCTCACTCCAGGGCTGGTGCTCTTATTCACTGTGCCACTTAGCTATCCCCCAATTTTCAATTCTTTACCACCACAAAAGAGGTGCTAATTTTTTTGTATATATAGGTCCTTTTCCTTTTTCATCTCTTTGGGTTATATTTTTTTTATTTTTTTTATTATTTATTTATTTACTTATTTATTTTAAACAAATGCTTTATTAACTTCTGGTTTACATCATTCATTTCCACCAGATTATGAGTTACATTTTTCCCCCGTTCTTTCCCTACCCACCACCCCAGAACAGCAGTCCCACCAGATATCCCCTCATCTAATCTGCTCTCTCCCATATCTTCTCCCATACCCCCTTCGACTTTGCCATTAGGGCAAGGTGAATCTCCGAGCCCCACTGCCTGGACATCTTATGAAACATTTAATTTTAAAACTTCGATTTTCAGATCCATTCCCTTTCTCCCCTGTCACCCACTCCCTCTGAGAAGATAAGCCATTCAGTATGTGTTGTACATGTATATCTATGCAAAACATTACCATAGTAGATATATTGTAAAAGACTGCTTATATTTCCCTCCCACCTGTCTCACCTCCCACCTGGTCCATTCCCTATTTTGATCCTGTCCCT
This sequence comes from Gymnobelideus leadbeateri, assembly GCA_011680675.1. Taxonomy (NCBI): domain Eukaryota; kingdom Metazoa; phylum Chordata; class Mammalia; order Diprotodontia; family Petauridae; genus Gymnobelideus; species Gymnobelideus leadbeateri. The sequence goes on along the minus strand of WOXC01008637.1, from coordinate 753,317 downwards.
CTTTGATAGTGGGTACTTCTAACCTCCCCTCTCCCCAGAATGCCATCCCCTCCATCATCCCCCCTCTCGTCCCCCTTTCCCCTACTCAGGAGAGTGAGTGAGGGTAAGATATTCCATTTAGTATGTATGTGATTCTCTCCTTGAGCCAACTTCAATGAGAATATGCTTTTGCCTTTTTGCCTTCCTGTTCTTCCCCTCCCCTGCAACTACTTCCCCTTGCCTCTTCTACATGAGATAGTTTGCCCTACCCTGTCTCTCTCCATCTCCTCTTGCCACTTTCCTCCCTCACCTCTTGACTTCACCCCTTAGGAGTTATCCCTTCCTTGGGGCGGCTAGGTGGCGAAGCGAGCAGAAAGCCAGCCCTGGAGCCAGAAGGACCCGAGGTCGGATCTGGCCCCAGACACCCAACACACAAACAAAAACCCAGCCACGTGAACCTGGGCAAGTCACCCAACCTCAATTGCCCTCCAAAAAAAAATAATCATCCCTTCCCATCAAATTCAACCTGTGTCCTCTATCCATGTACACCTGTGAACATATGACATGTACCCTTCTTCAATTATTTTCATAATGAGAAAGGTTTCATCAAACACAGTTATTGTTTTTCCATGTAGGACTGTAAATAGTCCAACTTTGATAAGTTCCTTTTGATTTCTTTTCCTTGATTGCCTTCTCAAGCATCTCTTGCCTCTTGTGTCTGAATGCCAACTTTTCTATTCAGCTCTGGTTTTTTCATCAAGAATGCTTGAAAGTCCTCTATTCCACTGAATCACCATATTTTCCCCTGAAACAAGATACTCAGTTTTGCTGGGTAGGTGACCCTTGGGTTCATTCCCAGTTCTTTTGCCCTCTGGAATATCATATTCCATGCCCTTCTATCCCTCAATGTAGAAGCTGCCAGGTCCTGGGCTATTCTGATTGTTTCCACAATATTGAAATTGTTTCTTCCTGGCTGCTTGTAGTATTTTCTCCTTGATCTGGGGATTCTGGAACCTGGCTATAATATTCCTAGGAGTTTTCTTTTGTGGATCTTTTTCAGGAGGTGATCTGTGGATTCTTTCAACCTCTATTTTGCCCTCTGGGTCTAAAACATCAGGGCAGTTTTCCTTGAGAATTTCTTTAAGGATGATTTCTAGGTTCTTTCTTTGATCATGGCTTTCAGGTAGTCCGATAATTTTTAAATTATGTCTCCTGGATCTATTTTCCAGGTCAGTGGTTTTTCCCATGAGATATTTCACATTGCCTTCTATTCTTTCATTTGTTTGGATCTGTTTAATAGTATCTTGATTTCTCATAAAGTCACTAGCTTCCATTTGCTCCAGTCTAACTCTGAAGGAATGAATCTCCTCAGTGAGCTTTTGAGTTTCTTTTTCCATCTGGCAAATTCGACTTTTTAAGGCATTCTTCTCCTCATTGCCTTTCTGAGCCTCTTTTGCCATTTGAGTTAGTCTATTTTTTAGGGTGTTACTTTCCTCAGTCAGGCTGTTGACTGTCATTTCATATTTTTCTTGCATCTTTTTCATTTCTCTTCCCAAATTTTCCCCCACTTCTCTTATCTGCTTCTTAAGGTCCTCTATGGCCTGTAGCCAGCTTGTATTTTCATTTGGGGCTTTTGGTGCAGTACTTCTGACCTCACAGTCCTCCTCCATGCTTTGAGCCTCTTTGCCCCTAAAATAGGAGTCCAATGTTGAACTTTTCTGTTTATTTTGTTTTGTTTGCCTAGGCACGTTGCCACTTAATTACTTGATTTTTGGGCTTGTTGCCACAGTAGGACTCTGCCACCAGACAGGGGAGCTTCCGCTCAAACGTGGGGTCTTCACAACTTCTGCCAGTTGGGTGGCCTCTGTAAAGCCTCCACCCACTCTGGCAAGTTGGATACCCACCCCAAACTTCCCCCCCAGACCACAATTCAGATCCAGGCAGTTTAAAGCAAAAGCGATTAACCCCTAGACTGATTATTGGATCTTCCTACAGTTTAACCCCCAGACTGATTGCTGGATCTTCCTACAGTTTGCAGACCAGGAGCTAGAGCCACTACTGACGCTGCAAAATGGCTTCTGTGCAGCTGTTTCTTCAGCAGCTTTTTGCCCCCAAGGGAGGAAGCCAAGTGTTCCCCAAATACTGGTCCCAAAGTCCATAGGGCACTAACCTCTCACTTTGTCCTAGGCATATCTGTGCTGATAATTCTGGAATCGCCACAATTGCTGGTGTTCTGGGGTTCCACCAGCCGGCTGAAGGCCTGGCCGAGCTGGGGCTAAAACCGAGGACCTGGGCTAGGCTCTGCTGGCTGCGCTGTCGGTTTCCAGTGTGCTGTGCTGCCTGCTCTCAGAGTGCTGCGCTGGCTGCTCCCTGCAGGGCTGCTGGGCTGTCCTCAGCAGGAGGTTAGCTTCTCTGTGCCGTTCTGTGGGTGCTGTGGCTCCAGAAGTTGTTCGGAGCTCCCTTTCATATTGTTTGAAATTTGTGTGGGGCAGAGCACATTGGAAATGCTGTTTCTATTCTGCCATCTTGGCTCCGCCCCCCCATCTCTTTGGGTTATAGAACTAATAGTAGTATTGCTGGTTCATAGGATATGCACAGTTTTATGGCCCTTTGAGTATCATTCCAACTATTCTACAAAATCTGTAGACCAGTGTTTTCTTTCCCAACATGACCAAACAGGGAAATATATTTTCCATGACTTTGCACATGTAACCTATATAAAATTTCTGCCTTCTCAGTGTGGGGGTAAGAGGTGGGGAAAGAGGCAGGGAGAGAATTTGGACCTTGGAATTTTTTTTAAAAGAATGTTAAAATTGTTTTTCACATGTAATTGGGGAAAATGAAATATTAAATAAAAAAGAATGGTTAGGCCAATTTATAACTGACAGCAATTCATTAGGGTACCTGTTTTCCCTCATCCCTTCCAGTATTTGTAATTTTTGATAGATGTAAGGTGGAACCTTAAAATTCTTTTTAATTTGCATTTCTCTAAACAATAGTGATTTAGAGGGTTTTTTATATGACTACAGATGGTTTTGATTTCTTCTTCTGAAAACTGCTTGTTCATATCCCTTGACAATTTATCAATTGGGGAATGGTTTTAGTTTTATGAATTTGACTCAGTTCTCTATATATTTGAGAAAAGAAGCCTTTGTCAGAGAAATGTGTAATTTTTAATTTTTGCTTTTTTGGAGGGAAGAGGGCAGAGCAATAGGGGTTAAATAACTTGCCCAAGGTCACATGGCTTGTAAGTGTTAAGTGTCTGAAGCTGGATTTGAACTCAAGTCTTCCTGACTCCAGGGCCAGTGCTCTATTCACTGCACTACCTAGCTGCCCCTTGATGTAATTAAAAAAAATGTTGCTTCACTGTTTATGGCAGCTTTTGTGATTTCCCTAATTGTATATTTAAGTAATTCTGGTGTTGCTTTTGCTTTGTCTGAGATCATGATTGCTACCCCTTCCTCTTTTTACTTCAACTGAAGCACAATAAATGCTGTTCCATCTCCTTATTTTAACCGTGTATATGTCTTTCTGTTTCAAGTGTGTCTCTTATAAACAATATACTTTCAGATTCTGGTGTCTAATCCATTCTGTTATGTGCTTCTATTTTATGGGTGTGCTTATGCCATTCACCTCACAGTTTACTAACAGATTACTAACTGTGTATTTCCCTTCATCCTATTTTCTTTTACTTATCCTCTCTTTTTATCCTATCCCTTCTCAAAAGTCTATTTTGTTCTCCTTTTTATCATCCCCTCTCTTCTCTTATCCTCTTCATCTCCTATTTCCCTGTTAGATAAAATAGGTAGATAGAACCAACAGAGGAGAGAGAGACAGAGAGAAATACACACAGAGAGAGACAGTGAAAGAGACAGAGAGATAGAGACAGAGAAACAGAAGCATACTTCCCTCTTTGAACAATTTCTGATGACAGTGAGGTTCAAACATTGCTTGCCACCCACCCTTATTTCCTCCTCCACTCCAGACATAAAAGCTCTTCCTTGCATGCCTTTTTTGTGAGATAATTTTCCCCCATTCTCACCTCTACCCCACCCCATCCCTTTTTCCACTTTCTCACTCCTTCACTTTTTTAAATCATACCAACTTTTTTGCCTCCTACCCATGCCCTCTATCTATATAAGCTGCTTCTAACTGTCCTATAAAGTTCTTAGGAATTACCTGTATCATCTTCCCACATAGGAATGTAAAGAGTTTAACTTTACTGAGTCTCTTATTTCTCTCCTATGTTTACCTTTTCATGCTTCTCTTGAGCCTTATGTTTGAATGTCAAATTCTCTGTGCAACCCCAGTCTTTTAATTAGGAATGCTTAAAAGCCCTCTATTTAGTCTATTCCCCCCTGAAGGATTTTACTCAGTTTTGCTAGGTATGTGATCCTTGATTGTGATCCCAGCTCCTTTGCCTTCCGGACATTATATTCAAGCACTCTGTTCTTTTAATGTGGAAGCTGCTAAATCTTGTTTTATCCTGACTAGGACTCTTTATTACTTCTTGAAATGTTTTTACTTTGACCTGGGAGCTTGTGAATTTCATTACAACATTCCTGGGAGTTTTGGAGTCTCTTTCAGGAGGTGATTGGTGGATTCTTTTCAACTTCTATTTTACCTTCTGGTTTTAAAATATCAGGACAGTTTTCTTTGATAATTTCTCAAAATATCATGTCTAGGCTCTTTTTTGAAAAATCATGACCTTCAGATAGTCCAATAATTCTTAAATTATCTCTCCTTAATCTATTTTCCAGGTCAGTTTTTTTTTTTAATGACATATTTCACATTTTCTATTTTTTCATTCTTTTGGCTTTGTTTTATTGTTTCTTGATGTCTCATGAAATTATTAACTTTTGCTTGCCCATTTCTAATTTTTAAGGAATTGTTTCTTCAGTGAGCTTTTGTACCTCATTTTTTATTTGGCTTATTTTGCTCTTTGAAAAGTTATTTTCTTCAGTGAATTTTTTTGTCTCTTTTACTTTTGGCTAATTCTGTTTTTTAAAGGTATTTTTTTCCTTCAGTATTTTTTTTGTGCCTCTTTTACCAAGCTGTTAATTTTCTTTTCATAATTTTCTTGCATCATTCTCATTTCTTTCCCCAATTTTTCCTCTACCACTCTTATCTCTTCCTTTAACTCTTCTAGGAATTCTTTTTTTTTTTTTTTGGAGGGCAATTGGGGTTAACTAACTTGCCCAAGGTCACAGGGCTAGGTTTTTGTTTGTGTCTGTTAAGTGTCTGAGGCCAGATCCGAACTCAGGTCCTTCTGACTCCAGGGCCGACGCTCTACTCACTGCACCACCTAGCTGCCCTCTTCTAGGAATTCTTGTTGGGCTTGTGTCCAATTAGTTGTGCCAAGCTTTAGGCTTTTTCATGCTGCTGTTTTCAGAGATAGTTTTGGGGGGGTCTACAAGTTTTCAGTGCTTTCAAGGTGGTGTGATACTGGGAGAGTTATGGTCACTGGTTGCCTGGTGTATGTTCTGGTCTTTATCCAGGAAGGTTCTCTATGTGGCATTTAAAAACATTCAAGAAATATAGTTTCTGGGTAATTTAATCATTTTATTAATAAGGCCAGCATGTTTATTAATAAAAGGATGGCCATTTGACCATTTCTCTTAGACCAAAGAACCAAATGGCACTGGGATCACAGTTTATGTGCCCTTGGATGAGCAGATATTCATCATGGTGGCAATCAACTCTAATTGGTTAACAATTAATGAGAAAATAAGTAAGGGGCTGGGATATATTACATCAAGGGTCTTAGGATATGTGACTTGAATGACCCAAATTTTGATCAAAGAGACTTATCAATGTCAATATCTGGTACATTGATAAATTTCTGATAAAAAAGAAGAATCAACATTTTCAAAGACCTGTCTGAGCAAACACAATGAGCAGGAATGCAACCATTATCCCAAACTTAGAATTTCTTTTACTATCCTTGATTAGATCTCAGCCATTCTGGCTGAGTAATTATTTTAGAAAAAATTCCCACATTGGTTGATTTCTGGATGAGGAAGTAGAACAAGGGAAAAACCTTGGTTCTGACTGAATAATTAGTTATTAATACAAGAGAGAAGAAATCATTTCTCACACTTAGTATCCTACAGTCACAAAGATCAGTTCTCCTCCCCTGCTCCCTTGTGTTCCTCTCTGCCCTGGAACTGTGACCCAGAACTGTATATAAGTGATAAAATTGTCAATCAGTGCCAGCTGCACACAGCGGCAGCAAGGGGTCACCTGTAATCTTTACTGACCAGTTTTCCAACCCTCTTACTATCTCTGGACTGAGAACACCCAAGGCTTCTTCTGTTGCTGCCTCTTCTATTGCTGCTGTGGTTGTCATAGCTGCCTCCAAGGCCCACCACTGGTATTGTCACCCGCCAACATCCTAACTTGTCTTAGACTGGAAACTATCTCACTCTGGCCTTTTGTTGGCTCTGCCACTCCAAAATTAAATTCAAGGTGTTATTTTGTTGTTGTTTGGAGGGGAATTTTGGAAGCGTTTGTTTGGCTGGGTTGTTTCCTCTAATCTGCCATTTTGGCTCTGCCCCCAGAAACAAGACTTCTTAAATCTTCAGGAGAAATGTAAAGGATTTCTAGGGAGTTGTGAATTCCCATACCAACTCATCTCCAAGCAACTCTATTGGCATTTTTGGTAGCTCCTTGTCCTTCTTTAAAATATTGTAATGTGTGGTTTGTGTTTTAAAAATTCTTTTATTTTGAATAGTTTGTAATGAATATTGATAAAAAAAATCAGAAATATATGGTGGGGAAGTATCATTGGACAGCCACCCAGCTGAGAAAGATCAATCAGTCTTAGCAGACTGGAAGCTCCAGATGAGTTGACTGCATGTCATGAAAAAGAAGAGTAACATAGGCTTTTGCCAGCTTAAGAGAGCATGTGTTTTTACAAGCAGTGTAATGGATGGGCTTCGTCTTAGAAGACCTGAGTCATAATCTTTATTCTAACACTTAAGCAGCTGTATTACTATGCCACTTAATTTATGTTAGCCTCAGTTTTCTCATTTATGAAGTGGAGACAATTATATTTGTACCACCCACTTCACAGGGTTTTTGTGAAGCCATCTCTGTGAATTAAGAAATTCTCTAGGATTTGCCTACTCAATTACAGGTGGCAATCTGCATGGGTGGAGGGAGTGTCCACACTAAGACTTCCCTATAATGACAAATATAATGACAGTGGCCCATTGGATAAAGTGTTAGGTCTGAAGTCAGAAAGACTCATCTTCCTGGATTCAAATCTGACCTCAGAGCCTTGAGCCTGGGCAAGTCACTTAATTCTGTTTGCCTTGGTTTCCTCATCTATAAAACTAGGAGAAGAAAATGGCAAATTACTCCAGGATCTTTTCCAAGAAAATTCCAACTGTGGCCATGGAGAGCTGGACACCGCCGAAATGACTAAACAACAAATAGTGCTGAAAACAAGCTCCTTTGTGTCTTTGTGAGGCTTGGTGGGTCCTTTTCTTGTGAGATGACATTCAGAGGATGCATCTGGCCATGGACACTACAGCTCGGGAAGAACATGGGTAGTCTGGAGACTATCCAGAGGGCAATCAGGATGATGGGTCTTGAACTCAGGTCACATCAGAATCAACTGAAACATCTTTGAATCATAGTAATAACATCAATAACAATAACGGTCATGATAATGTGCTCAATTTGGAGTCAGACATCCCAGGTTTGACTCTGGGTTTTACTATGCACTAGCTTAGTCAGTCAGTCAGTTGACAAGCATACTACAGACCAGGCACTGTGCTAAGCCCTAGGGATACAAAGAGAGACAAAAGACAATCCCTGCCCTCAAGGAGCTCACAGTCTAGTGGGAGAAGCAACATGCAAGTTGTATACAAGTCTTGTAAGTCTCATATATAAAAAAGATATGTATAAGGTAAATGGGGGGTAATGAAGAGAGGGAAGGCTCTGGAATGAAGGGAGTTGAGCAAAGGTAGGATTTTAGCTGAGCCCTGGATGAAGCTGGAAACCAGGACAAAGATGAGGAAAGAGAGAATTCCAGGCATGGAGGATAATTTGTGGAAATGCTTAGAGACAATATTATCTTGTTCAAAGACCAATGAGGAGGGCAGTGTCACTGGATCACAGAGTTGGGTGGTGGGGGAGAGGGGTGGAAAAGGTGGAGAAAGACCAGAGAGGTAGGAGAGAGCTGGGTTATGATGGATTCAGAATGCCAAAGGATTTTATTCATGGTCTTGGAAGTGATTGGGAGTTTATTGAGAAGGGGGTATGGGATGGTCATACCTGTGCTTAAGTGACTTGGATGACCATGAGTAAATCAGTTAACAAATCTTGGGCTCAGTTTCCTAAAATGGAAAATCAACAGGTTGTACTAGATGGCCTCAGGCAAATGGAAGGAAGCCCTCCCTGCCCCCATAAAGATCATAACCTTTCTGTGTCTTGACTGATAGCTCTTCAGAATTGTCTGGTTAAAAATACATCCGCCAGGGGCAAAACAGAATAAAATCAGATACAAAGCTTTCTAGCTCTAAGTCTATGATGCTTGTGTATTTCCCCCAAACAAGCCTTCAGCCTTATCAGACATTTTAACCATAGAAAGGAAAATGGCACAAACCCCTGTGTTTGTCCCTTTCAGGTTTACAAGATCTCAGGAGATTCTCACAGAAGAAAACTGGTGTTTTCCAACTTGGGGCTGATATACCCATCCAATCTGCCTTGTTTTTCACTCCTTTTCAGGCATAATAAATGACTTTAGCTTTAGCCTGAATTGTTGAGATAAAGAAACAAGATGAATCAGATCTATCAGGGTGACTTAGGTGGGAAAGAAAGTGTGGGTAGGAAATCAACACAGGATTTGCATGGGAGAGGAGAAAGGTATGCAAAAGCATAATGCCTGTTTCTGTATTTCTGCCTTATTGCATCAGGCAGTGTACCCAGAAGAATCACAGCAGCAGAGGGAGAGCACAAGCAGTTATTCACCACGGACACTGACCATAAGTATAAGAGGATGGACAGCCTGGGAGAAAACAAGGCAGCTGTTTAGCAACACTGGGGAGAGAGGAGAGCCAGGAGCTGAAAACTATAGTGAGAGGGAAAAGCTTTAGAGAGAGGGCTTCCCCAGATGGGCAGACTTCCAGGATTCCAATGTCCAGCTATCATAATGGGTTCAGCATCACAGCAGAGCTCCAGAACAACAGATTTGAATGGCCTGGCAACTGTCAATCAGAGTGCAGTCCCACCTTTGGGGGTTGCTCCCTTTACTTACACTTGTCAGGGCAGATTGGGTCCCCAGTGGGCAGCTTCCAGTTAGGAGAGCATGACCCTCAGGAGTCTAGGAGTAACCTGAAGGAGTATGGGTTTCTAGTACTGTTATTTATAAACCCCCATCAGTGTGCTTCTTAGCAATAATTAGTCAGATTCCATTAGCCTTTTTTTTTCAAGCAAGAGTATTTATTTACTTAGGTAGCATAGAAAGAACCAGTTAGCACAACATATTTTCCCACAAAAAACCCAGGGTACAGTCTCCCACACCCTTATATGCAACTATACCATAGCCCAGAGGAAAAGTGGGTTTAAGTTTAGAGTACAACAGTACTGAGTCATATACGATATGAGTATCTACCAATCATCTAGATACATAATGATATCTAGATATATATGTTCCATATAATGTCTAAAATAGATGCACATGTAATAAGTAGCCACATTAATTATATATGTATATACATACACACAGGCATATATGCATACACATAATACATGCATGCACACATACTTATATGCATATGGATATGCATATCTATCTATGTATTCTGTGACATTCTTTGGTGGAAAGGGGTTATTGCCAATGCAATATTTATAGCACCCACAATCACAATAGAGACTATAACTATAACTATCACATGATGGTGATTGCAAAATATGCCAGACTCTCCATATAAAGGATAAAGCTGGAGGATTTATTGAGACACCAAAAAATCAAATCCCAAAACCCGTAAGCTGAAGTACCAAAGATATTCAGAGGCCATAATAATGCTGAGAGCCACAGCATCCTTTAACCTTTCCACAAACCAATATGTGATGAGTATTTACTCACAAAACTATTTCCTTGCCAAAGCTCTTCTCTCCCCAACTGTGTCCAACTGTCAGACTCCAACCATAGCTTCTCTGTGGTTCTGCTTCTCCTCAGCAAACCCCTCTCACCCCAGGCTCCATGTGGCCACATTTAGCCTTTCAGGGGGCAGAGTTTTATCTTTACAGCAGGGGGGAGCTTTAAACTCCCCTCTAGGTCTATTAAGGGGCAGGGCAGATCTTCAAATTCCCATTCCCATTACAAGGGGTCAGGATCCTTGAAACCATTTCCCCCACAGGGGTTTTCTTTCTGTATCTTTCTATGTTTGCCATCTGTGGGTATCTCTCTGCTCCCAGTTGGGTACAATATCTCTCCAATACATGGTCAATGATGGGAGTGAGGAGGAGGAGGAATGTAACATCAGGGAGAGAAGTGACTTGCCTAAGGTCATACATACATAACACAAGAACAAATGTCTAGAGTAGGGCTGGAATAATGTGCTCTAGTGAGCCCTCTCCCAATAATCACCCTCCTCACTCTCTCACCCCACCAAAAGGGCCTCCTTTGTTCTCCAGGACTGTCTCAGTGACATACACTGAAGATGATTCTGGACACTGACAATTGGTTACTTTGAAAATATTTATGTCTTTAGAAATAATATATTCTGTCCTGAAGGTGTCTCTGCCATGGGTTATTGTACTAATTTGCTAATCTTATACTTTCCACCTTCCGGTCTTTCCTTTTCCTTTGTCCCCTCCCCCAGCTGCCAAATTGTTGTTCCTAAAATGTGGATCTGTCCGTTGGATCCTATCTCTACTCCCCTATCTTTGGTAGCTGTTACAATTAAGAAAAAAAATGTGAACTCCTCAGCTTGGCTTTTAAAGTACCAACCTACTGGTTTTCCTGTCTCAGTTTGCACTACTCCCCTTAGCCCACTTTCCATTTTTGTCAGACTGACCCATAGCCACGTGTCCAATCTATGATCATATCTGATCATTTCTGACTTCACCACATCTCTCCTAGATGTCCCCCTCTCCCTACTCACACAGCTGATACCCTCATACAGACCCTCACTGCCTCTCACTTCAACTATTGCAACAGCCTCTTCATCACTCTCCCCACCTCTAGTCCTTCTCCAGTTCAATCCATTCTCTACTCAGAGGCCAAGGAGATCTCAAAAGGCAAGTCTGACCACATTAGCCCTCAGAGCCATCATCTTGAGAAGCAACTCTATGGAGAAGGGGCCAGCCAACCAAAGCTGCCTACAGAACAGGCAAGTCAGTCTAGATGAATATTGAAGCACCCTAAGGAAGAGAGAGGGTACAGCCTGTGCTAGGCAAATCAAACCAGCAACACTACATTGACCACTATCTTCCCTCAGACTCTTTTGGAGATAGTCCATGACAGTGAGCCCAAGAGCTTTGGGAATAGCAATATTTCCACTGCCCTCAGTCATCCTCCTGGAGAGCAACCCCTGTAGAGACACAGTTTGCAACTGTTCCTGGAGGTGCTACAGCTACATCTTCTGAAGACACCCCCCCCCCAAGCAAGAATCCTGGCCACCAAAAACCTCAGCAATGACAAATGATCCAGCAGCGGAAACTGAAATAATATTTTGAGTGTAAATGCCCCTAAAGAAGAGATATTACCATCAGCTTAGCCGCTAAGATCTATGGTACCTTTCCACCTTACTTGCATCTGAAATCGTTCTTATGTGCCCCCCTCCCCATTAGAATGTGAGTTCCTGAGATGGAGTCAAAATGACAGAGTAAAAGCAGGAACTTGATGAGCTCTCACACCAACCACCTCCAATACCTGTAAAATATGACTCTAAACAATTTTTAGAGCTACAGAACCTGCAAAGTGACAGAGAGAAACAAAATTGGCCCAGTGGGCCAACAAGAAAGGTCTATCATAGCGGGGCTAGGAGCCGAGCCCAGTCCTGCATGAGCTACATGGGCCCAGACCTGGGACAGCCTGACCAGAAGCACAGACTGGCCAGAGCAGACTTCAGGAGAGTGAATAACCAGGAGCTGTGGCAGTTTTCAGGCTTCTCAACCCATAAACGCCAAAGGCAAAGTAAAAGGTCAGTGAGGAACTCTGTTGAAACTGGATGACAGAAGAGTGTGGTCTGGCCCCTGACCCCTGGGTGAGAGGTAGCCCTCAGCTGCTGCTGCATGGCTACATCCAGAGCTCATGGCTTTCAGGTTGTAGGGGCACCAAGGGACCATTCAGATGGTAATCACTATTGCTTTGACCTGCTTGGATCCAGATCACAGTCTTGGGTAGTCCTGGGATGTGTGGCCAGTATGCTAGAGCTTTTGGGGTCTGTAGAGAGGGTGCCCTCCTAATAGCTCCAGCAGCTGTGAAAATCCCAGTGATTTGGGACACAGCTCTCTCCACTCTGGAAGCAAAGATCCACCATGGCAAAGAGCTCAAAAGTCAAGTAATTGGCTGGCAAGGTGAGCAAGCAGAGGAAGTGCCATCAGACCATAGAATCCTTTTTTTGGGGGACAAAAAGGATCAAAACATGGAACCAAAAGAAGACAATAAAATCAAAACTCCTACATCAAAAGCTTCCAAGAAAAATATGAATTGGTTACAGGCCATGGAGGAGCTCAAGAGGATTTTGAAAATCAAGTAAGAGAAGTAGAGGAAAAATTTGGAAGAGAAATGACAATGATGCAAGAAAATCATGAAAAGTGAATAAACAGCCTGCTAAAGGAGACCCAAAAATTACTGAAGAAAATACTTTAAAAAATAAACTAACTCAAATGGCAAAAGAGGCCCAAAAAGCCAATAAGGAGAATTCCTTAAAAAGCCAAATTGCCTGGATGGAAAAGGAATTTCAAAAACTCACTGAAGAGAATAATTCCTTCAAAATTAGATTGGAGCAAATGGAAGCTAATGACTTTGAGAAATCAAGATACTACAAAACAGATCCAAACAACTGAAAAAAATAGAAGGCAATGTGAAATATCTCATGAAAAAAATACTGACCTGGAAAATAGAAGCAGGAGAGATAATTTTAAAATTATTGGACTACCTGAAAGCCATGATCAAAAAAAGAGCCTAGAAATCACCTTTCAAGAAATTCTCAAGGAAAATTTCCCTGATATTCTAGAACCAGAGGGAAAAATAGAAATGGAAAGAATTCACCAATTGCCTCTTGAAAGAGATCCCAAAAAGAAAACTCCTAGGAATATTATAGCCAAATCCCAAAGTTCCCAGGTCAAGGAGAAAATATTATAAGCTGTCAGGAAGAAACAATTTGAGTATTGTGGAAACACAATCAGGAATACACAAGATCTAGCAGCTTCTACATTAAGGGGTCAAAGGGCTTGGAATATGATATTCTGGAGGTCAAAGGAGCTAGGACTAAAGCTAAGAATCACCTACCCGGCAAAACTGAGTATAATGCTTCAGGGGAAAATATGGTCATTCAGTGGAATAGAGGACTTTCAAGTATTCTTGATGAGAATGTGAGCTCCTTGAGAAGAGGCCCCAGCTGGCTTTTCTTTGTACCTCACCTCTTAGCACAATGCTTTGTATATAGGCAGCACATGCTAAATGCTTTTTCTATTAATTATTTAATTAATTGGATTATTCATTCATTCCCTGCTCATTTAAGGTCTATTATTATTTCCAGAATCAAACATAGACTCATCTATTTGGCATTCAAACTCTTCCCCATCTGGCCCCTTCTGACCTTTCCCACATTCTGATATCTTACTGTACTTTACGATCAGCTCCTCATGGTCACTCCCACATGACATTCCAGCTCTGGCCTTTGGTTTTGGACTTTCATGGTTTCTCCTCCCTTAACCTTCCCACTAAGGTCACCTCCCAGCTACACCTTGTATCTTAACTAGTCATTTACGTGCTGCATCCCTCATTACCAGTCAGTATACTCAATGAGCATTTATTAAGCACCTACTGTGTAGAATGAAACTGCTCTCTGCCATCCCAGCTCTCTCCCAAGTCTAGCTCAGAGGAGACCCTTCCTGACCTTTCCTAATGGCAAGCACTCTCTAGCTCTTGAAATGACTTTTTATTTACCTGTATGTTTATGTGTACATGTACGTGTATTGTGTGCATGTGTGTATATATGAATATGTATGTGTATGTGTGTATGTGTATTGTATGCATGTGTGTATGTGTATGTGCACCTGTATGTGTATATTTTATGTGTATGTGTGTGTATGTGTATGTGTGTATTGTATGTGTATATGTGTGTATGTGTACGTGTATGTGTATATGTGTATGTATATGTATGTGTGTATGTGTACTTGTGTGTATGTGTATACACATGTGTGGATATATGAATATATATGTATATGTGGATATATATATATATATAGATAGATAGATATATGTGTACCTATCTATCTATCTATCTATCTACTTACTTAACTGAACACATGACATTCTCCCAGGGTAGAATGCAAGTTTCCTGAGGGCAGACTCTGTTTACTTTTTGTTATTGCATGAAATTTTCTTGGGAGAGACACTGGAGTGCTTTGCCATTTCTTTCTCCAGCTCATTTTATAGATGAGGGAACTGAGGCAAAGAGGGTGAAGTGACTTGTCCAGGGTCACACAACTAGTAAGCCGCTGAGGCTGAATTTGAACTTAGGTCTTCTTAACTCTAGGCCCCCGTGCTCTACCCATTGCACCACCCAGCTTGGCACATAGTAAACACATACCAAGTGTTCATGGCATTGCATAGGATTTTTCTTAAGTTTCTCCGGACGTCTGATATCAAAACCAGGTTTGGTTGTTTGTAAAGTTTCAGAGGACGTACATATTCCCAACCATGCTCAGGGTGAAATCTTCCTGGAGCACCTGTTAGGGGAGCCTGATCAGATGGAACTGTGGCAGACTGTCTCTCCAGAGGAGAAGCAGTGTGTGGACCGTTACCTGGAGAGCCTTATCACTGAAGACAGACTCACAGGGGCAGCTGACACTGCCCCCACCCCCTGCAGAAAGTGCATGAACTTCAGGAGGAGTGGGGCCGCCTTCCCCCACCCGCCTCAGGACTTTAAATCTAAGGAAAAGAACCCAACTTTTCATTCCTGCCTAGAAAGGCAAATCCAAGATGCTTCGGGTCTAAGAGATCACGCAAATTCCCAAATGTGACGTTTCTAACTGCCTTGGGCCAGAATATCTAAGATAGGGGAACGAAAGCTTTGCGGTAGGCTGGGTAGATGCCCACCCCAGGCACAAAAGCCCCTCAAGGAGCAGGACCAGGTCTCACCTTCACAGAGAGCCCTCATTAGTCCAGGGAGCAGGGCCCAGCTTCCAAACAAGCAGAGAGCATGGAATGCTAATCAGGTAGCTGAACAAGCAATCTGTGTGTAGGCTCCCAGCTGGGCTGGCTCCGCCCCACCCAGCCCAGCCCAGCCAGGACCACCCCAACGTAGCTGGGACCAAGCCAACCCAGTGCATTGCAGCCAGGTCAAGCTCTGCCTAGGTCAGCCCAGCCAGGACCAGCCCAGCCTAGCTAGGACCTAGCCTGTGCAGTCCCTTGCAGCCAGGACTAGCCCAGCCCACCCTAGCCTATCTCAGCTCAGCCAGGACCAGCCCAGCCCACCCTAACCTATCTCAGCTCAGCTAGGACCAGCCCAGCCCAGCCAAGGAGAGGCAGCCCAATAGCTCATCTCTCAGTGTTTCCAGTTCAGTCCTTCCCTGGAGCCATAAGTGATTCCTCGAGGATTCTAACTGCTCCTGGCCAAAACCCTTCCCCTGTGCCAGTATGCCCTCCTCCACAGCCCAAATACCCAGCCTCTGGAGGGGCTCAGGAAAGGTTCCTGGGGACTCCCCAGTGATGTCTGCAGGGCTGGTAGCTGTGAGATGCCTGGCCTTTGGCATGGAAACCTGCTTGGGCTCCAGCCCCTTCGAGAGCACATTCAGCCAGGGTAAGTCATTCAGGCTTCATCTGTTTCTCCCTGGGTCCTCTTCCTTGGTCTGTGCCAGGCAATGTTAGGCTACCCCTCCCTCCCCCTTTCTACCTCCCAGGGTGGGGAGCCTGAGCTGGAGGCAGGTGTAAGTGGGGCGAGGGAGGGGTGGGGGTTTCCCCTAAAACCTGAAGGACATGGCAGATGTAGGGGAAGTCAGGTTGGGTTTGAATGCCCCTCCTCCACTTCCTCTCTAAGCCTCATCTCCTCATCTGTATAATGGGCATAGCAAGAGGAACGAAGGAAGAACCTGTTACAGACATTCCTGCAGCACACATTAGACTTCATGTAAGAATTCTGAAGGAGATCCGCATTCCCCAAAAGCCAAAACAAAGCCCTGTATTAAGGTCATTGTCCAGCACTTTGGGGTCTCTGCTCCTGTGCCTTGGTACTCTGTGGCCTCCCATTCCCCCACCCTCCCACAAATCACCACAACCCAAAACCAATGACTCGGAGATTCCTGTCTCTGCTGCCAGGGAGGCCTCCTAGCCAAGAGAAGGGGCCTTTGTCCCTTCCCCCCCATGTCTGCTCTCCATCTCTGTGTATCTGTCCCTGACACTCAAGGGGCTCAAGTCCATTCCTGTCCAGCCCCAATGTACCTGGCCTCAGGGTAGGGGTGGGGAACCTCCAGCCTCAAGGCCACATGTGGCCCTCTAGGTCCTCAAGTGCGGACCTTTGCCACATGTGGCCTTGAGGCTGCAGGTTCCCCACCCCTGTCCCAGGGTTCCTTTCTCTTGTTCTGGCCAGGTCCCCACATGACTGGGTCTGCTCCATTGTTCTTCCTTCTAGTCTTGCTTCTCTGTCCCTGTATGTGTTGTTGGAATATCCTTGAACCATGTGTCAGTCCCCTTCCCTCCCCTGGTGTGTGGTCCCATTCCTCCCTCCCTCAACTCTGCAGGAAAATTTTCATTGTGTAGAAATTGCTTTCAGCAGAGGGCTTCGATCACATAAATTAAGAACTGTGTATATGCCAGGAAACTGAAGTAGAGGTTAAGTGACTTGCCCAGGGTCATACAGCTAGTAAGTGTCTAAGAATGAATTTGAACTCAATTCTTCTTGACTCCAGGACCAATCCATTGTGTCTGTGATGAAGCAGCAGACAGACAGGCAGACAGACACACACACACACATTATTATCTTCATGGGCTTAGTTTACGGTCACAGACAGAGCTGGGAACAACTTTGGCTCATTTGACCCTCATTTTATGAGTGAGCAAACTTCCAAGAGAAGGCAGTGACTGCCCCAACATCACAGCAGGAGCTCACTGTTAGTCCTGGGTTCTTCCAGAATGGGAGCTAGGCCTGGGGACACAAACAAAAATTCTTACTGGTCCCTGCCTTCCTGGAGTTTACTTCCAGATGAAGGCAAATGATCCTGACCAGCTGCCTTCCAAACCTGCTTCTTGGGGTCCAAAAGTGTTGGTTCCTGAAGCATTTCGGGTTCAGCTGGCCAAAGGCACCAGCCCCACCCTGGGAACCTTGGAATGGGCTCTTGCCTTCAGGGACTTTCCCTCCCAAGCCAGCAGTTCAGGGGCCACTCCCTGCAGTCTGTTGGCCTGGGCTCCTTTTTTTGGTCTCCAGCTTTGAGCTGGATTTTGCCCCATCTGATTGAGCACTAGGCCCATAGGAAACTCTCTGCTGGCTTTCCAGAGATGCTGCCACCTCTGCCTTCCAGCATCCCCTAATGCGTCATCATGTTCTTGTTAATCACTGCTCACAAGGATGGGCCCACCCAGGGTGGGCTATCACTGCCTCAAAGAGGGATCCCCTTTGTGAGAAGGAAGGGGAAAGAGGCCTTGCTCTCTGGGGTTGGGAAGGCTCCTTGGAGGAAGCTGGGAGCTTCCACTCTATTTTGCATTTTTTCCCTTGGTCTGCTGCATCCTAGGTCTGCTGTTCTCAATCTACAAACTGACATCACTGTGACATACATAGGTGCTGGAGTAACTTAGATCTTCTGAGAGCTCCTTTAATTGGGCAGAGGCCACCCAAGATTTTCAAAGGCTTTAGTAGCAGAGCCCATGTGCTGATAGGTCCTACTCAGTGGGAAAGGAAGCTAGAACAGGCTCAGCCATTAGCTAAGTGCCAAGACTCAGTCCCAGAGAGCTGGCTATCAGGGGCTGCTATCTGTGCATGTGGAAGGAATACCCACACCAGGGAAGTCATGACCAAGGAAACCAGGATTAAAGAGATGTGTTTGATTTTCGTGGAACTTCAGAGCTGGAGGAACTCTGAGAAGCTTTCTGGCCCACCACACACTTGGAGTAGACAGGCAAGTCCAAAGAGCATTGGGTATAGAGTCAGGGAACCTGGTTTCCATACTTCCCTTTGCTGCTTACTACTTAGATGGCCTCATCAGCAAGTCACTTCCAGCCTCTGTTCTTCAGTGTCCCCATCGGTAAAAGGAAGGGCTTGGACTAGCCAGCCTCATATCTCTGCACCTTCAATCCCACCAGTTACATCTACAGTATCTTAAATGAGGGACCATCCAGCTTCTGCCTAAAGATCTCTAGCAGAGGTTCCCTCCTTCCTAAGGCAGCCCATTCCCCATTGGGACAGCCCAAATGGTTACAAGGATTTTTCCTTACACTGATTTGTAGCCTCCTGCTTCTGCTACCTGGAGCCAAGCAGAAAAAAACCCATTTCCTTCCCATGGAACAGGCTTTGCATCTGTGAGGAAAGCTCCAATGTCCCCCTAAGCCTTCTCTTCTCTGGGATGGACCTTTACCAGATCCTTGTGTGGCATGGATTGGAAGCTCTCCACCATCCAGGTCTAGACCTGTCCTGGTTTCAGAGCTATTAGCATAAACAGTCTGGACACACCCAACAGCTTCTGGTGTGAAAACATCAAAGACACTTAGATAATCATATGTCATCTTTCTAATGTTGTCCTTGTGTTACCCTAGCTCTCTTTATCTACACAAAGAATTCTCGAGTTCTAAGTTTTATGTAGGTTGTATATGTGAGATATATATATATATATATAGATAGATAGATAGATATATTGCATGGTGAATAGAAAGCTAGCCTTTGAGTCAGGAAGACCTGAGTTCAAGTTTTACCTCTCACTCACATATGATCCGGGGTGAGTCTCAACTGTCGAGTGCCCTAGTTAACTCTAAGATTGTAGGTTGTGAAGCAGGTGCTCATCGACATTGGGAGAGGGCTCCTCCGAGTAAGTCCAGAACTGATAAAATCACAAATCTGGTCCAAAAAGTTGTATATAACTCTTCTCACTTTCCTTGCAAACTTTGAAGACCTTTGTATTTGTTTCAGTTCTTTGCTAGTGATATTGAAGGGTAGAACTTTCTAGAAATGTATTTTTGTGGATTTGGATTTTCTCTGTAATTTCATTATCCCCTCTTGCTGTCACGTGTTTGGTAAGCTGGCTCTGGCCAAGGACTTACAAACAGGAGTGAGATTTAGCAGAGGAGATTCCATCTGACCCTTTACTAGTTTCCAGGTCTTTCATCCCCAGTCAGTTGCAGAAACCTTGTCTTGAGGTCAAAGATGATGGCATCTCCCTCTCCGTAAGGCACTGGTTTTCAGAGAATCCCTGCTGATTTAAGTCAGCTTTTATCCCTGTGGGATATTGAGTTTTAGGTCATCTTCCCCTCCCTCAGCCAAACATGGTCTATAGGAAATGGGACAGAGAAAGAGGCAAGAGGGCCAGAAAAATGTGATCCTGGGGGACGTGAGGGAAGTATGATTTGGATTACATTGAGGAAGCCTTAAAAAAGATGGTGACTAGATTAGAATGTACAAGAGATGGGCAGAAGGAGAGGATGAGGCATAGTGAAGACAGGGCTGGACTTTTAATCGGGAAAAGCCTGGGTTTAAATCCTGCTACTATATTTAATAGCTCTGTTACCTTGGATGAGTCACTTAATCTCTGGGACCCTTGAAGACAGTCAATAAATACTTACTAAGTGCCTACTATGTGCCAGGCACTGTACTTTACATTGGGAGTGCAAACAGGAAAAATAAAGCCAGTCCTGGCCCTCAGGGAGCTTACAATCTAATGGGGGAGGACAGCATGTGAAAGGAAGCTGTAAAGTGAGGAGTGAGATGGAAGCACCAGTCACAGAGGCTTAATGAAATCCAAAGGAGGGTATGTGGGTGGGAAATGGGGGGCTGGCCTGGGCCCCGTCCTTGTATAGAGGTTCTATGCGGAGATCTTTGCTTCGCCCTCCCTCCAGAGAGCTCCCAACAGCATTGGGTTACTAGTTGGCTGTGAGTACCAAGGCTAATGTGATATTGCAGGATGTTGATGCTCCTAAGGTCACAAGGGCGTGCATCCAGGTAGGGGAAGAAGAAATGCCAAATATTTTCCAGAATCACTGGATCCAGTACAAGCAATAACTAAGTAAGAATCCGCAATAGTAGGAATGAGGGCTTCTGCAGCTCCTGATTTCAGACATCCAGGGAGGGGGAGCCTGTTCTCCCCCAAAGCAGCCTGTCCCCTTCTGGAATAGCTCTCAGGGCTAGGAAGCACTTTCTTGCATCTATCCTTAATCTTCATCTTGGCAACTCCCCCCTGCCTCATCTTCCTGCCCACACCTTAGTTCCCAGTTCTACCCTCTGGGATGGAGCAGAACAAGTCCAATCCCACTTGCATGACTTGGAACCCATAAAATACTGGAAAGCAGCTCTCATGGCCCTCCCAAGTATTCTCTTTGTATTGAAGATATAGCAGGAATTCATGTCTATGTAATATTCACATGGATGTGCCCCCATGATGCTCTCAGCTCCATCATGCCATGTCACCTGGGTGATTCGATCCCTGATGGCTCCCAAACAGACCGGCAGTGAAGGCCTTTCTATCAGGAGGATCTGATGGCAGATGGTGGCCAAAGACAGCCATCAAAGAGTAACTGGTTTTAGTTGCCTGCTTCTTCATGGAGGGCATGAAATTTGGTCTGTCTGAGTTTGTGTTTTCTGTTTCCTCTTTGTTCAAACAAACCTGAAGCTTTGATGTACTTTTAACTACCCTCATGTCAGACGAGTGGAAGAGGAGGTTTGCATTTGATGGGGAAGTCAGCCAATTTCTGAGCAGCTCCAAGAGGGCACCTTTGGAGGTGGCTGGAGGCTCAGGCCAGTGCCTTCCTGCCATGGGCAGGCCGTCTTCAATGCACAGACATCAAAAGTTACTTTGTAAAACTTCAGATACCAATAGTTGTTGTCACACTTCGAAATGGGACAAGATAGGGCCATCTTCCTGTTGGTGTCTGGTAGAGCTCATTGTCTGTGTGGATATTATGGGAGGAATAGAAGAATGGAGTATTTACTTTGAGCCAAGCACTGTGCTAAGTGCTTGGGATACAAAGAAAGCAATGTGATAAGTGCTGGGGGAAAATATGGCTGACCCTCAAGGAGCTTACAATCTGTGGGGGAGGACACAGTGTGTATACGTAAATGTGCACAGATAAATGAAGTATATCAACAGAAAAGTGGGCAGGTCATCAGGAAAAGCCCCGATGAAGGCATGGCACCTAAGAGAAGTCTTCAGAAGAGCCAAGAATTCCACAAGGGGGAGAGGGCAGTTACAGATGGAGAGCATTGCAAGCCTGGGAAGCCACCCAGTCAATGCCATGGAGGCAGGCGATGACTTGGACTTTTATTCTTACTTATTTGTTTATCTATCTGTCTATCTATCTATCTATCTATCTATTTATTTTTTGCTTTTTGGAGGGCAATTGGGGTTAAGTGACTTGCCCAGGGTCACACGGCTAGTTTTTGTGTTAAGTGTCTGAGGCTGGATTTGAACTCAGGTCCTCCTGACTCCAGGGATGGTGCTCTATTCACTGTGCCACCTAGCCACCCCTACTTGGACTTTTTAAATAGAAAATGGGCCAGAGTATGAGGATGAATAACATGTTATCAGTTGGGAAACAGGCTAGAGTCAGGTGGGTTTTTGGCCGTGGAGACCTGAAAGACCGTGTCCTAAGTTGAAGAAGAATCATTATTTGTTTTAGGGATAAGAGACACCCCCCCACCCCCACCCCACCCCCACACACAAGGAAATCCCAGTTCAAATACTGACTCAAGTGAGGAAGGTGAGGTGAGCACGGGGCCATTTAGTAACTGGGCTCTGCCGAATAGAAAGGGCAAATGAAACCAGTGGGGGCCCCCCTCTTACAGGAGAGAGAACAATGCTGTCTCCTCCAGCACCGCCAGGAGGTTGCCATGGTTTCTGTCATCCCACGTCTCCAGGCCCAGACCTTCATTTTCCTTTTTGCTGCAAATAAGGGTGAAGCTAGGAAGTCTGCAGAGAGCTTGTTCTTGAAAAGAGACTTCAGTGCCGCCTCATCACCACGGTCCTTTCCTTCCCTCCCTCTAGCTTTGCCCTCCCTTCTCCCTTCCTCTTTCCCTTCCTTCCTTCCCTCCTCCCCCTTTGCTTCCTTTCCCAAATGTCTACATTTATTGACCATGACTGTGTACAGTCCATTGTTCTACCTTAAGGCCACTGTAAGGATGACCTAGCCCAGTGGAAAAAGCACTGACTTTCTGTGGGGAAGGATCTGGGTTTGAGATCTGACTCTTACCCCCTGTATAAACATGAGTGGATGGATTTTATTTGAACCAGAGCCAGGATCCACACACTTCCTGCCCATTCCTGGTGCTTGCCTCCCCTCCCCTCCCTATCTCACCCAGGCTGGTATCCAGTCATCAGCCATTCCTAGGCCCAATCCCCCTACTACCAGCATGAAGGCTTTGGCCTACTCTGCTTCTGGACTGGGTCAGTTTGCCCGTCCTTACGCAGCTTGTTGGCCTCTCTCCCAGGGAGGGGAGTACTAGGCTTAATGCAGACACCTGATCAGCTTTGCCCTACTGCAGCTCAGAACTCTCAAGCTTCAGAAAACCACCAGTCTCAGCGTATCCAAAAGCAGGGATTCTGGGTTCGCCCCTGCACTCCTGGCCTCCACACTCACTTAGAAGGGGCTTTGAGGAGCTCGCCTCCAGTCGTCCCGACTTTGGGGCCATACAATCACGGATCCCTTCCAGAGTGGGCAGGGAGCTCCTCTACCAGCTTGTCCAGCACACCACCCAGAGGACCTGAGATCTGGGGAGCAGACTGCTGGCATGGCCCCCAGGCTCCTGTACAGGCAGCCTGTGTCCTCCGGGGAGCTCAGTGCACCAGGGCCCTGAGCCTTGGCAATGAGCTCATCTTGCCTTTCTCTCCCCCTCTCATCAGACGCTTCCTAATTGTCAGGACCTTCCAGGGCCCTGATCTTGCTTCCCTCATTCAGCTCTCAGTGGGGCTTCTTTCTCACTCAGCTTCAAAGTTGACATGCAAAGTTGCTTCCTCTGAGTTGGGCTCTCCCCAGGTTGATGCTTTTGCTAAGTGTTAATAGAGGCCTTTAGCAGACTATCAGTGGGGTGGGGGAGGTTGGGGTAAGCGTGGGGGAGACAGTGTCAGGAGGTTTGATCTGGGAATTTTGTTTCCTTTTTGGAGCTAAAATGTATGTGTTTGCCTGCTGGCTGGCTTCTGATGCTCAAAAATTACTGAAGCTCTTTTCCCTTTGTCCTCTCTCCCTCCCCTCCTTCCTCCTCCCACCTCCTCTTTTCCTCCCTCCCCTTCCTTTTCCTTTGCTTTCTCCTTCCCCTCCTCCTCCTCCCCTTCTCTCTCCTTTTTTCCTCTTCTCCTTCCTCCTCCCACCTCCTCCTCTTTTCCTCCCTCCCCTTCCTTTTCCTTTGCTTTCTCCTTCCCCTCCTCCTCCTCCCCTTCTCTCTCCTTTTTTCCTCTTCTCCTTCCTCCTCCCACCTCCTCCTCTTTTCCTCCCTCCCCTTCCTTTTCCTTTGCTTTCTCCTTCCCCTCCTCCTCCTCCCCTTCTCTCTCCTTTTTTCCTCTTCTCCTTCCTCCTCCCACCTCCTCCTCTTTTCCTCCCTCCCCTTCCTTTTCCTTTGCTTTCTCCTTCCCCTCCTCCTCCTCCCCCCTTCTCTTCTCCCCATCCCCTTTCCCTTCTCTTCCTTCCCCTTCTCCCCTTCCCTTTCCCTCTCCATCTCCTTCCCTTGCTCCTTCCCCTCCCCTGTCCTCTTCATCACTGATTTAGTTAGCGATGTTTTGAGAGCCCCAGTTCAGACTGTTTCTTTGGCCATCATCTGGGGTGGCC
This sequence comes from Gymnobelideus leadbeateri, assembly GCA_011680675.1. Classification (NCBI taxonomy): domain Eukaryota; kingdom Metazoa; phylum Chordata; class Mammalia; order Diprotodontia; family Petauridae; genus Gymnobelideus; species Gymnobelideus leadbeateri. Next base: position 729,199 of record WOXC01008637.1, on the reverse strand, counting down.
ATTACCTTCAGCCATCACCTAACTCCAGGCTGGCGGGGCGGGGAGGGAGGGGAATCTTGCCTTTGGCACCAAGGCCCCCAGGATCCTCAAATCCCATTTTGAGAGAAGGTTTTAATGAATTCAGCAGCGCCGTCTGTAGCTATGATCAAACATAATTGCCTACAATTTCACACCCACGGTATCCTCTGTGATCAGGAGTGTTCCAGGAAGCTCAGCTTTCTGCAGTCTCATCACCATGGAATCACCCACCAGCTGAGGAATTCCACTTTCCACATGCACTTGAGTGAGATGCTTGGTGAATTTCCATGGGATACCAGCAAGAGTCCCCTGGAGCCATCCCACTAAGGGGAATGGAAGGCACATGAGCCACTCTTTCCACCCAGAGCCTAGGTTCCTAGCATCCTAGCTCTAGGACAGGCAGGGACCTTAGAGGCCAGCTAGTGCAGCCAATAAGGAAGCTGAGGCCTAGGGGACCCCCTTTGTGCCTTCCCCAGGATCACATAGAAAAGAAGCAAGATTGGAACCCAGGTTCTCTGATTCTAAATACAGTGTTCCTTCCTTGAATATCCTGTGCTGTCTCCAAGAGTGAAGTAGACTCCAGCAGTTTCTGGTGAAGGATTCCCTCTCCTCTCTTGACTTTTCTGTCCTTCTGACCCCTTGACTAAGAGCAGCCCTTTCTGTTTTGGATCCTGCCTGGTCATGCTCAGGCTGCCCACTGTCTGCTGGAGGTGGCAGTGAGGAATGGGTTTGGGGAATGGTTTTTCACTAATAGGCCAGGAGGTAACACTCTGGAGAGAGTGAGTGGGTGGCTTGACTCTGAGTCAGAGCCAAGCAAAATCCCAGGGCTGAGGGAGGGAGAGCATTTCCATAAGAAAGGCCCTCACCAAAATATCAGCCAGAAAGGATTGAGAAGGAGAGAGTGCTGATTTAGAATCAGAGAACCTGGTTTGAATCTACCATAGCCCTGCTACCTGTGTGACTTTGGGCAAGTCAGGTCCCCTCTCTGGGGACCTCTCAGTTTGCTAAGCTCCAAATTGGGAGGTTTAGAACCAGTCTGTCCTAGTGGAAGGAGTGAGGAAGGCCTGGGTTCAAATCCCATTTCTAACCTTGATTACCCTTAGTCTCTCTAAACCCCAATTAAACCACAAGCATTTATTAAGCCCTAAGGAAACAAAGAAAATCCTCCCCCAAAATAAAACCAGACCCAAACCCTAATAGTTCCTGCCCTCAAGGCACTTTCAGTCTAATGAGAGGGCCAAGATGCAAATGAGATACAAACAAGATAGACCAGAGAAAGAAAGGGAAAACTTCATAGAGAGGGTGGAGTTTTAGCTGGGAATCAAAGGGAATCATGGAGACTAGGAGGTGGCAGTGAAGAGAGGCAGGCTTAGATGAGGGAAGAGGATGGAGAAGGTTCTTGGGCCCAGACAGGACCAGAGGACCAGCATGGCCTCTCAGCTGTAAATCTCCAGCCTTATCTCTGCCCATAGCCTTCTTTTAACTGATTAAGTAAAGTCATCAGAGAATTATAGATGTGCAACATAGAGAGTATAGCAGCAAGCACCCCAGCATCCCTAGAGTGGCTGCCAACACAGGTTCTCAGATCTGCTTTTGTAAAGGAAAGCAACTCAAAATCAGTTAACAAGCTCACTTTAATCAAACATATATTACCTAGTTCAGGGGGAAAAGGTCAGCACCCCAAACTTCAGAGTATACAGACAGATCAAACAGACAGGCTTCCAAACTGTCCAACCATTATATCCATACCAAATCACAGTTACCAGAGGGGGAAGCATCAACATCTGGGTTTTCAAAGCCGGGGGGCTCTCAACAGCTGCCCAGAGTCTCATCTGGTTAAATCACTCAACACTTCTCAAAGTGAGCCCCAAAGCAAAGCCTCCCATCAGGGTATATATAGCCTTCTCCTGGCTCAGAGAATGTAACCACCCTCTTGACCCACTGCCCAATCACACAGCATCAAGGTGTGGGCTTTCCTGAAAAACAAGCCTCCCACCCCAGGCTCCAGGTGCACTTAAGCTAGGGGCGGGGAAGCTCTTTAAATCTGCATTTCCATTATAGAGAGGACCTGAGGAATCACAGAGTAATAGATACTAAGCCAGAGGTTACCCTGTCCAAATCTCTCTTTTGACAAAGGAGGAAACTGAGACCTGAGAGGGGAAGTTTTACTGACCCAGAATATCAGGTCAGGATTTGAGCCCAGGTCCTCTGACCGCAAATGCAGTATTCTTTCCAGTGTGGTGAGTTATTGAGACTAGCCCTACCCATTCTGCACACATTCCCTTCATTCAGTTTTCTTACCTGTTTAATCAAAATTCTAAAGAAAGGAAACATTCATGAAATGCCTACTATGGGTAAGGCCCTGTAATAAACACTTTACTGATCTGCTCTCATGAGAATCCCAGAGGTACCCCCCTATGGGGCTGCACGGGAGCTCCCCTGGATGCACTGCCCTGTATAAACGTTAGCTATTGATATCAGGATACCCTTTTGCTACTTCTTGGATGAGAGTGACTGTTGGTGAGGGTCTGTGGCTTACTTATACCTCCCACAGGCCTCCTTAGGACAGCAAGGATGAAAAATGGTCTGCCAATGAAGTCAAAGTCAATATTCTTTTACTTCTCTTTCTAAAACCAAATGGAGAAATACCAAGTAGAGATTCTCCCCACCGAGGATTTTTAAGCTCATTCTTACTTGCTCCTATATCATCACATTAATGCTCATCAGAACAAAACAGGCTGTGTTAGGCGACTAGAACGAGATTTCCAGCCAGTCTTTCCAGACAAGGTCAAACTCTGGCCTGCCATAGCTGTTCCCATTTACTGACATTCTATTCAACTCCACAAGTACCTTTAGGTACCTACTCTAGGCCAGACACTGTGTATAATGATATTGTGAATAAAAAGACCAAAACTAAATATTTCTTGTCTTCAAAGAGATTATATTCTTTTTTTATTATATTCCTTCAGGGAAAAGTGAAATCTGTGCAGAGATGTTAGTGTAAAATATGGATAAGAAGATTTTAAAAGCAGCACAAAAGGGAAAATAGATAATTTTGATAGCTTGAAACTGAAGAGCTTCTGCATAGATAGCATAAATGCAATGCAAGAAGGGAGGCAGTTGAATAGGGGAAAAATCTTGGTATAAAATTTCTCTGATAAAGGTTTGAAATATAATATAGAAACAATATATTACATCTAATTATACATTTATTTTATTATTATATATTACATCATATAATTATGTACATACATATATGTATATTATATACATGCGTGTATGTGTGTATGTGTATATCTCTTTGTTGCTATTGTTCTCCAGTCATTTAGTCACATACAACTTGTGATCTTGTGGACCATATTGTCTGCGGAGTTTTATAAGCAAAGATACTGGGGTAGTTTGCCATTTCCTTTTCCAGTGGATTAAGGCAAACAGAGGTTAAGTGACTTGCCCAAGGTCACACAGCTGGTGAGTGTCTGAGACTGGATTTGCACTTCAGTTCTTCCTGACTCCTGGCCTAGGCAACATCCACTAAGCTACCTAACTACTCCCCCCATATGCACACATATATGTATGTGTTAATAAAACTAGTAGTCATTCTCCAATAGATAGTGAAAGAATATGAACAAACAGTGCTCAGAAGAACTGCAGAATATTCACAACCACATAAAAATGTCCCTAATCACTAGTAACATAAAAAATTTAAATAAAAAAAACCCATGAGATTTCACCTCATATACTGCAAATTGGCAAAGATGAAAAAATATTTCAACAGTTAATGTTTGAAGGGTAGTGGGAAGATGGACACACTAAGACATTGTTGGTGAAGCTGTGAAATGGTATGACAAATTTGAATATAATTTGGAATTATGTAAATAAAGTGAATAAAATGCCTGTACCTTTTGAACCAGAGACTACATTAGTAGGCTTATACCCCAAGGAAACCATCAATAAGAAAAAAATCCTCATATATTCCAAAATATTTGTAGCAGCACTTTTTGTGATGACTAAGAATTGAAAACAAAGTAGATGCCCATGAATTGGGGAATGGCTAAAGAAATTGTGGTCCATGAATATTACATTCATACTAATGTGCTATAAGAAATCATGTGTGTTGGATGGATGGCTAGGTGGTACAGCAAATAGAGCACCATCCCTGGAGTCAGAAGGACCTGAGTTCAAATTCAGCCTCAGACACTAAAGACAAAAAACTAGCCATGTGACCTTGGAGAAGTCACAACCCCAATTGCCCTTCAGAAAGCAAAAACAAAATTAAAATAAAAAGAAATGGTGTGTGTGGTGGATAGAGAAGCATGGGAATGGGGCAGGCAGAGGCAAGAGAACGATCTGCACAGTAACTACAACAATGTCAGTGGAAAGAATAAAGACGGACCAAGAAATCAAAGATGGGGCTGGAGTGAAGAGAGATAAGACACCCCACCCCACCCCTTCATGGAGGGAGGGGGCCCCCAGGTGTGACATTACATATGTTTTGGGGCTTTGTCAATGTGTCAGTCGGTTGTGCTGCCTTTTTTTCCTCTCTAAAAATACTGTTTGTCACATGGAATGGCTCTCTGGGAGAGGGAAGGGGAGAGGAAGAATATATGGGACACTATGGTGATGTAAAAAACAGAAAATACCAATTAGAACATTTAAAAAGAAAGAAAAGTCAAACAGAGGGGTTTATATTTGATCCTGAAAAAAAAAAGTCAGTAGAATATCAGAGTCAGAGAGATCACTAGTGTGGGTCGGTGGGGGCGATTAGCAAAAGTCTCTTTTGGGACAGTGGAAGATGGCACTTGAACTATGCTTTGGGGAAAGTTAGTGGTTCTTGTAAGTGGAAGTGAGGAGGAAATGCATTCCAGGTATGGCAAATAGTCTGTAAAGAAGCAGGGAGAGACATGATGGATTGCTATACAGGAAGAGACCAAATGTAGGTTATTTTTGCTAAGACATTCAATGTATGAGGGTGAATAATTTGTTATCAGTGGGGAAAGATAGGTTGGTATAAGTTGTGAAAGGTGTTAAATATTGACTAGAAAGGCTTATATTTTATCTTATAGGCAATAGGGAGCCACTTCAATTCTTTGAGAACAGGAGTGATGTGCCCAGACCTGGCCAGATCTTTGTGGCCAGCATCTGTGGATAGATTGTGTATAGTAGAGATTGGATCTAGGGCTGTGAATTAGGAGTCAATAGGCCAGGGAAGGGATATTGTTGCTGCTCATCCTTTGTTCTCAAAGAGGACCAATGACATCAGGAGGGTAATGTCTTTACTTGCGAGTGAATTAGTTTCAAGTGAGGCAGAGCTGTGCAAAACGATCAGGTTCCCTCTCTCCTCCAGAGTCATGAGGGTCCAGTAGAAGACATAGGTCAGGATGACTGGAGATGACCCTGAATGCACTGTGAGGGCTGGGAATACAAATAATGGGAGGGAGGGAGGGAGGGAGGGGGAGAGAGAGAGAGACAGAGAGAGAGAGAGAGAGACAGAGAGAGAGAGAGACAGAGAGAGAGACAGAGAGACAGAGAGAGATGGAGGGAGAGGGAGAGACAGAGAGAGAGAGAGAGAGAGAGAGAGAGAGAGAGTCCCTCCCTGTCCTCCAGGAGCTTACTTTTTTCTAATGAAGACAACACACAAAGGGAGCTGGGGGAAGGGAGGCATGATGTGAGCAGAGGTCAGATTCTTGAGAAATGGAGAGGAAGGTCAATAATTTAGCAGCAAAAGATGGAGGTTTGTATCCTGACTCTCCTATTGATTTGCTGTATGATGCTGGACAGCTCATTTCCCCGGTTCAGTTTCTTTATTTGTAATAAAAGAAATAACACTATTCCTGCCTGCCCCCTCCACCCCCCATATTGTGGGCATCAGAGGAGACAATGATCACAGATGGTTTCATAATTGGTAAATAGGACCTGCTGCAGATGCACCACGTGAAGGGTAGGAATGAAAAAGCAAGGTGACACATGCCTTTAAGTCTTCTCTTCTATTGGACAACATCTTTTCAGACAAACAAAAAGGCAATACAATCTTTCTTCCATCCTAGGCACAGATACCCGTTGTTTCCCTCCAACATAAGGCAAGCTTTTTGAGGGTTGGGCCTCTTCCCATTTTGTCTCTACCACTGCTCTCCCAGAAGCCACCACAGTATCTGGCACAGATTCAATATTAAGTAAATACTTGCTAATTGCTTGAATGCATTTTTACCTTGATTACCTCCAAGAGGCTGCCTGGGCATATTGGGGGCATCAGGCCCAGCATAGATCCAGAATCCTCTGGGCTTTGTCATCAGGCAGCTTTGTATAGCTCCAATTCTTTCAAACTTTTTTCAAAGGTCATGAAACTGATAGAAAAAAATTGGGTTTTCAGCCTACAAATATTGATTAGGAGTCAGAGATCAATGAGGCTTCTCATTAGATGGGAATTTAAATCTACTCTTGCCCCCAAGAAGGGGGAAAAATACTGGGGAAACCTGGCCCTGGGAGTTGACAGCTAATATCTCTGTTGGGCCTGTCAGTGTGGTGTGCTCAGCTGGATTTCCACTGCCTGCTTCATAAATTGGATTTCATTTTCAGAACTAGGATGAAATGGGGGAATAATTTCACCTACTGTACATTTATTGAAATTATATCAAAATAAGCAATGAAGGAAAATTCCTCCTCGTAATAGAATTTCAAGGATCATTTCTCTAGTTTGTCGCTAGAAAAAAAAAGGCTGAAAATGTCTTGGCTTGATAAGCAGGAGAAAGTGTAAATGTTCTCCCTCTTCTGAACAGGGCGGTGGCTCTGGTGGCTCTGGTTACTTCTTCTGATATATCAGTGGGCAGCAGCAGCAGTTGCTTCTGCGACAGTGCCCTCTGATGCCCATGTTCACACCTCCCCCTTTACCCTCCTCTCTGTAAGATTGCCAGGGAAGTGCCATCACCTCATTGGGTGAGGGACCATGAGCAGTTTACTAAGCCGATGTGGTGCCTTTAGATGAATGGATGTGTTAACTTATTTCCACAAATATTTATTAAATGCCTACTATGTGCCAGGCACTGTACTGGGTGTTGGAGATAGAATGAAAAAAAAAAAAGGAAGTTATTTCCATTTTCAAAGACAGAGAGATTCTTCTACAGTCTTCCTGGAAGGGAGCAACATGGACACAGAGAACTATTTGCAAAGTCATTCCTAGAGAGAAGAAACACAAAGGCTTCATGTACAAAGTGGTCCATGAGCTGTGCTTTGAAGGAACGCAAAAATGCCAAGAGGCTGAGGTGAGGAGGGAGGGTGCTCCAGGCTGGGGAAACAGCCAGGGCTGAGGCAAAGTAGGGGGAGGAGGGATGTGGCTTCAGAAAGATGGCACTGGCAGCTTGTGAAGGAAGACTTGGAGAAGGGAAAGACTGTTAGCATGGAGACTGGTTAGGAGGTCATTAAGGAAGGTTATGAGAAGGGTTTGCACTAGGAAAGTGTCTGGAGGAGGGGAGAGAAGGGGGACAGATGAGAGAGACACTGTTGCTGCCATTACGGGCAGATTTCCTCTTGCCTGGCCAGGGGCTTTACCTGCCCTGCCCTTCATCAGCTCGGGGTATATAAGGAAGCTTTGTGGCCTCCACCAATACTGTCTAATTTCGTCCCGGTGTTATGGCAGATTAAAATGTGAAATTGAGTCAGGCAGACATGGTTATTCCTCTGTGGAAGATGACTTCTCTCTCTAAGGAGTGGGTGACCCCTGAGGTGTACCAGGCCATTCAAGGAGAGATGGGCATCCACACTGCTATATGAGGCAGGTTGCCCCAAATGGGAGATGGATGGAGTTTCATTAGCTGATTTAAAACAGTGTGATGAGTAGTGAAAATAGGTGAGTCAGCTTGGGCCTTAGCTAGAGACACTGAATGATAATGGGTTTTAGGGTTTATTCACTGACCCTCCTCCTACCCCACGTGTTCAGACAGCAGCAGCCTACTTGGTCTGCAGCATTCAAGTTAACTTATCACACAGTTGAGATTTTGCTCTGAATACAGCTTGGATATTTAGTGAATGACCATGGGTCAGTCACTTGCTTTCTCTGAGTCTCAGTTTTCTTTCCTGTAAAATGGGGCTAATAACATGCCATCTGCTTCATAGGGTCGTTGTGAAAGGAATGTGTTGTAAATTTTAAGGTGCTGTGGGAACGGAAGCCATTGTGAGTCACATCTAGGGACCTGCAAGTTTGTTCCATTTGCCTTTAAGCGTCACACCGATGGCATTCAGGAAAGAAGCCGTTACTGGGGGTCCTTATCCATGGACCAGTAGATGGCCCTCATTATACATGAACAATTCCCAGGCCTAAAAAAAGATGTGATACATTTTATTTTGACACAATAGATACTCCCCAAATAAAACTCCAAACACACCCCGCCTCTCTCCTCCCCACCCCCCAAAAAGTTAAACATCTGATTAAGAGCAGAAAGGAAGGAGGGGTCTTCTAACTTTTACAGTGGGTTTTAACACCAGCCTGAGTTTTGTTGTGGTCCTTGTGCAAATCATTCTCTTGATTATGGATAACTGATGGGCCCATAGTTGTTCTAGCCTTTTCCCTCTGAGCAGACACACACAACCACAGTATGGCTCTGCTTCCTGCCATTTCTGGGGAGGGTGTGAATTCTAGAACAGGTCTTGTCTTTCCCTACTAGAAGGTAAAATCTTTGAGGATAAAGAATGTCTCCCTATTTGCCTGTAATATAGCAAATAGAGTCCTGGGGGATGGGAGAAGGAAGCATCCTCCAGGGATGTATTCATTAACAAATCAGGCCACTCATTTGCATGAGTTCAGTTAAATAGCTAAAAGAGGAGAAGGCAAATGATAAATGGTCAAAAGATGTGAATAGATAGTTTTCTGGGGAAGAAATCCAAGCTATCAAAAGCCACATGAAAAAGACTCTAAATCACTAACAAGTAGAAAAATGTAGACTAAAACAACGCTGACATTCTACTTCACACCTATCAGGTCTAAGGCAGGGGTGACCTCAAGGCCATATGTGGCCCTCTAGCTCCTCACGTGAGGTCCTTTGACTGAATCTAAAATTCACAGAAAAAATTTAATAGAAGGATTTGTTCTGTAAAACTTGGACTCAGTCAAAAGGCCACCCCTTAGAGATTCTAAGATGATAAAAAATGGAAATGACAAATGGAGGCCCGGCTGTGTGAAAACAAGTGCTTTGTTGCACTTTTGGTGAAGCTGTTAACCAATACAGCCATTCTGGAAAGCCATTTGGAAATACACCCAAAAAGCTATTAAACTGTGCAGAACCTTGGCCCAGCCATACTATTGGGAGGTTTATACTATAAAGAGGAAAAGGACCCATATGTACAAAAATATCAATACCAGCTCTTTTATGGGAGCAAAGAATTGGAAAAAGAGGGGGTGCTCATTGACTGGGGAATGACTGAACAAGTTATAGTATATGAATGTGATGGAATACTGTTGTGCTGTAAGAAATGATGAAGGAGATGGTTTCAGAGAAACCTGGGAAGACTTACATGAACTGATGCAAAGTGAAGTGAGAACCAGAACAATTCAGACAAAAACAACATTATAAAGACAACTTTGAAAGGCTTGAGAATGTTGATCCGCACCGGACTGATCACCATTTTCAGAGGACTCTGCCATCCTCCTCCTAACAAAGCTGCTGCACTCAGAGTGAAGACTGAAACTTTTTTTGGATCATGGCCAAGGCATAAGTTTGTTTTATTTGACCATACCTGTTTGTAACAGGGATTTATTGTTTCTACCTTTCTCAATGTAGGGGTAAGGAGGAAGGAGGGAGGGAAGGTAGGACAGAAAGAAGGTAGAATATCTACATTTGAAAATAAAATGAAATTTAATTTTAAAAATTTTTTTAAAAAAAGGAAGGATCCATATCACAAAAATATTTCTAGCAGCACTTGGTGTAGCAGAGTAGGAGACAGAGTGGATGCCCGTGAACTGAGGAGTGGCTGGATGCATTACGGTGAATTTCTTGGAATAATATTGTGATGTTAATGACAAAAGAGAGGGATTCAGGGAAACCTGCTGACTGTGCTTCTGCCTCCCTGGGCTTTGCCAGCATACCTCCTTGTGGGTGGCCCTCACACCTGGGCCCAGCCAAGGCCCCCACCCCCATTCCTCATCAGCTTCCTTGTATGTGCTGTCTCCCCTACTAGAGTATAAATTCTTGGGGGCAGGGAATTTCTTCTGTTTTGCTTGTGACCCTGACTCTAGCACTTAGCACAGGGCCTTGCATATGGTAACCCTTAATAAATACTCTTCTTCTGGCATTAAAGTCACCGAAACAAAAATCTGCCTTCTCTATTTCCCTCCGTGTGCATGGTTTGTAATAATTTTTCTCAGAAGTGTGCTAACAAGACAGATGCTTGCAATGTTGCTACATTAGTGTAGAAAATGAAGGAAAAAAATCCTTTGCTTTTAAGGAGTATGTGTGCGTGTGCGTGTGTGTGTGTGTGTGTGTGTGTGTGTGTGTGTGTGTGTGTACGTTTGGTTACTTTTTTGAAGTGCCAGGGTACACTTGAAATGCTCTAAGCACTTTCCTCGTGGCATTTCAAAGGATGCAGCCCACCCCTAGGATTCTGGGGAGCCAGCGCAGTAGATGGAGCAGCCAGGTGAGAGGCAGCTGTTGGAAGCCAGGGTTTGAGCCTCTGTTGAGAAGAGGGGACACATCTGGGCCCTTCTATGTCACACAGCTGCCTCCTTAATGCAGCCTCTCCCCTCTCTGACCCATCCTCACTAGAGAGGCCAAACTGAAAGGGACCATGCCCATGAAAGAGAGCCTGCTGAAAAAGTGGCTTCTGGGGTTCCCTGCTGGCACCTCCTGTTTACCATTTAAAGCCTTTTGCATTCAGAACTCAGCCTTCCTTTTTGGCTAATTGCACCCCCTTGTGATTTATACTCTGGCCAACATGACCCTCTTCCTGTTCCTCAGGGACAGTATGCCTTTGCATGGGGCTGTTTGTCATGCCTAGAGTGCCACTGCCTACTTGTTTGAACTCCTTGCCCTCTTATTGGTATGGGTCAGGTCAGGGGGGGGCACCTTCTCTGTAGCTTCAAGGGACTGCCTAGAGAAACAACAAATGAAATAGCTTGTGTCTGTCAGAGGCAGGACCTGAACCCTGGGCTCTGAGCCCAGCTATCTAGTGCACTGTTGATATTAGATCCTTAACAATAAAAAACAGCAACTTTATAATAAACGCTGATAAGGAGAGACGCGTAGCCTTGTCAGACCAGACGGCAGTGTATGAGGTCCTGAAGGTGCAGCAGCCCAGCGGATAGCAAGGCCCCATGGCCTGATAGTTGGGCACCCCCAGGTCACCCAAGCCGGGGGAGTAGCTCTCTTCCTGCCTGGTCTAGATGGGGTCTGGGTGGCCCAGAAGGGGACCCCAGCACCCCTGCCGTCTCACTCCTAGCTGGTCAGGGTCTTTCCATCTACCCTGAGGCTTAGCTCTCATTGGTGGGTTGTCTACCCCAACTAGAATGTAACCTTCCTGAGGACAGAGCCTGTTTCATTTCCTCCTTCATATAGCTAGCGCCTAACGCAGCAAGCCTGGTACTTAGTCGGTGTTTAATAAGCGCTCATTAATTCCTTCAGGAAGGAGACTCAGAAGGAATGTCAGTGCATCTCCTCTGGAAGCAGCTCAGTTTAGTAGGTGGGATGCTGGACTTCGGGCCAGGGAGACCTGGGTTCAGATCCTCCTTCTGACACTTGTTAGCTGTGTGAACTGGGCAAGACACAAAACCTTGGGACCTCAGTGTCCTTATTTCTAAAGGGAGCTAATAATAGAAATTCCTCCCCCCTCTCCTTCTTGTGATGCTCAAATGAGATTATGGGTGGAAATCAGGGTAAGCGTGTCACTACTAACAACACAGCCATGGAAGCGTGATTCACGCCAGCCTTCCTCTGCTTCACTGCTCACTAGATGGGACTGCTTTCAGGTTTCTACCATCTTGCTTCCCTCTCTTGGTAAGAGATGGCTGGACCATGGGGTTCTACAAGGCCTCCTGTAACAAGGGATTGTGTTGTATATCCCCACACGTGGAGTATGCTCAGCCCCAGGCTTGTGCATGTCTTCCCTGACCTTTGAAAATCTCAGCCCTCCTTAGCTGTGGAAACCAAGCAGCTGCTCACAGCCGCCCACCTTCCTCCTAGTTAGCTGCATCCAGAGGACTGGGGGATACTTACCCACTGGAGACGAAAATGCCTCCTTCCCGTCATGCTGGGCCGAGGAGGGCTGCGCCCCTTTCCTGCCCAGTGACTCCAGGAAGACCCCAATCTTAGCCCAGGACAGACCTGGGTCATGAAGGTTTAACGAACTTCAGAGTTAATTTTGCTCACAGCTTCTGGGCAACCAGCCAAGGGCGTTTGTCGCTTCAGCTGGCAGTATGCCTTCCATCAACATGTTAAATATTTCATACTCCGTTGGCTGGTCGGGGTTTCTTGGTCTGTTTAGGAGCCAGCTTGGCATGAGTTACACTCAGCTTGCATTGCTCCTTGTGGTGTGAAAACTTCATGAATGTACCCCATGGAACTGAGGGGGCCAGGGACACAAAGACAAAATAAAACAGTCCCTGCCTTCTGGGAGCTGACAGCTGGGGAAAGATGGAGGATTCCAGAGTTAGAGGGCCTGGGTTCAGTTCCTAGCTCTAACCTTCCACCTGGGGGATCTTGGGAAAGTCTCTCATCTCTCTGGGTTAATTCCCTTACCTGTAAAATGAAGGGACTGGTTTTATTGGCTTCAGAGGCCCCCTCTACATTAAATCTATGAGTGGCTATAATAACCCATTCATAAAAATACAAGGTAGGGTTTTTTGGGGGGCATTGTACTATCAACTGGGGGAGATCAGTTCTAAGGTCAACCTTATACTTCTATATTTAAAGATCACACACTTTTAGCCCTTTCCTTGTCCCTGTTTTACAGATATACAGGCTGAGGCTCGCACGAGTGATTTGTCTGTAGTTATACAGTGAGTAAGGGTCAGAGCATGTTATTGGCTAGGCCAATGAAGGGGGTCTGACAAGGTCATCTCTGGGGTCCAGCCTTAGCACTCAATGATTCTATGACTTGGTTTCCTCTGCCATTCCTTCCAATCTCCCAAATTCTGTGTTTTTGAGATTGTAAAATTTCACGGGTGGTAGGATTTCTTTCTACCCAAGGAGAGAGAATCTATGTCTAAGAAATAAAAATGCTTCTCAAGTTCTCAGGACAGAGGTTGAGGATCTAAAAGCCACTGGAGAAAATGAGGGGAAGGTTGACCAGTGAAGGAAGGGCACTACAATAGACACTGATGGGGAAGCAAAGTGAAAGGTCCTGCCCTCCTCCCTCCTTGGCTTTGCTGTCCATACTGCCTTGGGTGGCTGAGTTTTCCTCCTTCTAAGTCCCATCTGGAAGGTGCTTGATGGGGTTACTTGTTTCTTGATTCGAGGCTTCTCATTTCTGGGCAAAGGCTCAGCCCTGGTGTGGCCCCTTCCAGACTCTCCTGCCTAGGTGCCAGCCCTGGAAGCAGGCTTGATAACAATTTAGAACTTGTCATTGTTTTTAAAGAGCCAGCTATGAACCGTTGGGGCCAGGATCAGGCGTTTCTTTGTTAGTCCCAGAGCGTTCCTCTCCCTGTTCTCTGTCGGTCGGGTGATTTCATTTCTGGTACTCAGCAAAAGGGAGGCGAGTGAAAGATCTGGGGGCCTTCCAGCTAAGCCCTGTTATCTAGCTGGCTTCTGCCTTGGGCTTTGCCTCCAAAGGCCCAAGATTAAAAAAAAGCATCTAGCCGTGGCCTTTTGTTGGAGGTGAAGAGAAGTCCCAAGCCTTCTTATACAGGCCTTGAGTTTTGTGCTTCTGTGCTTGCCTGATCTTGGGGTGGTCAGCATTTCCTGGCCCAAGTCCTAAGGAGGAGGGGAAGGGAGGGAGGCAAATTCCAGTCCTGTGTTGTATAAAGAAGGTTGATGCTCCAGTGTGCTTCCAAGGTCTGGAGGGTTTGCTTTGGAGCTCTGCTTTGTATTTTCCTTGGTCATTTTGGATGCTGCTTGTGGGGATTTGTATAGAAGTCTGCCACAGACTTTGGAACGATCTGGTCCATAAAACACAAGTATTCCTTGTTTGTGGTCAGTGGAATAACGCAAAATGGCAGGAATTAGAACACAACAGCAGGAAACCTGAGTGTGAATGACAAACTCCTATCCTGTAACACTGCAAGAATCTCTTACCATTCAGAGCCTCAGTCTCCCCATGTCTAAAATGGGGCTAATCTACGAGACTACTGTCACAAAAGTGCTTTGTAAGCCTTAAAGGGCTAAAAAAAAAGCTACCTTCCTGAGCACAGTTCTCCAGATAATTTTTTAGGGGAGGGTTAAGAGCCAATTCATATTGAGCAGCTCTTGGAATACTACTGGCACTATTAAATACAGGATCATAGATATGAAGGTAGAAGGGCCCTTAGAATCCATCAAGTCTGATCCATTTATTTTACAAAAGAGGAAACTGAGCCTCAATGAGGTGGTGACTTTCCCAGGGTCATACAGCCCTTAAGAGTTTGAGGCAGGATTTAAATTCTAGTCTTCCTGACTCCAAGCCCAGCCTTCTCTCCTCTGCACCCCCAGCTACCTTAATTTGACATCAGCAGGCAGATCTGCTAATGAGGGGTCTGAAGCTCAGATAGGGGAGTTTTGCTCAAGACTTGTGAATTTCCAGTCACTCACCCAGGATTTATTAAACTTCATTTCCTTGACTGCTGCTGCTACTGCTTCTGGACTGCTTCCCAGAGGATTCCAGGAATTTCAGAGCAAGATCATTTTCTTTCATCCAGTCTAATGAAAGCTCATTGAGGGCAGGGGATATTTCATTTTTTAATCTCTTTGAATCTCTCCCAGTGCCTGCCATAGCCTGCATAGTAGGGGCCTAATAGGTGCTTCTTGAATGGAATTTATTATATTTCCTAAAGTGCCCTTTGTGGACAAAGAGCTCTGATAGACTATACATTGTTCAACCAAGATGTGGCACCTGCTTTCATGAAATGTCCAGTCTAGTTGGGGGATAGAACACAAGCATCAGTAATATGGCGAGACAAATTTTCTAGGCTCATAGATCTAGAGCTGGACCCTGAAGTCATCTTTTAAAAATATTTTCTTGGGGCGGCTAGGTGGCGCAGTGAGTAAGAGCGCCAGCCTCAGAGTTGGGATGACCCGAGATCAAATCCGGCCTCAGAAAATGAGCACCCACACATAAATAATGACTAGCCATGTAACCTTGAGCAAGTTACTTAACCCCAATTGCTTTTAATATATATATATATATATTTTCTTTCCCCCGCAATTACATGTTAAAACAATTTTAAAACATTTTCATTTAAAGTTTTGAGTTCTAAATTCTATCCCTTCCTCTCCTCACCCCTCTCAATCAGAGATAGTTTGTGCATGTTCATTTTCATATTAGTCATATTCCATAAAAAATTTCCATATTAGTCATTTTGTACAAGAAGACTGAAATAAAAGAAAAATAATGAAAGAAAGGAAGGAAGGAAGGAAGGAAGGAGGGAGGGAGGGAAGGAAGGAAGGAAGAAAGAAAGAAAGAAAGGAAGGAAGGAAGGAAGGAAGGAAGGAAGGAAGGAAGGAAGGAAGAAAGAAAGAAAGAAAGAAAGTGAATAATAGCCTGCTTCAGTCTGTATTCAGTCAATGTCAATACTTTCTCTGGAGGTGGATAGCCTGCTTCATCACTAGTCCTTTGGGATTGTCTTGGATCATTGTATTGCTGAGAAGAGCTAAGTCATTCACAGTTGATCATTGTTACAATGTTGCCATTACTGTGTACGACGTTCTCCTGGTTCTGCTCACTTCACTTTGCATCAGTTCATATGAGTCTTTTCAGGTTTTGCTGAAATCATCCTGCCTGTCATTTCCTATAACATGATAATATTTCATTACAATCCTACATGTGGTTATCTTTTTACAGGTGAGGAAAGTCATATATGTAGTAAGTGCCTGAGGTGGGATTTGAACCCAAGTCCTTGGACTCCAGAACTCTATATCCCTTCCAGATCCTCTAGTCCAACCCCCTCATTTGAGAAATAAGGGAAACAAGGCCTAAATCTTTTAAATGATTCACTCAAGAACAGCATGGCAGAGAGAAGCAGAGTTAGGAACTTGAACCTGGGTTCTCTGATCCAGAGCTACCCCATTCCTGCACAATATGGCGCCATTTGAGATCTGAGGGCAAAGGTCACTATGGAGGAGGGTGATCAAGTAAGACTTCGTAGAAGGGATGGCTTGATTTGTGTTTGGAAGGATGGTGAGTTCAGTCCTCCTCCCTGTTGGAAATGCCCATGTAACTGGCACAGTTGTGTTCTACAGATCTGGAGTGGAAGTCTCCCACCCCTCAGGCTGGCTCAAGGAGGTGGTTCAATCCCCACCACTAGTGGCAATTAAACAATGGGCTGGAGCCCCCCAGTCTAGAAAAGAAGAAGCAAACATTGCCCTAAAAACAGCTTTTTCTACTTTCTTATATTTTCATTTTTTAAAATTTATTTTTAAATAATATTGATTATATATGTATATATATGTGTGTATATATATATATACATATATATATATATATATATATATATTAAACATTTGATTTTAAGCTTTGAATTCCAGATTCATTCCCTTCCTCCCTTGTCACCCACCCTTACTGGGAAGATAAGTAATTCAATATAGGTTGTACATGTGTAGCTTTGCAAAACATTGCCATAGTAGATATATTGTAAAAGACTGACTATATTTACCCCCATCCTATCTAACCCCCCATTTGTTCTATTCTCTACTTTGATCCTGTCCCTTTTCAAAAGTGGGTGTTTCCAACTTCCCTCCCCCACACAGCCTGCCCTCCCTTCCATCATGCCACCTCTCATCCCCTTCCCCCCACTCTCTTGTAGGGTGAGATACCCTATTTACTGTGTATGTAATTCCTTCCCTGAGCCAAATTCATTGAGAATAAGGTTGACAGATTCCCTTTTGCCTTCCTGTTCTTCCCCTCCATTGTAACCATTTCCCCTTGTCTCTTCTATGTGAGATAGTTTACCCCATTCTGTCTTTCCCCATCTCCTCTCATTATATTCCTCTCTCACCTCTTAATTTCACCTTTTAAGTATCATCCCTTCCCATTAAATTGGTCTTGTGCCCTCTATCTATGTATACCTGTAAACATATATACACACATTCACATATGTATTCATACATCCATATACCCTCCTATATAGACATATATATGTGTATATATATATGTATATATATGTATATATGTATATACATATATATATATATGTACACACACATTTCTATTCCCTTCAATTATTCTCATACTGAGAAAAGTTTCATAAGTTACAATGATCATTTTTCCATGTAGGAATGTAAATAGTTCAACTTTGATAAGTTCCTTATGATTTCTTTACCCTGTTTACCTTCTCTTGCTTCTTGTATCTGAATGTCAAATTTTCTATTCAACTCTGGTTTTTTTCATCAAGAATGCTTGAAAGTCCTCTATTCCACTGAATAACCATATTTTCCCCTGAAACATGATACTCAGTTTTGCTGGGTAGGTGATTCTTGGTTTTAGTCCCAGCTCCTTTGACCTCCAGAATATCATATTCCAAGCCCTTCAATCCCTCAGTGTAGAGGCTGCCAGATCCTGTGTTACCTGATTGTGTTTCTACAATATTAAAATTGTTTCTTCCTGGCTGCTTATAATATTTTCTACTTGATCTGGGAATTCCAGAACCTGGCTATAATATTCCTGGGAGTTTTCTTTTGGGGATCTTTTTCAGGAGGTAATCTGTAGATTCTTTCAACCTCTATTTTGCCCTCTGGTTCTAAAACATCAGGGCAGTTTTCCTTGAAAATTTCTTGAAGGATGATTTCTAGGTTCTTTTTTTGATCATGGCTTTCAGGTAGTCCAATAATTTTTAATTTATCTCTCCTGGATCTCTTTTCCAGGTCAGTGGTTTTCCCAATGAGATATTTCACATTGCCTTCTATTTTTTCATTTGTTTGGATCTGTTTAATAGTATCTTGATTTCTTATAAAGTTACTAGTTTCCATTTGCTCCACTCTAATTCTGAAGCAATGATTCTCTTCAGTGAGCTTTTGAGATTCTTTTTCCACCTGGTAAATTTGGCTTTTTAAGGCATTCTTCTCCTCATTGGCTTTTGGAGCCTCTTTTGCCATTTGAGTTAGTCTATTTTTTAAGGTGATATTTTCTTCAGTCAGGTTGTTGACTCTCATTTGATAATTTTCTTGCATCGTTCTCATTTCTCTTCCCAATTTTTCCTCCACTTCTCTTATTTGGTTTTCAAAATCCTTTTTAAGCTCCTCTGTGGCCTGTAAGCAGCTTGTATTTTTTTTGGAAACTTTTGGTGGAGTTCTGACTTTGCTGTCTTCCTCTTGTTCCATGCTTTGATCCTTTTTGTCCCCAAAACAGGAATATAAAATTGGGTTGCTCTTCTTGGTTTGCTTCCTTTTGCTAGCCCATGTTACTACTCAGTTACATGACTTTTGGGCTTTTTGCCACAGGACTCTGCTACCAGACAGGGGAGCTTTGTCCCAGTTGCTGGGGTTTTCTTAGCTGCCAAAGGTATTAGTTGGGTACCCTCTCTGAAGCCTCCACACACTCTGGCAAATTGGTCACACACCCTAGGACCTCCACCCTTGACTGCAATCCTGATCCAAGCAGGTTAAAGCAAGAGGGATTACCCCTCAGACTGGTGGCTTGGTCCCCCTACAGTCTGCAGGCCAGGAGCTGAAGCTGCCATTTGTTGGGGGCTGCACGGCAGCACCTCAGCCACTTCTTGCCCCAGGAGAAAAGGTCAACCTCACTCCCAAACTACTGGGTCCCAAAGTTCACATTGCACTGACCTCTCACTTTTTCCTTAGCATCTATGGGTTGATACTTCTGGAAAACGCCACAGTTGCTGGTGATCTGAAGTCCCTCCAGCCGGTGGCTGGTCAGGGCACCCTGGGCCTAAGACCTCCGGCTGGAGTGTGGTTGGGGTTGGCTCCCAGGGCACTGAGCTGGCTGCTTCTTGCCAGCCTGTTGGGCTGTCCTCAGTGGGAGGTTAGCTTCTCTGGGTCATTTTGTGGGTTCTCTGTTTGATCTACTTTCAAAAGGGGTAGCTAGGTGGTGCAGTGACAGCACAGAATTTGGAATTGGGAATATCTGAGTTTAAATCCAGCCTTAAGCATTTACTAGTTATGTGACCCTAGGCAATTCACTTAACCCCCACTTGTCTCAGTTCTTTATCTGTAAAATGTGGGCACATTGGAGAAAGAAATGGCAAGTCACTCCAGTCTCTCTGCTGAGAAAATCCCGTGGACAAAGTCCATGGGATTGTGTAGAGTCAGACATAATGGAATTACTCAACAGCAATGATGGTGACTACTTCTAAGATCTCCAGAAAGGCTTTGTGCTGGGACAGGACTCACCTGCCTAGGTAATTCCTGTAAAAGCTGATGGCCCATTACAAGGTGGAAAAGATGTACGCACAACTTTCAGTGTCTTCCTGCCAGCCATATTCATGATGGATGAGCTGGAGGCAGTCTATCAGAACTTCTAGAAAGAAGAAAACAGCTGGTAGCCAGTTCTTCCAAGGACTGCATTTAATGGGAGTTGGATTTGGTGAATGTGAAGAGTGCAAGAGCACTTTGGTCTCAGCTTGTAGGTTTCATTGCTATTTGTGCTTTGTGCAGTAATGGAGGAGAGTGGGCAGAGATCTACCAGGTACAGAGAGAAAATGAAAATACCACATGGGTTCCCTTCAGAGATGGCAGCTGTTTCCAGTGTGTTGAGGTACAAAGCAAAGGGAAGACCAAACAACCTTGTAAACTGGCATTATTGTTTGATCATAACTATTCCTTCATGATCCCAAGGTCTCCCTTGGCAATAGCACTCACCTCTCCTTTATGGATAGTGACTGCAATCACCCCGATGAGAGAATCTCAGAGCTGGAAGGTTCAAGCAAAAGAAGCCCCAAGACCAGAGAACCCCTCCATGCTGTTACAGTCAAGGGCCAGTCAGGCTTTGCTTAAAGATTGCCAGTGGTAAGGAATGTACCCCATTCTGAGTCAGCTCGCTCTGTTTCCAGGTGCCTCTCATGGGCCAGAGACTTCCATACCTGATCCCAAAGGGCCTTAAGTAAATTTCTGGGGTGGGAGGAAAATAACTAGATAAAACCAGGTATCATGGAGAACAATGAGTGAAACAAAGGAACAGTGATAGTTGAGGAGATATCAGACATTCCCAGGGGAAATTAATGGGAAAATCAGTAAGGAGTAATTTCAGACCCAGATACCTCTATCCAAAGCCACAGAGTATGAGGAACAAAGAAAGGGATTTGAACACTTGATATAGTTATAGTCTCAAAGATATGAACAAGCATCGATGGTGGGTGAAACTCATGACTGGAATATGTATGGGGGACGAGCAGAGTATAACTTTTTAAAAATTGATCCATTTTGTGTGTGTGTGGGGGGGAGAAGCATTGTTGTGCAAGGTGGATGCCTGGATGGAAATGTATGAACCTTGTGGAGGGGACACAGTGTGGGCAAAAAAGCTATGTAAAATATTTGGGGAGGCATTAAGGAAAGAAAGAACAAGTGGGGGTATTATTGTGTGCGTGTATTCTAGCCCTATGGGATAGGGGGGGGCATAAGACAATTTTTTTGGAAAACATTTTTCTATACTGCTACCCAGTCGGGATAGAACCTTGAAGGAAGATTGTTGATGGATTTATATCAACCCAGAAGGAAGACCTGACTAACATGTCACAATGAAAGGATGCTCAATTGATCTGCAAATGGCACAGGGCTGGCGGGACAGATAGGAGATGGTAGAAGCATAGCTCAAATGACCTTAAAAAACTAACATGCTAGCTCAGCTGAGGGGAGGTGAAAGTGCAGAGATCCATGGAGTCTCACTTTGAGGGTAAAGACCATCAGTTCCACATGTGTAAAAGACATCTGGAAGAACTAGATGTCCCTGGAAAATAGGGACAATGCCTCATTTTGTCATGGAAGCCCCAACACACAGGAAAATCCTTGGCACATAGTAGGTGCGTAAGTCATAACTGTTGGATTGCATTGAGGGACCTGGTTTGGTCCTTCAGCTGGTGTGACCAAAGTGCCATGAGCCAGCAAATCTTATCCTCTCTTCTGGTAATCTTGTGGTTAAGCATTCTACTTTAAGTGAAGGATTCTCTCTTGAATGTGATGTTAGATTCGTGACTACCTGCCCTAGCAATACTCACTTCACGGTCTCTTGCCTATGTCCCTCAGCTAACTGATGCCTTCGTTTTCTGGTACATCCCTTGGGAGGAATAACAGTCTTCAATTGGGATTTTGACTTAAACCCTGTGAACTTCTGGTACTTACCCAAGAATTACTGTGGGTGCTGACAAAGCATGTGTTAGCAGCTAATATGACAAAGATCTGGGGTTCTGGGTGACTGCAAGCTCAATATTAGCCAACAGTGTGTGACTTGCTTGTCAAAGAAAGGGTAATGGCGTCTGAGCCCTCGGGGCTAGATGCAGCACCCAGTGAAATGAGGCCTTAGTCTCCCTGGGCTATGCAGTGGAGGACTAGGTCCATGTCTGACTGCCACAGCTGATGAGGAACATCGATAAAGGGGCACGTTCCTAGGCCAAACACGATGGTAGTGAAGGGTTTTAAAGCAGCGTCTGAGGATGAGTCAGAGAGTATGTGATGACTGGCTAGAGTTAGCCATGTTCATCACATAGGCAGATGCCTGTTCCTTTTGGATTAGCTTTGTATGTAGTTTGTATTTACTTATCTGTGTGTATGCTACTCCCAATAGAATGCAAACTCCTGGAAGGAAGGAAAGATGAAAGGATGGAAGGAAGGAAGGAAGGAAGAAAAGAAAGAAGGAAAGGAGGGAGGGAGGAAGGATGAAGGGAGGGATAGATGGAGGGATGAAGAAAACAAGAGAGGGGGAAGGAGAAAGGGAAGAAAGAAGAGAGGGGGAAGGAGGGAGGGAGGGGAGAAAGAAAGGAGGGAGGAAGGGACGAGACAAGCATTTTCACAGACCTTCCATGTACCAGGAGCTGCGCTAAATGCTTTACATATATTTACAGTTGAGGAAACTGAGGCAAACACAGGTTAAGTATGCTCAGGTACATGATAACTGTCTGAAACAGGACTGAAATTCAGATCTTCCCAAATCCAGGCCCAGTTTTCCATATGCTGTGCCATCTTTTTTTTGGGGGGGGGGTGAGGATAATCTTTGTACTCTTAGTACCTAGGACAGTGTCTGGCCCTAGCCCACTTAGTAAAATCTGTTGAATACATAAATGAGTGAACAAAGGACTATCTTCAGATACTGGGCAGGGTGTCATGTAGTAAAAGAACATTCTGTAGCTCCACAGGGTAGAACCAGCTGCAGAGGAGGAATGTTCTCGGGGGCCAGATTCCCAGGAGGGCTTTCCAGCAGTAAGAGCTACCCCCAGGTAGAATGAGCTACCTCGAAAGGCAGTGAGCTCCCCCTTCACTGAAAGTGTTCACAGACTGGGTGACTGTGTACCTAGGAATGGCACGGGAAGGATTCCCACTTTGGGTGAGTGTTGACTAAACCAACTTTCTAGGATTCTGTGAAAAGTCAGCTTTGAAAGACTCCATCAGGTGTCGAATGAATAACAGAAAATTGATAGAGATTAAATCTGAAATTTAAAATTCCATAATGAAAATGACTATTTTGCATCATTTTGCCCTAACCTGTGCTTAGCACATTTGTATATGATAGAATCTACCATGTGTCACTTTGTATATCCCAGACTCTAAAAGAGACATTAAAAATCAGCTTTTACGGCCTCCATTCGTTGCAGGTGAGAAAACTCCCCCCAGACAGTGAATAAGCCGCTCCAAATTATGGCTCATATGTTTCAGAGGTAGCATTTGAACTCATATCTTTAGACCTCATATTCGGGACTCTTTCTGGTATGCGGCACTAAGATTTTTAAATTGTATTTGTTGGTTCCTCTTACTGCTCATCTCCTAAAACAAAATCCAAAAAAGTATATAAACATCCGCACATTCCTTCCTCCTCCCTACCCCTCGTCTCTGCTTAGATTAAAAAGTACACGGCCCGTTTGTCTTCCTCCTCTTTGCTCCTTCATTCTCTCTGGAATTAAACCTCCCGCTTGCCTCCAGGAGGGCTCCTGGCCCCTGGAGGTGCGCGGTGGGCGCACACAACCAGAGGAAGGTTTGAATATTTCATAATCCACTTATCGGCGTCTGGCTCTTCTTCCCAAGCCGGATCGTAGATTGTCATATGTGCTTAACTTAAAAAACAAAACAGAAGAATGACATTTGCCTTTGAAAAGTGAGTCCCTGGGCGAGCCCGCGAACTCTTGGACTTAGCGCAGGTGCACGCCGCTATACGCTCACGCTCTTTCCCTGCTTGCGGTGTAAGCTCCGTGAGGGGAGGGGCTGGTAGCTGTGGTCTTTGTATCCCCAGCTTGCTGATTGGGTGATAGCCTCCTAGGCATCCTTAGGCCAGGGGCGGGGAGCCTGAGACCTTGAGGCCACATGTGGCCCTCTAGGTCCTCAAGAGCAGCCCTCTGACTGAATCCAAAGGTCGAAGAACAAATCTCCAAAGGGATATTTGCCTTTGAAAAATGAGCTCCCGGGAGTGCCTGAATACTCGTGTGTGTGTCTGTTGTACACACATGTTGTTTCCCTGGTTTCCTGGTAAGCTCTTTTCCATTTGTGTCCCCCAGTGCCCATCCCCCCACATTGCGTTGCTATGGATCCTGTTGCAGTATGAAGGACACCCAACAGCACCCCAGAGCTAAGTCATTAATCATTATTTTCATTTACTCATTCTTATTTTTCCATTGGAAAGGAGGCACATGGGACAAACCTTTGCTCCTCTGGGTTCTTCTTCCTCCTACTGAGAACCACTGTGTGCTACCACAAACATTCTCCCAAGGATTCATGAATTCAGGCAGGTTTGTGCTGACTTACAACCCTGGCAAGGCCATATGGCCATTACAGCTCTGGGACTGCCCTGGGTCCCAGAGGGAAAATCTCTCCAATCGCCCAAGTTGGAGCTGTTTAGTGCCCACCTGTCGGCTAAGCTATGCTGCCCTGGAGGATGGGGTCCCTTGCCACCATCAGTCCCACTGCTGGTCTCTCTTCAACCAGTTGGAGCATTGGGATTTTGCTTTGTTCCTATGACCAAAGTGACACCCAGTGACTTCATCTCTATCTTTTCCCCCATCCCAGAGTCCCTGATTTGGTTTCCTGCCCCAGGTCTATGGTATTGTCTGGACTTCCTGCCAAAGTCCTTCTAGGGACAAGGGTCCCAGTCCTTCTGTAGGAAGCCCTGTGCCAAGCCACTGCTCCAGACCACCTGTACCCAACTAGGCCTTAGTTCTGACCTTGGGAGGTCGGGGGGAGCATCCTTTCTTGACCTTCTTGAATGGGCTGCCCTCCATAGTGGGCCTCTGGAATCCCTTACTCCTGAAACTCACCCCGATCACCAGCTCCCCCAGGGGCTCTGTATCTGATTCCAGGTGGTCCTCAAGTTGGCCCGTTCCACTACTGAGCACTAGTTGTGATGCAGGATCCCAGATCTGCAGTAGGATCTCCAGATCCCAGATCTCAGAGGCCTCTAGATGCCCCCTCTCATTTTCCAGATGCAGAAGCTGATGCCTTGAGATAGCCAGTGACTTCCAAAGTGGTCGAACCAGCCTTGGAACCCAAGTCCTCTGACTCAAGGCTGATGTTCTCTTTATATATTCTCCATTGTACCGAGCTACACCATCTCAGAGAGCTCATGTTTGTCCTCCCACAGCCCTTGAACTCTTGTCTCCTGGCTCCAAGACCACCATGCTATGCATGGCACCATATTGTTTCTCCCTTCTCAGAGGGACTGTAACAAACAAGAACCTGCCTAGAGAGAGTAACCATGATGATGAAGATTCTGGAAACCACATCATGGGCAGGACTGCTCAAGGAGGGGTGATGTTTAGATAGAAAAGAGAGAGGAGCTGGTGGGGGGAAACAAGGGGAAGCCACTGGCCATCGTCACATAGCCTCCCTTGTGTCACTGTTCTCTGTACCTTAAAGGGTGAAAATGGGTTCAATAAATAGGTATCAATGGGGAGGGTGCAGTTTTGCCTCTATATCAGAGAGCTTCTCAATAATTAGAGCACTCTGGAGATGGACAGGATGTCCATGGGATCGGTGGGTTACCCATTCCTGGAAGTGTTCAAAGACACTGGATTGTGCCTGGCAAGAGTTTTTGGTTTTATTGTGCTGGGAAGTATAGAGAACTCTTGGCGTGGGAATTCCCTCTATCAGTGCAGATGGCCAATGATTTTGTAACTTCATAGTCATGGAGAATTGCTGGTGTGTGATGGAGGCAGGATTTGGAGCCAGGCCTTTGTGGTTGCAAGGTCAGTCTGTTGTCCACTGTCAGCAATATCAGGGGTGCTAGAGGGTGCTCTCACACTGGGGGTGAGGGGCAGTGTGGAGAGGGGAGAAGGAGTGTAGCCTTAGTTACCTTAAAAGTCTTTCCAGCTGTCAGACTCCAAAATCCTCTCATCATCTTTTATTCTGTTTTTCAGGCTAATTTTCACAGAGATTTAAAGCCAGTTGCCAACACTGTGAGGCCAGTGTATGAGCTGCACACCCACAACTAGAAACCGGCCCACCTTCAACTCTCAAGGAAGGGAACAGACAGGGAGAGATCAGAAAGGAATTGGAAGGCACTTCAATGAGCTTTCATTCTTGCAAAGCAAGTTGACTTGGAGAATTTTAGTCTGAGAGGCTGGTGGCCATTGAGAGTGGCTGCTTGGTGCTGGTGGCTGGGAGGACCTGGACCCAATCCTGTTTCTCAGCCTGCTCCCTGAGTCCTCCTCTGTGAAACAGGAGGTTGGCCAGGATGCTCTAAAGTGAGGATCCATAGCCTGTGCTTTGGTCCAGTCCACCGCATTTTACTTCCTGGCCATACTTCACAAGCTGGGCAGCCTGTGGCCCTGTGCCTAGTGACATGGGTGGCTCCCTGGGTGACTCCAATAGTAATCCCCATTTCTCTGGTCTTTGACTTACAACCCCTTGAGAGAGATGGTAGAAATAGGCATGTACCCATCTTGCTGATGAAGAACCTGAAGCAGATGAGTTAATAGCTCCCAGTGATGCATTACAGTCAGGCATGAGCTGCTTGAGGGCAGGCGATGTTTCATCGCTGTCTATATCCCTAGGGCTTAACACAGTGTTTGTGGAGAGCAGGGAGCTATGGAATTGAATTGAAGGTGGCAGCATTCAAGGGATTGCAAATGAAACTCCTCACAACATGCCAGCCAGCCACATGTTCTTGTCATCTCTAATTTACACAGGTAGGATTTGATCCCAGATCTCCCATGATGTTGAGTCCTGGGCTCTTTCTGCTGCCCAACACGGCCTTGGGAGACAGACCCCCGATATCCCTCTACATGACAGCATTTTGCAGAGTTTTGACCAATATGCTTCCATTCTAAGTCTTTCCTGCATTTCTACTGTGTGGTCAGTAAGTCAATCAGCAAACATTATGGTCCTGGCACAGTGCTATGGGGGTCAGAGGATATAATGGTCCTTGAGGGGCTCACATTATTTTTAGTGGATTTTTTATTCTGAATTTCAAACACAAAACAAAACAAGTATTTCCATATATGAGGCAGAACAGAAAAATGGGACAGGATGTGAAACTGTCTTCTGTCCAACTTGCTTGTAAAGTAGGTGATAAAATCAACATGTAACTTTCTTCTGTAAAATACTTTTATTGATAACTTCCATGTTGACATCTCTTACATTACCCCCATTATTCTCCCCCTCATACCTCACAGAGAACTATGGCATATAGCAAAGGAGCTTTGGGTTTTTAAAGAATAATGGTGGTGGTGGGGAGAAATATCAAAACCTACTCAACACAACGGAAAACCTGATGTTACATGCAGTGTTCCACACTCACGGCCCCCACTTCTCACATAACTTCATTGGGTCCAAGCTTGGTCTCTGTTATTTTTCAAGCTTCCCTTTTTACTTCTGTAGTCACTGTGTGCATATGGTTTTCCTGGTTCTGCTTACTTCACTTTGCATCATCAGTAGAGAGCAGTCTTCCCACACTTCTCTGTATACATCATGTTTGTCATCTCTTAAGCGCCCCCATTCTGATGGGGCAGCACATACCTAGCTTTGTACCAGATACAGTTCTGGGCTAGAAGCTGCAGATACAGAAATAGTCTCAAGGGCCCTGGCTCTTAACAGTCTTCTCCAAGGACTCTGGTGAACGTACAAGATGACAGGTAATTCTCGTTGAGCCCTCCCCCTCCTTCCAGTCTCCATTCCTCTCGTGTCTAGACCATGAGCTAACTGGCTCTGGGTACTGGTGCTAAGAAAAACCTTGCAGGATGTATATCCCCCCAGAAGCTCTCCTTGTCCTTCCAGGGCCACCCTCTTTGGTTCTGCCTTGTCAAGCTCCACATAGACAGTGACAGGAACCATCCTTCACACCATTTATCCTTTGCTCTCCTCATTTACCATTTCATCCTTATCCAAGGGAATTTTCTTGTCTCCCTCCAACTCCGCAGCCTGTTATCTTGCATCCTCCCTCTCTCCCTCCCCCTCAGCTGGAGGAGAAGGCCAGATCCCACTGACTCCTCCTTTGCTGCCTTCCTGAGATGTGGCAGCCTGATTACAGATGCCTTTTCAGCTGCTGTGTGTTTTGTACGTCTATCATCCAGATTATAATTAGAGCGAGGCAGGAGGAAACATGTGCTAACGAGCCTGCAGGGAAAGCTGCTCTCCCTCAGCACACCTTTACTGTTATCTCCTTACCTAAGCTCCAGGTTCACGGGCCAAAGTTTCATTGTCTTGTTTTTCTAGTTCGGGGGGATTTGTAAGGGCGGATTCTCATTCCCCACTCGAGGACACACGCCTGATTCAATGTTGGTCCTGACAGGATGACATGGAGACAAGCCAACCTTAGCGTCTCTTGTTCTGAGATTGGCCAAGGGAAGGAGAGCTAACTTAGGTTTCGATGAGGGCATTGCTTCCCACCTCATTCCAAGGGCTGGTATACACAGAATCACAGAATGTCAGAGTTGAAATAGACTTCAGCAACTGTCTAACCCCTGATCCGTATTCCCAGAAGTATCTCTCCTCCAACATAGCAGGCAGGTCATTGTCTAGCTTTGATTGAAGACCTCCAAAGATGGGGAACCTGCCCCCTCCCAAGGCAGCCTATTCCCCTTTGGAGAGTCCTCACTGGGAAGGAATTTAAGCCTCTTGTTTCATTCCTTCCACCTCTTGTTCCTGCTCCTACTTTCTGGGGGGCAGTGAGTCAGTAGAAGGCTCACTGAATTCAAAGACAAGCCTGGCATCTCCTCAGTATGGACGCTCTTTCCCCTAATACACCAGGCATCTCATTCAGACCCTCTCATTCAGGGCAGTTCTTGTCCATGTCTGTCATAGGGGATTTGCCCAAAGGTAATACGTATCTTCCTTTAGATATTTGAATATGTATGCCAATGGCACCTGGGTCATCATCTCCCACTCTTGGCACATGACAATTCTCCCTCCCTGGTCCTTGATGATGTGCTTTATGCTATTCCTCACAAGTACGTCACCATTGGTAACACAACACTCCCTTCCACCCTGCTTCTTTCTGCTGCCCTGTGGGTCACCTGCAATCTTGAGTCTTTTGCCCTCCTGAAATTCAACAATTTTCAACCGGACAGTCTCCTTGGGAGAATGCTAAGATTAAAATCACAGACCTTTGTGGTGAGGACAGCCTGGTATTCTTTCCTAAACCTCATCCTGCCTAAGCCTCCTCTTAGTCATTTTTGGAGACTAGCTGATATAAGCATGCTTGTTCAAGACCTTTGCACCCATACACTCACTCACTGGACTGCCTAGCCAACTGTATTTCACAAGGTGGGCAATTGTCATTTGTTATCCTCTTGGACTTTCCCATGTGGATTGTTAGGCCAATCTTGTTTGCATGGACTTGGATCTTGGCACCATTCAAATGTCCTAAGGATTTTTGCAGTCAACATTATGCCACCCATAATAATAGGACCATAGATTTAGGGCAAGAAGGGACCTCAGACTTTATCTGGTCCAGAAGTCCTCAAACTTTTTTTTCTTTTTGGCAATTAGGGTTAAGTGACTTGCCCAAAGTCACGTGGCTAGTAATTGTGTCAAGTGTCTGAGGCCGAATTTGAGTCAGATCCTCCTGACTCCAAGGCCAGCACTCTATTCACTGCACCACCTAGCTTAAGTCCTCAAACTTTTTAATCACCCACCAATATCAGTAATTGTTTTCCCAAGTAAGCACTCCAGTTGGGGGTGCAGGAGAAGCTCACCAATGGCACTTGTGGAACTGTTGCTGAGTCTGTGGGTCAGAACTGCCTGGGGGACCAATATGTGAGTCTCAAGAGGAAAGGTTGGACGCTTCTGCAATGAAGCAAGTAGAGAAAAGGATTCCAGGGCAGGAATGGATACAGAGTAAGCAGGTATGGCTGTGTTGGAGACAAGCACTATGACTGGCTATCATGGGAAGGATGGGATGTGGTGCATCTTTCCTCTCTCCAACTGGTTATTTTCTGGCTCAGACCCCTGTTTTGGATACCATTGGTTTTGTCCAGTCCCCTCACTTAAGAAACCACAGTCCCAAAAGGTTGTGTTTTGTCCATGGTCAGCAAGTACTAACTGTCACTGGACAGGGAAGACCTCATCATCTAGAGGGAATCCCCTTTTCTAAGGACTTCACATAGACCGTCCTCAATGGCAAAGACCTTTGGCTAGTGCCTGACTCTATTCTTTTTTTTTTTAAGCAATTGGGGTTAAGTAACTTGCTCAAGGTTACACGGCTAGTCATTATTTATGTGTGGGTGCTCATTTTCTGAGGCCGGATTTGATCTCGGGTCATCCCAACTCCGAGGCCTGCGCTCTTACTCACTGCGCCACCTAGCCGCCCCTTTTAGGGCAATTGGGGTTAAGTAACTTGCCCAAGGTCACACGGCTAGGTTTTTATTTGTGTGGGTTAAGTGTCTGAGGCCGGATCCGAACTCAGGTCCTTCTGATTCCAGGGCCAGCGCTCTACTCACTGTGCCACCTAGCCGCCCCGCCTGACTCTATTCTTGATCTGACATCTCTTATATCATTCATCAAAAGATTGACAAACCAAGTCACATCCATAGATGTGTTTATCAAGGAACCAAGACAAATGTTCTTGGATTAAATTTCTCTCCTCATCCCTAGCAAAAAGCAAGCAAGAAGATGCCCAAACCATCCATGTAGATTTTAGAGGTGACCCAAGTAAGAATCAGGGCAGCTGGGTGGTACAGTGGATGGGAGTCAGGAAGACTCATCTTCCTGAGTTCAAATCTGGCCTCAGACACTTAGCTGTGTGACCCTGGGGAAGAGTAGAGCCAGGGTAGGAGGGAGGAAGAGAGAGTCACCCTGTTTGCCTCAGTTTCCTCATCAGTAAAATGAGCTGGAGACAGAAATGGCAAACCACTGCAGTATCTCTGCCAATAAAACCCCAAATCAGGTCAAAAGGAGTTAGAGACGACTGAAATGACCAAACAAAAAGTAAAAATCAGTGTTTTATAGTGGGAAAAGCCCTAGACTATGAGTTCAGAGCCCTAGGGTTTAGTGCTGGATCTTTCATGTGGTATCTGTGTGACTTTAGTCAAGTCTCATGGCCCTCACTTGGCTCCTTTGTTGGAGTCTATGACCATCCAGACAAGAAGGCCAGGATGGTCAAGGGCATTGTGGGTGTGTTATCTGAGAACTGGCTGAGAAACTGTGGGTGTTTAGCATCTAAAAAGAAGAGCTGGTAGGGGCTGTCATGCATGACTGTCTTCCAGGATTTGGAGAGGATCTAGACTTGTTCAGACCCATTGGGCAAAGCCAGCAACCCTGGGAGGAGGGCAACAAGAGGCAGATTCAGGCTTAAGGCAACAAGAGAACTTCCAAGCTGAGCCGAGTGCAGGGCCAAGAACATTCTCTGGAGTCAGAGGCTGTGGGTTCAGATTCCGGCTATGCCCCTAGCTCTGTGACCCTGGTCAAGTCCCTTCACATAGCCCTGATTCATTCTTCTCAGCTGTAAAGGGAAAGGGTTGGACTTTGTGGCCCTGAGGTCTTTTCCAGACCCAGATATAGGGACCCATGAGGCTAAATGTGGAGTGGGCTTCCTTGGAAGGGGCGGTTTCCCTACCCCTTTAGCAGCTGGATGGCCTCACACTACATACAGTCAATCATGGGTTATATTGGATGGCTTGGGTCCCTTCTGAGTCAGAAGCTCTGTGATTCTCAACCCCATTGTCCCTGCTCACTTGGCTTCCCATGATCCCTCTGTACTACCCTACACTGAGGGGCCACCAAGCTCCTTCGCCTTGCCGAAGTTTGGTGCAGGCTGCCATTTAGGAGGAGACTGTTCCCAGCTTGGACGTGTGCTCCCAAACCAGGAAGAAGAATGATGCAGCTGGAAGAACTCTGGCACTGTCGCCAGAGGACCTGGGTGCAGATCCTGCCACTGAGGCTTGTTTCCAAGTCACACAGCTTCCCTGGGCCTCAGTTTCTTCCTCTGTAAAGCGCCGTGGTTGGCCTAGGTGGTTTCCAAGGTCTCTTTCAGCCCCAGGTCTGTGCTCCTAGAGGCCTCAGTGGACCCTGGAGAGCTAATGAGCCCTTCTCTGCCTTCACACAGAGAGGCTTCTCGAAGTTAAGTAGTATAAAGGCTAATCATGGTGTGGGGTGAGCTCACTGCCGTGGAGGGTTTGGGCTTCTGCGGGGCAGAGGTCTGGGGCTGCCCCCCAGGGGAGCCCTGCGCCTAATGGCTCTCCTAATGAGAGCCTGACAAGCCGGGGCTCCCCAGAGTGCATGAGCTCCATTTGGCCGGTGTGCAGAGAGGCTTGTAACCAGCTCAGCAGGCGGCCGCTCACCCGCAGACCGGGCTGCAAGCCCGCCCTGCCAGTGATTCAGAGGTGGAAAGCGCACCCCGAACAGTGCACAGCAGGGAAGCCAAGGTGGCCGCTCCTGACCACTCCAGCAAACCCAAGCTGGCGCCTGGCCAGGGTGCTGGTGCATTCCATGGACAGCCTTAGCCTGCCTCGATTTCCCCTCCGAGCTGCAGCCGCCCTAAAAATGAGGCCTCTTTGCCCTGCTTGTGCTGTTAACAGTTCCCACAACCAGCATTTATTTAGGGCCTCCCTCTGTGCCAAGAACTGTGCTGCTGTTAAAGACATGATCGGAGTGGGGTGGGATTCATAAGGGTCACTCAACAAACCTTTAGGAAGCACCTACTATGTGCTGGGCTCTATGCCTGGTGCTGGAGACAAAGACAGAAGTGCATGAGTCTCTGCGTCAAGAAGCTTACGTTCTGCTGAGGGGAAGCAGCCCCGATGCCTCTAAGTGATGGTGACGGCAGCCAGTGTTTATCTCGAACTTTCCCTGGGCCAGGCACGTGCTAAGGGCTTTACAATTATTATCTCATTTGATCCTCACACCAGCTCTGCTGGGGGGGGGTGCTTTTAGTGGCCCCCATTTTACAGATGAGGAAACTGAGGCAGGCAGAGATTAAGAGACTTGCCCAGGGTGACACAACTAGTAACTGCCTGAGGTTGGGTTTGAACGCAGGTCTTCTTAACTCCACACCCAGTGCTCTATCCACTGAACCAGCTACCTGCCCTCTTTACAAAAAAGGAAATGGAGTGATATTTTGGTGAGGAGGAAAAACTGCATGTAGAAGGTGGCATTGAGCAGCCTTGAGTGGAGTCTGGGCCTCAGAGAGGCAGAGAGGAGGGGAGAGAGTGGTCCGGACAGGGGCCAGTCTGGGCAAAGCTATGGCAGGGAACTTCCTGCCAGGCACCAAGAGCTCCCTCCCTTGTGGCTCAGAGCCCTGGTGTGCTTGCCAACCTCTACTTAAGGCAGATCATAGTCCCTTGGCCTCAGAGAAGGAGAGAGGGTCCGAACTGGGGAGTCCCTGCACTGATAAAATCATGGCTCTGGACTAGTCTCACCACTAGAAACCCTCCTCGGGAGCCTTGTGGTAGAACAGAGGCGACCTGGGGTTCCTGAAGGTTCCAGAAGTGCACTGGCACCATGCTGGAAAGGCTTGAGCTCAGACCTGGTGATGGACTGGGTGCCCAGCCCATCCAAATTCAGGGAGGCTTAGCACAGCACACATCACCCAGTGTTTGGTCATAGTCTGCCAAACCTAAAAGGGACCATATCGACTGAGTCAGAGCCCAGGGATGAGATCACAAGTTCTCACAGCTCCAGGGGCCCCTGGACTCCTCACTGGGTTTCCTAGGAACATTCACAATGTCTCTTGCCCTTCCAGAAGGTCTTGGGAAAGACACAACCAATGTGAGAATTTATTTTATTTGTATGATGGTTCCAAAGATTTTGTTTGTCTTTGCTCTCATGGGGGTGGAAAGGGAAAAGGGAGCTAGTGATGGAATTGGAGAAGCCAGGGAAGAAGGGAAGAAGACAGGGAGGAAGGGAGGGAGGGAAGGAAAAAAGGCCACATGCTACAGTCAGACTTAAATCTATGAATGCTTGACATCCATGATTGTATTTGAGCCCCACAGGAGCCTGGTGGGTTTCGTGCTCCATTATTTTCCCCATTTTAGAGATTAGAACATAGAGGTGAAGTGATTTGCCCAGGGTCACACATTCAGCCCAGCTTTGAATGACTCCACATTAATGCTGGAATTATCTGAATGTGGCTTAATACAATCTAAATACAGGAAAGAAGAAATCTGCCTGTAAACAAAACAGGCCCTGGGGTTGGAAGACGGGCAGCCTGGGAAGAAAGGAATAGAGGATGACTCATCTTCACATGGAAAAGAGGATCAGAGATCCCCTCTGTTCTCTCTCTTCTCCAGTTCATTTTACAGGTGAGGAAACTGAGGCAAACAAGGTTAAGTGATCTGCCTAGGGTCACACAGCTAGTATATGTCTGAGGCTGGATTTGAATTCAGGCCTTCCTGACTCCAGGCCTGGTGCTCCATCCACTGTGCTGCCTACCTGGCTTATATGCCTGGACACTCCTGCCAAGTGCAGAATTGTCACTGGTTGCTTCCTAACTGTCCTGCTTGGAAGCTGGAACCTCAACATTCTGCCGTGGTCGCCATGTAAACATTCCACACCCTCCACTCCACTTGAGAACCCAGAGACACACCCTAGCCCCGAAGTAGGGCTGGAGGTAGAATCCTTCTGAGAGAATAATTTTTTCCAATTTAAGTGGCTCCTTTGTTCAGCCTCACCCTTTTTTTCAGGCAAAAGCCAAGCGCCAAGTCTTTCAGACATCAGTAAAGTATGCTATCAGCCAAGGCAGGTATGGCATTACTTCCCCCCCCAAACTTCTCTCTGACCAGAGTGGCTGAGGTGACAAGGGAGCCAGCTGCCTCCCAATGACCATCCTCTTTTGACAGAGTAGACCAGACAGCTTGTAGATGGAGAGCTGCAGGGGACCATGGTGGTCAGCGGGTCCAATTCCTTCACTTTACCAATGGGGAAACTGAGGAATAGGAAAAATTCACGGCTTACATAGGGTCACCCGGCCAATAGATGACTGAGGACTTAGACCCAGACTTTTGTAACTTCAAGTCCGGGGTTCTGTCTACAAAGCCATCCAGGCGCCTAGCAATTCGAGGGTTTTGAGTTATAGTACAGATACAGAGAACAAAGCCTTGGATACCAGAGACTGAAGAAGGTCCTGCAGAGATGTGGGGAAGGAGTGAAATATGGATTGGAGCATATTCTTTCTGGAAGCAGAACAGGGTTTCCTATAGAGCCCTGGGCTTGAAGTCAGGGAGACTGAGTTCAAATCCAGCCTCAGACACTTCCTAGCTGTGTGACCTTGGGAAAGCCACTTCACCTTTGCCCAGCTGTTTCCTCACTCGTAAAACAGGGTTATAATCTTTGCAGCATTCACCTCATGGGGTTTTGTGAATCTTGTTGTGGGAACAGAGGGTGTTCCCAAAGCTTTTGCTCGGTCTTAGACTATTAAAGCTTTAAAAATGCACTCAGACTTTTGGGACACACTATATAAATTTTCAAGTACTGAACATTCATTAGACACTAAGTAGGTACAAGGCCCCTGCTAAGTGTCAAGGACACGAAATCAAAGCAAAAACTGAGCCTGGATTTGTGGCAGGTGAAAGATGAAATGACTGAGGAAAGATGTGAGCTTCTGGTTATATGGCTCTATTAAGCCATGCATGCTGACTGCCCAACAAATCGAGGCGTTGCCTTGGCACTAGGTCCTCAAGACAGTGGGAGACAGACTTGTGCATTAAAACAATTAATCAAACAAAGTCAATGAAAAGAAAACAATTAAGCAGGATACACGATTAGGCGATCTGATTTCTAATTGTCAGAAAGATTAGGGACTTTACACGTTGGGAGGGAGAGAGCAAACGGGTGCAATTCCCTAGAAACAGAAAAAGTGCCCCCAGTATCTGTGAGTAGCCAGAGGCTCTTGGCAACAATGATTGGGTGATCAGGCCGGGGCCGGTT
This sequence comes from Gymnobelideus leadbeateri, assembly GCA_011680675.1. Lineage (NCBI taxonomy): Eukaryota > Metazoa > Chordata > Mammalia > Diprotodontia > Petauridae > Gymnobelideus > Gymnobelideus leadbeateri. The sequence goes on along the minus strand of WOXC01008637.1, from coordinate 693,626 downwards.
TTCAGATAAGACTTATGGGTTGCTTGAGATGAACAACTGTGAGAAAACTCCTCATATCCATTTTTTGGATCTGACTGGGTTTCTGGGCAGCACAGCCCAGGTCCTCAGTTAAAGGTCTCTAACCAGTAGGTGGTGAGGTCCAGCTTCCCAGCCACACAGGGCTAGTTTCAAACAATACAATAAGGTTTTCTTCCAATTCCCACAATAGAAGAAAGTTTTCTCACAGTACAGAAATTGGACTAGACCCATAACTGAATAGAAAGGGAACTGGGCTGCCTCCAGAACTGAGTTACAAGATGGAGTCCATGTGGTTCAGTCCGTTCCCACAATTAGCCACTGGCTGCCCTGATCTCCTGAGTTCCCTCAATTTCCTCCTTTTGATTCATGGGGGAGTTGGAAGCACCCCTTCCATCCTTCCACTGTGGGTCACTTATATACAAGCCAAACCTATGAGGTTTTTCATGTATTCATAATCAGATTTACAAAAGTCGGGCTACAGATCAAACCACTTTACAGGGCTCCCAATGGACAAATTTTGAGAAAGGAGATTTACATGTCGCCAAGGTAACCAAGAAAACTTCAACATAAACACAAACACCGCAAAACCAAAGGGCAAAGCAATACAATAATCATCATCAATATTAGCTCACATCAAGTCTCCCTGTATCCTAGTAACCCACTCCCAATGTTCATTTAATCAGCACATTTGGAGTCCCCGATGTCCCATGAAGTCGTCTGGTTCCTAGATAGCTTCTCTGGGAAATCCTGGAAGAGGCTTCATCTCAGGGCAGCTAGGAAGGGGGCTCTGCTTCTCTGGCTCATTCCCACATAATTCTGCTAAATTCTGCCTGAGAGAAGACAATACAATTTTCTATCACCTCTTAAATTTGCTTCTCCAAGCTAAACTTCAAAGAATTTCAGTTTTTTATATACCATTTGCTGTTTCCATCTTTACCTAAATCCTGTATCTGATTTAAGAATCTTAAAAAAATTGTCTGATTTGTCAAATGAACTCTTCTGTCTTTTAAAATTATCAGAAAAATTAATATTTTTCATTAAAAAAGAAAAATACCTTCACTTTCTCTACAACTATCAACACAATTTTATATATATAAAAACTCCTTAATTCAATTTTGAGAACTTAATACTAAAACATGCTCAAAGTCTGCATTTCCATGCTAGATACATTTGGAAAAAGCCTAATCCTGTTATTTTCTCAAAATTTACCATTACATTTAATTATGAAATTTTTTCCATTACATCCTTGTCTTATTACATTATCTAATTCTCCATTTGGGAGGATGTCATCTCTGTACTATATTTGACCACAAATAATGGAGTAAAATTATAAGATTTTTCGAACTTGCCTTTAATTATAGTAACTCAGAGATGTTTCTATATCAATCTATTAATTAATAGATATCTGCAATATTGAACTTACAAAATTTCTACTGCTCACCTGCCCTGATTATAGAAGTTTGCTATTGGCATTGTTTTTAATTCATTTTAAAATTAAAAGTACAGTGCAGGCCGCTGCCATTAGTTTTCCTGGTGTTTGGGCTCTCACTCCAGTCCTGTAAGAGGCCTCATTCAAACCACTACAAAGGGATTTGTGCAGCTGTGATATGGGCCAGCTCCTAGCAAGCCCCTGGAGCTTCTCAGGGAAAACCCCTGTGTGGCTGCTAGTCCATTTGTCACCTGCAGCCTGAATTTCTTTGTAATCCTCTCCTCCCAAAGAGGGACATGGCCGCAGCCAGACACAAATCTCCAGTCTTTGCTCCATAAAGCTCTGGCATTTACAAAGCACTGGAAAACCTTCAATAAGTTGGAGTTTCCTGGCCGTCCTATGAGATATGGCACCGTTGTGCCCATTTAGCAGATGAAAAGACTGAGGCTCAGAGGAAGAAAACAACCTGCTCAGGTCCTATTATGAATAAGTGTCTGAGGCAGGACTTGAACCCAAGCCTTATGGAAATCAGGTCCTTCATTCTAATCACTACAGCAGAGGGATTCTCAGTATAGTCCAGAACTACTTGTGTGATAGAGGCAGGATGTGGCCTCCTGTTTCAAGGGCGATTCCTCCATCCTGACCTCCTTTTCATTTTCTCCTCCTCCTACCCTCTCTCTTCCTCCTACTCTTTCTTCTTCCTTTCACCCTTCCACCTTTCCTTTTTTCCACTCTCCCTTCCTCCCTCCCTCCTTCCTTCCCTCCCTCCCTCCTTCCTTCCCTCCTTCTTTCCTCCCTTCCTTCCCTCCCTCTCTCCTTTCCTCCCTCCTCCCTTCCTTCTTTCCTCCCTTTCTCCTTCCTTCCCTCCTTCTTTCCTTTCCTCCTTCCTTCCCTCCCTCCTTACCTCTCTCACTCTCTTCCCTCCCTCCTTCCTTCCTTCTACTCTCTCTTCTTTCCCTTTCTTTTTTTCTTCCCTTCAATCCTTATTTTTGATAACCTTAGGCAAATCCTTTGACCTCTCTTTATCTCAGTTTCTCATTCAGGGATAGGAAAAATAGTCCTCACCCTACTTTCCCTACAGGTGGGCTGTGAGGAGAACACTGTAGCAATAGGAGTTCCTAGGAGCATAACTTGGGGCTTCCCAGTGAGGGTCAGATTTTTCTGTAGAAGTAATCCCCAATTGTGTGGAAAAGACCTTTCAGATCAATGGTTTTAAAAGATGCAGGTGGGTCTTGTAAATGTCGAAAGTAAATAAGCTCTTTGGAGGCCAGTTTCCATCCTAAAGGGAGCCTCAAGGATGGTGATCAGTAGCAGATGGAGGGAAGGGAGGTGGGGGGGGCACCAATTTGGAAGAAGGGGGCTCCTGGCCTCATCACCCTACTGTCTGCCCTAGCTATGAGACAAGGGAGTAATCAGTGGTCACGGCCTTCACCAGCCCTGCTGTATTCTGCATCTTTACTGAATTTATAAATATGGAGGTTCAAAATGCCTGCTCCCTCACCACTAGGGGAAGAGGCGGGTTGGCCCCACACAGCGTTCCTCTGCATGGCCTTGGTTCATTGGCGATAAGAGGAGGCTGTGCCTCATGGTGGTCACTCCAATTGTCATCATAGAATAAGAACCATGTGTCAGGTTGCAGGAGATAAAATGATGGAGCAGGAAGGGAGCTCAGCCTAAGGAACGTCCCCAACAGGCATTGGCTTGGCCTCTGCTTGAAGACCTCCAGAGGGAGGACCTGCATGTCCTGAGGCCCTCATTCCCCTCTGGGCCTCTTGCCAAAGGTTAGCTGTGCTCTGCCCATCCAGCAGAATGTGGTGACTCCTCCTCCTCCTCTTGTGCTAGCCTAGGGTGACTGCTGCTTCTCTGTCGAGGTGGGAATTGCCTTTAATGTCGATTGGACCAACGTTCTGGTTCTGCCATCTTTTCTGTTATTCTTTGTTATAAGAGACAGCTCTCAGGGAGGGGAAGGGGGACATGTTGGAAAATGAAAGTGACCCCATAACTGAAGATGCCAATAAACATGCATTACAGGTCTGCACTTAAAGGACATAAAATGACCATGTTCCTAGCACTTGGTGATACTTCTCCACGTCATTCCCAGGAGCATCTGTTCTAAACCTTCCCGTCTCTCCTCAAAGGCACAGACCACCTTCCCCACCCTCAGCTGAGGAAATGGCCTTTGCGCCATGCCGTGAGCTCCTTCTTCTCCCCAAACCTTTCTCCGTTCCCCATCTGCCCCCACTCTCTCCTTTCTTCCCTGTGGGGTTTCTCTTTACTAAAGTTAGTCTTCTTCACATATCACTAATTCTCTCCCTTCTTTGGCAGATTGCTCCCAGCATTGTCTCTCCCCTTTAATTTTCAGTCTCTCACTATTTACTGGCTCATTTCTCGATGTCTACGAATATGCCAGGGTCTCCTACCTCCTTAAACAAAACCTCTCACTAAGCCCTACCGTCCTCTCAGCATCTTCTTAGACCTGTCCTCCCTTTCACTGCCGTGCACACTTTCCACTTCCTCTCTTCTCATGCCCATCTCTGCCCTCGCAGCCTCATTGCTAACTCACCTCTCAGCTCTAGCTCTTCTCTCCAAAGTTACCAGTGACCTCGTGGACAATCTGATGGGTTTCTCTCAGTCTTTGTCCTCTTGCAGCTCTCTGAAGCCCCTGACACCATTGAGCTTTCTCTCCTCTCTGGGTCTTTGTGACTAACTCTCGGTTCCCTTGCTACATCTATGCCTTCTCCTGTTCAGTCCCTTGCTGATGGTCGTGCAGCAGCTTAATAAATGTTTGTTGACTAACTGATGATGGACATACGTGTGTATGTGCTGTCGGCCCCATAGAAGCAGCTGAATGCAGTGGATTTCATTTTTGTCTATCTTCAGGCCAGGGCCCAGTGTTTATTGAATTGAATTATAAGAACTTTGTTGCATCTTCAAGCATCAGTCAGTCAGCATTAAGTGCCCACTCTGTGCTGGGCACCATGAAAAGAGCTGGGAATATAACAAAAAAAGTGAGTTAATCCCTTCTTTCTAATCGTCATTGAAGAGGCTGAATATGGTTGGGCCCCTGAAGGAGCCCTGTCATGCCCTGTGTCTTGCCCATCACTGTCTACCCCCTCTACAACCACTTGTACCCAGGTGCAGCCTTCCAAGAGGGAGGGATTTCCTTAGAAATAATGACAATGCATTGGAAATTCCCCACCCAGTGTAAGAATGGGCCTTGCAAGCATCCTTATAGACTGCCAGGCCTGTGATTTTGACTGTTGAAAAGAGAAATGGAGGAAGTGCAAAGGTTTATCCTGGGCAGAAAGAGAAACACTCTTCTCTGCCCATCGGTATAAGGCATGAGGAGTGCCAACAGTGCTTGTAGCAGGCATGGACAGTATCTGAACCTGCCTGGCAGATGTTCTAAGCAATGCGACTTCTCTCTCTTCCTAGGACTCCAAGCAAGGCCATACAATGAGAGCGATCAGCTTTCCCTTAGAAACCTTCAGTCCGAGGTCACAGAGAAGAAATCCGACTTTGCCAAGGTAACGCACGCATCTAACTTCTAGACACAAAAGACATTCCTTTTTAAAAATAGAAGCATCCGTTGTGGTGTTTGCGTTTGACTTTGTCTAATTAGAACTGAATTCATGCAATGGAAATTGTGAAGAGTGGGCACTTCCATGACTTACAGATGGGTATGTGTTTCTTGGTGGTCATCTCTGCCAGAGGTGTTAAACGCCCAAACCAGATTAAAATGTAATGAGGAAATGCTTAATAAAAATAAATAAAAATAAAATACAGCATAGAAAATGTCCACTTTGGGCTTTCTCAGTCAGAGTGTGTCCTGCAGGGGTTTCTTTTTGTATTTGATACCATTGGTTTATACCAATGAGTCATAGGAGTTCTCCAATTATTCCAACTGTTCTCATAAATATTCCAGAAGAAAATGGATTTGATTAGTTTGTGTAAAAAAAAATAGTTCCACTGCAGATTTTGTGGATGCTGGAGAGGGGTCTGGTAACTTTAAATGACTATGGAAAGATATGGCAGTATCTGAAAGACTTGGAATCATGCTAATTTACACTTTTGAAGAAAAATATATAAACACCCTTAATGCCATTAAAATGATCTGATTCTTAAAAAACTCAGAATTTTATTAGATACAGATCCAGCATGCAAATAAGACTGGATAGGGAGCCTCTATGAAAACTAAGCAGGGTTATTCAAAACGATAAGAAAACATCCCCAACATTAAAATAAAATCCAAGCTAAAACAGTTCACAAAACACTGATTTCCTTTTTATAGATGAATATTGTGCCCCAGCTCTTGTTGTCCAAAGGGAAAGTAGTTGGAAGAATAGAGTACATTTAAAGGATTAAAAGTACATGAAGGATTCATAACATTAAATGTTGGACATTTCCTTCAAATGTTGATTCATATTTAATTGAGAGTCAATTGATTAGCTTAGGTGCAAGATGAACTCTTATTCAACTTGTATTTAATAAAATGTGAACTTTTCTTAGTAAATAATTGATCCCTTGATGTCCTAAATGATGGAGAAAGATCATCATTCCAGCCCCTGTGCTTTCCTTATTGACCGTTAGAGCCATCTCAACTAAGATGTCTCAGAGAGACCTTAGTGAGTAATAAAAGAAGGTGAGATCATTCCTAATTTATTCCAGGAGAACATGGTCAAGGACACTTGGAATGCCAGGAAGGGAAAGTCAAAGGAGTGTTGAACCAGATTTGGAATCCTGGAAAACAACACAGACTATAAAAAACCATCTGGATTCTTGGCCAGGATGGAGTACATGTAACAAGGGCCAATAAAAAAACATAATGGCCTGGTGTCTTGAGAATCTAATCAGAAGGGCTTTGAATTGAAAGGGGATCCAGAAAGGAGAAAACTGTACATGTGTCAAGCCTCTCACCCCAGAGAGTAGCAGATAGAACAGAAAAAAGCAGGAGTCAGTAATTCACAAAAGGCAATATTCCACAAGCCGAGAGCCAACAGTAAAGCTCTTTTACTCAGACGTCTAGACACAAACGCACAACGTGCGGGTGACAAGCAGGAAACAGAGGGGCTTCTAAAGGAAGGGGGTGGATCTGACCTCGGAGGTATCACTGAGACTTGTGGGACAGGAAGCATGGCTGGAAGGTGACTCAGGACAGGTGCACATTATCCAAAATGGATCACAGTGATGCATGGGACATTGGAATGGTGCTCTGTGTGTGTGTGTGTGTGTGTGTGTGTGTGTGTGTGTGTGTGCACGTATGCATATATCTGCACGTCGATGCCCCTTCAAACATGCCAGCTTTCCAGTTCATCTCCCTTCTCTCATGACTCTCACCTTCTTGTGACCACAGCCATACACAGGGATGGTCATACATTTCATGGCATCATGACTCACCTTCTGCCCCTGCATTTCTAGAATTCTGCAGTCCCTCCTCCTTGCTCTGAGCCTAGCCATGTTTAAACCTATTCTCTGTTCCCATCACACCCATGCCTCACTGATGTCCTAGCTCATCAACCCTGGTCTGGCTTCACTCCCCCCCCCTTTGAGAGGCTGATGCTATAATAACTGGTTCAACCTTAAGCTGGCCTCTACCCTTGGATCCACTTTCCTTTTCCAATTTTGACTCATCACTTTCTAAACCACAACCTTAGATGACCCCCTGTCTGCCTTCTTCACTCCTGCTGAACAGGACTGTAAGAAGTTGCACAACTGGGCTGACTGGGTCCACCACAAAGGAACTGGACTGGCATCTTCCCTGCTGCAGGAGAATCCTTTCATTCTTACTTAACTGACTCCCTATCATGTGCCCTGAAGTCTATGCTTCCCCCTCCCTCTCAGCAGAGCATGTGGCCACTGGAGCAGAACAGAGCTGCTCTATTCCCCCAGTGAGCTCCTGCCCTAATCCTGCCCACCCCTTTCTCCTTAAGATCTCCCCTCCCCAAAAGTGTATTTTAAAGACCCCCAGCATCGGTCCTGTCACTGCACCCTAAGGACCACCAAGCCGTTCTCTGTACCTGGCTGCTCAGCTGTCCTCCATAAGCTGTTTCCCCGATCAGGATGGAAGCTCTTTGAAGGCAGGAACCATCCTCATTTTTGGATTAATTTTAATCTCAGTGCTCAGCCCAGTGAACTCCATATACTGAGTGCTTAAGGAATGCTTTTCACTTCCACACTACACTGGGAAAATGGAGATGATCATGGGTGAATGTCCTCCTTTTCCAAGTTCAGTATCACAGATTCCCTCAGCATCATGATCCCTTCTCTTGTCCATCAGTCCCTTTTCTGAGGGAGTGATGACCCTTCTTCTAGGCAAGGCAAACCCCTCTAATTATGTCCCACCACCTTTCATCTCCACTGGGACATTATTCTTTCTTCCATTCTTCTTTTCCCATCTAGTTCTGTATAGAGAAGCCCTTTCGAGCTTAGGAGGGTCCTTGGATAGTGGAGATAGTCCAAGGCAAATGCTCAGTCTTTCTGGTCATGCTTGGCAGAGTGGCCACTCCTGTCAGTCCAATTCCCAGCTTTACCATTAGCTGTGTGACCCTGAACAAGTCACTTAACCATCCTGGGCCTCACTGTCTTCACCCAGAAAATGACAGGGCTGGACTGGATGACTTCTGAGCCTCCCTCCAGCTCTGCATTGGTGTCCTGTGACCCTATGAGTATCCAGGCACTACTGTTGCGCTATGGCAATGCACCGTAGGAAGGTTCCCACCAAATCTTCCTCTGTGGGGTAGAGAAATGCTACTGGCTAGTCACGAAGCATTTATTAAGCACCTGCTGTGTGCCAGGCACTATTCTAAGTCCTGGGGATGCAATAAAAAGGGCAGAGGAGCCCCTGCCCTCAAGGACACCACACGCAAATAGAGCAAAGTCTAACAAGAACAGCGAGCGTGCATAAGCGTGCACAAGCAAGCCAGACACGTGGCCACTGGGAAATGATAGAGTGGGGTCAGAGTGAAGAGGGCTGGGGAAGGCTTCCTGCAGAAGGTGGGGGTTTAGTGGGGACTTGAGGCCAGTGGCAAGAGTGGAGGAGGGGGAGGTCCCCAGGTCTGGGAGACAGAGGAAGTGCCAGAGCTGAGAGATGGGGTGTCTTGTTGATGGAAGAGCCAGGACGTCAGTGTTCCTAAGTTGAAGTGTCAGGATGGTGACCATCATTTGGTGGCTTAGGTCTTTCCTCAGGGAGTAAGGTGCGAGAAGGCTGGAAAGGGAGGAGGGGGCTGCTTAGGAAGGGCTTTGAACACCAGAGGACTTTGTATATGATCCTGGAGACAACAGCGAGACAGTGGCATTTATTGAGTGAGGGGAGTGACCTTCACTTTAGGGAGGCTGCTTTGACAGCTGAAGGGAGGAGAGACTTGAGGCAGACAGATTGTCGCAGTGCTCCAGTTGTGAGGGGATGAGGGTCTGCACCAGGGTAGGGCAGTATTAGAGGAGAGGAGAGGTGATGCAATGGTGGGGTGGGCAGGCTTCGGTGGCAGCTTAGGTATGGTGGGTGAGAGGGACTGAGGAGCCCAGGCCTGGGAGCCTGGGAGGAGGCTAGCATGAGTGGGGAGGGGCTGGGGACAAGGTCATGAATTGTGTTCTGGACATGTTTAAGATGTCTGCTGAATGTCCAGTTTGAGATGTCTGAAAGGCATTGGGGTGGGAGACTGGACATTAGCAGAGACGTTAGGGGAGGATAGGTAAATGTGAGAAGCATACACATACGGATGGTAATTAAATCCATGGGAACAGGGGAGCTCACCATGTGAAATAATACAGAGGGAGAAGAGGAGAGGGCCCAGGACAGATCCCTGGGGGACACCTAGAGTTAGGGGTGTGATTTGGAGGAGTATCCAGCAAAGGAGACTGAGAAGGAGCAGTCAGAGAGGGAGGAGGAGAGTGGGACAGGGGTGGGAGAGACAGAGAGACAGACAGAGAGATAGAGACAAACAGAGAGAAGAAGAGAGAGGAGGAAGAGGAGGAGGAGGAGGAGGAGAAGGAGAAAAAGAAAAGAAGAAGAAAGACAAAGAGGAGACAGAGAGATGGGGGCGTGGCCCAAAAACCTAGAGAGAGGAGACTATCAAGGAGGGGGGGGTCCATGTGGTCCACTTTCCTGGTTATAAACCCGTTCTGATGTTGACATTTCAGAGCAAATAATAATAAAAACACCATGTCTGATTCGTTTGAAAAGTCCATTTCAACTGGGAAAACCAGCAATGGTTGTTTTAACAAATGCCTCCTATGTTCCAAGCCCTGGGAGCACAAGCCTATCCTCAAGCAGCCCCTGCTCTCCTGGAGTGTCTACGTCACCGGAGAACACCACATGTGAAGACAGCAGCATTTACAAAATCACTTGATGGGGGATTGAGTACTGACAGCTGAAGAGATCAGGAAGGGTTTCTCCTAGGAAGTGACCCTTGGACCAGTTTCTGTGCAATGCAATGGACCTGTGCTAAGTCTTGAAAGTATCTTGGGATTCCAAGGAACACAGGTGAAGATCTTGGATCTCAAGCACCCTTACAATATCATCAAGGAAATGGTGTGCTGAGTGGCCAAGAGCCAGATGTCCAGTTTAGAGTGCCTGAAGGGATGTTAAGTGAAATGAGCCTAGAAAGGTAGTTTGTGAGGCCCCTGAGGGCCAAAAGGAGGAATTGGTCTTGTGGCCAAGGAGTAATAGGGAGCCCTTGAAGGCACTTGAGCAAATGTGAGCACTAGGAAGGTGATGTTGGCAGCTGTCCAGAGCTCATTTAGGAAGGGGGAGCTGCTGATATGGAGGGCGAGTTGGACCTTTTTTTTTTTAGCCTGTTATCCTGAATCTGTTGCTTCCCTGTTTCTATTTATAAAACTGTGTCCTCCTCCGAAATGCCTGAGGGTATCAGTATAAAGTTAAAAACATTCAATAAAATACATAAAAGCATGAAAGGTATTACCAGCTGGACAAGATCATGTTTGAAAAACTTAAAAGAAGGTCAATATCTTAATGAATTGTCTAAGAGAAAGGAAATGTAAAGCTATGGGTTTTATGGAAGCGTGGCTGGCCTCCAACCCTGTAGCTCTGGGCACACCAAGAGGGCTGAGCAGGGATGGCACCAGGGCCATGCAGCCCCATCTTCTCTAAAAGCAAGAGCTTCTCTCCTCTTTTTTGGTCCATCACAAGAATTCAAATTCTGTCAACCCAAGCAAAGCTTAGTTAAAGCAAGTTTTAGAGTGCAGGAGTCCATGGCCATCCTCCAGGAGTGGCTAGTCAGTAGTGGCCCTGGGCCAAAGAGGGGGCCACAATCTAAGAAGGCTCCTTCCCTGAACCCTATGTCCAGCTTGGCTAAAGCTAGAGAGGCTCAGCTCCAGAATGACCACAGGGGATCCCAAGCCCTTCTTAATTCTTAGAGGGGCTCTAGTTACTCCACTAAGTCAGGAGAGAAGGGAACCATGGTCCTTGATGTCACAGCTCCTTTGATGGAGAGAATACTCCTTGTTCATTCTCAACTAGAGGCAGTATGGTAGAGTGGGGTGATCTGGACTCCTGCTCTGGATCTGAAACCCAGTGACTGTGTGATCCTGGGCAAGTCTGTTAACCTCTCAGTGCCTTGGATGACTCTCTAAGATCATGTCACAGACACACTGCTACTTTATGTTACTGGAGGTATTTTTTATGCCATGAGTTCTCTACACTAATCAAATCATGTCTGAACTAAGAAAATTGATGTATCTGTTTGAGTAGTTTGCACTATAGAAATGAGGCCATATGGCCAGTTTGGGAAGAGATCAAATGTACAGGAGATGGAATCCTCATTTACAAAACCATCCTGATGTAGATTGAGTGGCCCAAGAGCCCAGGCTGGTACCAGACTAGTCATTGTCTCCTGGTGCCTCCCCTCCTCTCTCTCTGTCTCTCTGTCTCTGTCTCTCTTGTGGCTTCACTTTCTTCAGGAGAAAGACAGAACATGCATTTGTCTTTGCATCTTCCAGAACTTTAGCAGAATGCTTGACACATAGTAGGTACTTAATGCTTTTTGGCAAATTGATCCATTTAGTAGGTTTTTTTCTCTCTGAGGGAATCCAAGTTCAAGAAGGTAATGGAAATCGGACTAAGATCCAGTATTTTCCAGATTCTTGCCTGTGGTCAGGGCTATCTGGATCACTAGGTTGACATTTCTGGAAAAGGAGACCCAAGCAGGACCCACACAGGGCCCTTCCCAGTGGTGACCATCATTTGGTAGGTTAGGTCTTTCCTCAGTTTTGAGCCTAAACAACCAAAAAGAAGAGTATCATTCCATCCGTTGGCCCCCACTGAGTTCATCTGTGTTTCCTTCCAAGTACTGTAGACTTTCCCGTGTGGTGGTCACTTCATAGAACCTTAGATTTGATGCTGGAAGAAACCTTAGAGACAATCAAGTACAATCCTCTCATTTTATAAATGGGGAAACTGAGGCATGGGGAGACTGAACAGTTTGCTCAGGGCCAAGATTCAGTAAGTGTGTGAAGCAGAGTTTGAACTCGTGGCTTCCAGACTCCGAGTCTTCTGCTCTCTGTGCTCTGCCATCATCTAGAGAATACAGAATGCGCTGGCATCTTATCTCTGGCCATCTTCCCCCTGTGTTCTGTCCCACTGCTCTGTCTCCCTCAAGTCTCTCCCTACTCATCTGTCAATTGATTCTCCTTAAAGCATAGATGGGACCATGCCAACTCATCTATTCTTTTTTGTTATTATTATTAAACGATTTATTTTTAGTTTTCCACCTTCACTTCCATAAGTTTTAAATGTTCTCCCCCTCCCTCCCCAAGACAGCATGCATTCTGATATGGCTCTACACATACATTCCTACTAAATTCATTTTCACATCGGCCATGCTGCATAGAAGAATTATAATGGATGGAAAAAACCATGAGAAAGAAAGAAAAAAGAAAACAAAAAAGGAAATAGTCTGCTTTGCTCTGCATTCCAACTCCATAGTTCTTTCTCTGGATGTCAATGGTATTTTCCATCATGTGTTCTTTGGAATTGTTCTAGGTCCTTGCATTGCTGAGAAGGACTATCAAAGTCAGTCCTCACACACTGTGTCAGCTCATTCATTCAATAAACCCCAGTGTTTCCCTTTGGCCTTCAAGGTCAGACGTGAACTTCTTTGGCTTTTAAAGCCCTTCATAATCTGACACTCCTCACCCCTATTAGTCTTCATACAACTCACTCTACTCTCTGTATGCTGCCTCCAGTGATGCTGGACACAAGACCCTCCATTTCCCAGCTCTAGGCATTTTCTCTGGCTGTCCCCCCTGCCTGAAACATTCCCTCCCCCCTCACCTCTTCCTCCTGGCTTATCTGGCTCCCTTCAAGGCCCAAGTGAAATTCCCTACTAGATTGGGCATTCCTCGAGGTTAGGGACTGTCTCTTGCCTTTCTTTGTCTCTCCCACACTCAGCACAGCCTGGCACATAGTAAACTCTTGATACTTGTTGACTTGTTGGGCAGATGATTGAATTGTTGACTTAACTGGGCAGATGATATTTTGTGGGCTCCAAAGAAGTTCACAACTTTCTTGAAATTATTCAATTTTCAATTGGTTTTTTGCTGATTCCCTCATGTTTTCTAAGTAAACATGTCATCAGCAAGCAGAGAAAGTTTCATCTCTTAGCCCTGAATCTTCTGACATGGCCTTGTCCCACAGTCTTCTCAAATCTACTCAAGCACATGCCGCATTCAAGAAAAGTCCTTATCATGTAGTTAGAGCACAGTTCTCTAGGAAAGAAACAGACAGCACATGGGGTATGGGTAGAGATATACTACACCTTAGACCCAGTGACTTCTTCCCAAAGAGACCCAGAAAGAGCCTCATCTGGTTCTGCTTCTCACATCTAACACCAAAGTAGAATGATAATCACAAAGGGGTCCCTTCTCCTCTGAAGGATTCACATCTCCTTCAGGTGAAGTCTCATCAATGCCATCTTCCAGGTTTCCATCCAGGCCAACATTAGTTACCATTTAGGTCAGGGGTATCTCTTGACCCCAATCTCCCTGTTGTTACTTGTCCCCAGAGGCAGAACTAGAAATGAGGCAGGAATTGACAGATTTCTAACACCAAGAGCCATTCATTGTCTAATAGATAATTGGTCAGCACACAAACAGATTTTGAAATTGTTTCCTATTTTAAGTGGCCACATTAAAAAAAATGTCCAAAGTCAATATTAATAATGAAAATACAAATTAAAACCCAGGGACTCACCTTGCACTGGAAAAAGTGACAAAAGATAAGAAAGTCAATGTTGGGGGACTCGAGGAAGACAAACATGCTATTACATTGTTGGTGAAACTGTGAAGTAGCCCAACCATTCTGGACTTCAGTTTGGAATCATGAAAAAAAAAGCAACTACACCGTCCATGTCCTTTGACCCAGCAAATTCAGTGCTGTGCACATCTGCTCCAAGGAAGTCAGGACAGAGACGAAAGCCCAGCATCCTAGAAGAGCTGAGAATCCCTCTTTGTGGCAGCAAAGACCTGGAAAGGAAGAATGTAATATGGCAGGTCTCAGAGAAAGTCAGGAAGGACTTGGGAGCACAATTACTCTCAACTTTTCCTCTTTCATCTTTTCAGTTAATTTATCCACCTTAGAATCATAAGCTTAGAACCGGAAAGGATATTAGGGGTCATCCTTTGTCCCCCTCCTTTTATAAATGAGGAGAAGAAGTGTGGCTTTCTCAGGGCACCCAGGTGGAGTCCTGGAGCTAGAGGTGGCAGGGTCCTAAGAAGTCTCTCAGTCTAACCTCATCATTTTAGTTCCAAGGTAGCGTCAGAAACCTCATAGGACTTCGGGGTCCTAGCTCTAAGGCTAGAAGTGATCTAAGAGATCCTCACAACAGGTAGGAGCTATAATGATCCCCATTTTACAATTGTGGAAACCGAGGCAGGCAGAGGTTAAGTGTCATGCTCAGGGTTACACAGCCAGTTAGAGTGAATTTGAACTCACATAGTCCTGACTCCAGATCCAGGGCTCCTTCTGTTATCCCTCTCCCTGCCTCAAGGAAGAAACTATACAGATAAATAAATGCTAAATATTAACAAAGCAAATACAAAGTAATTGGGAAATAGTGGGAAAAACCATGGAAAGAATGTGGCTCTGAAGTCAGAAGCCCTGCATTCAAATCCTGCCTCTTACTATTCGACCTTGGACATTTCCCTGAGCTTCAGTCTCCTCATCTGTGAAATGGTTTCTGATTTCCAAGCTCTGGGAGCCTGTGGCCCTTTGCACAGACAAGGTCTTGGACTCTACTTTGGGAACAGAATGAAGGGCTTGGGCGGATGACTCTTAATCCCTGCCAGGTATGAACTCAAAAGCCACAGCACCCCCCTTGTTCCTCCAGGTACCTACCTCTCCACCCAATCGGAGATAATGGGAATTCCTAGAAGCTTTCAAGGGCTCCTAGACTTGGAAGTGGGGGAGGCTTCAGTTACCTCAATGGGAAAGTGGCAGGTGAGGAGAGGAGTGACAGTAGTCAAGTATTTGAGGCAGCCAGGTGGCCCCTTGGGTACCACCCTGGCTCAGCCTCAGAAAGTTTTGTGGCAGTGGCTGTGGTTCAGTCATTTTTCAGTTGTGCCCAATTCTTCATGGCCCTATTTGGGGTTTTCTTGGCAGAGACACTGGAGTTGTTTGCCATTTCCTTCTCCAGCTCATTTTACAGATGAGGAAACTGAGGCAAACAGGGTGAAGTGACTTGTCCAGGGTCACACTAGTAAGTTTCTGAGGCCAGATTTGAGCTCAGGAAGATGAGTCTTCTGCACTCCAGTCCCAGCACTCTATCCACTCCTGGAAGATCTGAGTTCAAAACTGAACCCATGCACTTTCTAGCTCTGTGACCCTGGGGAAGTCACTTCATTTCTGCTTGCCTCGGTTTCTTCAACTGAGTATTATAATAATAATACCTATTTCCCAGGGGAGGTTGTAAGGATCACATGAGATAATATATACACAGTGCTTTGTCCACCTTAACGTGCTCTGTGAATGTATTCAATGGATTATCCCAGGTCTCTAGGCAGGGAACCTGAGATCAATCCCCTGACAAGACACTTCTAGTTGTGTGGCTTTGGGCAAGCTAGCTTACCTCCCTGAGGGAGCTGCCTGGGAGGACCCTTCCAGCTCTTGACCAATGACACCATTTCATATGGAGTAGCTTGTACCAACATCTGAGAAGAATCAAGAAAGACTGTCTAGGAGAAGGCACTTAAGCTAAGGACTCCTGAGGGCTTCAGTAAGTAACAGAGCAGGGGCTTGAACCCTAGTCCTCTCACTGCCAACAGCACCATCAGTAT
The DNA here is from genome assembly GCA_011680675.1 of Gymnobelideus leadbeateri. Classification (NCBI taxonomy): domain Eukaryota; kingdom Metazoa; phylum Chordata; class Mammalia; order Diprotodontia; family Petauridae; genus Gymnobelideus; species Gymnobelideus leadbeateri. The sequence goes on along the minus strand of WOXC01008637.1, from coordinate 677,893 downwards.
ATGAGCTTGCCTCTTCCTCCTCCCCCCTCCTCCGTCCTCCCCCCCTGCTCCCCACCTCCTCCTTCCCCTCCTCCCCACCTCCTTCTCCCCCTTCTCCCTCTCCTCCTCCTCCTCTTCCTCTTCTTCCTCCCCCTCCTCCCCTTCCTTTTCCCCTCCTCCTCTTCCTCCCCCTCTTCCCCCTTCTCCTCCTCCTTCTCCTCCTCCTCTTCTTCCTCTTCCTCTTCCTCCTCCTCCCCACCTCCTCCTCTTCATCCTCCCTCTCCAACAAGTGCCGTCTGTGCTATGTTCTCCTCCCTGTCTGGTTTGTGCTGGTTCTGTATGCCACCCATCAGTCATTGCTTCCAGCTTCCTGAACCCCAGCATCTCTGCACTCAGTGGGTGGTCAGTAAATCCAGCTACATAATTCTGGATGGTGGATAGATGCATACAGAGTTTTACAAGAAAATACCGTAATGAATGTGAAAATGGGGCTGTCTGCAGTGAGCATGCCAGAGACGTAGGTGGCAGGGCTGGCTCTTCACAGGCCCCTCTCCATCGCTTTCTAAATAAACAGGATAAACAAGTTCAAATAAGGAGGCCCGGGAGCCGCCTCCTCTCAGCTAGCCCTCCCTGGCCAGGCTAGGTCCTCGAAGACCAAGCCCTGCCAGTACTTCCTCCAGGTACCCCAGCACAGGGAGCCCCCAAATGTGCCCTCTGTTGATTAAAAGTATAACATGACCCATCACCTATATTATTAAAGTAGGCAGACCCCAAGTCCCTCCTCCGGCAGCCACTCATTCTGCTGGAGCACACTGTATTTGTCTTGTCAGAGAAAACCATTTCTCATGTAACCTGATAGATAATGTAATTGTTTGGGTCAGAAAAAAATGAGGCTCAGCTGCCGCCAATCACTCTTGCTCATTGACTGCCTTGAGTTTCTCTGGAAGCCACAGTTCTGGGGATGCTAAGTGATGGGGATCCGATGAGGGAATGAGCCTGGAAACCCAGGAGGCTGCATTCTTTCCATGCTTCCCTGGATCTGTGGAGGAAGGGGCAGGCATGGGGGCAGAGGGCTTTCTCCATCACCACAGCAGACCTGTGTGGGCAGGATGCTGGGCTGACTCCCACACAACTTAACACAGAATCACCATCTATTCACATCGGTGCTCCAGGAATAAGCATTTAAATACTGCAGAGTGTCAACAGTGCTATGCCTATAGGCTGAGGGGCTGGGGGAGTGGGGGGGGGGGGAACTGAGAGTTTGACAATCAATGCTGACATAGACATCATTAAACAAACCCAAGACCAGCTGCCCAACTGAGAAATCAATTAATCTGTCAGGTTTGTGATTGGGGAATGAATGCTGAATTTCTCTCCCCAAAACTCTCCCCAGTATTTGGGAAGGAGGATTTCAGGTTTGTGTTATTTCTGGGGCAGAAAAAAAGAGAAGCATTCGTGCTGGAATGATGCTCTTGGGCATCATGCTAGCTTAGGAAAGGAGGACTCAGGGCACATGTTACAGTGGAGGATTTGAATAATAATCTGAGTTTCTCCTCATTTGCAGGAGACTCTGGCATCCCAGAAAACAAAGATGATTTCATCCCTCCTCATTTCCCAGCTGATTGATGAGCGTAGATTGCAGAAGAATGCCCCAGCCTTGCCAGGGCAGTGCATGATGGTTCAGCCTGAAATTCATCCTGTGAACCAGTCTGTGGTTGGTCACAGTCCAACTAACATTGACCAAGCCTTCTCCTTGCTTCCTGGCAGAATGGGAATCAAAACATTCTCCAGGGAGGCTGGATCTGGAACCACGCTGCCTCCCCAAGATCCTAACCCAAGAAAAGGGTTTTCCTCCATCACCATCACAGCCAGGCGAGTTGTTCCTCCGGCCAGCACCCTGATGTGGGGCACTACTGTGGACCCCCTGTGCTCCAAGTGTGGGACTGAGGCCAGACTCATGGACAAAGCAGCTTTGGCCAGTGAGCAGCAAGCAGAACCTCCCCACAGACTCTTAAATGGTCATGAGGGCTCCGTGAATGGGTTGGCAACTCCATTCAAGGCTTCTGAACCTCATGGGCAGTTGTGTAAAGGTCTTCCATGCTGGATTTTGAACCCTGAGAATAAGGAGAATGCACTGATCCCTCCAGCCACTCCAAGCCACACAGAGAAAGCTCCTCTTCTGTTTAGCTCCTGTGTTAACCTACGAGTGTCTCAGCCGTGTGCAAACACGATCCATTACTTAGACAGATCTCTTTCCATACCTCTTGACCCATCTCCCATCACAGGCTCCAAAATGCACAGATCCGTTCTGTCCCTCAACCTGAACTGTAATTCTCATGGATTAACACCAGATGGAGCAGATCGCATGGCTAATACAGAGGAGGAAGGGACGGGAGACATTCCACTGAGCCCAAAGCATGCAAAGCCAAATGAGAATCGGTCCCCGACAGCCTGGGGCCCGGACTTCAGAGACAGCCGACTGAAGGAAGACCCGCCTTGGCACAGGATCTCTGCAGGGGGCTGCCCGTGTCCTTGGGGCAGCGAGCCTTCCCTGGGAAACCCAGAATTTCCAGACACTGGGAAAGGAACAAATCGCTTAGCAGTGGGGAAGATGAAAGGAGACAGTATGGCCTTGTACCGCACCATTAGCCATCCCAACAAGCTGTCCATTCACATCCCAGGCTGGAGCTATGCAGCAGGTGAGTGGTGGGCACCTTGGTTCCCCTTTGGTCCAATCCAAGTGCAGACTCATACAAGCCAACCCTTGGACCATGGGCGGCTCTTCAGAATGCACACCTATCAAACTTTCTTTCAGAGCCCCATGGATCTTTAAATAGCTAAGTTCTTATTTGATAGCCAGAAAACAATTCCAGTATTGGAGGTTAAAGCCTAGCTTTCTCCCATGGTTTTTACATCAAAAAATAGTTCTTGAATATCAACAGTAGGGCTGAAACAATAGGCCAAAACAAAGAGTGTTGGGAGCTGGGTTGACACCAGATCAAACATGTGTGTGGGAAAGGTAATGTTCAGTCTACCATCTGGATGTCTGGTGCTAGGGAGACAAGACATCTGGCTTTGTGGAAGAAGAATTGGAATGGGGGACATTCTTCTATTAGCTGTCTGATCATGGAGGCCAGATGTAAAAGCTGGGGGCACAGAAACACCAGCCGTGATGGATGATTTTTTTTTAAAGAAATCATTGATTTCAACTTTCTCTCCTTTCTCCCACATCATGTCATGGAGTTGGGGGAAGCCCTGGGTTCCAGCAGATGACAAGCTCTGGCAGAGTTTAGCAACATGGAAAAGTTAGTTGTTTGGACTTGGCAAAGGAGTGGGCGTCTATCATCCGAGAATCAGCCTGATGATATTCAAGTATCCATCACCGGTAGTAGGTCACCAGGTGATGAATTGAAGAGACAGTGTGGTATAGTGGGTGAGACCCTGAAGTGGGTTCATTGCCTGCCTCAGACCCTCACTAGCTGTGTAACATGAAACCACCCCATGCCTCAGTTTCCTCATCTGTAAAATGAGAAAGATGGACTTGGCTGCTAAAATTCCTTCCCATTCTAAGTCCATGACACTGTGAATGTTTTTTCAGTCACTGGAGAACAACCTTCTGCTCAGGCAGAGAAGGGTTAGATGTGCCCTGAGGGAAGAGGGACAGATTCTTGGATAATGGATAGAAAAATCCTTTGCAAACCTTAAAGCATGATGGAAATGAGAGTGATTAGTGTTAATTCGGCTGCAATAATAACCTTCTAGAAATAACTAGCATGATTCTCTTTTGGCCCAGGAGGCAGAAAGCTGAGGAGCCATTGGGGGCTTGCCTTCCCTATTCTCCTGTCCAGTGGGGCTTTGGCTGAGCTTGGCTTTGGGACACAGCTGGGGCTCCTCTCTCTGAAACTCAGTCATCCTGGTTCTTCCCAGGGAGCATGACCTACCTGAGCTCTGTCTGTGGCCTTGAAGGGTTAGAACAGAGACTCATCTGCTTGCTTCCCATCTGTAAACTTTTGTTTGGAAGCTTGGAATTTTGAGGGCCTCAAAACAAGTTACTTTCCTTCTACTTGGGAAAATTATGTAAAGATAACGGTAGTAAAAATTTAAAAGCTGCATATGCGTAATAATTTTACTGTACAACTTTTCTCCATTAAAAGCTTTATTAAGTAATAAAACTGATTGTAAAACACTTTGAAACGATAATATGCCCTAGAAATGTTTAAAAACATAATTAAGTTTGACAAGGGTATGTGTGGTGAATGCTTGGAGACATTTTATGAAGATGCAGACAGTTTTTTTCTACAGCCTCCAATGCAAGGCATGAGAATTCTATCAACCTGTCAACAAGGGATGAAATGGGGCTAGTTGTCAATTTTCTAATGATGAGCCCACCCCCTCCTCACATTTTTCAAGAAATGTGACAAGCCAAGTATGTTACCTTGGTTATTAGTAGAGCAAAATTCAAAAAATAAATCTGGTTCATTTTTTTATTGCTTATTTAAGTTTGACCCAATTAATTCTCAAAAACCAAGCTGTATGATAGCGATTTGCAAACATTTTAATTTATTATATATTTATTATACTTCACATTGAGGAATCTTGAGAAATGAGCCCAATGCAACCTTAAATGCCCTTGGCAAAGGATAGGCACGTTGATAAACATGCAGATTCAGCCTTAAGATGTTTCCTTCTTATAAAAAAAATTTCCTATTCCATTTGCTTAAACTAATCTTTAAAACTGTTTTATTAGAAATTTAACCTTAAACACCAATACAAACTGCTATGCTTATTAGCTATTCATATTTTAATTTATTTATTACTATGTAAGCAGGGAGGGGGCATGCCTGGAGTTTCATCAGCTAGGAAACTCCTGGCAAATCCTTCCTTTGTCATTTACCAGCTGTGTGACCTTGACCAAGTCCCTTAACCTCCATAGGCATCAGTTTGCTCATTTCTATGAAAAAGGATTGAACAAGGTGACCTTTGAGGTTCCATCTAGGATCCTATGTGTGATCTTGGGAAAGTCACTTCAGGCTTCCTTGGTCTCAGTTTCCACATCTGCCAAATGAAGGAGTTAGCCTGTGGACTTAAGTAAAACTGCTGATGACAAAGAAGGGAGATTTGTGTAAGTGGAGAAGGGACTGCTGCCAAACCTTCATGTTTTTATATGTATGAGCTAATGGAGGCTCACCATGGAGGCTGCCCTCATTCCAGGGGGAAAATGAAATTCCTTTCCACTGTACCTGTGAATCCCACTAGGAGAGATGAGTGAGGTGCTGAACATGACTCCCTCCCAGCTCTAAAGCTAGGCTCCTGTGATTGCAGAGTGACTGCCTTCATGCTTCGTGTCTGAGGCGGGAGCACTGGTCTTGACTTTGCCATTGTCTAGCCACCAGACCCTGGCTGTCCTGAGTCTCAGTTTGAGGCCAGTGTTGAGGCAGGACTAGATGGTCACTGAGGTCCTTCCCAACTCTGGGATCTTATCTTTAGATAGACAGACAGAGACACCAATGACTCAGATATCAATAGATTATTCAATTCATCGATAACTTTGTGTATTTTAGTAAATTTTTATTGATACCTTTTGGGATTCTTCTAATCATCAAGAAATCCCCCAGGATACCTTACTTTTCCCCTTTTAGAGAGCCATCCCATATAACAAGTAATATTTTTAAAGAAAAAAAATTCAGCTACATTGATTAGTACATCAAAAAAGTATGAAGATATGTTCAATGTGCCACATTTGTGGCTCTCCAAAGGGGTGGGCAGGGCCGGAATGGGCTGGCCATGTCATCTCATTTGGAGCTAGGCTTGTTCACAATTTTGTCATTTTTCTGTAGTAATTCTTTCCACTTACGTTTTTGTAGCCATTGTTCCTATTGCTTTCTTAGCTGTTTATCCCACTCTGCATCAATTCATGGAAGTCTTTCTATATCTATTTTTACCATATTTGTCATTTCTTATACCATAATAATATCCCATCACACTCATGTATCATAATTTCTTTAGCCATATCTCAAGTGATGGGCATCTGCTTTATTTGTAATTCTTTGCTGTCACAAAAAGTGCTACTGTAAGTATTTTATGGAGACTTTCTTCTTATCAATGACCTCCTTAGGGAATAAGCCTTATAGTAGAATCTAAGAGTATGGGCATTTAATCACTTTATTTTCATAATTCCAAATTGTTATCTGAAATGTTTATACTAATTCACAATTCCACCAACAATGCACAAGTGTGGCTATCTTCCTATAACCACACATTGACTTCCCATCTTTGATATTTCTGCCAATTTGGAGGATATGAGGAGGAAACTCAGGGTTTCAATAGGCATTTATTAAATACCTACTAAGTGCTGGGATTACAAAGATGAGAAAGAAAATTGGCTCTACCCTCAAGGAGCTTAGATTTTACTGGGGAGTTAGGACAGGTACCTTGATAGAAAACTTTGTACCAAATATATACAAAGTGATATATGGTGATTTTAAGAGGGAGAGGGCATTTCATCTGGGGAGGTGAGGAAAGGCCACATGTAGGTTGGTGGTGGCACCTGAACTAAGCTTTAAAGGAGGATTATAGGAAGTAGAGGAGAGGAGGGAAGGCAACCTCATTTATCTGCCTGTAATCCTGGGGGCCAAAGTATGGGCCTGCTCAAGTCTGTTTTCTACATGGGTCACTCCACGGTGTCCTGGACACCCAGGGAAACTGAACCAGACACACCTCCAATGACCTAACAAAGCTCAGGGCTTATGTCCTCAGGTTCTTTGGACTCCCTTTAAACCCCCTCCCTTCAGCCTCCTTTTCATATTTTCCATCTGAAACACTTTTTCACCAGGGAACTGTGTATTGCTGTGTAAGATTCCTAAGAATAAGGTAGGTTGTAGGGAAGAAGAGGAAAAAGATTTAATTCATGCCTGATGGAAATGGTTTGTAAGACCCTTGATTTGGGCTCCTTTTCCTCCATGTAGACCAGAGACCTGATCAATAGCTTGTGTGGAATCTCTGACATCCTCCAGGTGACAAAATCATGTTGAGCTGAAAGCAGACAAGATGGAATACAGTGTAGGAAAAATATACTTAAAAGCTTTAAGATGTTTATTTAAATACTTTTAAATAAGTTTCATAATCTTCTGTGCCTCTTTTAGCCTTTTATAAATAGTCCCAACACAAACTCTTGGATCTTTTACAAAAAAAAAAAGAAAACCTCACCAATGTATGAACAAATGGGAATTTCCATCTTCTCTAGGACAGTGGCTCCTCTTTGTAATACTGCCCAAATTATCCACAACTTGTCAACATTTCATGTGTTATAACTACCACTAAGGGTGGCTGGTTCACTTACTGATGTCAGCCAAATTTTTAAAGCAATACAAGGCATGGCTAAAATGAAAGAAATGGGCAGAAGTGGGTACCATCATAGGTCTACATGTTAGAAAACTGAGATCTTTCCATCAATAGTGATTGGTGATTGAAGGATGGCTTTTACCCTGGGTGGTTGACAGTCCTCTACAAAGAACAGAACCTGGGCTACAGGTGAAGGGAACCTTCAGTCTCTGGATAACTTGTCCCACACAGTCATTTGTAAGAAAGACGACGATAGTATTAGAAAGACCTTGGGGTGAAAGTTGGGTTGATAGAAAATAGTTCATGAAACCTCTCATCCTCTTGGTAGCAAGGTGGTGCTGACAGGTGTGAAACACTATCTGTGCCATCAGCCAAAGTCAGTGAGCATGCCAGGTATTTCATTGCCTTTGATTTGTTATAAGAAAGAGTTCTGACTGTAGTGGGGAAAATCTCTGAATGCTTTGATAAAACATTAAAGGCAAGGGCATGGAAGAATTACTGAGAATAGACAAACTTTGGAAAGGAGGCATGGGCAGGAGTCCATACTGTATAGACCCCAGGGGCCATTACCCTAGCCCAGTCCCTCATCACTCCCCTCCTTTTGAAATATCCTTCTAATTGCTTTTGCTAATTCCAATCTCTCCCCCTCTTTAATGTGTCCTTTACCCTGCTGCCAAAATGGTATTCCCAAATTATTGGTCTGTCGGTGTCATTGGGTGCGCAGACACACACACACACCTCCAATGGCTTCCCATTGTCTCTAGGGTCAGCTTCCCCCCTCTCTGCTTGGCATTTAAAGCCCTCTTCAATCTGGCCCCAGCCTGCATTTGTAACTGCCCACATCACTGGCCTTTCCCCACTCTTTGGTCCAGCCACTTTAACCCTCTGGCTGTCCCACACAACATTCTGTCAACCATCTCTGTGCCTTTGTACAGGCTGGCCTCCAGGCCTTCCACCCTCAGCTCAGTCCCTAATTTCCTTCAGGCCTCAGCTCAAGCACCCCGTCCTGTGGGAACCTTTCCCTGGTTTCCCCCACTGCCAGATGCTGGTGCTTCCTCACCAAAATGACCTAGTATGTACTTTTCATTAGCTTCCATTTGTATGTGTTATGTCCCCCAGTGGACTGTATGCTCTTTGAAGGAAAGAGCTGTCTGTGTCCCCCAGTGCCTAGCATAGTGCTAAGCACTTAGTACTCAGCATAAATTGCTGTGGAAGTGCAGAGCCCTACATTTTGGGACGGTGCTGACTGTTAGGAACCTTGCCCTTCACCAAGCTGGGATGGACTTCTTTACCATGTGTACCCATAGCCCCAAGTTCTGCTGTCTGGGGTCAAAGAAAAGGGTTCCCTCTGATCCTTGCAATCACCTTGTGAGGCCCAAACACTGCAGGATATTAGCATTCCTGGGCAACAGTTTCAGATGTCATACAGCCAGTGCCTCCTTCCAGCCCACCATTCCTCCTCCAGTATGGAATCTTGGGTTTGTGTCTTATCCCCTACTAGACTGGGAGCTCCATGAGGGCAGGGACCCTGGCTTAGGGAACCTTTGGATCTAGAGCCTAGCACAGCTCTCTGGCACAATCTAGCCTTAGTAGCTGTTTGCAGTTGTTATGAAAGGACCTCAGAGATGGTCTCATGTAACCCCTTCCTTTTAGAGATGAGGACACTGAGGCCCAGAATGATTAGACCAATTGACTAACAGCTTCGCCAATACTGCAGCAATTCAGTCCCCTCTCACACTGGCTGTTTGCATTTTTTATCATTTTCGCCCGTTTTCTGGTTCTGAGATGGAACTCCAGTGATGTGATTGGCATTTTCCTCATTGCTGGTGATTGGGGGCATCTCTTCTCATGCAGGTTAATCATTCACATTTCATCTTCTGAGAGCTGTCTCTCCACATCCTTTGACCCATCTTTTCTTGGGTAATGGCCCTTGGTCTTAGAAGGTCATGTCACTTCCCTAGGTGAGAGCTCTTAGTAGACGGAATTTTATCAGACTCAAGATCCCTGATTGTTTCATAGCAGAAATAATGTATGCAAAGGGAAATGTCTGCCTTTCTTCTTGAGCCTCTTGATGAGGTCAGTGCTGAAGGCTTCTGTCTGTGATCTGTGGGGAAAGGAATGAACAAGGATGTGGAACATGTGGCAGGCTTTTCATTAGAACATGAGCCTCAGAGCCCACCCCTCAACTGGAGACTCTGTAACTGAGCTAAAGTTGTTCCTGGGTAGAGAAGCCTGAATCTAAGGCATGAGAGAGAGACAGAGAGAGAGAAAGAGTCAGACAGACAGACACAGAGAGAGAGACAGACAGAGACAGAGACAGAGAAAGACAGAGACAGACAGAGACAGAGACAGACAGAGACAGAGACAGAGAGAGACAGACAGAAAGAGAGAGGCAGAGAGAGGAGATAGAGAGGAAGGAAACAGAGAGAGAGACAGAAGAGGGAGACAGAGAGAGGAGGGAGACAGAGAGAAAGAGAGGAGGGAGGGAGAGAGAGGAGAGAGAGAGAAAGAGAGGGAGGAAGGGAGAGAGAGACAGAGACAGACAGAGACAGAGACAGAGAGAGGGAGACAGACACAGAGAGTGTGCATGTGCCTGAGTACTGGAGGGGAGCAGTCTGAGTGCTGCGTATTGAGCAGATGCTCTATATGGGGGATGCACCTGCTTCACAGGCAACACACCTAACTTAACTCTTGGCCAGCTGGCACTCTCTTGTTCTGAACACACCAGCCAGATGCCCAACATGAGGACAGGAGTTGTTTTTAGGTGACTTCAGCTGGCAGAAGTGTAGCTCTGAATTGGCTCTGGACTCTAAATATCATGCATTATTATAGATCATGATGCTCTAGGTGGCATGGTAGGTGGAGTGCCAGGTCTGGAATTGAGAAGACTCATCTTCCTGAGTTCAAACTTGGCCTCAGACACTTATTAATTGTGTGACCCTGGGCAAGTCACTTCACCCTATTTGCCTCAGTTTCCTCATTTGTAAAATGAACCAGAGAAGGAAATGGCAAAGCACTCCAGGATCTGGCAAGAAAATGGGATCTCACACACACACACACACAGCTGAACATGACTGAAATGACTGAATAACAAAATTATAGATTATTCAGGATCCCCATTCCACACCAAATGGCTTTACACTTAAGGACCCTGAAAAACCAGATATTTCCCATTTCTACCTGCTTTTTCATAGGAACACTTTCCCCAGCAGCTAGAGATTCCCTTGGCTAAGAAGTTTACTCAGTGATATTCTTCATCTGCTCTGAGACACATCCCCAGCAGCTGGTTGTAGTTAATGACCCCAGGAGATGATGCTGTCACTTGTGCATGGCTCATTAAACTGGCCTGCACCATCCACTGGGGAAATTGGCTTGAGATCGAAGGTAGTGAGGACATGTCTTTTGTGCGTGGTCTCCGTGCCTAGACTGCTTTCCCATCTCACTTCTGTCCCAAAGAATCCCCAGCTTCCTTTTATAATATGTCTTGGGGACTGTCAGACCATTTGGAGTTTGTTGCTGTCTTGGGTCCCCTCTAAGTGGAACATTCTGTGAATGAGGGGATAGGAGGGGGCAGCATCATTGAATCAGGCCTAGCCTCTGCTGACCTTGATACTCCAAACTCACTAAACCATAGCACAATGGGGTTTAGAGACAGAAAGGTGCCTCAGAGGTCATCTGGTCAAAGTCCCTTATTTTATAAAGGAAAAAATCTATCATTGAAAAAGGTCACAAATCACAGAACCCATGGATTCCTTCCAAACACAATTCATCTGCCATATCCTTTGTGAGGCCATAACTGAGCTCTGCATTTGCCAAAACTTTCTTCTTGAAATTGCTTTGTCTTGCTTACTGGCTTATGAGCTACTTCTTCCAATAGAATATAAATTCCTTGAGGGCAGGGGCTATTATGGTTTTTCTCTTTTTATAACCAGCACCTACACAAAATGCTCTTGATAAATATTTGTTGAATTGATTTCAATTGAATTGAACTCAAGTCCTTCTAGACAACATAGTTCTCTAGTCTAGCTGGATATTGATCATGCTGGTCTTTTTTTAGTTAGCAGAATGTATTTGACAGAATTCAAAAGCAAAGACATTGATGCCCCTGGCCAGCCTATTCCTTCCAAGACCACTTGTAGGATGGGGTGGCATTCTGGGACTCACGCTTTGGTGTGAAGCAATGGAGTGCCTTCTTTCCATGTGGTCAAGGTGTATCATTCTGCAAATGCCCTTGGTCTCCTCACTGTCTCTTGCCCAACCTTCCCTCTCCCAGCTCTGATCATTTCTGTTGACTGGGCCCCAAGCCTGGAATTTTCTCGCTCTTTACCTCCACCTCTTGGCTTATCTGGCATCCTTCAGCACTCAGCTAGTGTTTCACCTTCTACGATTTCTTAGTCTTCCTCTTTCTTACCATCTTCCCTCTGAGACTATCCCCAATTTAACCTGTATATAGATTGTACATAGTCGGTTAAATGTTTTCCCCTAGTAAGATATGATCTCCTTGAGAGCACAAGATGTTTTCGGTTTGGTTTTGCCCTTCTTATCTCCAAAGTTGAACACACAATATCTAATACATGAGTAGATGCTTCATAAATTCTTGTTAACGTGACTTTAGAATAGAGTGCTCAAGACATCGAAACATGGGATGTTCACCAGGTCTCCACATCAGGAACTCACTGACCTTTGTTCCCGGCATGTTGGACTCGATCAACCCTGCCCTCCCCTCCCTCACCTCTCCTCTCCTCTCCCCTCCCCTCCCTCTTTCTCCCTATAACTTGTACTCATTGCACCCAGGACCAAACAGACCGAATCTAATTCCTGACATCCTGGGGTCCTCTGTACATCTGCATCCTTCACACACGGACCCGGGCGGCTCCCCCAGGATAATTTCTGTGGCTCTTTAATCATTTTCTCTCCAAAACAAACCAAACAAAATCAAGGCCAATAGCACGCACATTTTGAGTAGCATTATTAATGTTTTAGCAGAAAGTCATTTTTTTTCCTTTAGATGGATCTCCACATTCTTAACTTTGGGGTTGTTACATTCAGGACTGTGTTTTCCCCGGGATAACCTGTCCACGATTCTCACGTGGAAGTGGGATTCTATTAACAGTAATTGGCTCTCCATGCACTTTGCTGGAACGCAGCTATTTAGTTAAATAAGAATCAAAGACCATCGAAAGATTCCGATGAGCCCATTTCCTCTCTTCTGGCAAAGAGGAGGCAGAAGGTCCTTTGCACAGGGTGAATTGTTGACAAGGTAGGAGGTCTTCCACTGGGTGGGCCTGAGTAAGGCCTCAGATCTCCATCTCTTCAATGGGAAGGGGAGAGGGGGGAGAAGGATAATCACACTGTCAGTTATTACAACACGGAGGAGAAGACCCCTTTATTCTTTTTAACATGATCCAGGGGGTGGAGTATCCGCTTTTCATTTTTTTAAAGTCCTAAATAGGAAAAAAAACAACAACATATGTTTTCCTTCTTTGTGCTTTATTTTTGGAAAAATCTGGAAAATCACATGTATCTCAACTCAGGCACATGACTCCTATTAGTTTTAATGAGAGAAATGCATCTGTATGGAGTCAAAAAATCATATTGCGGACCCCGGGCAATGATTATTTTTGGCCCCCATCCGCTCATCTGCTGACGGCCTGACCTTGGCAGCAGCCTGTTTGCACATGGAACCAAGTGGCCCTGCTACGTTCCACTCACAGGGAGGCTTCTGGTGGTTGCCTCGATGGCCCTGGCAGGGCTATGTGGAAGGAGCACAGGAATCTGAAGTTTATTTCAGTCTGGGCTTTATGGTTTCCCACCCAGAGGACCACAGAAAAATGAATGACAGACTTGGACCAGACCTTCGATAGTTCCCTAGATGGTCCTAAGTATAAAATACAAGCTCCTCAGTCTAGAATTTTAAACCTCACCACCCCCTTCATTTGATGCATTTCCTATTCTAGTCAATTTATCTGCCAGTTGTTCCTATCCAGGCAGCCAGTTTCCCAACTCCATGACTGGAGAGGACTCATAACCACACACACCATGCCTTGGAGGACCATAGCTCCTCCCCGTAGATCTCCGGTGTGCCTTTCTATGGCAGGCCTCCAGATTCTTCCCTGGTCTTAATGCCATCCTTGAGATGATGTTGCATGACTCTGCATTTCCTTCTATGCACATCTCCCCCTCACTGCATGAGGGCAGGGCTCCTGCTTTGGTCACTGTGTCTCTGGTACAGAGCCTCAAGCACGGTCGATGTGGATTAAACGACTGTTTAATCTGTTTAACCTTCTAGCTCCATACCCTGCACTCTAGAGACTGGAGCAGGCCCTCAAGTGCATGTTGGGAAAAATCAGGTATTCCTACCTTGGTGCTCTTTTTAGCCTTCATTTACAAAGTTCTGAACTAAGCTGGACCTATGGGACTAGCCTGTTTTTTTTTTTAAAGACACCAGAGCTAGTTGGGGGGAGGGCATTCACTGAATTTTTCTTAAGTCATACACTTTCACTTTCTCAGACTCAGTTTCCTCATCTGTAAAATAGGGACAATCATATTTGTACTGCTTACTTTGGGGAGCATTTGGGAAAAGAGAGGTTGTCAAGGTCACCTTACACGTGGATCATGATGCTGGTGATAATGGATTCAAATCATGCCTTGGATGTGTGGTTCCTGTGTGACCTCGGGCAAGTCACTGGAGTTCCCTGCACCTCCCTCATTTCTCTAACCTTTAAAGTGTAGGCGGTGGATCTGAGGGCTCCTCCAGCTCGAGGACCGTGCCTCTGGGCTTCTATGCTCTTTCCTTGGCTTGCCGATGATGCCAAGAAGCCAGTGCTTCTCACGTGGCCCTGGGAATAGTTCCTTGTGCATAAGGTTTTGTTTTGTTTTGGTTTTTTGCTATTGTCCAACACCAGCCTTTAAAGACGTAGACCTGTACAGACATATGTCTTGAGACCATGTTTATCTGACAAACCAAGAGGCATCAATTCAACAGAAGCACCAGCTGCCTGGACCAGGTCGCTTTTAAAAGGCCCTGGGCTTCTCTGCCTCCTGAGCAGAAAACCACACAAAAAAAATCCAAGCCAGGAAAGGCAGAGGGTTCGAGGTATAGTTGGGCTTTACTACTGGAGTCCAAGACAATTTCCTTTGCACAGAAAAGCTTCGGAGGAAACTTGATTGAGGCATTCAGAGCCCTGAAAGGCTTGGGGAAAACACCAGCCCTTGCTTTTATCTCATTCCAAAATGGGGAAAATGAATGGATATTCAGAGCAAAAGAAGCCTCACTGAGGATTCTCTCTCATCTTTCTTTCTTTTTATTTTTTTCAATTTAGAAAGCAAAACCTTTACCCAGCACATGAGAAATTTGTGTGAATCACTGCCGAAGGAAGTTGGTGCAAAGGCAGGGGAGCTTCCTCTGGCAGCAGAAAGGGGCTCTTGAAAGGGTCAGGAAGCAGCTTTGCAGAGCTAGGAGGGACCTCAGATGTCATCTCACCTTTGAGATGAGGAAACTGAGGCCTGTGGGATGCAGGGGACCTGGCTTGTCCAATGTCATGGTGGGGAGGAAGAAAGAGTCAGGACTGGAACTCAGCTCCAATGATTCTGAGCTTAGGGCCCTTTCCACTGTACCTTACTGCCTCCTCTTGACATCCTGAGAGCACTGCCAAGGTTCGGTGCATTCTCTGGCCAGGCCCTCCTCGAAGCAGGGAATCTTCCTAAGCCTCTCCCCTCTCACACCACACAGCCAAGTCCTGCTGGTTCTCTTCCTGACATCTTTTTCCGAGTCCTGACAGTTCTACCTTTGTAACATCTCTTCCATACGCCCCTTGGGACCTTTGATGCTGCCCCCACCCTGCTACAGACCCTCACCCCCTCACACCTCACTTCTACCAAGTCAAAATCTGCCTCAGAAGGCCCTTCCTGACCTTATGACCCTCATCCTCTCCTGGGGCCAAACAAGGCTTATTTCTCTTCAGGAAGATAAGCTTTCAAAGTCTTAAATGAAGCCATTGCATCCCCTCTGGTTCTTCTTCGGAATAAACTTCTCCATTCTCTCCATGTGGTCCAAATGTGGGGCCCTTCCTTATTGTGGTTCTTCTCCTCTTGGGAGTTTCCTAAAATGTGGCAACCAGAAGTGAACGTGTTACTTCCAGTGTGGACCCATGAGGGCAGAGTCACCAGAACCAGCTGCTCTCTAGCCCTGGGAGGCATCGGCTCTGACTGGAGCCTTCTGGACTCTAATACCCCCTATCATTTTCAGATAGCTAACTAGGCTCTCATGTCTCCTTCCTCCTAACTGCTAGCATCTGTCTCCCCAAATTACCTTGTATGGATTTTGCCCATAATTCTGTAAGATATTTATATGTGCATATGAGAGATTGAACTCTGTGTTATATCTACCTTTGGATCCTTAGGACCTAATACAACTCAGAGATCCTCCTCCCTCCCCATTCCCACCTGTTCGGGAAGACGAAGAATGCAGAAAGATCTGGGCTCTAACATTTCTCCGGGGAGGTGCAGCAGGGAAGGGTGAAAAGAACTGGACAAGGAGATGGAGAATGGAAGCTCGCTGAGGGCAGGGACTCCTTCCTCTTGTTGCCTGTATATCCTCAGCATGTAGCGCAGGGCATGCACAGAGCAGACGCCTGCTGAATGCTTGCCTGGTCCATGGATTGGTCAATCAGCCGTTGTGTAGCCCTGTCTCCCACATCTGGTACTTGTGGAGTTGATTTTTGTAACCCAGGTATGAGACTTTCCTTTATCTCACTATATGACCACATCTTTGCTTTTGTCTATGCCAGAAAAGCACCATCTTTTTTCCCAATGGCTCACTCACTCCCACCTGTGGGTCCCCTTGGCCAATCTTCTTCAGTCCCACAGCCCACAGAGTGGTTTCCTGAGGCTGGAGGATTCTCTCTCTGCCCCTCAAACGGCCTTGTGGCCTCTCCAAGGAGCCTTGTGGCTGCTTTGTTATTTGGGATGAATAGCTTTAGAGTTGTGATGTTATGCAATCCTCAGCCTCCCCCATTAGAAAGTAATCCCCTTGCAGTAGGGACAATCCCATTCTTGTTGCTCATTCCCAGTGTCTAGACGTGTGTCTGGCCCGTAGTCGCTGATTAGTAGAAACCTGTGATTGATTAACAGATGAAAAGCACTTTGTGAGCCTTAAAGCTCGTCTGAATGTGTGCTGGCATCTTTATTTTTACTATTGCTATTAGGAGGGAAGGAAGAGAAGAGAAAAGGTAGGGAAGCGAAGAAAATGAATAATCAGAGGTCAGAAGGAAAAGGTCTGTCCACAAGCACCTACTGTGCGACAGGCACTGGTGGGCTTTGGGGGTACAAGTGCAAAGAATGGGAGAGACAATGGATGTGGGAGTGTAATGGTGGCTTAAGCATCTTGTACTGGTTTGGAGGGAAGGAGCAAGGGAGTGCCCCCTCCCCAAGAGGCAGCTGGACAGTCTATCCAAAAGACAGAATGATGGGTTGCCTGCCCAGCAGACAGTGGTCAAGTAGGGCACCAGGTTCAGAAGACGAAGAACTCCATTTCTGTGGGGCTTGGGCAAATCACCTAACCTCTTTGTGCCTCGGTTTCCTTATCTGTAAAATGAGGGAGCTGTTCTCAATGCCCTTCAATGCCTCTTCTAGCTCTAAATCTAGCACCTGGTCCAGGACCTTCCTTCCACTAAAGAGTTGGCTCAACCTGGCCAGATCACTCTATGTTTCTTAGGGGGCAGTTGGTAGGGGAGCAGATGGAGCCCTGGGCCTTGAGGTAGGAAAACCCAAGTTCAAACGTGGCCTCAAATGCTTACTGGACAAATCCCTTCACCTTCATTTTCCTTCTCTGTGAAATGTGGTTAATAATGATACCTGCCTCACTGGGTCCTTGTAAGAATCAAATGAGATCAATCACACAAGTAAATGTGAGTCATCAGGGCCCCAGGGCTGGAAATTCCAAAGTTCTCATGAGTAACTTTTGGACCCACAGTAGAATCAGTCGAATACATGCAAGTGCAGAGAAATCTTGAACTACAGAAAGTGAGAGGCAGAGAGGGCTATGGGTGAAATTGCTGAGACTGAGCAGGAAGCCTGGCAAAAGCTCAGCTTTTGCCACTCAGTGGCTGTGCACAAGGCCTTCACCTCTCAGGGCCCAAGCAGTCCTCGTAAAGAAGGGGCAGCTCTGCCCTGAGCTAGGGGAACAGTGACAGAACTCTGATACCAAGAGAATCGCCAACTGCTTTTGTTTATAATTGAATCTGAGTTCTTTGTGGGATTCCATCAGGCAACCAAACTGAACTTTAGAGGAGTCCAGGGGAGCAGTGAGGAGGAGAGGCTGGGGGTGCTGCCCTTCCAAGATTTCCTCTCCTAGAGAATAGAGAGTGCATCTTGCAGGAACTCTTATAGTGAAACACACCATCCAAAGTGTTTGGGCTTTTTCATCACTTGTCAGTGAAATTACTCTTTGCTAAATGTGGGACTGAACTAGGCTCTCCAAGTGCAGGCCCTCAGCACCCATCAGTTCAAAGAAGTTATGGGTTTTTGTTTTGTTTTTTCCCCTTTAAAGGCCAGCAGATGTATAAAAGTTTAAGTTAACTTACTGAGCCACTAGTCACCCCCAAAACTTGATCATATCCCTGAAGAGAAAACTTGAACATCAAAAGAAATACTTTAATTGCTAAAATATGTATCTGACTTGTGCTCTATTCATTAACAATTTCCAATTCCTTTTCTGCTTTCTTGTTGGAAATGCTGCAGGTAGAGGCAGCTATTAGAATACCCGCCCCCACATCTATCTCTACCCTCCCACTATCCCACACAGAGAGAAACCTGGGTCCCTATGACTCCCCAATATTTTTGTGGCTCATTTTTGCCCTATCCTCTGGTAACAACTTGTATTACAAACAAAAGACAAACCAAAGCTAAAAACTGCCATCAGTCGTAACAAATCACTTGTGGCTCAGATGCCCATAGAAACATGAAGCATCCTTCTTGCTATTTCTTTGGCTCAGTAGGACAGAAATGATGATTCTCATGGCTTAATGTTCTGCCACCCAGGCCCAGGACCAGCAAAGCAGCCACGGGCATGGATGCAGCCACATTAGGCCTTTGTTTCTATCCCGTCTATGTCCCTTTGTTCTTTTATTTCTTCCTCTCTTTGCCTTGGGGTAACACTTGGCTTCCTCTTTCATTTATAATCTTGACTGCCTTGGCCTGAAATCACCCCAAAATGTCTGGATCCTGGCAGTCCTTTGGAAAACATCAGCCTAAGACAATGAGTCTCCACCCCAACAGACTTGCTTCTTGTGTCATATATAACTGAGGGTGGGGTTTGGTCTTAAAATGTAGTATTGCCAAGGCAAAGCAGTGGGAACAACTGTCTTCCTATGAAGTTCGAGCAAGGTCATGACTGTGCCCCAGCTGGCACAGCCACAGAAGAAGAGAGCCCAGAATGGAAGAGGCCTTGCTCCACCGATGCCTGCCATTTTGTTGGAATGTGACGGCCAGGACAATGCTGTCTTGGCTTAGCAGTGCTGTGCTCCAGGTGGCCGGCCATGGACAGAAGGCAGAGTCGGAGCTGGACTCTGGTCTGGTGGCCCAGTTCAGTGCCCAGGAATCACTGAACTCAATTCTGTACGGGTGGGCCCTGGTCTACAAGTGTCACTGAGGCAGAACAAGGGGATGAATCTTTACCCACCCGAAGCCAGAAACATCTGAAGCAGAATTTTGAACTGAGAGCAGTCTTATGGGTCACCCAGGCCAGCCCCTTCTTGTACAGATAAGGAAACTGAGGCCACACGGGCAATAAGTAGGTGCTGAGTGGGGTGGGGGAAAATAGATAGAGGGCTGGACCTGGAGGCAGGAAGACCTGAGTTCTATTAGCTGTGTGACCCTGGGCAAGTCACAGAAGTTCTGCCTCAGTTCCCTCAGCTGTGAAATGGGGATGATGATAAAAGTGCCCACTTCATAGGGCTGTTGTGAGGACCAAAAGAGATGCTGTTTGTGAAGAGTTTTATCAGCCTTAAAGCACCGTCTAATTACTAAGTATTGTCGTCATCGTTGGTTTTAGCCAATCAGGATTTGAATCCAGAACCTTGGATGCTACATTCACCCTGTTTTCACCCTACCATGCTATATCTCCAAGTGGAGACTGTCTGGTGCAGAGCTAAATCCAGAATCAGCCCAGCACAGCCCAAAGGACAGTGGAAGGCCTGCAATGCTAAGCATAAAGGGCAGTAGGTTCAGACTGACAGGCTCGAGGCCCTCAACATTAGTGCAAGAAATCTGGTCTAATGCCCAAGGGCATTGGCTGTTGAGTTGAAAGCCCCAAGTTCAAATTCCAGCTCTTCTAACCAGCTGAGGGACTGTGGATAGTTCACCACATTCCTTGGTGCCTCACTGTCCTCAGGGACAAAATGAGAAGCCTGGAGAAGGTGATTGTGAAGGTCCCTTAGAGCCCCACACCCACCTTCCTGGGCGGCTCAGGGGCAAGCCATCCCGCGCCTGGTCAGGAAATCTGGGTTTATCATACTTGGTTCTGCAGAAAGGCTGGAAACAGCCCAGGGTGATGGGGCCGATGCAGCCATAGCACATTTAGACAGCATTGATCCACATGGCCCTCATCTAGTCTCCAGCCTTTCATTTTGTCTTGTCTTTCCCCAGACGTTCTCTTATCTTCCCCCTCGAGGCCCGTTCGCTGCCGAAGCTTCAGGAGAAAGAACATCATGACATGATGTCGTGTCTTTCTAACCTGTGTTTCAGGGGTCTTCTCCAACACCCCCTTTCCCATCATGAGTGCTCTCTGACTCTTGGAATTCTTTTTTATTCATTTGTATCTCCATTATGTTTACCTCCATTTATCTCCAGGATGTAGCCCCTCGATGGAATGTGGGTTGCTGGGGGGTGGAGTCTGTTTTCTTTCCATCTCTGCGGCTCAGTAACTGGCATTGTGCCTGGAATATGACAGGTACTTTAGAGGTACTTGCTTAATTGACTGAAAGCAGACCTCTTCACCAGCATAGCCTTCTCTAGGGAATTTGGCCACAGGAGCTACTACCAAGAAGGTTAAAGGACTGACTAGGGAGAGAGCTTCTAGTGAGAGGCAAGAAGGAGGAGTTGTAGGAATCTCCCGTCTCTGCATCATGACTGAGGAGCAGGCTGGTCTACCTTTTAGCTGGGGAGACAAAGGCTTGCCATGAATGACTCTACACTTTCCTAACCAGGGAGAACGGGATGTTCCTCCTTAACGAGATCCAGAAGGGTTTCAATACAAAAGCAATGATGAACAGGGTCTGAAGAATCCGGGAAGGATTCTGGCCAGTTCCAAGAGGCTGGATGGGGGAAGAATGCTGTGGAGAGGGAAGGGCCACTGGGCACTTCAGGATAAGTAAATAACATGGCCAGCTTTCCTGGAAGAGGAGAAAGGGGATCACTCTGAACAGGAAGAAGCAGCCTGTCCTCCAAGCAAGGGGGAAGTCCCGGCAGTGAGGGGAGAAAGAGGCAAGGCTGGGGTAGACAGGTGGGAACACCCTGTGCAGGGATGCGGGGCACTTCTAGGTGGACTTGAAAATAGTGATGAAGACGGCTGCAGGACAGGATAGAGATGAAAGAAGAATCTCCCCATTTGGCGATTCATGGGGCCACAAGGGCTATGGCCAGAAGAAAGCCAGGGGACATTCTTGAGCATTAAAGAATCTCAGCAAAGAAGCAAAAGCCTTTAGGAACCCAGATGGTGTTTCCATCACTGCCTTGGAAGCAGGCGAGCCTTTTGGAAGGGAAGGTGATTTGATTGGGATTGGGACGAGGAAGGCAATGTAAATTAATCTTTCTTCAGGCTCAGGCCACCACCTTCCCTCTGGAGCCCGCCATCAATCAATGTTCCACACACCCTTTGAGTAAGTGCTTTAATTGAATTGAATTGAATCAAAAGCATTAAATGCATGCAAAAAAGAATGGAAATTCCATTTGATCCCCAGACTTCCCAAAGGCAGAAACTGCTGGGGCCTGGAGTTCATCTCTTTCTACTTCTCTGTGGAAAAAAAGGAAAAATAAAGGCATGTCTTCTTCCTGGCCTGGATTTTTACTTATCCCAGAGCTCGAAGAATACTCCTTTCTGTTCAGTCAGAGCTCAGACTGGACACTGAGGGAAACTGAGCAAAAGAACCACATTTTCCCAAAGAACTGGGATATCCACAGAGCCCAAGAACAACCCATCAGAAACACTGAATAAGTGCCTTCTCTGTACCAAGCACTGGGCTAAGCTGTGGGACTACTAGAACAAGGAATGAGGTCACTGATTATGGAAAGGAGGATGTTCTCTAATGTGGGGACCACAGGCACAGAGGGAAGGACACCCAGCATGTAAGAAGATACACACACACACAAACACACACACACAGAAACAGAGACATGTGTGTGTATACATGCACATACACACATACCCATGTATGCATACATAGACAGAAAAAAGGGTGGATGGGTGGGTAGATAGATGATAGATAGATACATGGCTATATGGACAGATAGCACAGTGACAGTGAATGGAGTGCCAGGCCTGCAATCAGGAAGACACGTCTGCCTCAGTTTCCTCTTCCGTAAAATTCGCTGGAGAAGAAAATGGCGAACTACTCCAGTATCTTTTCATTTCTTTTCTGGCTTTTTGGAGGGGGGAGGGCAGGGCAATTGGGGTTCAGTGACTTGCCCAAGGTCACACTGACTCCAAGGCCCATGCCCTACTCACCGGCTACCTAGCTACCCCACCAGTATCTTTCCTAAGAAAACCCAAAATGGGGTGGTGACGAGTCAGACGCACTGACAAAGGACCAGACAACAACACAGACACATAGGACACACAGATGAACAATTCATTTATGTGTATGTTTGTGAGTTTGTGAGTTTGCATGCAGATCTGTGTGCTCATGTGTATACAGTGAGCAGCCTTTGGCAGAAGGCAGAGTGTGAGGGAGGGTCTTACCCCACTGGGAGCATCTCTAGCAGGGCCCTGAGAAGTCCCAGTATGGAAACTCCTCTGCCAGACCAGTGCCTCTCAGCACTGCAGCATCTTAGAGGGAGCTCCAGGGGAGGGAGCGCTCTGTCAAAGGTCGGACTTGGGATCATAGGCTCAGGACTGGAGGAGACTTGAAGAGAGGTCAGCTGGTGTGAGTCCCTCATTTTACTGATGAGGAAACGGAGGCCCAGAGAGGTAGTGACTTGCCCAAGGTCTCTTAGGATTTGGTGTCAAAGGAACAAAGCCACCCGTCTTTTCTCCCAGAGCACTCAAGCCTTCTGACTCCAGGACTTATACCCTACTCATCAGGCCACATCTCCTCTTGTGAAGACACAGCACCATTTTCAAGATTGGTCTGAACTTTTTCTTTTTTTTTTTTTTTTGCACAATTGGATCTGAATCAGGATAAAAAGGCCTGAGCTTCCAGAGCTGGGAGATGGGAGGGCTGCTCCACATACCTTGAATTACTGCAGTCTCATTCTCTTCCAGATGTCTTTGTATGCAGCTTTAAAAAAACCATACAGCCCTTAGGAACAGACTTGTGTGTGTGTGTGTGGGGGGGGGAATGTGGCTGTGAGTGTGACTGTGTATGTGTAGGTGTGTGTGTAGTTGTGTGGGGTGTGTGTGTGGGTGTATGTAGGTATGTGTGAGTGTGGGTGTGGTTGTGAGTGTGTGTAGGTGTGGGTGTGGTTCTGAGTGTGTGTGTAGGTGTGAGTGTGTGGCTGTGGGTGTGGGTGTGCACAGGCTCTAATTCTGCCCCCTCCCCCAATGCACATTGGCTTTACTGCTCCTCCACCTCCAATCCTCTGTGTCCACATAACAGAGAAAGCGGCTCCTGCTCTCCATATTCTCCGAGGGCTTTGTGGATTTCCACTTTGCCAGGAATTAGATATCCAAGCCCAGGTATTGTCCATGAGAACTTCCTGCCTTATTCCCCACACAATAGCCTGGAAATTTACCCCAGAACAGGAAAAAGCAGGCTCTCATCTCGGTCCCATCTTCCTCTCATCTCTGTGTGGTCTGTGAAGTTGGGGAGGCTATTGGTGTAGATCATGGCCCGGCTGGGGAGAATGCGGGGGCGGGGGGGGGGCGGGGATAGGGAGCTGGTTGTTTTGTTTACTCCTCCATGTTCTTACTCCCCTGCCTCAGCCTGTCTTGAGACCTGTCTTACCCTGGAAAATCACAGGGAATGGACTCTCTTCCAGGGAAGGGCTCTCACTGCTCATCATCTGAGCCCCACTGTGTAGGAAGGGACGTTGGGCATGCCCTGTCTCCACAAGACTGGTCCACATGAGGACCAGTTTCGAGGCTGTTCCTCAGCATCCACCTTGTTTTCTGAATCCAATTCTCCAGGCCGGCAGTGCCCGGTCCCCCCTTGTGGCTCCCTCATTCACTGAGTGAGTGACCGATGGCCTGGGTTCCCTCAATGTCTGCCCTGTTTCTCTTCCCATTTCCTGAGGCCCCTGGCCCGGGCATTCTGCCTTCCCTGTGCAGCTCATCCCTTGGGACCTCCAGGTAAACGCGAGTCTGGCAGCATCTTTGTCCCAGCAGTGTCTTTGGGAATCCAGCCTCCCTGTAAGCCTGAGGCCCCTTGGCCGCCCCCTTCTTGTGGCCACGTCTCCATCTGCCAGCCTCTGCTCACTCTGTGCTGCTTTGGACGACCTGCTCCTATCCTGGCATTTCCGAGTCGAGACCAGAGGGAAAGGCCAAGGCAATTTGCCTCGAGCAGGAATTAATTGGTGTGGGGATAAGCAGTGGGCGTCCTGGGCTGAGCTCCATGGAGGCAGGTGAAGCCTTCACTGACTCCAGAAGCTTTAAACCCGGATGAAGCCTCAGATACCATCTGACCTAGACCCCTCATTTTACAGAGACTAGGGAGGAAAAGTGACTCACCCAAAGCCACAACCCATGTCAGGTAGTGAACTGGACCCTACATTTTCTGACGCCCGATCTCTTCCCATGATTTGTGCTGCCAAAACGACTGGGTTGTGATTCACTCGGATGAGAAGCTGAGGAACCTCCCAGCTGGGTGTGCTCTGTGACAAAGAAGGAAGCCCTCTGTGGAAGGAGCCCCTGCAGAGGAGTGAGCAGCTGCCCAGGCTAAGCAGGGCAGACCCTGAGCCAGGAGTTCACAGACCCGATGTGTGGGAGCTGCTTGGCTGGTCCCCAACCAATTAAAAAAAGAGAAACTTTCATTTCCTACCAATACCTGTCCTTAAAAAGGAAGAACTCTAACTAGTGATGTTACAACTAGACTACCAAAACCTAATCACACGTCAATACTTCCTTATGTGCTAGAGATGCCAGCCCTTTCCCGTGAAGCCTCTCACAACACACCCCAACATGCTGGACCCCCCATTCCGATTCTCTTAGTGTCTCGGGAGCCTTCCAGCCACTCCCATCCTTCTAGTATTTCTCACTCAAGTGAGACAAGCAGCCTACCTTCTTTTTTCCAGTCATGCCTCATGAGCTATTTTATGCTACTTTTTGACCATAATTATAGTGTAGCAAGCACCCCAATATCCCCAGGGTGACTGCCAACACAGGTTCTTAGATCTGCTTTTCAAAAGGAAAGCAACTCAAAATGGGTTAACAAGCTTACTTTAATCAAACAAATATACAATACCTAGTTCAGGGGAAAAAGGTCAGCACCCCGAACTTCAGAGTTACAGAACTTACAGATCAAACAGACAGGCTTCCAAACTGTCCTACCATTATATCAATACCAAATCACAGTTACCAGAGAGGGAAGCATCAACATCTGGGTTTTCAAAGCCGGGGGGCTCTCAACAACGGCTTCCCAGAGTCTCATCTGGTCAAATCACACAACACTTCTCAAAGTGAGCCCCAAAGCTAAGCCTCTCATCAGGGTTTATATAGTCTTCTCCTAGCTCAGAGATTGTAACAACCTCCTTGACCCACTGCCCAATCACAAAGTATCAAGGTGTGGGCTTCCCTGAAAAACAAGCCTTTTCCCACCACAGGCTCCAAGAGCACTTAAGCTAGGGGCAGGGAAGATCTTTAAATTTGCATTTCCATTACATATAGTCAACTTAATTTTGTTATGGCCCAAGTCCTTCACTGTGTCTTTCTCATATGGATATGGACACTGCCCCCTCCATCAGTGTGGATGCTGCACCATTAGCCCCTCCTCCTCTGTGGTCCACAGAACCCTTACAAAGGGGCCATTACTATGTTGGAAGCCTTCCTCTACAGTGGGGTTCTTCACCTGGAGACTCCAAACTTCTTTTTTAAAAAATACCTTGGGGGGGGGGTGCAGCTAGGTGGTGCAGTGAATAGAGCACCAGTCCTGGAGTCAGGAGGACCTGAGTTCAAATCCAGTCTCAGACACCTAACCAAAAAACTAGCCATGTGACCTTAGGCAAGTCACCTAACCCCAGTTACCCTACCTTCCCCCCTCCAAAAAAGCAAAAAATAAATAAAAATACCTTGGTAATTGTATTTCCACATAAACATTGGGCTTTACCACACTTTCATAGGAATCTATAAACCCAAAAAGGTTACCTGCCCCAGAGTAAACTCTAGTCCTTAATAGAATGGACCCTCATATGGGTGAGGAATAACCTTGTTCTGCTTGACTCAGAGGTCAGAACCAGGAGCACTGGTAGAAGTGACAAGAGAAATTGAGGCTTGACATCAGTGAAAAAGTTTCTAACCAATGAAAAGTGTCTCCTACTGGTACGTGCAGCCTCCTCCCCTTGTTGGAAAACTTTTGGCCAAGGCTTGGATGAGGTATATGGCAGAAGAGATAAAAGTGAGGTCTAACTAGCCTGGGGTTCCTCCCAAATCTCATATTGTTGGTCAGAAGCATCAATCATGGGCCTGTCTTTTTCTGTGAGACAGTGATGTCTTCTGGGGCTACTGAGAAGCACATGTCTCTTGGCCTCCATGCTGAATTGCCCCCCTGAGGACTGTGGTTTTTGACTTCCCATGTCTGCTTTTAATATTTTTTTCTCCTATTTTTCCTCTTGTAGTCACAAAATCCCAGAATCATGCAATTTGAGAGTTGAAAGGAGGTTCAGTGATCTCCAGTCTCAGCCTTAAAGATAGGCATCTGTGTAATTTGTGTCAGCCAACTTCTACCTGCAGACCAATGAGGAAGGGGCACCTCCCTTCTGGGAGCATTTCTGAGCAGCTCAAATCTCCAGCAAGGCTTTTGCAGCCATCCTGAGGAACTTGACCTCTATCATTTTCTTCCATTGTTCCTACCTCTGTCCTCTGGAGCCCACCCTACCACAGCCCTAAAAACCCCTGAGGCTAGTTCCTGTGCCCTCCCTCTCCCCTGCCCAGAGTCCTCTCTTCTCTAGCCTTTGACAGCCACTCGTTACAGCTTAGTGTGTAAGGCTGTAGCTCCCTGCCCAACTCTGCCCATGAGCTAATTCTGCTCTCCTGTGGTCTTGGAAAGCAGAGATCCAAAGCTATTCAATTTGGAAGTGAGCTGTCTAAGGGACCTGCCTTGGGACAAAGGGCATGAGCTTTAGTACAAAGGTCTGCCCTGGACTCTTCTCCCTTCACCCTCTCCTGGTGATCTCTTAAGCTTCCTTGAAAGTAATTCTAAGCAGATATGCTTAGAAATGCTAAGCAGATAACTCCCAGGCTGAGCTGTGGAGATAGGAAGGAGGTGGGACATTTTGGGAAGTTTTCTATCTCCACATGTTATAAGTATGTTTTGTTTGGCTTTTAAGATTAAAAAAAATTATTGATATCCTCCCTTTTCCTGACAATAGTCCCCTAAAACAAGAGAGAAAAATACAGCTCAGCAAAACTAACCAGTGCATCACACAACAACAGTCGAGTCTGCCAGTATATGTATCCATGATCCACACCCAGAGTTCTCCCCCTCCACAGACAAGAAAGGAAGGAGATCACTGTTTGGGACCCATTCCCATTGCTACAGCCATGCCATATTCAGCTCCATGGTTTGGGCCTTTCTTATTGTTATCATTTTTGTTCATTTCATTAAATGGTTTATGTTTTTAAAATAAAGGTTGGGACTTAAGATTAACCCTCCATTATAACCCAAATTCAGTATCTGTAGCAGCACATATTCTAAGGGGTTCAGAGAGTTGGCTCTGAAATACAGTTTGATAGAAAGTTCATGTGAAAAAGAAAACCTTTCTTGGTAACCTTGTGCATAACCTCTCTGTGCCTCAGTCTCCTCTTCTGTAAAATGAAGGAATTGGACATACCAAAGCCCTTCCAACCCTACTGCTATGAGCCTATGAGATGTATAGCTCATGAGAGGGGGGAGAACCTATTTTCTTTGTCATAGGAAACTCCAAGGTAAGGTAACTTCCTTTACTAATGCTGGTTGGCACCTTCCCTGCAGCTGAAAGGGCTGAGAATACCAGGGCATTCATTAAAAAGGTCACATGCTTTAGTATGTGTCGAGCATGAATCTAACCCATGCCTTCCTGACTCCATGGCTAGTTCTCTATGCATTACATCATGCTAAAGCATTGTCAGCGTACTTTGTGCATTCAAATTAAGACAGGCAGCTGTGGCCTTGTGGGTAGAGGGCTGGCAGCAAAGTCAAGAAGATCTGGGTTCGAGTCCTGCTAGAGAGACTAGGGAGCAGATACTTTGGATTGAACTGATCAGATCTGGTGTGTCCAATCACTGGCACGTTACAGTGAGAGGAGCAGGAGGACTAGAGGCCAGGTGCAAAGTTCTCAGGACCATTCACCTGTCCAGGAGGGCTCAGTTCATGCTAGTTAAAAGGTCCTAAAAACCAATATGGACCAACTGCAGATGAGGAAAGAAGATAGTAATAGAGAAATCACATAGTGTAGTGGTTAAGCAACTGACCTCAGAGTAAGGAGGGCCTGGGTGCGGATCCTGCCTCTCTCTCTATCTCTCTCTCTATCTCTCTGACTCTGGTAAGTCTCTCACTATCTGGGTATCCAGACAAATCTCTAAGACTGAGTTGCAGAAAAAGGACTGATTTGCATTGATAGAACGACTTTCCTCACCTGGGAATACCTTATGCTGACGAAATGCTGGTTTGATCCAAATACCACAGTAATAGTAGCTGGCTTTGTGCAGGGCATTAAGGCTTGCTAACAGCTAACATGGCTGTAGTGTTCTAAGGAGCTTTAGCCCTTCTGCCCAGCCCATCGGCTGAGCCTGAGCCTTACAACAGCCCTGGGAGTGAATGCAGCAGGTATAGTAGGTATTATTGTCAAGGATCTGGAGACTGGAGAACCTCAGACTCAAGCACAGTCTGTAACACTCTGTGTCACTCTGGGGGAATTACCCAGACCTCCCAAGCACAGAACCTGAGAGTGGCCCAGAGAGATGGCTGGCCCAGGGCTCCACAGGTCAGCAGTCACTAGCCCAAATATGTAAACGGACTTGACAGACTTTCAAGGGAGCCACGGACATGCCAGCTATAATTATCCCCATTTTATGGATGAGGGAACTGAGACTCAGAAAGGCTAACGGATTTCCTGTGATTTTCCACAGGAAAGTTCAGTGTTGGCGACAGGATTCCAAGCCAGGTGTTTCCTGGTTCTTGGGCGCTCTTGGTGGAATGCCCGCTCTCTGACCTATGGTACAGTGGAGCTGAGAGCCGGAACGGGACGTGGGGGGTTTGTGGACTTCTCGTGTTCATAACATTTTTTAAAACTGCATTTTGCCAACTATTCTTCCCAAGCGTTTGACAAGATTTGGATGCTATCTGCCAGGAATCACTTGCCGTCTTAAGGCTTTCTGTGTCCTCTCCATCTGGGTCCAGGTGTAAAAAAAAGAGGCAGCGAAAACAGCCCTCCCCCCGCTCCCCAGTCCCCTCCCCCTCCAGAGCTTGGGTTTAAGCTTTCAGGTTCACCCCGCGTCTTTACAGCTTCAGGGAGCTTGAAGGCTTCACCTCCATCATCTCCCTGGAGCTTTGTGGCCCTGCCTTCGGCCCTAATCGAGTTTCAGAGAAAGCCTGGGCAGACTCTATGGGGGAAGTGGGCTGGGGGCCAGAACCTGACTCCCAGCGCTGGGACATCAGGGTAGAGCCGTTAGAATTCAGTGTACAAGCCAAGACGTCTCCTTCAGGTTTCTTTAGCATGACTTTCGTTTTATTTTTGGTAGAAACAAAAGCATTTTCTGGAAGCAGCATGATGCAGCAAGGACAGCGCTGTGTGGCTTTGTCTGCGTCCCCAGTGGGACCGGCCCCCATAACTGAGGTCGCTCCTGACGTTCCCAGCTCTCCAAAAGATGGTTATCAGTCTAGCAAGCCTTTGGAAGCTCGGGAGAGCCAGCCACATGCCCTTCTGAAATCCCAGCCCCCCTTCCCTGAGTATCTCTGCCCCTTAAAAGCTTTGCCTCCCTCTGCCCGGGAAGAGATAGAGGTGCCGATAAAAAGCCATTTTCCCCAAGGTAAGCGGCCAAGAAGGTAGGCGGTAGAATACTGCTATCGGTAACAAGAACTGCTGCCTCACTGAGCGAGGGCCTGACGCTCTGCCCAGCTTGGGTGGCACTGGGATAACCTGGGAAAAGTCTCAGCCCGGAGCCACCCCCAGCGGATAACGCAGAGCTCGGAAGCCTGAGTCTTAGGAAGCAGTAGGAATGGGTGTGGCCCTCCAGAGCTCCAAGTCCCAAAGGTCTGGGGACCAGGCAGGCAGCCCAAGGGAGGCCTGCATCAGTCAGCTACCAAGCCTTTAAGTGCTTACTATGTGCCAAGCACTGGCGCCCACTCAGTCCCTGCCCTAAGGGAGCTCACCGGCTAATGGGGGGGGGGGCGGGGGCGGGGAGAACAACGTGCAAACAGTTATACACAAACAGTATATGTACAGAATGGGTGGAAAGTGATCTCAGAGGGAAGGTCCTACAGCTGGGGAACAGAGAAAGGCTGTCCTTTCCTGCAAAAGGCCGCCTAGAGTGACCAGGGGCCAAGAAGGTTCATGGAGCCTCAAAACAGCATTTAGACTATGTATTATAGTCTCTGTCTCTCTCTCCCTCCACCTCTCTGTCTTTCTCCTTCCCCTCCCAGGCTCCTTCTCTCTCTAACTCCTCCTTCTCACTTGTTCCTTCCCTCTCCCTCTCTTTCTCTTTCTCCCTCTTCCTCTCCTTCTTTCTCTTCCTTTCTCTTTCTCTCCCTTTGTCTTTTTCATTCTCTCTCTTGTCCTCTCCCTCACTCTCCTCTCTCCTTCTCTCCCTAGCCCTCTCCATCTCCCTCTCCCTCTTTACCTTTCTCCCTCTTCCCTCCCTCTCTGCTTCCTCCTCTCCCTTTCTCTCATTCTCCCCCTTTCACATTTTCTCTCATTCTCTCCCCATTCCCCATGCCTCCTTGTGGAATAGTGGAGATACCAGAGCCTCCAAGGTCATTCCAGAGGAACCCCAGCTCTAGCAGGTCCTAGAGAGATGGAAAGACTTCCTGTACAAACCCAGAAATGGGGAAGGCCCAGTTGAGCTCTGTGAAGTTCCCCAAAGATGGTCCCCTAGAGACTTTTGGACACACCTACTCTCAAAGACCATCAGTCAACCTGTGCAAGGAGCCACTATCTTTAGCACTGGGCCTGATGGAACCCCAGATCTCCGTCAGAGTGCAGGGCATAGATGGGAGACTGTGGCAAAGGCCAGGTGCTCTGGGTCAGTTCTGGGGCTGAGCTAGAATGAGTTCTCCAGAATCGCCTTGTGTAATTTGGGAAGTTAGAAGGAAAGTCGAGAAGCAGTTGGGGGCAGTATAAATGACCTAGTTTGCTCGAACCTCATTCCACCAGCTGGTAAGCAAAGCTTTTCAGAGCTGGGTCTGGCTCTGCCCACAAGCCACCTCCGGGGCCACAAATCAAGCACCTACTGTGTGCCAGGCACTGTGCAGAGCACTCGGGATACAAAAGGAGGCAAGACAGAGAAAGGAGATGAGATGAGCCCCTTAGAAACGCATGGCCCAGCTGGCCAATATGGAGGGGTACCAGGGGGGTAGAGGAGACTGTGGCTCCTGCTGAGCTCCACCTCTCACATCCTTCACATCCTTGTCACCTGCTCCCCACCGGGGGAGTGGAAAGGCGAGGACCCTGGCCCCCGTGGAGATGCCTCAGGAGCCGGTGCTGTTGCCCAGCCTGCCAGGGGAAGCTCCTGGGGCCGGGGGGGGGGGCAGGACCTTAATTTTGACTGGACTCTAGTCTCCTAGAGCCTTAGGCTCTTTGACTTTAACTAGGACCTTTGATAGTTTCACCTGCATGGGGACCTCCCAGTGTAAAAACTCTCTGCACTCCGACAGCTTCCCAACTTAGCTGTGACCCAAATTTTTAGAGGTAACATGGGGTTCCCAGACCCTATGTGTCTGAGGCAGGGCTGCAGCCATTCTACTGTGGAGAGAATGAGGCATTTGGAGTGAGAGGGTCTGTGTTAAATCCTAGCTCAGCTACTTACTGCCTGAGTTATCTTGGGTCTCAGTCTCCCTCTCTAGACAAGCCCCCTCCAGCCCTTCCCTGCCCCTCCCAAATCTAAGGAAAGCCTCTCCAGTAGGCCACACTACCTCTTATGAGGTCTGTAGTGTGGGGAGTGGGTCTTGGGGACCACACTGATGAGGAAGCCCCCTCCCCCAGGACAGGTGAGGGAGCAGCTTGGCCACTGAGAGGTTAAGTGACCTACCAGCATGTTTCATAGGCAGGACCTGAATCCAGCTGTTCTGACTCCCAGGCTGGCTCTCTTCTTCACTGAGTACCTGTCATTGGGGGCCCATTGTTAGTGCCTGATCAATTTTTGGTGATTGGGTTGCTTGTCCTCCCCCTCCTCCCCCTTTGGGCAGAGACCAATCTCAAGCCCAATCACAGGGTCTCACTTGTACTGATTTCTTGAACTTTTCCCTTAAGTGATGCCAGACTAGACCCTAAAGAGGTTATTAACACTACTGCAGAAGAAAATTATTCCAATTAATCACGAAAAGTCAGTGATAATCTTGGGACAAGCCAAGGGGAGGGAGGAATAATACCTTGTCTGTCTTCTGCCATCAGAGCAGCAAACAGAGGAGAGATTCATACACTATCCCCCACAATTGAACCAGAATAATTATGAAGGCTGATTCAAGAATGAATCACAGAACAGTGTTTTTCAGAGAGAGCAAAAAGCCATTTTTAAACACAAATGGAGGCAGATACCAGAAAGGTCTTACTTAGCATACCCTGGAGTCAGGCTTCATGTGAGTGGTGCTCCCTGGGACCCAGGGCAGTGCAGAAGGGCTCTGCACTTAGACAAGTTCCTTCTGCTTGACAAGACCCATTAGTGAACTCCCTGCTTTCTGTGTCTAATGGAACTCAGACCGGTGGCACCTCCCAGGGTGCCCTAAATGGACTTGTGCCTTTCTTCTTTAGGGGATTATAGGTGCTGTGACCTGGTGGTGAAATTGAAGGAATGTCGGAGGACCAGTGAAGACAGAGGGATGGCCCCAGAGTCCCCAGCAGCCCCCACAGAGCCCATGAGCCCGAAGAAGCCAGAACCACCCCCAGAGCAGGATGGAAGCTTGGAGCCTGAGACTGATGTCTTCCCTGCCCACTCCCTGACCCTGAGGGTAAAACCTGCAAGGCCCCTTTCCCTGGGAAGTCCCTGGGGACCCAAGTGCTCCCAGGCTCCTCCCCTCCATCCTCCTTGGATATGTTCATGCCTGTGGTACCCACTGACATGGTGGGGAGGGGGAGGCTCAGAGGGGCCTTCCACCATTCCATTCATTTTGCTCAGCAGACTATTGGACAAGGTGACCACCAACAGGGGTCTTGGATTGGGAGGTTAAGGACCTGGTCTGATGCCATTTCTGCCATTTTCTGGTTGCCTCAGGTAAATCAGGCCCCTCTCTGGGTCCTTGAGGGCATCTGACCTACTGATCACTGTAGTTTCCTCTCCAGCTTTCTGATTTCTTACACAGATGGTGCAGCTGCCAATTGGCAATGGGTTCCTTTCAACTCCTCCCCCGATTTTATTTCAAAGATGAGGAACCTTAGACCCAAGAGGGCAAACAGCCTGTTCAGCATCACCCAAGTAGTGAATGGAGGAGCTGGCTTTGAATGGGGCCCTCTACAGCTGGGCCATCTTCCTCTCCTGGTCTGGTTGAGTAGCAAATGGGCTTCTCCCTTTAGAAACAAGGTCAATCTGCCCCCCACGTATGTCCATGACACCATGGCTCCCAGGGCTCCAAAGTTTCTTCTTTGCCTTAATCAGCACATTTTCTTAGGCCTCTCCCACCTAATACAGCCCTAAAGAACTCGCAATGTCTTCTTTCCTGCCCTACCCATCCCTCTGTCATACAGAATTGAGGACCACCCAGGCTTTTCCACAGTCCATGATAAATGTGCCTGAAATTACGGGGTGGGAATGGGTGTTGCCATTGGACCCGACGGCCACAGGGAAAGCTGCTGCCTCACCCCGGACAGCCACAGCCTGCATTCCCACCCGCGGTAAAGCTGGGAGGGGGCACGCCATACTCTCTGGCCATCCCCCGTGCTAGGCTGAGTCCCACAGAGCTCTGGCCTCTCTGGGTCTTTCCCACAACAATAAATGTTCTCTCTGTCACCCTCAGGAAGCTCTCGAGGTCCACAAGCCTCAGTTTATCTCTCGTTCACAAGAACGGCTGAGAAAACTCGAAAGCATGGCCCAGCAGAGGAAAGCCCAACCGGGCGAAAGCCCCAGGAAGAAACCAAGCCCGCTGCCCCTCCGCACTGCCAAGAAGAAGCAGTACACCATCCCGCATCCCCTGAGTGGTGAGTGTCCCGTGTGCCTGCTGAGAATAGGTCTGAGGAGGGCGTGGAGCAGGGGAGTGCGGGGGGGGGGGGGGGGCACAGTGTGGGGGCAAGGCTGCCCATCCCGGGAGCTTCCCCCGAGGGCAAGAATCCAGCCCCAACGTGTCTCAGGCAAGCCAAGATGGAGGTAGTATTTAGCTTGGGAACGTCAGGTCCTGCTGCCATGCCTCAGGCCCTCTTGAGTCTTTGGGTACTTGGGCCACCCAGATGGAACCCCTTCCTCCAAGGCCAGATCTGCAGAGCAGCAAACCCTCCTTTCTCAGCTGCTGGCGGAAGACGCCTTTTTGCTTTCTTTGTTCCATGGGTCACAGCTTTTCCTCCTGCTGAGATGTGTCTCAGGACATATCTCACTGGCACAGGGCACCGAGTCCTGGCCCAGGGCATCCACAAAGAGGCCTTATTCTGGGTTGTAGCCATCGTCATTTCTTGGTGCCTCACCTTGATGTCCCTATCCACAGGGTGTAACTATCTATGTGCTGCCACCTCCTGCTCATTATGGTGCCCCTCTGGAATGGCACCCCCTGCTCATTGTGGTGCTCCTCTGGAATGGCACCCCCCTGGTCATTGTGGTGCCCCTCTGGATTGGCATCTTCTGGTCATTGTGGTGCTCCTCTCTGAGGCCTACTCTCCCTCCTCACCACTCACAGGAGTGCAGGCCGGACTCCCTGGTAGATAGGCCACCCATTCCCCTGAGAGGGACATGTGTCCCTCATATACCTACCCCTTACCCCCACACCCAAATGGAATTTACCCTGGGTATTGAGATTCCTGGTGTTGACTATTACTAGAACTGCTGGCTAAGGCTTCTCGACATGACAGAATGCACCAGGGCATCCATGGCCTGGCCTGACAATCTCTTCCACTTAGCAATGAGATGTCAGGCAGGGTCTCCAGGGGGGAAGGTGTCTCACACCCATGGGCCACTAGTGGGTCTTCATTCTGTCATCCTGACTCATTTGAGGATGGGAATTCATTTCTATTAACTGCAAGATGGGTTTCAGACACAGAGGGGAATTTGTGTCTACAGTAGCATTGCTATTTGGAAATTGCTTTGCCTCTGTTGTGCTGGGGCATGGAAATATAGACGGATTGGGGTAACGATTGATTAAATAACAACAAAGTCATTATTGTTAATGGTCCTACATCGACCCAGTTAGAGGTTCCCAGGGGGTGCCCCCCGGGATCTGGGCAAGGCTCTGCACTATTTACCATTTTTATGTTAAATGTAAAAATGGATAAAATCTACTGGATAAAAAGCAAGGTTTGCAGGGTTTTCAGATAAGGTAACCAAGCTGGCAGCAATAGCAAACATATCAGGCAGCAGACTCAAAACCCCAGCAGATCTCAACACACGTTAGCTTTGGGCTGAGTCCAGTCAGGTGAGAGTCAGTGGGGTTAAAAGTCCCTTCCAAAATCTGGGTTGGCTGAGGCACAGTTGGGCAGGAGTTTGTCTGAAAAGGCTCTCAGAACTGTAGTGGTCTTCAGAGTTAAGCCCATAAGTACACAGTAGGTGTTTAATTAAATGTGACTTCAGATGATATGAAGAAAAGCCCAGTTTGTAGGAAGAGGTGAAATCCCTGCTGTTCCAGGGCCATAGGCCCTTGACCTAAGGGTCAAGAAGGGCATGGATCCACTGTAGATTGGCCAGGGGACATGGAGGATGGTCAGAAGCCTTGAGTGTGTGCCATATGAGAGTCAGCTGAAGGAGCTGGGCAGGGTTAGCCTAGAGAAGACTCAGGGAGGCTGTGAGGGCTGCCCCCAAGTATTTAAAGGGCAGATATAAGAAGGCTATATTGGGAGGACCCAATGGAGGAGAAATGGGAAGATGGCGACAGGCTAAGCCAGGCTTGATGTAGAGGAAGACCCACAATGAAACAGGCTCTTCCTCCTCCTCCTGGGAGGTCCTCAGGCACTGGCCCAACGCCCATTCCTGAAACAGATTCTAGGGAGCTCTCCTGGTTTGGCCTCAAAGGCCGCCTGGCTCCCTTCCAGACCTGGAATTCTGTGGTAGCCACAGTGCTTCTGTGGTGGGACTGGACAGCATGAGATTTATGATTCCATTATTACAGAAGGGAGCCCTTAGCCAGGGCCTCAGAGGTAAGAAGAGACAGGTAGGAATGAACCCAGGTCCTCCAGCTCTGGCTCCTGGCCTGGTTCTGTCTCTCTGAGCTCTGGGAGTTCACAGATCCCCCAGAATGCTGCAGCCCGGGTAGCTCTGATGTGAACGAACCAGATGTATGCCTCTGCTGTCCCATGCTCAGACCTGTAGCCCACTGCATTCTCAGGAAATTGTTGTGGTCCCTCAGGAGGTGAAACCCGAGATGTGCATAAGGGGGAGAATCAGGGAGATAAAAGTGTTCTGAGACACAGCCCAGAAACATCCCAAGGGTCCTTGCAGCTGATGGCTCAGTGAGGGACAAGAGGATCATGGAGCTGTAAAACAGGCTTTGGCCTGGCCCACTGGCTTCGGACTTGGTGCCATCAAGAGCCCACCCTGGAAAATCAGACTCTCCCAGGGTATGGGGCATACAGTAGGTGTATAATAAGTGCCCATTGATAGATGGATTGATTGCATGCAGAGCACTCTAGAAATGTGGATAAAATGGGAATGAGTCTTTGGTATTTAGGCAAAACCAGGGATTTGTCTCCTTTCTAGCTATCACCTCTAACTCTTATTATTTCTTTCTTTAAAAAATTAAAAAGGAGGTTTTAATTAATGCATTTTTTTTCACTATATCTATGGTTTCATTGGTCTAGGGAGCTCCCAGTGAGAAGAACCCTTCTAGCAATAGAGTTCAGCAAATTTTCTGGAAGTGAGAGGTAAAGTGATCTGTCCAGGGTCACACAGCCAGGAGGTGGCAGGGGCAGGGTCTGAACCTGTAGTCTGTCTTCCTCTAAGGCCAGCTGTAGCCACTAGGCAATGCTATCTCTCAGGATATATTTGTTTTTCATTATGTAAAACATCCATGCTCTCTCCTTCCCTGCCTTGTTACAGAGGAAAATACCTGACTACCTGACTCAGTGACCTCAGCAGACAGCATAACCAACATTCTGCTACATTAGTCCCCTACCCTTTGCCAGGAGGGGAGAGCTAGACTTCATTATCCGCTCTGCTTTCCAGCTTGGCTCTACCCAACCATGCACCCTGCATTCCAGCTGGCCTGCTACTTCCTGCTCCCCCATGTAGGAGGTCTCATTTTCCAGGTCTTTGCTCTGGCTCTCTCCTCCTTAACCTCTACTTTCAGAATTCTTTTGTGCCCTTCAAGGTTCTGACCAAACACCACCTTATGCACAAGGCTTTTACTAAAGCCTGCCTCACTCCAGTTCATGGGATCATAGTTCTAGAGATGGAAGGTACCCTAGAGGCTGTGGAGTCCAGCCCATTTTATAGATGAGGAAACTGAGACTGAAAGAGATGAATTAACTAGACCCGGTGAGGTGGAACAGTGGATAGAGCTCTGGGCCTGGAGTTAGGAGGAGCTGAGTTCAAATCCAGCCTCAGAATCTACTAGCTGTGTGAGCCTGGGCAAGTCACTTAACCTCTGTCTGCCTTAATTTCCTCATCTGTACAATGGAAATAGTAATGGCACCTACTTCACTGAGTTGTTGTGAGGATCAAATGAGACGTCTCGTGTTAAAGTGATGGCGTCGGGAGGACCTGGGTGCGAATCCTGCCTCAGACCCTGAGAGTAGGGCTTCTCTCCTCCTCCCTCCTCTGTAAAAC
The DNA here is from genome assembly GCA_011680675.1 of Gymnobelideus leadbeateri. NCBI lineage: Eukaryota > Metazoa > Chordata > Mammalia > Diprotodontia > Petauridae > Gymnobelideus > Gymnobelideus leadbeateri. The sequence goes on along the minus strand of WOXC01008637.1, from coordinate 640,119 downwards.
GGGCGTGTTCATTGCTGCAAGGAGCCTCAGGTCGGGTCATTGGCTCTGCAAACCTGAAGGTGCTGCCTGAGCGTGACGGACCGTGATTGCCATCCGCGCCCTCCGATGCTGGTTCGGGACATCGCAGCGCCCGGTGGCGGTGGGAGCTGCCTGGAGCCGCGCCTCCACTCTCCTTGGAATGTTTACCTTCTGCGGGAGCTTGGTGACCTCCCTTCCTGCCTACTGAGATCAGCTGAGCCTGGTACCTTGTGAATCCTTAACCTTGGATGAGCCTGGAAGAAAGCGCGAGAGAAGAGGAAAGTCCCCACTAACGCCCAGACAATAAGGATGTTGTCTTTGACGGTCTGCCGGGACCAGCGGGCCCCCAAATGCCCACATTTTCTTTGCACGCTCACTTCACTGATAGCCTGCGTGCTTGAGTGACCCCTGGCCACGGGGTCAAGGAGGCTTTGGGGGCGTTATTTGTTTGCTTAAAAAAAGGAAGCATTCCTTCTCTCTGGCATTGTCTGGCCCCAGCAGCGCCCCAGGCCTGGGCAGTGCCACGTTGGGCGTTGAGCAGGGCAGGGAACAACAACTCGGGCCTCCACAGGGCTGTGGACCAGAGTTCCCTCCTTCCATGGGGAGGTGGCAGGTCAGAGAGGGGGATTTGGCTCCCTGGTCTCTGACTCCAAATCCTGGGCTTGTTTTTGCTTCGTGCCCTGCCCCGTTATTGGCGGGGGCGGGGGGGGGGGCGCGTTATGGCTGACCAGAGGGAGGAAGGCCAACCTCCCGCTGGCTGATGAGGCCGAGAAGCATCCGAGTCGCTTAGAGCCCCACGACCAAGGTGGACACAAGGGGGAGGTATGAGTCCTGGCTTAGACGCTGTCTTTGTCACCAGGCACTGAGCCTCAGTTTCCCCCTTGGGCAAATGAGAAGTTTGGTTTAAATAGTCTAAGATCCTATGAACAAAAGGAAACTTTGAGCAAACCATGGGATGGTCCAGGATTTTCCTACCTGAGATCCCAAGGGAAACACAACTAGTGAGCACTTGCTGCATACCAGGCAAGGTGCCAAGCATTGATGATACAAAGACAAGCAAAAGAAAGACAGTGGCTGCCCTCAGGGAGCTTACCTTCTAGTGGGGAATGACAACCCCGGCTCCCACAACAGCAGCATTGCTGTTATATTCCTATTTTACCGATGAGGAAGCTGAGGCAGGCAGGGTAAAGTGACTTACCCAGGGCCATTATATAAGTGTTGGAGGTCAGATTTGAACTCAGGTCTTCCTGACTCCCGACCCAGAGCTCTTTTGCCACAATCATGCCATGCTGCAATGACATGAAGGGGGAGAGCATAATTTCTCTGTCCAGGGATAAATTAAGGGAAGGAGCCCTGGATTTGGGGGTCAGAGAATCCGGGTTTAGCTCCCAATTTTGCCATTTAAGGTTGTAAGTAGGAAGCAGCTTTAGAGTTTATCCCATTCAGCCCCTTTATTTTGTAGGAAAGGAAACTGAGTCCCAGAGAGGAGCCTGCAGGTAGTAGTGAGCTGGGATTCAAACCCAGGTCTCTGTAAATGGCCCCTCCTCTGTCTCACCGAGCATCTCCGTGGTGGGACTTGTCCTCTGACCTACCTGAGGCCATGTGATCATCAGAGGGTTCATCTTCAGAGCTGCATGACTTCGCCTTTCTTGGCTTCTGTTTCCTCAGCCGAGGGAGAATGGGGAGACGGGGCTGGAGTGATGGCTGAGGTCCCTTTCATCTTGAAACCACTGAGTTTCAGAGCAAGGGGAAAGAGCTTTTTAACCAAGTCCTTCTTCTCCTGCAGCAATGTTCTGTTTAACAGAAATAGAGGTACAAGTCACTCCGTGTGCCTTCCCCACCCCCTAATTGGATTGCCCTTAAAAAAAAATCTGTCGTAAAGGCTTTAATTATGAACCTAGTAACCACCCATAAAAATAAACATCCACACAAACACAATGAAAATTAAGTCATACATAAAATCACAAACTCCAAGTTATTCATTTCTTAGTCTTGCCTATTAACATTAAGCAAAAACATCTTGTTGGAATCATCTCCTTTTCCAACCTCATTTTGGGGGGTATGTTTCTTTCTAATCCAATCATTTATTAAGAACCTACTGTGTTCTAGGAACTCTGTTAGCTTCTAGCAGCCCAAAGACCCAATGAGAACCGGCCCCTGCCCTCAAGGAGCTTCTATGCATGCTGGGGATGAGGAGCAGAACGAGACTTGATCACTGGAGACAGGGAGACCTTTGGGGGTAGTGGGGAAAGCTCGGGATGGCTGGGTGCTGCAGTGGAGAAAGCACCAGGCCTGGAGTCAGGAAGACCTGAGTTCCAATCCAGCTTCAGACACTTACTAGCTGTGTGACCCTGGGCAAGTCATTTAGCTCCATTTGCCTCAGTTTCCTCGTCTGTAAAATGAAATGGCAAAACACTCTCATCTCTCTGACAAGAAAACCCCATATGGGGCCATGGAGAGTCAGACACGACCGAAACAGCTGAACAACCAAAGGTGAAAGCTTCGTGTAGAAGATGCCAAAGCTGTGCTCAGAGGGAGCCTCTAGATTCTCAGACACAGACACCTTGGCCAGCGCCAGGGTTCAGGGTGTTTCCATCCTTACCCTCTTCATCTTTAGGCAGCCGCAGTCACTGTGTGTGCTCCCAGAGGCTCCTCCTTCTGTATCTCTCTGTCTGTCTCTCTGCCTCCCTCTCCCTTCTCTCTCTCTCTCTCTCTCTCTCTCTCTCTCTCTCTCTCTCTCTCTCTCTCTCTGTCTCTGTCTCTCTGTCTCTCTCTGTCTCTCTCTGTGTGTCTCTCTGTCTCTGTGTGTCTCTCTGTCTCTGTCTCTCTCTCTCTGTCTCTGTCTGTCTCTCTGTCTCTCTCTCTCTCTCTCTCTCTCTCTCTCTCTCTCTCTCTCTCTCTCTCTGTCTCTGTCTCTCTGTCTCTCTCTGTCTCTGTCTCTCTCTCTTTGTCTCTGTCTGTCTCTCTGTCTCTCTCTCCCTCTCCCTCTCTCTCAGGCTCCCTGCATTCTCAAGGTAGATGACACGGAAGCACAGGCTAGGACCCTTGTGGCTCTTAACCAAGAACTAGCCTTAAGGGCAAAGGCTCCTCACAGAGCTTTCTTCCCTCATCTTCACTTCAATATTAAGCACCTACTATGTGGCAAGCACATGGGAATCTTCCTCTAGCTCTTAGTCTCCTCTTTAATATTTGTTATGGAAATACCAGATTCTGTTACATTAATCTGCTCGGCCATTCTCAAATAATTCAAAATGAGGTTTTTATTTATTTTTAACATTATGAGTAAAATGGTAAATATTGATCTTTTCCCCCATCATTAACCTCCTTAGTGTGTAGTCCTAATAGTGACATTCCTGGGTCCATGGGTATAAAGTCTGTTGCTGTTATTATTCAACATCATGTTTAATAGCTTTCTAGAAAAGCCAGACCACTTCATAGCCCTGCTAGAAATGTCAGAAATAGTGTGCCTCTTTCCCCACAGCCCTGCCAGCATCAGCTTTGATCATTTTTAAACATCTTTGTGAATTGGAAAGAGATAAGGCAGCTCCTAAAGGTTGTTTTAATATTTATTTGATCATTAGAGAGTTTGAACAGTGTTTCAAGTGGTTATTGACGATTTGTATATCTTCCCTCAAGAACTGGCTTTCCTTAATGGATCTGGGGTGTCATTTCCTACAAAGATATCTTCCCAACTTCTGCCTTTTTATATTTCAGATGTGAGCCTGTGTGCTGGTCTCAGCATCTATCAATAGGAATATTATATTGAAAACCAAGCTAGCTTCCCAAACTAGCACTCTTTCCTTGGCTTTGGGACTGTCAAAAGAGATAGAAACCCTGAAGGGATGTCTCTTTGGACTGACAGAGACAAGGAGAGATCTGAAGACAGATCTCCAGGGGATACTCCCCAACCATGGGCCCTTCCCAAAGATTTTACAGTCTGTGGAAGGATATGCCTTGCTGGAGTGACTCAGAGACCTGCCTCCCTTTCTAAGAGTGGGGTACATTCTTTCTGACATCTGTTGTGATGCCCTAGTATTGGTGAATGGAAAAAGAACAAGCCTAAAAAAGAAAGCCCAGTCATGTTTGCTCTGGAATATGCTGAGCAGATGTCACAGTATGAAACAACCAGGGAAAATAACAAAGACAAGGAGATGAGGTGGGGATGGCTTTGCCCATACAAATAAGCCTAAAGACATAACTGAAGCAAAAAGAGAACCAGTGGCACAGTGAGCTAATAAAGAAGACAGTGCCAGGCCCTTTGCAGGGGCCCTGCAAAAAGTGATGGTGCCTCTGGAAATACCCACTGAGTATTCTCGCGCTCGGGAACCTGACACCTTGTGACTTGGTAACAGTTTATCAGCAAGGGTGTCTCAGGGCCTCGTTTTTCCATTAGGGTTGCTACTTTGGTCCTCATGTGAGTCAGTGATTTGTGTCTCCATCACACTATCAGACTGTAGGCTCCTCGTTGGCAGAAGATGTCTTATTTCATGTTTTACTGGTGAAAAGTTATGATTGCAAAAGCAAAGAATCCCCCTCCTTAGGAGAACATAAAATGTACGTTCATCATTCTAAGCCTTTGCCCTTGCATGTACCAGCTCAAATGTAGCGTTCTCCCCAGTAACCATTAACTGTCCCTTCTCCTCTCAGCTTGTAAAAGATTTTGCTCACAGGACTTACGTGTAAATTCTATGTCTTGTCCTCTAGGTGACCATTAGCTCCCCTTACAAGTGTTCAGGCTCACAAGGCTTCAGAACATAGAATACTTCCATGTTATAATAAAGGACAAAGACATGATTTACCCTTTAAATAGAGCACCATGCCTCCGGACGTTGCAGTGCTATCCTAGGTGGGACTTCAACAATCCACACTCTGTGACACATTGCTCTTCTATGAGTTATAATTGCTGCTCCCTGCTCTTTTAGCAGCTTGTTAGTGGAGTGGCTATGTGGCACCGTGAATAGAGCACCGGCCCTGGAGTCAGGAGGACCTGAGTTCAAATCCGGCCTCAGACACTTGACACACTTACTAGTCGTGTGACCTTGGGCAAGTCACTTAATCCCAATTGCCCTTCATAAAGCAAACAAAACAAAACAAGTTTGTTAGTAGTGCAGGGATGATGGAACCCCAGGCAACAGCATTACAGTTTTTTCTCATTTTGGGGACCAAAATGTGCCTGAATCTCTTTTGAATCCATTTACTGAACCCCTTTACAATGACTCCTTTACATTCAGATCCTAAGGTTCCACCTTCCTCACAAAGAATTTCTTTAATCACTCTATTTCTGGGATGATCCAATGGATTTCTGTTTTGCTCTCCTGGTGCCTTTATTGTGTATCTGTCTTATTTCTTCTGTTCCCTCAGTACCTGGACTGTGTCTCCTACTCTTAGCACTATCTTGTTTAGGGTTCAGAGAGGCACCCCCACTTTTTTCCATATGTATTTCCATCTGCCTTTGGGACAGATGGGTCTGACTATGCAACACACACACACAACCCCAATGTTTCTTCAAAGATATCCAAGAAGGAGGGGTGAATAGGGGAGTCAGCATCTCCCAGGACTTTTCCTCCCAGGACCTGTGGCTCACAGGGGGCAGAGGTTCAGCCTCCCAGCTCAGGACTCCCTCTAGTTCTTCCTAAAATGTGGCACCCAGAACAGAGCACAATTCTTTAGATGTATAAGTCTTACAGCTGCATACTGAGACCTCCAAGGATTTAGGTCATTAGATTTTAAGAGTTTTGAGAAGATTCCTATTTTACCATAAGCTCTAACAAGATTCAAATTTTATTCCTTTCAAAAGTGGCCCTAGGGATTTCCATATGACGCATCCCTGATGGAATTTCTTTGCTTCTTTCTTATCTTACATGAGGACACTTTCATTAATATTTATTAGCACTGAGGGTGACAATGTGCATTTTGGCCTCCTCAGTGAATCAGAATCTTTCATGAGAAGAGTGAGTTCAGTGTGTAGCTATAGGTCTCCTTTCTTTTGTTGGGAGGTTCTAATGCCTGACTTCGATACTTCAATGGATTTAAGGCCTCCTAGATGTGGACACCCCTTTACCAGCACAAGTTGTAGCAATTCTATGCGTTTTCTTCCTGTGCAATTTTTGTCCATGTTCTCCTGTGGATGTTCCAAAGAGAATATCCCGGAGTCTTTAATATGCAATGGGCACCAGGGTATTGCTCAGATTCCTCTATTATCCCTCCATCTTACTGCTGGTTGGCTCGTCTCCTTTTCCAGTCATGCATGTGCATAGTCATGTGTTTTATATCACCATCTACATACAGAGTCACAGAAGCAGAAAATCTCAGAGATGGAAGGAAATTCAGTCTCAACCAAAAGCCTTCTTGTCCAATCCACGTCTAGAACAGAATCTATTCTACAACAGACCTGAAAAGTGACCTTCCAGGCTTTGTCTAAAGAATGCCCAATCACCGGGCATAGAGAATCACTATGTCCCCAGGCATCCCGGACCACTTTGAGTTTGGGAGGCTTAATACCTAAGAGATAGTTTTCTTTTTTCCCTTTTTTCAGTTCCAAATTTTCTCTGTCCCCTCACTCATTGAGAAAGCAAGAAGAAAACGGATTATAAATATGAATTGTCATACAAAACAAATTTCTTCATTAGTCATGTCCAAGAAAGAAAAAAGAAGAAAGGAAGGAAGGAAGGAAGGAAGGAAGGAAGGAAGGAAGGAAGGAAGGAAGGAAGGAAGGAAGGGAGAGAGGAAGGGAGAGAGGGAGGGAAGAAGAGAAGACGGGAGGAAGGGAGGAAGGGAGGAAAGAAGGAAGGAACTATGTCTTAGTCTATACTCTTAAGCCCATCAGTTCACTATTTGAATGTGAATAGCATTTTGCATTATGAGTCCTTTGGAATTGTTGTTGATCATTGTGTTGATCAGAGTTCTTAAGTTTTTCCAAGTTCATTATCTTTACAATACTGATATTTCTATGTAAATTGGTCCCCTGCACATTTCACTCTATATCAGTTCATACAAGTCTTCCCAGGTTTTACTGAAACTATCCCCTTCATCAGTTCTTACAGCACCATTGTATTCCATCACGTTCATATACCACAGTTTGATCAGCTATTTCCCAAGTCACGGTCATCCTCTCAATTTTCAGTTGTTTGCCACCACAGAAAAAGAGCTGCTATAAATATTTTTACATCTATGGATCCTTTTCCTCACTCTCTCTTTTTAAAAAATTCTCTTTGGGGTATGGCCTTCATAGCAGTGTCACTGAGCTAAGAGGTATCCAGAATTTAAGAGCTTTTGGGGCCTGGTTCCAAATTGTTTTCCAAAACGGTTGGTCTAGGTCACAGATCTACTAAAAATGCATTTTCCCACATCCCTTTCAGCATTTGTCATTTTCCTTTTTTGTCATCTTAGCCAATCTGATGGGTGTGAGGTGGTACCTTAGAGTTTTATTCTAAATTTCCCAATTATTTGTGACTTCAAAAATTTTTATACAGCTATTAATAACTTTGATTTCTTCCTCAGAAAACTGCTTATTTACATCTTTTAACCATTTATCATTTGGAGAATGGCTCTTATTTTTTTTTATAAATTCGACTCAGTTCCTGTATATTTTCAAAATGAAACCTTTATTAGAGGAACCTGATGCAAAGATTTTCCTAGTTTCCTGATTTCTCTCTAATTTTAGCGCTATTTGTTTTGTTTATGCAAATACTTTTAAATTTTATATAATCAAAACTATTTTACCTCCTTTGAACCAGTCTCTCCTGTTTGACCATGAACTCTTTCTTTACTCACAGAACTAACAGAGAATTTCTTCCCTGCTTCATTCATTTCTTATGACATCACCCTTTATGTCTAAATCATGTACCCATTTTGAGCTTACCTTGGTATACAATGTGAGATGTTGCTCTGTGTCTAGCCTCTGCCAAACTACTTTCCAATTTTTCTAACAGTTTTTATTAGGTAATTTTTGCCCCCCAAATTTTGGGTTTATCTAATACTATCTTACTGTGCTCATTTGTTTTCATATATTATGTACCTAATTTGCTACACTGATCAACCTCCATATTTATGACCCAGTACCAAATTGTTCTGATGACTAAAGCTTTGTAATAAGTTTAATAGCTGATTTTTCTAGGCTCCCTTCCTTTCCATTTTTTTCATTGATTCCCTCAATGTTCTTGACTTTTTATTCCTCCAGAAGAATTTATTATTATTTTGCTATTCTATAAAGTGATTATTTGGTAATCTAATTGATATAGAACTGAATGAGTAAATTAATTTATGTAGCATCATCACTCAAAAAATATTATCTCTTGGGGTGGCTAGGTGGTGCAGTGAATAGAGCACCAGCCCTAGAGTCAGGAGGACTGGAGTGCAAATCTGACCTAAGACACTTAATACTTACTAGCCATGTGACCTTGGGCAAGTCACTTAACCCCAACTGCCCTGCCTTCCCCCCTCCAAAAAGAAAAAAAAAATTGTCTCAGCCTACTCACAAATAATTAACATCTCTCCAGTTATTTACATCTGTCTTTATTTGTGTGAAATGTTTTGTAACTGTGTTCATATGGTTTCTATGTGTGTCTTGGCAGGTAGACTCCCGAGTATTTCATATTGTCTGTAGTTATTTTAAAGGTGATTGTTCTTTCTATATCTTCCTACTGGGTTTTGTTGGCAATACATAGAAATGTTGATAATTTATGTGGGTTTATTTTATATCCTGAAACTTTCCTAAAGTTGTTACCTGTTTTGACTAGTTTTTTAGTTGATTGTCTAAAGTTCTCTAACTATATCACCATTTTCATCTGCAAAAAGTAATAGCTTTGTTTCCTTATTGACTGTATTTATTCTTTCAATTTCTTCTTTTTGTCTTATTTCTAGAGCTAGCATTTCTAATACAAGTTGAATAATAGTGGCGATAATGGCCATCTTTGCTTCACCCCAACCCTATTGGGAAGGCTTTAACTTTATCCTCATTTCAGATAAGGCTTATTCTCAGTTTTAGATAGACTCTACTTATCATTTTAAGGAAAGCTTTATTTCTATGCTTTCTAGTGTTTTTTTTTTTTAAACAGAAATGAGTGTTGTATTTTGTCGAAAGCAATTTCTGCATCAATTGAAATAATCATATGGGGTTTTTTTTGTTGTTGTTTTTGTTATTGATGTGGTCAATTATGCTAATAGTTTTCTCAATATTGAACCAATACTGCATTCCTGGAATAAATCTAGCCTAGTCACAGTGTGTGGTATTTGTGGTATATTACTGTAATCTTCTTAACTAGTGTTTTATTTAAATTTTTGCCTCAATATTCATCAGGGAAATTGGTCTGTAGCATTCTTTCTCTATTTTGACTCTTTAGTTTGTTTCAAAACTCTATTTGTGTTATAGAAGAGATTTGGTGAGATTTTTTCCCTCATTCTGTATCCTGCTAGACCTCTTTCGCTTGTGACCATGCTGTGCCCCAGGAAGCAGGACTGGATAATGAGCGACAACTGTCAGGTGGCACTTATTCCTGCTCCCAGCATGGGTTCATTGGTCCCCTGGGAATTCTTTCTCCTCAAGTGCCTCCTGCACTGATGTCCAGTGTCAGTCCCCTTACCATCCCTGGGTACTAGAATGCTCCCCTCAGCTTCCACTATGCTGTGCTCCTGGCTAGCCCTTAGCCCAGAGGCTACAGATATCTCTATCTCTCTCTCCATTTCTCTCTTTCTCTCTCTCTCTCTCTCTCTCTCTCTCTCTCTCTCTCTCTCTCTCTCTCTCTCTCTCTCTCTCTCCCCCTCTCTCCCTCTCCTTGAACTGTCCTAGGCTGGAAAAATAACTCACTGTAACTTTTTCTTCTTGATCAGAATTTGGTCTGGACCATTTCCTAGGAGGAGGTCCATTGGGTGAGCAGGGCAAAAATGCCGACTGTGTCCTCCCTATCTTGGCTCCACCTTACCCATCCCTCTTCTAGAGAGCTTCAGTGGCTCTGAAGTTTTTGCTGACATCAAGCCTTCATGTTCCTATACAGAACTCCCACCCACTAGCCATGGTTCTTCTTTCCAGGACCAAATAGAACATAGCTAGCTCTCCTTCCATTTGGCAGTTCTTCAGATGCCTGAAGACAACTGTCATGTCCCTAAGTCATTCTTTTCCAAACCAAACATGCCTGGTTCCTTCCATTAGTCTTCATATTGCTTAGGTTCAGGTCTCTTTACTATCTTGGTTGGCCACCTCTGGAGTGTCTCCAGCATCAATACCTTTCCTACAAGTCATCCTTGGTTATTAGCCATAGCTTGCTTACACCTATCGTGTTTCTTTCCATTGCCCTGAGATTGTGCTATGACTCCTGGTCCACAGCCTTCCCTGTAAGACAATTATTGTTAAAGAAATGGGCTTTGATGACAGAGAGCTTCCTCACATTCATGAAAGCCCTCTGGAGTTTCTCCAATACAATCCAACCCACATTGCTCCTGCTGATCAGTCCTAGGCCCAGCCCATTGTCCATGTGCACATAGCACATGTCTGCATGTATTGATGGATAGGCACAATGGGCTGTCTGTCCAACTGCATCTCCACTCTACCCTCTTAGCCATCCTGTTCTCCACCATTCCCCTTGTAGATGTTCATGACTTGCTGGGGACGCTTTTTAGTGGTGTTCCAGGGGGTTGTTTCAAGGCATCCAATATCATTCATAAATAAAGAAATCTTTCCCTTTTGGAGATTTTATATTTTATTTTATATAAATGTTTTATTTTTATATTACATTATATATTATATATATCATTTAACATATGATACATTATAATATTTATTTTATATATTATGAATATTGCATAAATATTTCATATTTTACATTTGGTGGAGACCTTCAGTGATTAAAAACCTTCCCCCATGACATCACTAATTACTGCAATTCAATTCAAGTTAACATGTATTATTTAGACCACACGTAAATGACTTTGTGTTGGGTTCGAGGGATACTTAAAAATGCCAGCCACCGCATGATCACATTCATCTGAATGGTCCTTCACCAGTACATATCACAATCCATCCACACATTCTCTCCGGTGTGATTCTTTTCTATGGCTTCAATAATTTGGAATTCTCCAAAGACAATCTATTTGATGCATTGCATTCTAATTTACTTAATTACTATTTTTAGATTCCAGTATGGCAATCTGGTTCAATGATGAGAAGGCAATTCCAGAAGAATGGCTTTATCCCACCATATATAGTAGCAAAGACAAGTTCTTTGGTGTCGACTTGAATTAACTCAATTTCATACAACACTTTGCACAGGTTCATTTCCCTCTCTCCTACTTTTCACTTTTTAAAAATTAATTAATTTTAGTTTTCAACATTCACTTCCATAAGATTTTGAGTTCCAAATTTTCTCCCCATCTGTCCCTCTCCCCACCCAAAGACAGAGTATAATTTGATGGAAGCTCTACATATACATTCATATCGAACCCATTTTCACATTAGGCATGTTGTAAAGAAGAATTAGAACCAATGGGAGAAACCACAAGAAAGAAAAAACAAACAAAAGAAGGGGAAAAAAGAGAGAGAGAGAGAGAGAGAGAGAGAGCAAACAATATGCTTACAATCTGCTTTCAGACTCCATAGTTATTTTTCTGGATGTGGATAGCATTTTCTATCATGAGTCCTTTGGAGTTGTCTTGGATCCTTGCATTGCTAAGAAGAGATAAGTCTATCAAAGTTAGTCATCACACATTGCAGCTATTACAGTGCATAATGTCCTCCTGGTTCTGCTCACTTCACTCAGCATCAGTTCATTCAAGTCTTTACAGGCTTTTCTGAAGTTGACCTGTGTATCATTTCTTATAGCACAGTAATATTCCACTAAATATATATACCACAACTTGTTCAGCCATTCCCCAACTGATGGGCATCCCCTCAATTTCCAATTCCTGGCCACCACAAAAAAGCTGCAATAAATATTTATGTACATGTGGATCCTTTTCCCATATGCATGGCTCTCTTTGGGATACAGTCTTACAGGTGCTATTGCTGAGTCAAAGGATACGAACAGTTTTATATCCCTTTGGGCGTTGTTCCAAATTGTCCTTCAGAATGGTTGGATCAGTTCACAACTCCACCAATAATGCATTAATGTTTCAGTTTTCCCACATCTCTAGCATTTGTCATTTTCATGTTTTGTCACCTTAGCCAATCTGATAGGTGTAAGGTGATGCCTCAGAGTTGTTTTGATTTGCATTTCTCTAATCCATAGTGATTTAGAGCATTTTTTTCCCAAATGACTATAGATAGCTTTAATTTCTTCCTCTGAAAACTGTCTGTTCATATATTCTTTGACCATTTATCAACTGGGGAATGACTTGTGTATTTATAAATTTGACTCTGTTCTCTGTATATTTTAGAAACGAGGCCTTTATCAGAGACATAGGTTGTAAAAATTATTTCTCAGCTTTCTGCTTTCCTTCTAATCTTGGTTGCATTGGCTTTGTGCTAAAACTTTTCAATTTAATGTAATCAAAATTATCCATTTTGCATTTCTTCATGTTCTCTATCACTTGTTTGGTCATAAATTCTTCTGTTCTCCATAAATCTGACAGGTAAACTATCCCTTGCTCTCCCAGTTTGCTTATAATTTATCTTTATATCTAAATTATGTATACATTTTGACTTTATTTTGGTATACAGTATAAGATGTTGGTATATTTAGTTTCTGTCACACTATTTTTCAGTTTTCCCAGCAGTTTTTGTCAAATAGTGAGGTTTTATCCCAGAAGCTGGCGTCTTTGGGTTTATCAAACATTAGGTTACTATAGTTGTTGACTACTGTATCTTGTGTACCTAACTTATTCCACTAATTCACCAATCCGTTTCTTAGTCAGTAACAAGTAGTTTTGATGATTGTTGCTTTATAAAACAATTTGTTATGGCTAGGCTTCCGTCTCTAGCATTTCTTTTCATTAATCCCTTTGATATTCTGGACCCTTCTTCCAGATAAATTTTATTTTTTCTAGCTCTATAAAATTCTTTTTGGCAGTTTGATTGGTATGACATGGAATAATTAATTTAATTTAGGTATAATTGTCATTTTTATTATGTTAGCTCCTCCTACCCATGAGCAACTGATGTTTTTCCAATTATTTAGATCTGCTTTTATTTGTGTGAAAAGTGTTTCGTAACTGTGTTCATATATTTCCTTGGTTTGCTTTGGCAGGTAGAATCCCAAATATTTTATAATGTCTACAGTAACTTTAAATGGAATTTCTCTTTCTATCTCTTGCTGTTGGGTTTTGTTAGTAATATATAGAAATGCTGAGGATATTTTTAACTTCTTAATGAGATATTATGACTATAATCTTTCTTCTTCCTCCTTAATACTTTGCAAATGAACTCATACTCTAATAAAACAGTGACACTCTTGGTTTTTCCATTTGACCAGGAGATCAGTTATTGTTGGTGAAAATAGTTTCTGGGCTCCTTGAGTCTCCTGGTTGTGGTAAGTTTTTTTTTAAATTTATCAGTTGCTCCAGAAGAGAGAAAGCCTATTTTAGAGGGTAGAAGATCAGCCTAGCTTTAGAGTCAGAACTATTTAGGTTCAAGCCTTGCTATATTGTACGACCGTGAATGGAGTTTATAAGCTGGACGTTCCCCCAAACTCTAATGGCTGCATCTAAAAAATAGTGATTGTAGCAGTCAACATCTTTGCTTATATTCATTCCCCATTTTTCAGAGTCAAGAACTTGTTTAAATGGGTTGATTAGGAGCTGTTGTAATTGGAATCAGTGATTTTTTCCTCACCTTCATCATTCTCTTTTAGTGGTGATCTGGACTGTTACTTGGATCAGTTGTCATTCTATCTCCACAGGCAGCTGAGTCTGAAAGGGCATTTTGGTACCTGTCCATTTCCTATCTGTTAAGACAGTTTCATTTTGTGTGATACCATCCAGTACTGATCAGGTCCCCAGCCTTCTGACCCTTATAATATGCTCACATAAGATTTCTGAGAAATGAACAAATCTCTTACTTGGTGTCTTTATATTTTTATGCTCAAAGCTCAGTTAAGAGAGTTAAAGAACCACATAATCTCAGATCCAAAAGGGGTTTCAGAGCCATCTTATTGTCCAGTATATTATTGGATCATCTTCCTGTATGTGAAGGAAAATGGGTGGAACTTGTTTTATTTGGCCTCAGGTAGACCAAGGGTCATCATGGCAAATGTAGGTTTGACTTCAGGAAAATGTTTCCAACAGCAGGGTGGACTGGCTGCCTGGAAGGGGAGGAGACTGGATGACTGCTTAGAGGGAGGAGTTCAGGAGTGGGTTCCATGATGTGGCCACTGAGGTGCCTCCTGACTCTGAAATTCTCAGCCTTTGCATTTATCCTGATTAATTTTCACCTTATTAGATTCTGCCCAGTGCTCTAGCCTGTCAAACTACATTTTCCAACATCTTTTTCACTGTTCTCCCCTGTGACCACTGTGGCATTGAAGTCACTGAGAATCAAGGTATATGTTTACTTAGTTACTCTCTGAAACACATCTTGGTGCACAAACCCCAATCATCTTAATGGCGCTTTGTTTACTTAGGTCCATCACAAACCCTGCAAGGTGAGATGACCCTGTATCTGATAAAATGATGGTTCTTGTTGCAATGTCCAATAAAACCAACATCCCCTCTTCCTTTATTCCATTCTATGTGGAGAATCCAGATGCTCCCTTTCTCTCCTCCTCATTGGAATTATTTCTCTTTGGATCTTCAGAATCTTATTCCCAGGGGGTTCTGTGGCCTCTGGAATAGTTTTTCTATCAAATTTAGCCCGTGGAAACCTCCCTACCATGAGAATCTGCTCTCCCAAAGTTTTGGGGGCATATCAGATTGTCAGAATTTCTTTTTCCTTTTGAGTTGTTATTTTAAAGTTTTTAATGGAAAATGTTTTATTTTAAGTTCTTTTGTGCAGTATATTATATAGAAGTGATTGTGGGCAGCAGTTTGGTGGTCCTATAACAGTATAGTTTATCCAGAGTTAGTATGTATTGTACTATGAACTATAGTATAGTTTATCCATTGGTTTCTCAAGGATATTTTAAGCTCTGTAGAATGACGACTTGACTATCACTCCTTGAAAGATAGTGAGTGTCTAATGTGTGATTCTTACTAATAGGTCATGTCATAGTAGGTACTAAATGTTTACATCCTGCAATGATGTATTCCCTAGTTTCTATTGTTTCCTTACATAATCTGCATCAGCCACTAAATCCTATGTCCTTAAAAAGATAGCTCTTCTTTAAAAAAAAAAAAACAATCCAATCTAATAGACATATATTAAGCACCTACTGTGTGCCAGCTACTGTGCTAAGAACTTTGGGTACAATTAATAAAAGAAAAACAGTCCCTGCCCCCATTGAGCTTACATTCTAATGGAGAGAGACAAAGCACAAAAGGAGGTCAGAAGGGATGGGGGTAGGGGAGACCTCTTGCTCCATCAAGGTGAAACCCGGACAAGTAACAGATGCAGAGTGGAGTAAGCCAGAAAGGCCAGTTTCTACCTCCTGTGGTGGAAGGTATTGAGAGGAATTTGGTTCTCTTCTTTCCAGCCCTCTAATCAGAGGGTAGAGAAGGCTGAGGGAGGAGGGGTTCATTGAGCTTGAGACTGCAGCATGATGATGAGATTAGGGGTGATGAGTTTAACCTAGGAGGGTGCCCTTCCATCATCTCTGGCAGTGGTGGCCAGATCCCCAATTACCCCCTAAAACCTTTTCATTTCAACAAACAAATTCACTGTAATTCCTCCATTTGTTCTGTGCTTTGTTGTTGACACATTTTTGGCTGACTCTGTCCTGAGAAGGGTCTTTGGATTCCACTCTTGAATGGACTCCATCTGGAAGTACACTGCTTTCAGTGACAGCTGAAGAAGCTTGTGGAGTGTACCTGCACCTCGGTGAAGTTCGTTCACTTTATACCACCAGCATCCCGAGCTCTGAAAATATGTCTTCATCTTCCTCCTCCTCCTCCTCCTCCTCCTCCTCCTCTTCCTCTTCTTCCTCCTCCTCCCTCCTCCTCTTCAGTGAGGAAAGGCTAATCTTTCCATAATTTTCTTCAGGTGATGGTGCTGTGTTTCATTAATACTGTAGACGTTTTGGTTAGTGCAACTTTCCAGATCAGTCATAGTTTATTTTACATTTCCAAAAACAAATGTTAAAATGGGGACTCCATAAGTATTCCTTGTTTTAAAGGTATTCTTCTTGTCCAGGATGCCTGGAATTCTCCAATATATTCACCAATGGCTTTCTCTTCCATAGCTTTCTACTCTGTGTGTCTTGCTGGAAGGAGAGACCAAGGTATTTGTCTGGATCACCTTAATTCATAGGTTCCATTTGGCTTCCAGATTCAAGCTCAGTTGTCTGTCTCTCTCTCTCTTTCCTTGGAATGAGCTAAGGATTTTACACTCATCGAGTCCACATAACTTACTTCATTTTCCCTGATAGCCTGCAATGTAGGAACTATTCTCTGATCCCCTTCATCCCTTCTTCTATGAAGGAGACTATTTTTAGCTTTCAACAGAAACAGCAGCACTTGGCAGCATTGCAAAGATTGATTGCATTGTTTGACAGAAGCACTCACCTTCTTTTCCTGCCACTAGGTGGTGCCAGAGTGCCTAGAGTGCAGAGTCTGGAGTCAGGAAGGCATGAGTTCAAATCCAGCCTCAGATACTTACTAGCTGTATTGGCAAATCACTTAAGCCCTATTTATTTAATTTACTCCTTTGTAAAATGGGGAAAATAATAATGCCTACCTCCCTGGGCTGTTGTGGATTAAATGAAATAATAATTATAAAGTGCTTAACTTTGTGCCTAGCACACAGGAGGTACTATAGAAATGTTATTACTATAAATATTGTTGTTCTTACTATTACTATTTTCCCACTGAGCTTTTATTTTATATTACCAATTTATCTTACTTACCTTGTCTTAAATTTCTTTTTTCTCCTTGAGTACCTCTTTTCTTCAGGTCTTTGTTCCGCAATGATGTTTCAGATAAAGGGATTGTCTTTCAATCATTCTGGAAGCTATCCCATTTTTCTTCCCAGAGTTCAATCTTTTTCACAAGTTCAAAGCCCTTCAGATTTGCCTGCAAGTTTTTCTTCTTATTCAACTCTAGTCTTCTTCTCTGACCCTTTCTTGAGACATAGAGTTCTCTTTAATCCAAAAAAAATGATTTTTTCATGAATGAATATTTCTCTAATTGTGTATAATTTTTAAAATATCCAGATTTACTGGTTATTTGTGATATATTTCCCTTATTTTTTTTTTTGGTAATTTAATCATCTTCCCTTTTGTCAAATTAACAGATGCTTTGTTGATTTTGTTAACCTTTTCAGAAAACATTATTTTATTCATCAAATCTAAAGTGTTTTTTACTATTTCTCTTAACTCTAAGATTTCTTTTCTGTGGATTTTGAGAATATTTGATAATTTTCTAGTTTTTTTAAATAGCTTATTCAATTTAACTTTTTTTTCTATTTTAATATCTGTTTTCCCCTAAAGTTTGCTTTAACTGCATATTTATTGTTTCTCTAACTTTGTTTTCTACTTGCCAATTATTCAGGACATCATCCTTAACCTTCATATAGGTCTATATTTCTTTCTCACATTTCCTTTACTATCCTTATTGTGTCACTATTCCTACAAATGGCTTTACTTTTTCTGCTTTTTTACTTTTAGTTATTTTTCCACATTATTTTTATAACATTGATCACTATGACCCATTATAATTTTTGTTGATGTGCCAGTGATTCTGAGAAACATGAATATTTATTATTCCCATTTAGAAGTCTCCTTGGTCTTTCAAATCTAATTTTTCCAACAGTCTGTTCAGCTCTCTATTTTCCTTCTTGTTTGTTTTTCTTTTAGACTTAGACAGTTTTGAAAAATAAACATTAAAGTTTTCTACAATTAGTGTGTTATCATCCATGTCTTTAGGCAGTTCGGTTGACTTTTCAGATGTTGAATACTCTATCATGTGGTATATGTATAATTTAGTGATGATAGCTTCATTGTCTGTGGTACCTGTATGCATGATGTAGTTTTCCTACTTATGTCTCTTGGTATCATCAATTTTTATTTGTTACTTTAACTGAAATCATACTTGTGAATGCTGCTTTGGGGTAAGCTCATGAAACATAATAAATTTTCTTCTACCAAAACATTTTCACTGGCTCTTTATGTCTTAAATATAAATTTTGTGTGAAAAAATGTTGGGAGTTTTTATTCATTTGGCCATTCTCTTTTGTTTTATTAAGGAGTTTAATTCATTCACATTTACGGTTATAATTGTAAAGTTTCTATTTTCCTCCATTTAATTCATTTGTATTGATTTTTTTCTGACCTTTTAAGACTGTACTTAGTGCCCGTGATTTGTTTTGTTTACACCAATTTAATGAGTCTTCTCCCAGGTTCTTCCTGCTTTCTCACTTTCAGGCCCTAGCCCAAACTCCTTGAGTTTACTTTTATTGTATTCTTCTTTATTTTCAGTGTCCTGGAATTATGGTTTATTATTACACTGATAAAAGCTGATGTCTTTTCATGTTGCGTTTCTCTATAACGTCATCATTATATAAACTGTTGTTCTTATCACCATGTGACTCTGTGTCACTTTAGATGTCTTTTCACTTTCATCTGAAATTTACCATTCTACTCACATCCCATAATTTGTTTAGCTATTTCTCACTAAAAGGACACTCCTTTAGTTGCCAGTTTTGGGCTACCAAAACAACAACAACAACAAAAGAGTTGCTATAAATATTTTTGTACATATGCTTTCTTTTCCTTTTCCTTATACTCTTTGGAATATAGACCTGGTAGAGAGATTGCTGGAACAAAGGGTATGCAGTTTAATGACTTTGGGGGATAGTTCAAAATTATTTTCCAGAATGGCCGGACCAAGAAATGGCTTCACCAACAGGGTGTTGATGTACCTGTTTTTCCCCAGTCCCCTCCACATTTGTCACTTACATCTTTGGTCATCTTTGTCATTCTGATGAGTCTGATATAAAACTTCAAAGTTTATTTATTTACATTTCTATAATCATTAGTTATCTAGAGGCTTGTTTTTTACTATGGATATTGATAGCCTGAATGTCTTCCTCTGAAAATTACATGTTCACATCTTTTTACCATTCATACATTGGCCCTCAGATTGAGGAATTTGAATAATTCCATATATGTGCATATATTTGTATGTGTTTATACACACATATGTATGAATGTCTATTTATACTATCCATCTATTTATCTATGTGTAAGTGTGTATACATACAATCTTAGAACTTTATCATATACATGTGTTTATGTGTATATATATGTATGTGTGTGTCTCTCTACATATGGATAGATATACATGTGTATATATCTTAATAGAACTTTATCATATATATGCATGTGTGTGTATGTGTGTATAAATTATAAGAACATCTAGATGATATATTGGATAGAACACTGAACCTGGAGTCCAGAAAACTTTAGTTCAAATCTTAGCCCAGACAATTGATAGTTGTATGACTCTGGGAAGTCACTTAACTGTCAGTTTTGGTTTCAGTTTCTTCATCTGTAAAGTGGGATCCTCATAACACTTATCTTCAAGGGCAATTGTGAGGATAAAATGAGATATTATTTATAAAGCACTTTCTAAACCTTAAAGTGCCATATAAATGCTAGGTACTACAACAACTGCTACTACTACATTGTAAAGAAACTTACTGTAAAGATCCCCCCCAGTTACCTGTTTACCTTCTAATTCCAGTAATCTAATTTTGTGTGAAATCTTTCTTAATTGTGTATAATTAAAATAGTCCATTTATTTTGTGATCTTTCCTCCTTTGCTTCTTAAGCAAAACTCTTTCCCATCCCATAGATCTGAAAAGTAATTCATTCCTTGATTCTCTTAATTTGTTTATGATATAGCCTTTTATGTCCAGGGCATATTTATTTGGAGCTTGTCTTGGTATATGGTGTGATGTGTTGGTCTAAACCTAATTTCTGCCTCTTTCCTATTTAGTTTTCCCAGCCATTTTTGTCAAAGTCCTTTTCCTAGTAACTGGGGTCTTTGAATTTATCAAACTTTCTGTTGGACAGGACCATAACCTTCTGCTTTTTAAAAACTTCTGTTAGAAATAAGCCTGTAGGAAATTTTTTTCTTATGTTTTTATTGCCATTTTTATTGTTTTATGTGGCAAATTTCTGGCATTTTTGAGGGGGTGGGAAGGAAGCAGGCAGGGCTTGAATGTAATGTCTCACAAAGGAGAATTATAAGTTGTTAGTGAGGACACTGTAATTTAATGAAAATCACAGTTAGTTTTGAGCAAGAATGGCTGAGGCCAAGGAAGGCCAGTTGTTAGCTGAGTTGCTTTTGACAACCCATGTAATGTTTCTGAATCTCAATTTCTTCATTGGTGAATTGTAGGTGGCATTTGCATGAATGCCCCCAAAGGATCATTATAAGAATGGAACCAAACAAGGTGTGTCACATGCTTAGAAATCTGTGCATGTTGTCATTCATCGCCATCATTGCCAGCATCATCACTGCCATCTCACACTTGTCATCTTTTTTGAGGGAGATCAAATAGGAAAGGTCCTGGGAGCAGTGGCTATCTTGCTCTTAGTCTTTTCTATCAAATATTCTGCAGATTACAACCCAGGTGAAGATGACTGGTTTTTATAGTTGGATAAGAGTAATTGGATTAAGTTTGTCCTCTGTGGGCTCACTTGAAGCGTCCTTGGTAGAGATCCCCTGATGATAACATGGGCCTCTTCTCTGCTCATGGTGTTTTGATTTTTTTCAGCTATATCCCTTTATTTTGAAAGCTTTTCATCCCATGTATCTTGGGGATTATGAGTAGAAGCTATTACAGTATCAATTCAAAATACTGGAGAGTTGGGCTAATGGGTCTGTCTGTGAGGATGCACTGGCACCTTCACTGAATCCTACAGGATATTTTGGAATGTGTACCTTCAGTACAGGTTTTCGTCATATTTTTGGAATGATTTGCTTTGTCATATGTTTTGGGATCTGGTCTATAATCCTAGCCACCTGGTCACATCTTTCTAGATATATGGTAGATGCTATTTTTTTCAGTCTTTAGTTCCTATTTTGTTGTGTGATCAGCATTGATTATTGTTTTTAGTCTACTGTAGTGCTCCTGTCTCTAGAGGAATCCTCAGGCTTCTGACCAGACCATTCATTTAGCACAAGATCTTGGTCATTTCTGCTTCATGACCTCTCTTCCCCTCTCCTCACCTCCCCATCCAGCCTCCTGTGTGCTATGCTCTCATCAGTTCAGTCTAATGAACACTTTGAGTAAGCGACTTATGTTGGAAAAAACTGTTAAACTCAGGGTCAGAAGAAACCCAAGTTCAAATGCTGACCCTGACATTTATTTTCTGTGTGATCCTAGGGACCTAATGCCTTTGAGCCTCAGTTTCCTCATCTATAAGATGAGAATGATAATGACCCCGACTCACTAGAGATTTTGGGAGAGATCAAAGAGATAATATATGTGCACTACTTTAAAATCACTTGGTAAACACAACCTATTAATGTCATTAACATCATTACCATTTACTTAGTTAAATTCATGGTGCAGTTGGAAATGGTAAGCAGGGCAGATTTGTATTCTAAGTCTTGGGATTAATACTCCTTCAGCCATTTGCTAGCTGTACAACCTTGGACATCTAAGAAATGATCAGTCAGTCTAGATGACCTCTGCTATCCTTCCCAGCGCCAGGTCAGAAAGATTCTCAAAGCTGATCTAGAGATCCCACTGTGCTCCCATTCCATGGATAGCCATATAGACCAAAAGGTTCATCTCTCCTGGCTGGGAAAGTTTTACACCAAGCACTTATTAAGCATCTAGTATGTGTGAGGCTCTGGGCATCCAAAGGCAGAAACAAGGCAGACTCTTCCAGAGTGCCAAGTCTTCACCACAGCCTCCAGTGCCCTGGGAGAGATCTCGTTTCCTTTGGAATTCCCTATTTTTCATTCCCCTGTCCCTGTGGAAGAGGATGATTTGGGAGAAGGTCAAATCCTTCCAGGCTTGGAGTTGAATTACCAATGGCCCACTGCTGCTGCTGTTGTAGCTGTGACTTCAGTGCTCAGTGTATGTCAAGAAGATAATTGTCAGGCAGCATCATTTCCATCTAAATGCAGACATCTGCACAGCTTCCCTTTACCTTCTCGTACTCTCAGACAACTTGTTTATCATTTGTCATTGTCATCCGAGAGCTCAGGATCTCACCAAGTGCTGCCAGTGATTTGGGGAAAATGAGAATGTTTACCCAGCAAAGCATTTGCTGATCACGAGTCCTTGGGAGGAGAGGAGGAGGCAGGCGCTCTCCCAGCCTGGCCGATGCGCGCTATTTCATTTCAAGAGGGCTAATTAGTGCAGAATAGACTCCAAGCAGATGAGAGACCCCACTGTGAAGTACCCAATGGAAACAATGCCCCCAAACTGGGTTTAAATCTTGAAAACCATGATGGAGTTACCAGAGTGACAAGGCCGCCAGCTGTTTATGGGCCTTTAAATCCTCCTAATGAACAGCCTGGTGATCTTCCAGTACTCCGGCACTTGGGGATTTTCTTTTGAGGAAACGTTTGCTCTGCTTCCTTTCCTTTGGGGATGAACCCCAGACTGAGCTGGAAGGGACCTTGGAGAGCGTGAGAGTCCAAAGGGACCTCATCTAGCCAGAGCCAAGTTAGGCCCTACCTAACAAGTGGCCTTCCGGCCCCTTGGGAACTTCCAATGGACCTACCAAAGCACATTCCCACTGGAGGGCAGCTCTTGGTGCTCAGAATGATTTTCCAACGTCAGGTTTAAACTTCCCCTTCAGTTTCCAGTCATTGACCTCAATTCTGCCAAAGAAAAGAGTTCTGAGCCCTCAGCCCCAGCAGTCCTTCATGTGCTTGGAGGCCACTCTCATATCCCCCACCTGCTTTACTCTCCTCCTTGAATTCCCTCTTCTCCAGCCTTAACATTCCAGGTAAGGGCTTAAGGCCTTTTCGTCTTCCTGACTGCCCTCCTATGGGCAAAGGCCAGCTCACTAATGTCCTTTATAAACTGAGATGCCCAGAACTGACCGCAACACATTAGATATTCTCACTAGGAAAGAGAATGGGGGGGTGGGGTTGGTGGGGAATGGGGTGTTATCACTTCCTTATTCCTGGTGGTTCTGATTCCCTTAAGATCATCTGGTATGAATATCTCATTTTACAAAAGAGGGAGCAGACATCTGCAGTTCTTAGTCTGGTTTCTGTGAACTTATTTTTTTTTAATTAAACAAATGCTTTATTAACTTCTGTTTTACATCATTCATTTCCACCAGATTATGGTTACATTTTTCCCCCATTTTTCCCTACCCACCACCCCAGAATAGCAGTCCCACTAGATACCCCCTCATCCAATCTGCTCTCTCCCATATCTTCTCCCATACCCCCTTAGACTTTGCCATTAAGGCAAGGTGAATCTCTGAGCCCCACTGCCTGGACATCTTATGAAACATTTAATTTTAAAATTTCGATTTTCAGATCCATTCCCTTTCTCCCTTGTCACCCACTCCCTCTGAGAAGAAAAGCCATTCAGTATGTGTTGTACATGTTTATCTATGCAAAACATTACCATAGTAGATATATTGTAAAAGACTGCTTATATTTCCCTCCCACCTGTCTCACCTCCCACCTGGTCCATTCCCTATTTTGATCCTGTCCCTCTTTGATAGTGGGTACTTCTAACCTCCCCTCTCCCCAGAATGCCCTCCCCTTCATCATCCCCCCTTTCATCCCCCTTTCCCCTACTCAGGAGAGTGAGTGAGGGTAAGATATTCCATTTAGTATGTATGTGATTCTCTCCTTGAGCCAACTTCAATGAGAATATGCTTTTGCCTATTTGCCTTCCTGTTCTTCCCCTCCCCTGCAACTACTTCCCTTGCCTCTTCTACATGAGATAGTTTGCCCTACCCTGTCTCTCTCCATCTCCTCTTGCCACTTTCCTCTCTCACCTCTTGACTTCATCCCTTAAGAATCATCCCTTCCTTGGGGTGGCTAGGTGGCGCAGAGAGCAGAGAGCCAGCCCTGGAGCCAGAAGGACCCGAGCTTGGATCCGGCCCCAGACACCCAACACACAAACAAAAACCCAGCCACGTGAACCTGGGCAAGTCACCCAACCCCAGTTGCCCTCCAAAAAAAAAAATAATCATCCCTTCCCAGCAAATTCAACCTGTGCCCTCTATCCATGTATATCTGTGAACATATGTCATGTACCCTTCTTCAATTATTTTCATAATGAGAAAGGTTTCATCAAACACAGTTATTGTTTTTCCATGTAGGACTGTAAATAGTCCAACTTTGATAAGTTCCTTTTGATTTATTTTCCCTGATTACCTTCTCAAGCATCTCTTGCTTCTTGTGTTTGAATGTCAAATTTTCTATTCAACTCTGGTTTTTTTCCTCAAGAATGCTTGAAAGTCCCCTATTCCACTGAATGACCATATTTTTCCTGAAACAAGATACTCAGTTTTGCTGGGTAGGTGACCCTTGGCTTCAATCCCAGCTCTTTTGCCCTCTGGAATATCATATTCCATGCCCTTCCATCCCTCAGTATAGAAGCTTCCAGGTCCTGACCTATTCTGATTGTATTTCCACAATATTGGAATTGTTTTTTCCTGGCTGCTTGTAGTATTTTCTCCTTGATCTGGGGATTCTGGAACTGGCTATAACATTCCTGGGAACTTCCCTTGGGGATCTTTTTTAGGAGGTGATCTGTGGAGTCTTTCAACCTCTATTTTGCCCTCTGGGTTTAAAACATCAGGGCAATTTTCCTTGAGAATTTCTTTAAGGATGATTATTTCTAGGTTCTTTCTTTGATCATGGCTTTCAGGTAGTCCAATAATTTTTAAATTATCTCTCCTGGATCTATTTTCTAGGTCAATGGTTTTTCCCATGAGATATTTCATATTGCCTTCTATTCTTTCATTTGTTTGGATTTGTTTAATAGTATCTTGATTTCTCATAAAGTCATTAGCTTCCGTTTGCTCCAGTCTAACTCTGAAGGAATGAATCTCCTCAGTGAGCTTTTGAGATTCTTTTTCCATCTGGCAAATTCGACTTTTTAAGGCATTCTTCTCCTCATTGCCTTTCTGATCCTCTTTTGCCATTTGAGTTAGTCTATTTTTTAGGGTGTTATTTTCCTCAGTCAGGCTGTTGACTGTCATTTCATACTTTGCTTGCATCTTTTTCATTTCTCTTCCCAAATTTTTCCCCACTCCTCTTATTTGCTTCTTAAGGTCCTCTATGGCCTGTAGCCAGCTTGTATTTTCATTTGGGGCTTTTGGTGCAGGAGTTCTGACCTCACAGTCCTCCTCCATGCTTTGAGCCTCTTTGCCCCTAAATTAGCAGTCCAATGTTGAACTTTTCTGTTTATTTTGTTTCATTTGCCTAGGCATATTGCCACTTAATTACTTGATTTTTGGGCTTGTTGCCACAGTAAGACTCTGCCACCAGACAGGGGAGCTTCCGCCCAAACGTGGGGTCTTCACAACTTCTGCCAGTTGGGTGGCCTCTGTAAAGCCTCCACCCACTCTGGCAAGTTGGATACCCACCCCAAACTTCCCCCCCAGACCACAATCCAGATCCAGGCAGTTTAAAGCAAAAGGGATTAACCCCCAGACTGATTGCTGGATCTTCTTACAGTTTGCAGACCAGGAGCTAGAGCCACTACTGAGGCTGCAAAATGGCTTCTGTGCAGCTGTTTCTTCAGCAGCTTTTTGCCCCCAGGGGAGGAAGCCACGTGTTCCCCAAATACTGGTCCCAAAGTCCATAGGGCACTAACCTCTCACTTTGTCCTAGGCATATCTGTGCTGATAATTCTGGAATCGCCACAATTGCTGGTGTTCTGGGGTTCCACCAGCCGGCTGAAGGTCCGGCCGCCCTGGGGCTAAAACCGTGTACCTGGGCTCGGCTCTGCGGGCTGCGCTGTAGGTTCCCAGCGCGCTGTGCTGCCTGCCCTCAGAGCGCTTCGCTGGCCGCTCCCTGCAGGGCTGCTAGGCTGTCCTCAGCAGGAGGTTAGCTTCTCTGTGCCATTCTGTGGGTGCTGTGGCTCCAGAAGTTGTTCAGAGCTCCCTTTCACATTGTTTGAAATTTGTGTGGGGCAGAGCACATTGGAAATGCTGTTTCTGTGTGAACTTATTTTTAAAAAATATTTTGATAACTGTATTTCCATAGAGTTGGTTTCCTTGGTAAGCCTATGTATTTTATGCACTTAAAAACATGCTGAGAGTGGCTTCATTAGACTGCCAGAAGGGCCCATGACACACACGTAAAGGTTTAAGAGGCCTGGAATAGAAGCCAGGAACATGCAAAGTGATTGGCCCACGGCTGTCACAAAGAAAGGAAATGGCAGGTCTGGGGTTTGATCAAGGGTGCCTGATTCTTGCTGCCATGACCCTGGTAGCTTTACAGTAAGAGCATTTCAAAAAAGCCTCACCTACCCAGCCATCCTCCAAGGCGGGTCCCAGGAGCCAAATCATAAAAAAGCTGACTGGTGGCATCTGCATTTGGAAGCTGTGGGAAGGATTTTTTTTTTAATTTTATCCAAACCAGTGTTGGGGAAGGAGACTAATGCAATTCAATTGAACAATTGTTTCCTAAATGACCACTATGAACCCAGCACTGTCCTAGGCACCGAAGACACCAAGACAAAACCAAAACAGTCCTTTGGCTTAAGTACTTTGTGTTCTCCTGGGAAGAAAAAACCAGTGTACTGATGAGCAAATACAAAACAGGCTGTGGTTGAGAGAGAGAGTACCAATGAGTAGGGGGACCTGGCAGAATATGGCACCAAAGCTTAGTCTTGAAGATATAAGGACAGAAGAGGGAAAGGTCAATTGGATTAATCATCCTACTCTCCTTAGAGTAACTACTTTAATCAGGTGAAACTCTTATCTGAATCAATAATAAAAGGCATTAAGCTAAGTGTGAATTAACTAATCAAGCTGGAAAGTAGCTGAGTATTCCAGGTCTTTGGGGAAATGAAATAATGGCATATAGCAGGTATATTGGGACTGGCTAAGGAGATCCTGCCATGCTGACTCTGTGGGACTTGAAGGAAATAACCAGTCCATTGGATTCCAGCATTGGAGTTCAGTTAATATTCCAGCCAAGTACTTGAGAGGATATCACTTGGAAGAACTCTAACTCCTTCCCTTTGACCAGAAGGTGACCTTGTGAACTTGGAGAAATGTGTCCCTGGACCAGCTATGATGGGGCTGTGAGCAAATTATATTCCCTAAGGAAAGGGAGCTCCAGAATTCTACAAGGTATCCAGCACAAAGTGATGCCTTGCTTAAGAAGAACTTCAAGAGATTCCCATGAATGGGAAAGAAAGAATTTCCAGGAGCTGTTTGCCCGTTTGTCACATTAATCAATCAATCAATATTTATTAATGTTCCAGCAAAAGACAGTCCTTCCCTGAAGGAGCTTATAGTCTAATGGATGAGATAGTATGGGAATGAATTTAAATAAAGCAAGCTATATACAGAATAAAGAGAAAATAATTAACAGTGAGAAGGTCCTAGAGTTGAGAGGGGTTGAGGAAATCTCATGTGCTCTAAGCTTGACCCTGGACACCTGGGCACTGTACTTGTAGGATAGTTGCCTACAGTTTGAGGTCGATATTTTGTCCTCTTCCAGTACTTCTGCCCTACTCCTCTCTAAACACTCATTAAGTCTAGCTGGCTAAATGATATCAGCAGATAATGAATTAGGAAGTGCACCAATGGGGGCCCGTAAGCTAGAGAAATAGAAAACTACACCCAAGCCCTATGGTCTAAACATAGAACCTTAAAGGAAGATGTTGCTCATTCCCTTGTTTCTGTGGCCCCAGGGCTTGCAGTGCTTGCCACCTAACAAACCCTTAATGAAAACTTCATCAGCTGGTTGGGGGCATTCAACCTGCCAGTGCATGTGGATTGAGAATGTGAGCCTAGAACATGGTCTCTGGATTTCAATGAGGGGGAGACAAGGTGACCAGCCAGACCTCCATCATCCCTCTTCCCATCAGGCACTGACTACATCCCCCAATCTTCAGATGGTGGTGTCTGGATGTCTGCGCACCCCTCAATGCAACCTTGGTTGCCATCATAATGACATGTGGCATTTACAGACTAATTTACTGACGTTTCATTTGAACTTCAGAACCGATCCTACAAGGTGGGAATTATGATGATCCTGATTTTGCGACTGAGGAAACTCAAGCTCCCAGCGTTCAAGTGCCTTGCTCAGCTAGTCAGTGCTGGAGGCAGGATCTGAATCAAGGTCTTGCCCACTCCCAGGCCAGGGTGCTATCCACCATTGCGCAGTTTCTCAATCATTTCTTCTCATTTGTGTCACATTCATTCATTTTGCTGTGATGGCCTCAGTCCTGCCTTTGTCATCTGGTGCCCTTGGCCAGCCAGAGCTACCCCCTCGGCTCTGGGCTGCTTACTTGGGCTGAGCTGGAGAGCTCATAAGTAAAGGGGACCTTGCCAGGTAGAATTAATGATGGGGACTCTGTTTTTTCATGCAGTAGTGGACTTGAGACCAAGGCCATGCTGTAAAAATGGATTTTTCAGAAGAACAAAAACCAGTAATTTGCCTCACTAATGTTATGAAAAGGAAATTCCATCTGAAATGATAAAGGGAAGTACAGCCAGGTGGCCCGCTTCCTTCTCCGTCATTTTCACTGGATTTGGACACATGAATCTCCTTTGAAAAAATGTGTTCATGACTTATTTTAGTTTTTTCTGTATCCCCAGTGCTCAGCACCATCATTTTTATTGTCATAGAACATCAATTAGCATTTATTAAGTGCCTACTGTGTGCCAGGCCCTGCACTGAATGAGAACTATTTATATAGTTGGGCTTTTCCTTTAAGACCTTGGCCAAGGGGGAATTAGAGGAGGTGATAATATCTCATATGTCAAACCAAGACACCCTCTGCACTGCACCCCAGGAATCTCCATTATACAATTTACTAAACTGAAGCTTGGGCCAAGTATTCACCCAGTCTGTAAGTTAAAGCCAGGCCCATCTTTCATAGAGGTCAAGTTTATAGTATATTAAAAGGGATCATCTCCCCATCACACCCTAGTCTAGACCAAAGATCTCAGAAAGGTACCTTCCAGTCATAAGATCATAGGTCTATAGCTGGAAGTGACTTTGGAAACCATCTGGGCCAACACTCTCACATTATAGGAACCGAGGCTCACGGGAGTCCTTTTTGTAGATGTTAGTTTGGCCTTCTTTATTCTTCTTGGGTAGAACCCAGGCCTACCCTTAAAGAATGACTATGAAGAATGCTAGCTCATTGCTGGAAGGCAAGCTCCTTGAGGGCAGGCAATATTTCATTCTTGTCTTCACATGACGTTTATCATGTAGGAGCTTTAAAATACTTGCTGAATTGAGTGGAGCTGTTGATATGGTTACTTGAGGGTGGAGAGTCTTTTCACTTTGTCTGCCATCCCTAGTGGCCAAGCACTGTTCTAGGCACTTAATGCATGATTATGGGATTGGAATCATTTCCGTGGAATCATTTCTCTCTAGGGATCATGCCCAAGATCTCCAGAACAAATGTTTTCTATAGCTCTGAATGCCAAATCATCTCTCAACCTGGGAACATACTTTCCTCTCTCTTTTGACTTTCTGTGGTTTGCAAAGTATGTTCAAATAAAGAATAACTAGTGTTATAACAGAAGCACCGTGGGAGAAACGGAAACACCCCCTGTATCTTCCTCTGGCAGCTTGGAATTCCTCAGATCCATCACTGCTGGGCCCAGCACTCCCAGCAAAGGGAGCTGCCAAAGGGTAAAGAGCTGAGTCCCTGTAGGTGTGGGGAAGGGTGTGCTGAAAGAGGGGCCCCATACCCACCCTGCTGCTCCTCGAGTTATGTGGCAATTAATAAAGGGCTAAGAGGCCCCTCAGCAAAGTTGGCTTGGGTGCAGAGAATTCAAGGCTGAGCCTGCTTCTCAGCAGGCCATCGAGATTCTGAAACAACGCAATGACAAAATAACTCATCTTTGCTTTTTCCCCTCTTGAAAATAAAACAAAAGCACGAATGAGGTGTCAGGTTTTTTACTTTCCCAGTGATCCCTACTTGCAATTCAATTGAAATCATGCTATTTCCACAATTGCAATTTTCCATGTTGGCTTTTGCCTCGTGGGAACACTGTCTACCTTTGGTTTTACCTTAATCTGAGCTCCGGAGGAATAGTAATGCCTGGCTCCATTACTGTTTGGGTGGATGCACATGGTGTTCTCTGCAGGCGTCTTCTGTCCCAGGAGCTTGGAACTGTCCTGATGGCTATGTGTGATGACCACTATTTCTGCCTACTTGATATGGACAAAGTGAAAGATATATACATAGATAGATAGATATGTGTATATATATGCATATTGTGCAAATACATATGCATTTATATTTCTATACACATATATGTGTATATACATATACATACCTACATATAAACATATAGACACACATCCCACACATACCCATACCCATGCCCATGCCCATGCCCATACCCATACATACACATATACACATACACATACACATGCATATACACATACACATACAAACACATATACATACACACAGTTTTCTCTTGCTCTGTTTTAGTTCATACATGTTTCATATGTCTCTGAATTCTTCACATTTGCTATGTTTTATGAGGTCAGCTCCATTAGGACACCCTACTTGTGTAGCTGTCCATTCCCCAATCAATGGGGACCTACGTTGTTTTGGATTCTTTGCTACCCCCAAAAGTTCCACCCTGATCTTGCTATTTTGTGTCTTTCTTTCTGCCCCTGACTGCCTTAGGGGCTTATCCCCTGGCATGACCCCTAAATCAAAAGCAATGAGCTTTAGTGACCTTCCTCGAATCTTTCCAAATAGTTCTCTAGAAGAGTTGGACCAACTCCCAGCTCCACCAACAGTTCAATTCATTCATTTTACAGAGAAGGAAACTGAAGTCTAGAGAGACTTCCCTAAGGAGGCAAGAGCTTCAAAATAGCAGAGTCCAGATGGAAACTCTGTATTCCCCTGACTCTGAATCTCATGTTTCCCCTGTTTGTACCCTCATCATAGCAAACCTCACTTTTCTCCTGCCCAAGTGGGACTTGAGGTTGAGGGA
Source organism: Gymnobelideus leadbeateri (assembly GCA_011680675.1). Taxonomy (NCBI): domain Eukaryota; kingdom Metazoa; phylum Chordata; class Mammalia; order Diprotodontia; family Petauridae; genus Gymnobelideus; species Gymnobelideus leadbeateri. Next base: position 608,929 of record WOXC01008637.1, on the reverse strand, counting down.
GGAGCTTTCAGTTCACCCTGTGCTGGGGTGCTTAAGAGGAGTTCAATGGAAGGGCATCAGTGATGGACTACTTGGCATCCCAATCATGGTGGGCGAGCCCCCTTGGCTCTTCTAGCCCAACATTCATGGCAAGTCTGCATGATGATGGGTTGGACTATACATAGAAATGGAAACGAGTAGAAGTGAGGGCCTGGTTAGCCCTCTAGCAAGATGCTTCTATCAACATCTGCCTGAGTCAATCCCTGGTGGCATTAATCGGTGCTTCATTTGTGCATTTATTTCCAGATAACTTGTTCAAGCCGAAGGAGAGGTGCATATCAGAGAAGGAGATGCACATGAGATCTAAAAGGTACTGAGGGGCTGGTGTTGGGACTTCCCCTGCATGCAGCTGGCCCTGCGTCCTCTAGCAGGACTTTGGGTGGCCCTTAGTGTGTGCTCACGTGTCTTAGACACCGGCATCCCTTGGGGATTGATGACACCTGCTGACAAGAGAGCTTTTTCTTCCCAGCCTGCGTAGGCAGGAGGTCTACCTGACAGTAGACCCATAGGGTCAGGGCTATGTCTGCCAGCTACACATAGCACAGGGAGGTGTGGCTGGGGTCCAAGGCACCCACAGGTCTGAAGAATGGGGAAGATCTTAGATTGACTCAGAGTCCATCCTGGGGCTCTGGGAAATTCCTGGCACAGCTCGTGTTCAGCTGTATTTAATTTGCCAAGCTTTATTGAACTCCTGCTATGGACCAGATGCAGTGCTGAGTGATGTTGATAAGAATGGATCAGCCCCTGCCCTCCAGTAGCTTCTGTTCTACTGGGAAGGCACCGCATGTGCACAGATGAGCAAATTCACAATATATACACAATGATTTGGGCTAGATATTAAGGGGCAAACAGAGGGGGTTGTGCTTTATTCTGTAGGCTCTAGTGAGCCATAGAAGCCTCTTGGGCAGGAGAATGACATAGACCAGGACTTTGAGATCCACAATGTGCTTCTGTCTGACCCAGAATCAAATTCTGGACCTAAGCTTCTGGTGGGCCCTGAATTGGTGAGAAGCCACTGAGCCCCAACATGACCAGCAGAGGGCATCCCCTGGGCCACAGACCCAACCAGCAGCCATGCAGCCTGGCTTAAAGACCTGCAGTGGAGGAAGACTCTCTTGGCCCCAAGGCATCTCCTTATCTCTTTCTGCTTCTGAATAATTAGTTGTTGGGAGGTTTTCCCAGACTCCATGCCAGAACTGGCTCCTGCAGCCTCCCCAGTGCTCCTCCTTCCACCTGTAGAGGGCAAAGAGGACAAATCTCATCCCTTTCCATATGACAGGTCAGTCTACTGGAGGCATCCGCCATGTTGTCCACTTCTGCCCTTTTTTGGTGTCAACATCCCCCACTCCTGCCAATCTTCTGATGGTTGCTTTTTGTTCTCAATATCAACTGAAGACCAACACTTGAAAATTCATCTTTGAAGTTTGGTGCAAACAGAAGGGCCAAAATAACCATGATCACAACCACTGCATCCATGTCATGCCGTAAGATTTGCAGAGTGTTTCATGAACATCATCTCCTCACAGCAATGCTACCATTATCCCGCTTTTAAAGATGAGGAAACGGAACAAACAAAAATTGAGTCACTTGCTCAGGGTCACACAGCTAGGAAGTGCCTGAGGTTGGATTTGAACTCAGATATTCCTGACTCAAGTCCAGTACTCCACCCACTGCACCACCTTAGGTCTGGTTACTTGGGTTCATTCTTCCAGCTCTCAGCCTGGCCCCAGCATGCCAAGCTTGGGAAGGAGATTAAGGTCTGACTTGATGACTCACCAACTTGACAAAACAGTCCTGTGGTCCCAGGCACTTTCCCAGGGTCTCGCCTTGGGAATCCACCTAGATTTGCCGCCATCTTTCCTGACACCTGCTGTTGGAGCTGCTTCAGAGTAAGGATTGAATAACGGAGCACCCAAGGGAAAGCTCTTGTTCCTGAAATATCATTAGTCTGACAAAATCTGCAGTAATATGAGAAATTATAATAATTACCCCTAATCTATAGAGCACTGATCTGCATTAATAAAAATGAACACACTTTTCCAGGCACCAGCCTTTGATTTTTATCGAGTTAAGTTGTTTACTTGGTAATTGGTGAAATTTGATCATCCACAGCGAGGCTGGGGAATGAACTGAGAAGGAGCATAAACTTGCCTGATCCATTAACGATCTGAGCCACAGCAAGCTGGCAAAGGCACCGGACTGGAAATGCTTCCACTTCCAAGGCATTAATAACAAGGATGTTGACGATGATGACGACGATGATGACTCCAATAGCCAAAGCCCCCATTTCTCTGGCATTCTAGGAGTTAGAGAGTACTTGCCAGCTCTGGAACAGAAATGCAATTTTTCAGTTCAATCCAACAAGCACGTATTAGACTCCTACTGTGTACCAGGAGCTGTGCCAGGTACTTGGGATACAAAGAGAGACATGAAACAGTGCCTTCCCTCCGAGGAGTTTACATTCAGTGGGCAGAGATGACAGGCACATGGTTAAGTAAGTCTGAGGTCATTTGAGTAGAGAGGGAAATCACCCAGCACATGGGCAGTCCCACAATCCAAAGCTCAATGAACTAGAGGTGAAGAGAAAGGAAGAGCCTGCACAAAGATGGAGAGATAAGAGATGAAATGCCAAGGTCAAGGAAGAGTAGAGTGACTAGCTTGTGTGGGGTGCGGGGTACAGGAGGCACATCCACCCAGAGGTGCCACCATCTTGGCTGACACCTGGTACCCGGGCCACTGCACAGTAAGGACAGAATAATGCAATGCCTTCTGGCATGAAATCAGCCTGGAAAGGCAGGCAGGAGACAAACTGTGAGGGGCTTTTAAATGCCAAGCTGAGTGGTTTTTAATTATACTAGTGGCAGTATGGAGAAAGAAGGTGCCCTGGACAGACCAGTGCTTTAGGAAGATTTTTTGACAACATTGTGAAGGATAGAAGGGAGAAGGAGAGATACTAGAAGTAGAGACAATATTAAGGAAGTTATATCAACAATCTAGATGAGAGGGGATGAGATCCTGGACCAAAGGTGGTATCCAAGTGATTGAAGAAAAAGGGAGAGATGAAGAGGTGTGGCAGGGCTAGAATTAGACTTAGCAACTGACTGGATGTGATGGGCAAAGGAGAATGAGGAGTTAAGGCTGAATCTCAAGTGGTGAACTCTGGGGTCCTCAACAGGTGAGGGGAGAGTGGAGGAGGGACTGGTTGGGAAAGAAGGGAGTGAGTGATGTTTGAGACATGCTGAACTTAAGATGCCTGCAGGACATCCTGGGAGAAATGCCAAGCAGGCCCTTGGTGCTACAGAACATAAGTGGAAGAAGGCTGGTGATGTAGATTTTGGAGTCATTCGTGTAAAGATGAGATTTAACCTATGGGAGGAGAAAAGATCAGCAAGAAATGGAATGTAGAAAGAAGACAAAAGGCCCAGGAGAGAACCTGGGGTCCCTAGTGCTGGAGTGAGGAAGGACAAAGAGAATAATGCTAATGAAGGTAGTCAGTGGAGTCAGACAGGTAGGAGAACCAAGAAAGAGAAGTGTCATGGAAGCCAAAGAGTGGGAGAGAGAGTTTGAGAAGGACAGTCATGAAGGACGAAGACCGAGAAGAGCCCATTGGATTTATCAGTGAAGAAATTATTCATGACCTTGGACAATGAACCTTCTGCTCAGCAATGAGGTCAAGCCAGATTACAAAGAATTGAGATTGTTTTTTGGGAAATGAGGAAATAGAGGCAATGCCTGCACATAAAGACTATTTCCCAGGAGTTTGCTCGTGGGTGAGAAGGCAAAGAGGAAGCTCTCTTGAAGGAATGGTGGAGTCACCATTTTATGTGCTCCCATGGTCATGTCAAACCCATCCCCAAACTGGACAGGAAGTGGCAATGTAATGTTATTAGTAAAGTGAATGCCCAGCGAGGTTAGCACCTTGTCTACAATGTTTTCAGAGAACTGGCCAGAATATCAAGAGGTTACGTGACTTTGCAGTCAAGATGTCAGAGACGAGACTTGAACCCAAATCTTTGTACCCCCAAAGCTATCCTGTCCATGATTCCATGCAGCTTCTCAGATTAAACTACTCCATGTCAATTTGGCAGAAAAATCAGTTATAGCTGCTACTTTGAAGACAAAATAATTACGATTAATTAGATTCATGGAGAAAGAAGAGACCCCAGATAACACTGAGTCCCTTCTTATGGTTCTGCCTTCCAGGGCCAAGTAGTACAAGTCTAACCTTCTCCAAGAGAGTCTTGGTGCCTGTGTTAACACAGTGTAAGGTTGGAGGCTAGACCTTGAAGTCAAGACCTAAGTTCAAGTTCTTCCTCTGACACAAACCAGCTGTGTAACCCCCCATTGCCCTCCCCGACACACTTTGTAAGATGGCTAGAGATGGAGATTCTAGTCTGTATCAACAGAGCATACTCCCCACCAGGACTTCCCTACCTGCTCTGATACAGTCGCAGTTCTGGATTTATTTTTAAGGAGAAGCTCACATCCACTTGGGTGCTGCCACACATCCCAGTGTTTGCCTTTGTTGAATTTTTGCTCCACTAAAATCCCCAAATCTGTTTCATTGGAACTATTCTTTAGGCACATCTCTTCCACTTGAGGAAATGGAGGCCTCAGAGGACAATCCACTTACTTGGTATCACCCAGCTGGTTAGAACCAGTCAGCCTGTTACCAAACATTTATTAAGCACCTGCTATGTCCTGGGCACTGGAGGAGAACCCAAGAGTCCTGACTACTGGACAAAGAGCTTTTCTTTCCAATATGGGTTGCCTTTGGCTTAATAATAACCTAGAAGTATAGCATACAATGAGGTTGACAAAATACTCTACATATTCTCTTTCATTTGACCATTACCACATCCCTGTGAGCTGGATGCATTCCTGGACCATTTTACAGATGAGAATACCAAGGCTCAGAGTTTGCGGCTTGCCCAGGGTCACATGGCCAATTATCATCTGACATGAGCTTTGACTCAAGGGCTTCCTGACCTCTGGCTGCTGAGATACGCACTGTTTGGTCCTCTTACAGACCCAACCTGAAAAAGATAGAGTCACTCCAAGGAGTCAAAGGATTCATCTACCATGATTCCCTCAGAGAATCATTTCCATCATGTAATGGCACTTCCCAGGTTGCCTGGGGTGATTTCTCCCAGGTGGGATAACATGGGGTATCCCTAGAATCCAGACTGATCAGGTTATACCAATGTGAGAGGCAGAGGCTGGGCATTTAGCACATGCTACTTGGTACCATGTATTTCCCATGTAGTATAGAAATACAGAGGGTTTTTAAGAAGAGAGGGCAGTCAGATGGCAAAGAGCATAAAGCACTGAGCTTGGAATTAGGAAGACTCATCTTCACGAGCTCATATCTGGCTTCACACACTTCCTAGCTATGTGACCCTGGGCAAGTCTCTTCACCCTGTTTGCCTTGGTTTCCTCATATGTAAAAGGAACTGGAGAAGGAAATTGCAGACTACTCCAGTATCTCTGCCCAGAAAATCCCCAAATGGGGTCAGGAATTGGATACAACTGAAAACGCTGAATAACAACAAATTAAGCAGAGATGTTCAGTTGGATAGCACAAGAGTAGAAAAATAATCATGCCGAGGCATTCGGATTGTTTCATTTGTTCCAATTATTTATTGTATCCGAGGGAACTAGCAGAAGTCTCTGCTGAGAATGACCCAGGCAGCTTCTTTCAGAAGACAGGAATGAAGCAAGATTGTATAACCAATCTGAAACCAGTTTTATATGGTCAGTGAGAGGAGCTTTGCTCTTTGGGGAACCTAGAGTGCAGCATAACAACATACGTGGAAGGAAGTTAGAGAAGTAAATTTAGGTTCAATGTCAAGAAAAACGTCAACAATGAGAGATCTCTGAAAGTGGGATGGGCTGCCTCAGGAGGCACTGGAGCCCCCATCTATGGAGTCACCTGAACAAAACGTGAATGAGCACTTACGGATCCACTGTATGGTCCTATTCAAGTATGGATTAGGCTGGATGGCATCTGTGGTTCCTTTCCATTATGATATTCTCTGCCTCAGTGATTAAGAAGCAATGGATAGACATTGTTGAGAGGCAGATTTGGCTCAATCCATCCAAAAAACCCCAAATTTCCTGATAACAACAACTAATATTTATAGCCCTTTAATATTTACAGAGCTCTTTCCCTGCCCCATCAGATAGGGTTATTTTCCCTATTATATATAAGGAAACTGAGACAAAGGGAATCTCCTAAATTCAATCAACCAACCAAACAAGTTGCCTTAAATGCCTACTATGTGCAAAGCACTAAGTAAGGTACTGGTGATTCAAAGACAGAAATGAAATAACACTGCCCTTGGTGGAAACATGTACCTAGGTGAGTAAGTACAAAATATAGACAAAGTGAGTTGAGAGTCAAAACCAATTATCTTGCTTTCAAATCCATTGCTCACTCCACTCCACCCCACTGCTTCTTCTAACAATTTGAGTGGGATGGGCTGTCCCAAGAGATGTGTGTGTGTGTGTGTGTGTGTGTGTGTGTGTGTGTGTGTGTGTGAGAGAGAGAGAGAGAGAGAGAGAGAGAGAGAGAGAGAGAGAGAGAGAGGCAGACAGACAGATAAAGACAGACAGAGACAGACAGAGAGACAGAGATGGGCAGCAGGGATTTCCCCAGGCTCAGGTTGGATTGGATGGTTTTTGATGTCCTGCTAATTCTGAGAGTCTAGGATTTTCTGATGAAATCACGATGTAGCTTCTGATAAATGGTTGCCTCCTTGGCTTTCATTTGGACTAGGTTATTTCTCAGACCCTTTGCAGCCTGAATTCCTGAATGCTTTAAAATCTTTGGGAAAGAAAATTTGAATCCCTTTGAATCCCTTCTCCTGCACAATATCATTAATTCTTATTTCTCTAGAACAGGAACTTCAAAAGCATTTTCTCACAGAACTCTTGTAAGGTAGGGAGGTAGAAGGATTATTATTATTACCACTTAATTAAAATCAGCTTCAGAGAGATTTGGGCATATGATCAGAAGTACAGAAACCAGGATTTGAACTCAGCTCTGTTGGGACTTCCAATCCAGTGCTCCTTCTACTATAGAGCCTCCAGCTCTCCTTTCATGAATACTGAGAGCATATGAAGTTACTTCTAAATTAATTTCTTCTAGCATTAAATAAATCCTTCCCTCTCTTCAATATCCTTTGGCATTTAAATAATTCATCTATATATTTGCGTTTATTTCTACTTCATATATAGGATATATGTATGTATACAAACCACTATAAATGTTTATATGCATATGCGTATATATACATATATAAGGGTGTATATATGTATACAGACACACATGTCCTATTTTGGTCTCTCCTCTCAGAATGTGAGCCTCTTGGGGGGTGGGATTTTGTTTTTCATTCTTGGGACTTGTATCCCCAGAGCCTAGCATAGCACCTTACACATAGTAGGTGCTTAATAAATAAATACTTGATGAATTGATTGCTTGGTTGAGATGTGTAGTCCTCTGGGGAGTGTCTGTACCCAAGGAAAACCAGACACAAAGGAATATATCTCTAGAGACAAAAGGGACCTTTAGCTGTATCTAATCCAACTCCCTCTTTTTATAGTTGAGGAAACTGAGTCCCAAAGAAGTCAATGACTTGGCCAAGATCACATACTAATAAGTAACAGGAATAAGATTTGAACACAGGTCCTCTGAACCTAGAGATTACTTGTCATGTTGCTAATAATTCTCACAGAATTTCTTAGTTCAACAATATGTGGTTAGCCAAGGGTTTTCCCTTTGAAAATTAGGTTACTGCTTACTGTAAGAGGCAGTGTGTTGGTAGGCTTTGAATCAAGAAGAGCTAGGTTCAAGTTGGCCTCAGACCTTTATTTTTTTCTGTTAAAGATTTTTTTTTATTTTTTGTCTTTATTAATTTGTTTACTTTTGGTTTACAAGATTCAATTCCATAATTCCTTGAGTTTCAAATTTTCTTTCCCTCCCTCCCCAACCCCTCCACCCCCCACAATGGCACACAACCCAGTATAGGATCTGCAAATACTTTCACATTAGACATTAGTCAGATTACAAAGGTGGATTGTACTAGATGGAGTGGAAAATGGTAAAGAGGAAATAAAGCCAAACAATAAAAAGAAAAAGATCAAGTAGTTTGCTTCAATCAGGATTCAAACAATTCTTTCTAGTTCTTTCTCTGGATGTCGCATCTCTCTCCATAATGGGTCTTTTGAGATTGACTTATTTCAGACCTTTATTGGTTGTGGTACCTTGGACAAGTCTTTTCACTTCTCTAAGGTAGTGTTGATGTTAGGCATGTCTGATTCTCTCTGACCCAATTTCAGCATCTTCTTGGCAAAGATCCTGAAGTGGTTTGCCATTTCCTTCTCCAGTTCATTTTGCAAGGTTAAGTGATTTTCCCAGGGCCACACAACTAGTAGATGTCTGAAACTGGATTTGAACTCATGAAGATGAGTCTTCCTGATTCCAAGTCCAGTGTTCTGTCCACTATGATGCCCCCTAGCTGCCCTTTCTCTAAGGTTGTCTGATGTCAGAAAGGTCACAGTAAATAGGGTCCTGGACTTGGAGTCTGTAAGATCTGAGTGTAGACCTATTTCAGATACTTTGTAACTGATCCTGAGCAAGTCCCAACCTCTCTGTGCCTCAGTTTCCTCATATGTAAAATGAGATGGTCAGACTTGTGACACCAAGGTCCCTTCTGACTAAATCTATGATCCTAAAGCATTTATTTATGCAGGATCTGGAGCCTGAGGTCTTGGATTAAATCTCCACCTAACCCTTTATGCTGGGTGAAAATCATCTCACCACGCTAGGCTTCAGCAGCCTCATGGGCACGATGAGGGGCTGGACTAGAGGATCTCTGAGGCTTTTCCCATCACCAGTTGTATGATCCCAAGTCCTAAGTTGATTGCACTATGTTGATAGAGGGAGTCCGCCTACTGATGGCATCCCTAGCTTGGAAGTGCGGCCCTATTGACTGGCTACCCCAGTGACTGTCATGCAGAAATGGGTCCTTTGCCCCATCTATTCACCCATCTTTGGCTATATTTCAGAATCTATAATAACTTGCCTGAAGTGAAAAAGAAGAAGGAAGAACAAAAGAAAAGGGTGATTTTACAGAGTAATCGACTACGTGCTGAAGTCTTTAAAAAGGTAAGGCATCCTCGAGAAGCTGCCTGGCTTTGTCCACCCCGGCCCCTGATAATACTGCCTCAGAACCGTGACCTCTTCTATCTCTTCCCCACTTCTAGCAACTACTAGATCAGATCCTTCAGAGGAGCACAGACTAACCTGCAAACCCAGAAGCTGCGACTCCAGGGGTCTGGGATAACCTAAAATATTGCATAGCCATTAAAGTTAGTCCTTCGCCATCACCCCCAAACCTGATTTAACCTAGGGATTTTGCATAGAGGAAGAAACCTCCCCTGATTTACAAAGTGAGCAACTGTGCCAGCACCAGAAGAACAGCAGCCCAGAGAAACAGCCCGTGTGTCCCATGAAGGGCACCTCGTTTCCCCTGGAACGTCCCCATTTGCTCCTTCCTGTTCCCCCAACCTGACCCAGAAGATTCGAGGATCTTCCTGGTACATAAAAACAATACAGAGGGCTTCAGTTTTGGTCTGAGTTGTTTTCATTAACTTTTTAGGAATTAAGGCTGTCTTTGCATAGAAGGAAAGCCCCTCTCTTCTGCCCTCCCCAGTCCCACCTCCTCCACCCCAAACCTCCTCCTTTCCAGTGACATTTAGGAACTCTTCAGCGTAGCATGGTTACCAAATGACAACTGCTGCCACCACCACAGCCACCACTGCAGCAGCAGCAGCAGAGTTTTTCAAGTTGGGCTAGCATGTGCCCAGGAAGCAGCTTAATGGAGTTGGGTAGCAGGGTTGAGCTGTGCTCAGCACCCCAGAGGGAATATTTCACTGACAATACTGTACTCCCTATGCCTTGTTATTTCCTTCTGTCATTATGAGACACCTGCGTGGGGGAGTATCAATTTTGATAGATCTGTGGGCAGAAATCAGCTATGAACAGCTGTGGGCAAATCCAGTGTTTTCTCCCCCGACAAGACCTTTTCTGTCTTCAGAAAAGGCTACTGACAAAGCTGTCGTTTTGGCCTCCCAAACTTTTAAATTCCCTTTATTTATACATGTATATTTTGGAAGTTATACAGGAAACTAGTTTTTACAACAAAATGAAAATAAATGTTATTTTAAAAGTCTCCATAGTTTGGTGTTATTCTTTTTGTTTTTAATTTTTTTTAATTAAAAGTGAAACTTCCATCTTAAACTTAAACTATACAAAGTTTTTGGTATGGGGTCTCCCAAAATCTTCCCAGTAGCTCCCAGAATTCTCTTCTCCATTACATTACTTCTGCTGATGATTCTCAGGTGAGGACAGAGCTGCAAAGAGAACACCGAGTTTGCCATCAAAGACCTGCTGGGCTTGTGTCTTGGATCAGGGAGTAGAAGCCACTTTCCCCTTCACTCTTACATACTGGGATTCCCTGGTCCTTTTCTCTTCAGAATACTGCAGTTCCCCAGCTGTCTAGTAATGCAGCAGGCGAGAGCCCCCAAAAGAGCACCATAGGATACAATGTAATCCAACTCAAATTTAGGAAGAGAAGGTCCAATAGGTGCTAGTCATTGGGTATGCAAAGACCAAAAGGATGGAGCACCTACCCTAATGAAGTTTACAGGTGGGAAAAACACATATCCAGAGAAGAGTCAATGCTGCCCTCTCCCTCTCCCTCCTACACACAAGTGACAGCCGAGGATCTCCCTTCCCCAAACAGTATATAGACTGAGGTGAGGTGGAAGGAGAAACAGAAGAAAAGCTGAAGGATGAAGAGGAGGAGGTGGAAAGAAAAGAAAGGAAGAAGAGGGTCTGGGACGTCTGGAGACCTGGAATCCAATAATACCTAAATGTGTATATATACATATATATATATATATATATATATATACATGTATATGTGTGTGTGTGTATATATATATATATATATATATATATGTGTGTATATATATATATGATCTCAAGGTCCCTGAGCATCAGATGTAGGCATGAGCTTGGACAGAGACTGGCTCAGAGGGGAGGCTTGGGACACAGCTCTAACTGACCCTGTGTTTCATGTTTAAAATTTTACATCAATATGATAAGAAAGCAAGAGACAGGACATTACATGAGAAAAACAGTTCCTGCCATCTCCAGAGCCGTGGACTCAGCACTGGAGGAGATAAAAGGCTCCATCCCTGCCCACAAGGAGTCTGCAGTGTCCCTGGGCCAGACTAAAAAGACCCAGGATCTCTCTCCGGCATAAGCTCTGTGCTCCCAGCAGCAATCTGAGCCTTTACACACACACACACACACACACACACACACACACACACACACACACACACCTCTTAAATGTTGTGAAAAGCTCTGCTCCTATGAGGACCCTCTCCACACCAGAGGCAGGCAGTCTCATGTGCCCTCACTGACCTATGCCTGGAAACTCTCCAGTGTGGTAGGAAGTGAGTCATGCTTGTGTTTCACTGACAAAGCCTTCAAAGACAGAGCCCTGCTCCGTGCCTCGGTGAGGCATCACAGAACTTTATGGAGCTAACTCTCATACTCTCTAGTATGAGCTGGCAGAAAAGTTTTAGGTGATGTCCTGGAGGGAAGCCCTGTTGTTGATGGGAGCTGACAGAAAGCTTCTTCATGGGGCAAACATTTCAGTAGCATACTAAAGGAGGGGAAGGAATTTAACAAGTAGAAAAAACAGGAGAGGGGTGGCTAGGTGGCTCAGTGAGTAGAGAGTCGGCCCTGGAGTCAGAAGGACCTGAGTTCAGATCCGGCCTCAGACACTTAACACACACAAAGACCTTGGGCAAGTTACTTAACCCCAATTGCCCTCCAAAAAAAAAAGAAAAAAGAAAAAAGAGGAGAGGTCCCCCCAGGGGCAGGAAGCAGCCTGAGCAAAGAACAGAGGTAAGAAAGTGAAGGGCTCGTCTTGGGGGGTCAGTGGGGAGAGTCAGTAGTTCACAGTGCCTGGACCGCAGTAAAAACCTGACTGCTTATTGACTGGCTGGCTGGTCTACTTTCACTGAAGCTATAGGGCAGAAATCATTTGATATAAGGCCAGAAAAGCAGGTCGGGCAGGTGGGGTCAGGTTTGAGAAGACCTGGAAAGCTGGTGAAGGAGTCTGAATGTGGCTCAGGAGGCACCAGGGAGCCACAGGAGATGTTTGAGCACAAGTGTCCTTATCAGTGCTGTGCATTGCAGTCGGGCAGTGGTTTGAAGGTTCTATTGGAGGAGGGAGAAATGGCAGAAGACCCTAAGGTGCCACGAGGAGGACCTATACTGGGGTAAAGGAATTAGTGGGGGAGGGCTGGTGGAGAGATCCTGGAGGGGGGATGGACAGCCGTGGTAACTGATCCCTGATAAGGGAGGGGAGGGCAGAGCAGCCTTCCCTTCCATTCAGCTCAGTATTCATTAGTGCCAGGTGTGCTAGATGAGGAGCCAGAGACAAAATCCAACATGTTCCTTCCCTCTGTTAGAAGGTGAAGACCAAGCTCTGAACAAGGAGGCTACCCAGTCAGGGGGCATCCCTGAGAGGAAGAGTGAAGGCTGTTCTTTTTTTTTTTTCTTTTTGGAGGGACAATTGGGGTTAAGTGACCCAAGGTCACATGACTTGTAAGTGTTAAGTGTCTGAGGTCGGATTTGAATTCAGGTCCTCCTGACTCCAGGGCTGGTGCTCTATTCACCTAGCTGCCCTAAAGGCTGCTCTTCCTGAGGGGCCACTTGGGTCCTGGTCTCTTGTCTTTCCTTTCAGAGACATCAAGGCTCCCCCTTGAGCTTAGGCAAACATGTTCAACTCTACCAGCTATGGCCTGACCACTTTCTTTACAAACACAACAACCAGTTTCTGTGAAGTGTTGTGAGTCTTCAGTGTGGGAACACTTGACTACGCATACTTGTTACAAGGGTTTTTTTTTTCTTTTTCCCCAATGGGCAAGAGATGGTGAGTGGAGAGAAAATACATTTTTGTTCATTGAAAAAAACCAAAATTCCATTTCAAAAAAATGGAGGTGGCATAATTCTAAGAACAAATACATGTCAACTTGAGAAGAACCTTCTAGTGAAATTTTTCAAGGACAGTTATTGGCTGAGATGCCTGAGACAGGAAGAGTCAAAGAGGTGGGAGCAGCCGGGAAGGGGGTGGGAGGACCCTTCTCCGAAGCCCTGTCCCTTCAGAAGCCTATGGGGAGGTGAGCTTGTCCTTTTGGCTTTGTGTTTGTGATGCTAAGGAGTGGATGCCAGGTGGCCACTGAATAGGTCCCGCCTGACCCCACCTTCTGAGAGCCAAGTTCCCGTTGGCCAGGATCCTTCTCGCCAGATTCTCATTGCAGAAAAGACTTTGAGAATCATCTGAATGAAGCTCAATTTCCTGCTCATCTTAATAAAATGCTGAAAGTGGGGATATTTTCAAAGTATACCTGTTTGTGTCCAGCATAAAGAACACTTGGATCTGGAGTAGAAGGACCTGGGTTTGAGTTCGGGCTTCATAACCTGCTTAGCTTAGCTGTGTGACCATCCTTCAGCCTCAGCTGCCTCATCTGTTGAATGGAGGAGTTGGACCAGATGACCTTTCCTGCCCTCCCAGGGCTGTCATAGAATCATAACAGTAGAGGCTGAAGGGGCCTTAGAGACAGGCTAGTCCAGATCCCTCATTTTGCAGATGAAGAAACCGAGGCTCAGGCTAAGTGGCCAAGCACTGCGAGCGTTGGCCCCAGGATCTCAAAGTAAGCTTCTGCTGCTAGGGAGACAGACTGCCGGATTTGGAGTCAGAGGACCTGAGTCTGCTCTGGGCTGCTGCTGTGATGCTGGCACCTTTGCCTGCTGCAAACCCCAAGCTTACCACCTGCAAAATGGAGGGGTGGGACTAGGAGGGCCTCCAGTCCCTTCCAGTTCTGAGCCTCTGATGCTTTGATTCTGGAGGGAAGGGCACCCAAATGACTCCAAGAGGCCACAGCTGGCCTCACCCAGGACTCAGGAGCTCACCTCCTGCCTCCCTGTCTCTCCACAAGCTGCCCCCATATCCCAAATGTTCCCTATCCTGGCTGATCTTTCTTCTTGAGCCATTTCAGTTGTGTCTAGCTCTTCATAACCCCACTTGGGGTTTTCCAACTGATTTTACAGATGAGGAAACTGAGACAAATAGGGTCAAGTGACTTGCCCGGCGTCATGTAGCTACTAAGTATCTGTGACTGGATTTGAACTCAGGAAGATGAGTCTCCCTGATTGCAAGCACAGGGCTCTGCGCACTCTGGTGCGACCTAGCTCAGTTCTCCCAAAGCCCAGATCAAAAGCACTCCCTAATTTCTTGATGTCCCTAATTAGCATCACTCTCTCCCTCACCAGATGGACTTGTCTATAACTGACATCTAATGAGCTGTGCACCTGTTGTTTCTGGTCCGTGGGATGTCAGCATCTTGGGATGTTTTGTACTTTGGTCTTTGTATCTATTCTCAATGCCTAACACATAATTGGTGCTGAAAAAATGCTTTTAATTTGTTGAATACAAAGTGACTACAACCTTCCTAAGCCAATGGAGATAGAGACTATGGTTCATCAGCATTATTTTAACATGACCACAGTTATAAGCTAAGCAGTTGGCTAGGTTGAGATATACAGCTGCAGCAACATGGGGCTGATGTGCTGTGCATCCTTGTGGCTTCATTTTGAAAGAGAAATTCCTAATTTGGTTATTTGTCCTTTCCACCAGTTAGTAATGGGATAATGGAAAAACAATTGGCTTTCCCAGCCAACATCTTCTGCCAACCAAGCTTCCTGTAAGCTCAGCACTCCCAGAGCCTGAGTCAGCACATGCTTCCTTACTCAGATGTCAAAATAGTCTTTGTGAAAGAGCCAGGAATTGGAAAGTGTCTGGATGAAATCCCATTGGTTAAGAGTTGAGACATTCCCGTATCCACACTGGTTGGGATGGAGGCAAGAGGAAACGGCTTTCAACTCTGGCAGTTGAAGAGGACCGTTAAAGCTGACCAACAGCCTGAGAATGCAGTGCACCAGATCCACATCAAAGAGCAAAGAGGGAAAGGGAGAGGATGCCAACATGTGGGAGCTGTGCCTGAAAGGTATATGAAAGTCCAGTATTTGACAGGGATGGAAAGAGAACATTAAAATGGCCAGAACCCTGGGTTCTGTTGCCTAACAGAGTGCTCCCTCTAGATAAGTGATAGCTTTTTCTTGATCTCTGCTTTCTTGGTGCAAAGCCCAAAGCTTTCGTGGCCACCTTGAGCTCACAAGTGTCTATTGCCCCCAATGCCATGTGAATCAATAACTGAATGCCTCTCTAATTTCACATTTTGGGAATGGTCCAGGCTTGCTGGGTTTATGCTCACTCATGACCATCCGAGCATAGACCCTGGGAAAAGGTAAGGAGGAGAAGAATTGTGTCTCGTGTTCACAGATAAAGAAACTGGGACCCAAGTGATGGAAGGACTGCCCATGTAATGCATATAGTAATTGTGTTGGTCATTGGGTGCAAGTGAGGGAATTGCTGGACTTGAGGAACCACACTGACGCCATCTTGTGCCTCAGTCCTGGAGCTCACTCAGCTACCCTTCTATCCAGTTATGGATCTGGTCCAATTTCTGTCTTGTGAGAAAATACCATACAAGTGATAAGGAGAGATGTTCCCACATCCTGCACAGCCATCCATCCCAAGTATCTTCCCTTCTGTCCCCACAATGCTCTTCTTTTCTCCATTTGGGCCTGAGCCCCAGAGAACAAGGAATGCTCCCTGAGAGTTAACCCGCCCAACTGTGCTGCCCCACTCTGGGGCTGAGCTGTCCTGCTTGGTGAGTCACAATAGGCAAGAATCCAGCCCATTATATCTGGCCAGCCCCAGAGCATGCTTGTCACCCCACCTCAACATCCATTCTGCTCTGCCCTGTCCCCTAATCACCACCACCCTGACCCTCTTTGCCCTTTTCTACCTTGCTCTTGGCACAGTAATGAAGTCGATGCTATCATTGCTTCCTGAAAAGATGTGTCGATGAGGTGCCCTGAGATCTCCACTCCCCAGCCCTGGGACTCTGCAGACCAAAACTCCTTCCTTGGTCCTCACTCCCCTCTCTTTATGGCTTCCCCAGTAGAGTGTAAGCTTCCTAAAGGCAGAGACTGTCTCCTTCTCGTCTTTGTCTCTCCCTCACACGGAGCTGACACATTTCATTATTCACTTTGTAGGAGGGCTTTGTGGGGAAAGGTTAGAGGGATGCTACAGGGAGAAGAAGGTGGGAGTAAAGAGACAAAGGGAACCCTACATTGACTCTGCTTTCTGTTTCTCGAATGTGCTGGTTGGCTAGCCAACCAAACAAGCCCCTGGCCATGGTGTGATTCACAGTACATTGCCTTGGATATCCTCAACGTCCTCCCTGAGTCTGGCCATAAGTCTTTGCCTTCATGGCTGGGGGTTCTCAGCCAGCTCGCAGCAGCCCCAGAAATAACCGAAAATTGGGGGGCAAGAAGGGGGCAATGCCCTCCTCGACTGTCTCCCTAGATTTGCTACTGCCTCAGGGAAAATGCTCCAGCGTTCCTACTTCTGTCTTGGGTATTCCCGAGACCCACATCTGGGCAAGAGGGAACAAGGTTCTAGCAAGAGTGAGCCCACTCTCGACCTGTATGAGCTTGATTCTGGGGAAGTATTGAGGGTTCTATGGGGAGAAAGCTTGCCTGGCCCTGGGAGCCCAGGAAGGGAGCGTGTTCTACATTCCAAACCTGGCCAGGGGGTGGATAAAGCTGATAGCGGATCGCTGCTGCTGCCGCTGCCGCTGCTCCCCCCCCCCATCCTGCTGCTGCTCCTTTTTCATTTTCTTTTTTTGCTTTTTGGAGGGGGGAAGGTAAGGCAATTGGGGTTCAGTGACTTGCCCAAGGTCACATGGTTAGTTTTGTGTTAAGTATCTAGGATGGATTTGAACTCAGGTCCTCCTGACTCCAGGGCTGACACTCTATTCACTGCACCATCTAGCTGCCCCCGCTCCCATTTTCAAAGAGGACCACTGACAACATGGCTGATGTCTTGACTTGCAAGTCTAACTGTTACTAAGGCTGGGTAACCAGAGCTTTGGCCTGGATGCTGATTTTAAATAGGCCACTTCCACCTGTAAACCTTCAGGAGCTCAGAGACAAAGCTCGGCAGCCTAGGTTAGTGAGCAAGGATAATTTTATTTTATTTTTTAAAATTCTATTTTATTTTCAGATCAGCATTCTCTCCCTCTTTTCCTCTCCCAACTGAAAAAGCAAGAACAAAACCAGTTACAAACATGCATAGTCAAGCAAAACACATTCTTGCATTGGCCATGAAAGATAATTAATTTGACAAAGGAAATGACCAGACAGGGGGCTCTCCCTTACCCCGATGTTCCCCAGGTGGGCTCTGTCCCAGCCTGCTCCCACCATGGCCTCCTCAGGGGGCATTACAGGTCACCTTCTCTAGGTATGTAAATTGCTAATTGCATCTCTGGCTAATAAGGTAAGTTTAGGAAGAAAGCACCAAGCCTGGATGGAATCACTTTATTAAACAGCACTGATAATTAAAAAAGGCAGCATCTGGGATTCCAGCTACTCTGGGAATAGTTGGGCTCCTCTGATTCCAGTCTGAACAAGGCAGATGCTCCCACAGAAGTCCCAGAGCTCCTTGTGCGGCCCCTGCCTATGGATGCCAGGCAGAGGGAAGGAGCATTTGCTCCAGAGGCTGAGTGACAGAGAATCATGGCACGCCTTCTCCACCATAGGCACACTCACTGCCCATGACTGACACCATTACAGTGGACACAGAAGGATTAGTGACCATGCCTGTTTCATTGCCACGTAGACCACGTGCATGTTCATCACAAAATGCCACCATGGCAAGCATACAGACAAGATTCTCATGTTGGGTTTTGTCTAGAAATACAAAGAGAGGGCTGGCTGGCCTAGATTTAATTATACACTGACATCAGAACCTTTTAATTCTGATTTCAGATGAAGAAGCAAAAGAGCCCAGTCTTTTTCATTGTGTGCGGCATATTTTACTGCCCATGACTAAGCCAGGGCCCACACCCTGGTTAACAAGGACCTTGGCAGGGAGTAATGCAGGGGTAGCCACCTCAGGCTCCCAGTTATGGAGTAAAGGCTGGCCCGTGACACCTTTCTTCATGGTGCTCCCTTTGGGTGTGCTCTGATGGCTCCCTCCAAGATTATAATTAACTCATTAAAGAGACCCATCTTCAGATCTATACTATGGATTTCTCAGGGCAAATTCAGTTGTGGAGGGAGGTGTGCAGATAGAGGTGGCACCAGGGATTAGGGTTGTAGGATATGGGGAGCAAAAACCAGAGAGGGTGAGTGAGCCAGAGCAGTGCTTGGGGGAAGAAGTGGGAGGGTTGGCGCCCCCTTGACATTAGTGCCCTGGGACTTGGCACCAGTCACCCTCTCCTAGTTATGTATTTGCTTATATTTATACACTCCAGGAATCTTGACTCATTCTTCAGGGGTAAATTTCAGCACATTTACTACAATAAGACAAGCTGATGAGATGCTCCAGAAAATTGGACTAGCCCCTAAACTATCTGCATAGACCTTCCTTTCCCTAATTCTGACATGATGGAAGACAGATATGGCAATTTTTGTTGTTTTTCACGACCCCACAGGCTCCATAAGTTGGTGATACTATCCTTAGGGTTTTCTTGGCAGAGATACTGAAGTGGTTTGTAATTTCCTTTTTCAGCTCATCTTATAGTCAAGGAAACTGAGGCGAACAAAAGTTAAGTGACTTGCCCAGGGTCACACAGCTAGTAAGTGTCTGAGGCTGGATTTGTACTCAGATCTCCTGACTCCAGGCCCAAAACTCTGTCCACTGCACCACCTAGCAGCCTTAGACATGGTGGTATAGACTCCTAATCCCTGCCACCACGGGAGGGTAAGGTTGGTGGATCTCTTCAGCTCAGGAGTTCTTATATACAGCAGTGCTAAAGCCTGTGACAGGTCTACACAAAGACTATCACCAACATGGTGAGCCCCTGGGAGCAAGGGGCTGCCTACAGCTGCCTACAAAGGGCCAAAGTGGCCTGGATCAGAAATGGAGCAGGTTAAAGCTTCCAAGGAGATGAGTAGTGGGGTAGAGCCAAAGAGAGTCACAGCACTTCTAGCTTGAATAACCATGCTGGAGGTGGGAGGAAGACAGAGACACAGACAAAGAGAAGGGAGAGAAGGAAGGAAGGAAGGAAGGAAGGAAGGAAGGAAGGAAGGAAGGAAGGAAGGAAGGAAGGAGGGAAGGAAGGAAGGAGGGAAGGAAGGAAGGAAGGAGGGAGGGAAGGAAGGAAGGAAGGAGGGAAAGAGAAAGGAGAGAGCTTGGACAAGATGGACTCTTGGGTTCTGCTTCTGCTCTAAAATTCTGACGCACTTTCCATGTAAGAGAAGCGTCCTATAATAATGCAGTTTTCTAGACCACGGCTTAAAACATGGAAGTGAAAGGCAAGGAAGAGCACGTGGTTTACAAGGACTGCAAAGAATATATTTGCCAAAAGTCTTGCGAAATCTAATCAAACTTTAGACAATGAGGATGGCAAAGGGAGAAAACTACCCATGTGTGGCAGCTAAGCCGGGTATCACAGAGACTGGTCTCCAGGTAACAAGAAGCACAGCAGGAGAGATCCCAAAATGGCCAGAAGAAAAGGTCTAGGAAAGGAAGGAGCCATAAACCCACGGCCTCATATATTTACACCAAAATCAGTCCGTATCTAGTGCTTGCTCTGCCCCAAGCTCTGTGCTAACCACTGAGGTTACAAAGGTAAGAGATACTCTTATTCCTGCCCTCGAGGTACTCACAGTCTAATAGGCGGGGGAGACAACATGCAAACAATTACAGATGGACCAGTTGAATACAGAATAAACTGAAGATAATCAGCAGAGGTGAAGGAGAGGAGGCCATATTTGTAAACCCTAAAGAAGAATGCAGCTATTAAGGAGTTACACAGGCTTGATGTCCGTGGCTGTCTCAAACTCAGCATGTCCCAAACCAAACTCACGATCTTTTCCCCAAACTTTGGGATCCCTGCCAAGGGCAGCACCTTCCTCCCAGGCACCCAGGCCCATGACATCAGCTTCAGCCTGACCTCAATCTCTCACCATCCATACTCAAACCTACCAAGTTCTGTCAATCACTCTCCCCCCCTCCCTCCTTGACACATCCCCACCCCAGTTCAGGATCTTAATCCTCAAGCTTACACAACTGCAATGGTGCCTCCAGTCTCTCCGCACTCGGTCCACCTTCCTCTGACTTATCAATTTGATGATCTTCCTGAAGTCAGAAGCCTGAAATGGAGGTTAGAGCAGTGATGGAGGGATCATACCACTGGGGCATCTGCTTAAAACAGACACTGAGCAGTGCTTAATGAACTCATCCTTCAAAAGGGGGAGCAAACAGTGAAGGAATCACGTGTTAACTGGATGTTAACAACAAAGGAAAACGGGCTCAAGTAGAAATGATGGGAATCAGAAAGCCCTCCCCCTTGTAGCATAGACTAACACAAACACGAGATCTTAGGAGAAATTTCAAAAGATTCAGAAAAAAGGATCAATGGGATTCTGTGGATGCAGATGGTCTGGAGAGATGACCCAGGAAGGATGGACGGCCCTCAGCACAAGTAAGAATGATTCTGATGAGAAGCATTGAGGGGTCTGTCTAAAGTGAGCACTGTGGATGCATAGGGACACCCTGGCCGTAACAGCTTGAAACACGGATGCTTTTCTGCACCTAATCTCTGCTGTGAGAGGCCAAGTGTCTGCTCCTATCTGGACCATCAGAGAGCATGTGAAAGTGCCATTATCATGGCACTGTTTACATCATCACCACCACCACCATTGTCGCCTCCATCATCGTCACTGCTGGTTCTGCTCCCCTCCTCCCTTCTGTGAAATACTCTGTGTCTGGAACCTTTGATGCCTGAGACCTTCCATGTTAGAACCTCCCAGATGCCCTAGTTGTCCATCGGTGTCCTGGTGATTTTAGAAATAGGAAATCAACCCAACGACTCGGCCATCTTGATCATAGGACCATTAGGAGGAGCCTCAGAGGTCATCCAATCCATCCAACCCTTCATTTTACTGATGAGGAACCCAAGGCCCAGGGAGAGTAAATCACTTGTCCAAGGTTATTCAGGTACAAGTGCCCAGAGCTGGGATTAGGACTCATGCTCTCCTCCAGAATCATTGTTTCCTCCACATCCTAGTGGGGACCAAACCTCAGAGGGTCACACTGACAGCTGGGATGCACCTTAGAGCTCATCCATTTTACAACTGAGAAAATGGAGGTCCATGAGGGAGAGTCTCTTGCCGCAGTCACCCAGGAAGAGAGGGAGGGCATAAGCATTTTAAAAGCATCTCCCATGGGCCAGGCACTGTGCTAAGTGCTTTAAAAATAGGGCAGCTAGGTGGTGCAGTGAATAGAGCACTGGCCCTGGAGTCAGGAGGACCTGAGTTCAAATCCGGCTGAAGACACTGACTTTGGGCAAGTCACTCAACCCCAGCTGCCCTGCAAAGAGAAAAAACCAAAAACATGTATCTGTTTTGACCCAAACAAGGATCCTTTGGGGTGGGCAATGTTATTGTCCCCATTTTACAGTTGGGGGCATTGAGATAGACAAGGCTAAGTGCTTTACTCAGGGTCCCATATCTGCTAAGTGTCCAAAGTTGGATCTTCCGACTCTAAGCTCAGTGCTTTACTCACTTCACCTAGATTCCTCAGAGGAAGTAAGTAAAACAACTGGACTTCCTCCCAAGTCCTTTGACTGGAAATCCCATGTCTTTTCCCTGTACCACACTATATCTCACCTCTGGCCCCCTTCCATATCTCTGAGTGACCCTGTTGTGTGTGATTCTACAAATGTGTCCACACTGAGGTGGAAGGAGAAATAGATCAGGACTGTGCCCCCTTTGCTGGGCCATCCACCCCATTTTCCTCTATCCATAATGAAAGACGGAGGATAATGTCCCCCAAGGCCTGGGCCCCTGCCCCACTCCCACTGGCTGAGTCATGGCTGTGTGCTGCCCTTCTGGACATAGGGTATGCACCTGCCTCTCAAGCATCCATGATCTGGATCTTTCCTTCTCTCTTTTCGCTCTCTTTATGCCTTCCCTTTTGGGATCTAAACTGCACCAGAGAAAAGCCTGATGTTTTTAGCATTATTGACTGGTTTGCTTCCTCCATGGAAACTCTAAGTCTCCAAATGACATTGGAAGGGGCCAAGACACCAACCAATTTAGCCTTTCAGAAATATATTTATAAAAAGAGACCAAGGGCATATAGTAAAGAATGAAGGAAAAATCTGGCCAGGTCCTACGCAGATAGTGTCAGGAGCAGGAAAGGTCAGAATTCACTGAAGCCCAGGAAGAAAAACTAAGGCCAGCAAAAGTGGGGTTTAGGGTTTGGATTAAGTTTACTTGGGACGAATGGAAGAGCAAGGAGACAGAGCAGAATGAGGGGGTTGGGCGCTGGATTTGGAATCAGGAAAACCAACGCTCAGATCCTGACTGTGACACTTGGTACCCATTGGACCCCCCTAACCTCTCAGGGCTCAGTTTCCTCATTTATAAAATGAAGGTTAGACTTGGCGACCCTGAAAGTCCACTGCGGCTCTTGATCTTCTGGCCTAGCAAAGTGACTCAGTTCTCATTTTCTCTCCCCAGGAGCAAGATCTTCTTGCTGGAAAGGCTAGCCCAAAAATGTCTTTAAGGGAGCAAATACCTGAAATAATTAAGGAGATGTGGTAAGATGTGGTAAGATGTGCAGCTGGTCTTGAATTCAGGAAGCCAGGCCCCGGGGAACATGCTAGGCAGAGCCAGTGTTCTTTGAAAGATTGTGGAGAATGGGACAGACAGCCTAAGATGATAAAAGCCCAAATGTTGAGAGAGACAGAGAGATAGACAGACAGAAAGAGAGAGAGAGAGAGAGAGAGAGAGAGAGAGAGGGAAGGAGAGAGAGGGAGAGGGAGAGGGAGAGGGAAAGAGAGAGGGAGGGAGGGAGGGAAAGAGGGAGGGAGAGGGGGAGAGAGAGAGAGAGAGAGAGAGAGAGAGAGAGAGAGAGAGAGAGAGAGAGAGAGAGAGGGAGAGAACAGAGTTGACAACCACAGGTAAAAAAGCTGGAAAGTCTTGACCCTGAGTCCCTACCCTAGAACCACAAGGATGCAAATGATAGAGACTGATTTGAAGCAAAAAGAGAGTTTGGGGAAGCAGGAAGCAGGCCTGCCCTGATAGTGAGATCCAGGAAGCTAGCTGATATCACGGGAGGGGAACCCCCTCAGACTTCTTCTGTGTCACAGAGACACAGACACGGCTAAATGCAGGCATCTTCTAATAAGGGGCTGGGGTGGAGAAAAACACACTAGGATTATCAGCATTAGCTGCTTTGCCTACTTACTCCATGCTACCTTTGTTTTATTGTTTTGGTTTTTTGCTTTTTTATGTAGAGGGAAGTCAGAGAGATTGGGGTTAAGTGACTTGCCCACAGTCACATGGCTAGTTTTTGTGTTAAGTGTCTGAGACTGAATTTGAACTCAGCTCCTCGACTCAAGGGCTGGTGCTCTGTTCACTGCACCACCCAGCCACCCCTCCATGCTACTTTTGGGAGACGCCCTACTGGGAATGTGGAATGAAACAAGCATTTCTTAAGAGCCTACTACATGCCAGGCATAATGTAAAGCTCTTTATCAATATCACCTCATTTGATCCTCACAACAATCCTCCGAGGGAGGTTTTGTTCTTATCCCCAGTTTGCAGTTGAGGAAACTGAAGAAGCAGGCGTCAAGTGACCGCTCCAGAGTCACAGGGCTCATAAATGCTGGAGGATGGATTTGAACTCAGGCTGTGCTTCCTCCAGGTCCAGCTCTGTATCATAGGACTGGATCCCTTCACTAGTTGAGGGGTGTGCTAAAATCTCACAACTCTCAAAATTAAAGGGTTCCCCATCCCACTGACCTTACCCTTCCTTTCATGGCCTGGCTTTCATTTATAGGCACTTCCAGGGACATATTGCAAAAAGGATCTAATCAAAATGGGAAAAAGTGACCAGTGTCCAATTTAAAACTTCCCTCCTCCATGACCCATGCAAGGAAGAGAAGGGCAATGGAATTCCACATACTCTATTCTTCCAGCCATGGGGTTACCTTCTCAGGGCCCTTTGGCCACACATTCCATGTTCATCTGAGACAGTCACTTTATAGTAGCCCTTAGGCAGGAATGGTGGCCAGAAGGAAATATTTTATATTTCTCTGAAGCCTTAAGATGATCGATTATTTTGAAGGGAGGGAAAATCAGATTCAGATCTGGAAGTGACCTTCAATGTTGTTTAGTCAAACCTCCTCATTCTACAACTGAAGAAATTGAAGCTCTGTGAAGTGGTGACTTGTCCATGGTCACATGTGAAGTGTGTTTGGACCCTGGACTTTCTGACACCAAGTTCAATAGTCAATCCATTCTGCCTCTCCAGACTAGAGCACATGGTGTAATAAGGCATCTATGTGGTGGTCAAGCTGCTCTCTCTCCTAAGAATTCCCTAGATCTACAGATCAGGATCATGGTGGTAAGAATCAACTTGAAGAGTCACCAAATAACTTTTAATTATACGATAAAATTCAAGAGGAATCAACATAAAGTCCCACTTGTGGACCAAAATTTAAAAAATGAATGAACTTCAGAAGTGCAAGAGAAGGAAACATAACATAGCATTTGTTTTGGGGGAAGAAAAAACATTTGGGGCATTTTAGTGGATGCAAACTCCACAAAAGTGATCGATGTCATGTGGCCATGGTCTGTATAACAAGAAATTCAGTCTGCAGGAGTAACTAGGGAATAGTGCCACTGCCCAGTCACATCTAGGGGCTTGGGTTCTGTTCTGGGCAGCACTTTAAATGGACACTGATCATCTAGAGAGTGTCTATGTGCATCAGTGAAAGGATCTGGGCATATTTAACTTGGAGAAGATAAAGCTCATATTAGTTGCATTTGGGTTGTCAGTGGAAGAAGGATTGCACTTGTTCCGTTTAGTTGCCAACACCAGACTAGAAGACATTTCCCAATAATTAGATCTGTGCAAGATTGGTGTGGGGTGTCTTGGGAGGTGGCAGGTTCCCTTTCCTTACAGGTCTTCAGGCAGAAGCTGAATAACCACCTGTGGGATGTGTTTCAGCAGGGATTCCTTTGGAGTATTCATTGAATGAAATGGCTTTTTAAGTCCCTTCCAGCTCCTATAATTCAATGAAATAAAGCTTTGAGATCTGCTGGTTGGTCCTAACCTACTGGTTGGGGATTATTCCTCTATATCAGAGAGAAAAAAAACATGCACAATTATGATGGAAATTTGCTTGGAGATACCCCCTTAGTCATTAATCTGGCAGGCAGTGCATAATTAGGAAGAATTAAGGAGCGACCTCACCAGCCTTCTAGGATTAATTTTTTTTTATTCCATCTGTACCTTGTTAGCTGTTTCTTACATTTGTTTCTGATCAACTCTCTTGCCATATGGGCTTATTTATATGTCCTTGTTTGACTTCACAAGGTGGATGTTCCATCATTGTCAGAGTCCAAAATGGTAACTTGAGGGTCATGGAGGGTAAGAGGAAGCTTCATTGTCAAGAAAGAAACACGGACACAAACATCAGCATGGACATTGACATTGACATAAATGGTGTAGGGACATGGACATGGTCATAGATGCAGACACAGACATAGCCAGACATAGGCAGGGACATGGACATTGACAGCAGAATCATAGTTGTGAATTCCAAGTCTACCATGATGACACACCATGAGTTTGGCCAGAAAACCTCTTTGTAGGAATGGTCAAACTTAGGTCATAACTACACTGCAGTGCAAAAGAGGAAATTCCAAACTTTTCAGCTCCTCCACAATCTCTAAAATATTTATAATCCCCTAAACACATCTATGATTTATAACCTATAAAATATTTACTTAGCCTAAAAATGTGTTATTGAAGGCATGAGCCATACAATACATATGTGGACTGTCTATGGATACCATGCATTATTGAAGAGACATTTATTCTTGAGATAAGTATAAAGAAGCAGCACTCTAAGACTCCCAGTGCAATGAGTAAGAAGGCTCAGGTGCTTCGTCATTGTGACAGTCCAGAATCAGCAGCTGAAGCTAAAGGGCAGAATTTGAAATGAAAGATGTTCCCAGAAGACCACAGAGGAGCACAAAGATTCTCTGGTAGGTTGTGTCTTCAGGAATGCATAGTTCATTGTGGTGGGTGTGTATTGAATTTGGAAAAGAAGAAACCCCCTCCTGCCAATCACCCCCAGAAAAGTGTCATTCCGACTCCTTATACAGATGCTTTTAAAATACTGTATTGAGACATCCACAGTAATATGGTATGGTTACACAAGGAGCAGTGTAGAATAACTGATAGAGAGCAAGCCTTGGAGTCAGGAAGACCCAGGTTCAAGTCTAGCCATTGACACACATCTACTGTGTGACTATGGGAAAATTATTTAACCTCTCGGTATCCCACTTACCTCCCTAAAAATATGTTACAGACCAGCTACCAATGTTAGTCAACATGAGGGAATTTCTACATTGAGTGTTCCTCATGGAAATGAAATAATAGGTGTAGGTCTCCTTCCTTCAAAAAAAAATAGAGATATAGATAATACAAAAGCATTGATTATACTGAACAGTGTCTTACAACCTCCCTTCATGGAACCTCCAGTCTAGGAGAAAGCTATGACAGTGAACCAAATAGATTTAATGTCCCCTATTACACAGTAAGTGAATTAGGAAAGAGCCAAACACATAGCTCTTCTAAAAGAGCTTTGTCTGCCTTTCACAAATATTTGTAGAGATGGTCCCAGTTTTGCCCAGTATTGACAACCCCCCCAGAGAAACCTTCAGAACACTGTTCAGAGGCGTAACACACTGGAAGGTGCACCTCATTTATTCAAATTCTTTTAAGAGGCTAGGGAAGTGCTGTCTTCAATCTTCATTTCATCTTGTTATAAGAACCTAGGGCTCTGGTAATTGTGCTGTTACCTCCACCCTCAATGTAATTCCTTCCCAGGGACAGACCATGACTAACTCTATGCCCAATGGGGGCCCTGGCATATGGTTTCTATTCAATTAGCCATATCCTGAAAGTGTCACTAGGGTACCATTTAGTAAATTACTACTCCTATAGTCATTTACAGCCCTGCAAATAATTTTCCAAAGTCATTAGACCATTAAAGAGAATTTGCAGTGCCCTACCCAGGCTTTCTAATACCATCTTATCCCAATGGTCCTCTTCTCTGTCTACTGATCCCTTTATCATTAGTCTAGGGGTTGCCAACCTCTAGAACCCCTGTGGCTTCTAGCTCTTGAAGTGCCTAAGTGAGACACAGTTAGCCAAAGTGATCCTTTGAGGAGATACTTGGGTGGTGACTGGGTATGTTAACAAGAAATAGTCACTTTGGAGTAAAGGAGAGTTTAGACTTAGAGTTCTTTGCTTTATCCCTCCTGCCCAATGCCCATGAGAAGTCCCTCTCCTCAGTCACTGGCCTGATTGACTGTCCCTACCCTCCTTGCAAGCCACTCAAAGAGAGGAAGGGCTCACTATTGCCCTGCTTCTGTCTTCTTTCTCCTTCTACCATTTTATCTCATTTCCTGGGAGTCAGATTCTCTGTGACTTCCAAGGGGTTGGTTAGATAATCCTTTGAATGGGGTCGATAGTAACAGAAGGGTCTGGAAGATTCCCTACCCCTCCAGCTCCTGAACCATATATATTCCATACAGCTCCTCCATGAGCTTTCTGGAAACACTAAGTAATTATTATTAAAGCTTTTTGTTGCAAAGTATTCATGTGAACGCAGTGATATTTCAAATGATTCTGATTTTTTTCTATATAAATCCAAGGGAAAATAGCCAGGGTTGTGAGAGGGCTAGAGATTATGTCATATGCATCAAATAAAAAACTGGGGATATTTAGTCTGGAAAGAGGGTGGGAGAAGAAGCATTTGATAAATGCCTGCTGTGGGCCAGGGAGGCAGGTACTATTGTGCTTACCTTACAGTTGAGAAAACTGAGGGAGACAGAAGGTGAGTGACTTGCTTCGGGGTCACACAGTTAATTAGGTCATGTAGCTAATAATTTTCTGAGGCAGGATTTGAACCCTGGTCTTCCTGATTCCAGGCTCAGCAATTATAGGCACTCTGGTGATATCTAGTGCCTTCAGTCAGAAAAGGGAAGATGGGTGAGGGACGAGACATGAAAACTGTGTTAAAGCAGTTGGAAGGATATCCTGTAGAAGAGAAAATTAAAACAAGAATATAAAACTAGGTGTAGGCTTGACCTACCAAGTCTGCATGGATCTTTTATGTATATAGTTATTTACTTAGTGTCTCCAACATTAGACTGTGAACTCTTTGAAGGCAGGAATTATTTCTGTCTTTCTTTGTATCCCCAGTGCTTAACACAGTGCCTAGTACATAGTAGGTATGTAATAAATGCTTGTGAACTGACTGAAGGTCTTTAGAATCACGACAGTTGATGGAACCAAGATGGTGGGCTTCAGGGAGTAACCCAGCCAAACTTTCCCAATATTCCCCTTCAAACAACTTTAAAATATAGAGTCAAATTGAATTCTAGAGTGGCATAGCCAACAAAAAGTCAGGCCAAGACAATTTAGGACATCAACGGAATAGGTCAGTAACATTCAGAGTGCATGCAGCAGCAACACCAGCAGTGGAACTTTGAGGTAGTGACAATGGAAACAGTAGTGTTGGGAACTCTCAGCCCAGAAATGTTCCAAGGCAGAGAGGAGCACTAGTGCTTGCTACTGCAGAGGAAGAGGAGTTCTTCCTGGATAAAGACCAGAGCACAGACCAGGAGATTAGCCACCACACCTCTTCATAAATCATACCATCTTGGAAGCACCAAAAACTTGCAGACCACCCAAAAATATCTCTGAAAACAATAGCATGAAAAAGCCTAAAGTTTGGGACACCACCCGGTGAGGAAAACCTAACTTTAACATAAAATTAAAAGTCAAGAAATAAAATTTAGAAAATGAGCAAACAACAAAGTAACCCAACTATAAAAAAAACTATTATAGTCACAGGGGAAATGAAGACACAAACTTTACAAATGAAGACAACAACACAACAACATATACAAGCAAAGCCTCAAAGGAAAAGTCAGATAGGACATAAACCTAATAAGAATTTCTGGAAGAATTAAAGAAAGAAATAAGAGAGGGAGAAGAAAAATTGGGGAAAGAAATGAGAATAATGTAAGAAAAATATGAAAGGAGAATTAACAGCTCAGTAAAAGAGGTGCAAAAAACACTTTAAAATACAGAATAGACAAAATTGAAAAGGAGGCACAAAAACTCACTGAAGAAAATAATTCTTTAAAAATTAGAATTGGGCAACTGGAAGCTAATGACTCCACAAGACATCAAGAAACAATAAAATAAAGTCCAAAGAATTAAAAAAAAAAAGAAAATGTGAAATATTTCATTTTTTAAAACTGACCTAGAAAATATATTTTTTTAATTTTTTGGTCTTTATTAATTTGTTTGTTTACTTTTAGTTTACAAAATTCAATTCTACAATTCCTTGAATTTCAAATTTTCTCTCCCTCTGTCCCCTTCCCTACCATGACGGCATAAATCAGGTATAGGATCTGCAAATACTTTCACATTAGACATTAGTCAGGTTATAAAGGTGGATTGTATCAGATGGAATGAACAATGGGAAAGAGGAAACAAAACCAAACAAGAAAAAGATCAGGTAGTTTGCTTCAATCTGGATTCAAACTCAGTTCTTTCTAGTTCTTTCTCTGGATGTAGACATCTCTCTCCATCATGAGTCTTTTGGGATTGACTTATAACACTGCATTGCTGAGAAGAGTCCAGTACATCAAGGTTGGTCATCAAACATACTTTGTGAATGTAATTGTGTACAAATTTCTCCTGGTTCTACTCTTCTCACTCAGCATCAGTTTGTATAAGCCTCTCCAGATAGATATGAAGTCCATCCGCTCCTTGTTTCTTATAGCACAATAGTATTCCATTACATGCATATACCACAACTTGTTCAGCCATTCCCCAATTGATGGGCACCCCTTTAATTTCCAATTCTTTGCCACCACAAAAAGAGCTGCTATAAATATTTTTGTATATATGGGTCTTCCTCCCACTTCTATGATCTCTTTGGTATACAACCCTAGAAGTGGTATTGCTGGGTCAAAGGGTATAGAATTATTTATAGCCCTTTGGGCATAATTCCAGATTGCTCTCCAGAATGGTTGGATCAGTTCACAACTCCACCAGCAATGCATTAGTGTTCCAATTTGTCCACATCCTCTTCAGCATTTGTCATTTTCCTGTTTTGTCATCTTATCCAATCTGACTGGTGAAATGTGGTACCTCAGAGTTGTTTTGACTTGCATTTGTCTAATCAATAGTGATTTAGAGCATTTTTTCATATGCTTATAGATATCTTTAATTTCTTCCTCTGAAAACTGGCTGTTCATATCCTTTCACCATGTATCAATTTGGGAATTTCTTGTATTCTTATAGATTTGACTCATTTCTCTGTATATTTTAGAAATGAGTCCTTTATCAGAGTCATAGGTTGTAAAAATTCTTTCCCAATTTCCCACTTCCCTCTTAATCTTGGTTACATTGGCTTTGTTTGTATAGAAGCTTTTCAATTTAATGTAATCAAAATTATCCATTTTGCATTTTATAATGCTCCCTAATTCTTGTTTGGTCATAAAGTATTCCCCTCTCCACAAATCTGACAGGTAAACTATTCCTTGCTTTCTGAGATTGCTTATAGTATCAACCTTTATACCTAGATCATACACCCATTTAAACTTGATTTTGGTATATGGTGTTAGATAATGGTCTATGCCCAGTTTTTGCCATACTATATTCCAGTTTTCCCAGCAGTTTTTGTCAAATAGTGAGTCCTTATCCCAAAAACTGAGGTCTTTGGATTTATCAAGCAATAGATTACTATAGTCATTGACTGCTGAGTCTTGTGTGCACAATCTATTCTATTGATCCACTACTCTATTTCTCAGCCAGTTCCAAGTAGTTTTGATGACTGCTGCTTTTTTTATAATACAGATGAAAATCTGGTATAGGTAGTCCACCTTCCCTAGCATTTCTTCTCATTAATCCTCTTGATATTCTGGACCATTTGTTCTTCCAAATGAATTTTGTTACTATTTTTTTCTAGCCCTATAAAGAAGATTTTGGTAAATTGATTGGTATGGCACTAAATATAAAAAAGATAATTTGATAATAATTTGACTACTTGAAATCCATAATAAAAAACCCAGGTATCATATTTTAAGAAATTATCAAACAAAACATTCTCAATATTTACCAGAGGGTAAAATAGAAGTTGAAAGAATTCACCAATCACCTCCTGAAAGAAGATTCCAGAACGAAAACTCCTAGTAATTATAGTCAAATTCCAGAGTTCCCAGGTCAAGGAAAAATTATTTAAAGCAGTCAGAAAGAAACAATTCAAATAACATAGAACGAGTCAAAATTATACAAGATTTAGCAGCTTCCTCATTAAAGGAAAATAGGGCTTGGAATATGATATTCCAGAAGACAAAGGAGTTAGGACTAGAACCAAGAATAACCTATCCAGCAAAACTGAGTCTATTCCTTCAGGAGGAGGGGGAATGGATATTTAATTAAATAGAGAACTTTCAAGCATTCCTGATGAAAAGACCAGAGCTGCACAGAAAATTTGACATTCAAACAAGACTCAAGAGAAGCATTTAAAGTAAACATAAAAGAGAAATTCTAAGAGATTCAATAAGGCTAAACTGTGTGCATTCCTATATGGAAAGAAGATATATGTAACTCCTAAGAACTTTATGATCATTAAGGCAGTTAGAAGGAGTCTATAGAGACAGAACAGGTATAAGCTGATTAGATTGGAATGATCTAAAAAAAAATTAAGGGATGAGAAAGAGATATGTACTGGGAGGAGGAAGGGAGGAGTAGAATGGTGAAAAATTTTTTTCACATGAAGAAAGTGTGCAAGGAAGGCCTTTACAGTGAAAGGGGAAATGGCAGGCAATGCTTGAACTTCACTCTCATTGGAATTGGTTCCAAGAGAGAAGAGTGTGTCTGTGTGTGTGTGTGTGTGTGTTTGCATATATACACACATATATTTATGTGTTTGCATATTCAGGTGAGTATAGAAGTCTATTTTACCGAAAAGAGAAAAAGGAGAGGAAGAAGATAAAAGAAAGGGGTTGGGGTGATAAAAGGGAGGATGGATTAGGGTTTGCAATGGTCAGAAGAGGTAGTTGATGACTCAGAGGTTTAGAGCATTGGGTCCGGAATTAGGAAAACCTGAGTTTAAGTCTGACTCAGAGTTGATTACTAGTTGTGTGACCCTGGGCAAGTCACTTAACCTCTGCTTTAATCTATTAGAGAAGGAAATGGCAAGCCACCCAAGGGGCAGTTAGGTGTCATAGTGGATAGAGTGCCAAGCCTGGAATCAGGAAGACTCATCTTCCTGAGCTCCAATCTATCCTCAGACACTTACTAGGTGGGTGACCCTGGGAAAACTTAACCCGGTTTACCTCCCTTTCCCCATCTATAAGATGAGCTGGAGAAGGAAAGGGAAAACCAAAGATACTCTAGTATCTTTGCCAAGAAAACCCCAAATGGGGTCACAAAAAGGGTACCCAAATGACTGAACAATAGAAAGTGGTCAGAAACAAAACATATTTTTGAATAGGAACAAAGTAAATAGAGAAAAGGATAAATAGAAGAAAATAAGATGGAGGGAAATACCCAATAATCATAACTATGAGTGTGAATAGGATGAGTACACCCCCAAAATGGAGGTAGACAGCTGGATGGAATAGAAACCAGATTCTAACTAAGTATTGTTTATAAGAAACACACTTGATAACACAGAGATGCATGCAGAGTTAAAATAAGGGGCTGGAATTAAATCTATTTTGCTTCACCTGAGGTACAAAAGGCAGGGATAGCAATCATGATCTCTGCTCTCCGGATTTCTGTGAACTGATTCTCTCCTGGATTCCTCCCCTCTGTCTGACTGCTTCTCCTGCTCCTTTGCCAGATCTTCCTCTGGGTCACACCCGAGATCTGTGGGTGTCCCCCAGGGCTCTGCCCTGGGCCTTCTCTTCTACCTCTAAACTCTCTTACTTGGTGATCTCATCAGCTCCCCTGGGTTCAGTGACAATTTCTATGTAAACAATTTCCAGATCTCTCTATCCAGACTCAGGATTTCTCCTTAGTGTTAATTACCTTTTCCTAAATGATACAATAGACAATGAAGGATTATCAGTATTAAATATATAGGTAACAAATGGCGGAGCATACAAATTATTAAAGGCACAAACAAAAACAATGCAGCAAAAACTAGAAAGAAAGCAGGAAACTGGGTGGAAATATTATAGCAAGTTTCTCTGACATATTTTCTGTGACAAAAATCATTTCTCAAATCTATAGGGAACTGAGTCAAATTTATAAAAATAAGAGCTGTTTTCCAATTGATAAATGGTCAAAGGACATGAACACGCACTTTTCAGAAGAAATCAAAACTATCTATAGTCATAGAAAAGTGCTCTAAGTCACTATTGACTGTAGAAATGCAAATTAAAGCAACTCTGATGTATCACCTCAGCCTATCAGATTGGCTAATACGACAGAAAATGAACATGACCAATGCTGAGGGGAATGTAGAAAAATAGAGACACTAATGCAACACTAATCTAATGTTGGTAGAGTTGTGGATTAGTCCAATCATTCTGGAGAAGAATTTGGAACTCTTCTCAAAGGCCTATAAAACTATGCATACCCTTTGACCCATAAATACCACTACTAAGCCTGTATCCCAAAGGCCACAGGAAAAGGAAAAGGACCTGTTTGTACAAAAATATTTATAGCAGCTCTGTTCATGGTGTCAAAGAATTGGAAATTGAAGGGATGCCCATAAATTGCAGAATGACTGAACAAGTTGTAATATATTATTGTGATGGAATACTATTATGCTATAAAAAAATAACAAAGTAGATGATGTCAGAAAAGACTGTGAACACATATGAACTGATGCCAAATTAAGTGAATATGACCAGGGGAGTGTTGTACAGAGTAGCATCAATATTGTAATGATGATCAACTTTGAAAGACATAGCCAGTCTGAGCAATATAATTATCCAAGACAATTTTGAAGGATTCTTGATAAAAAAAATACTGTCTCCAAAGAGAGAGAAATGATCAACTTTGAGTAGAAATTTAATATAATGTTTGTATTTACTTTTTTTGCAACATGGCTAATACAGAAGTCATTTTGCATGCTTTCACATGCATAGTTGATATCATATTGCTTGCCTTCTCAATGAGTGGGGAGAGAGGATGGAAGGAGAAAGAAAAAATGAAACTCAAAGCATTTTAAAATATATACTAAAAGTAAATAAATAATATTTTTTAAAAAAAGAAGAATGAAGGCCATCCAAAAGTAGACTGAAGAAATGCCTGGGAAACAGTGGGCTCTGTCCTCACTGGAGGTTTGCAAGCAGTGCCTGGATGCCCATACATCAAATAGATTATAGTCAGGATGCTTGCTCAGGTGTGCATTGGACTCTATCACAGACCAATAAGATTTAATCATACATAGAGTATTTGGAGTGGTTTCCATGTAAGAAGGCTGAAAAGGTATAAAGAGTCCAGGCTGTGAAGAGTTTTCAGTGCCAAACATAGGAGTTTGTGTTTGATCCCAAAGGTGATAGGGAGACAATGGAGTTTATTGAGTGATGGAGATGAAGATGACATGGTTAGATCTGCACTTTAGAAATTCAGTGCTGAGGATGGATTGGAGCACGGAGAGCCTGGAGGCAAGGAGAGTAATCAGAAGATTTGCAAAAGCAGAAATGAGAAGTGATAAAGCCCTGAGCCAGACGTGGCCATGTGGGTGGAGTGGAGGGGATGGATGAGGAAATATTGTAGAGACAGAGGCAAGACTTGGCAAATGATTAGATAAGTGGGTGATTTACACTGAGCAGCTGGTGACATTGGGTGGAGAACCTGAGTGATTGGGAGGGTGGTGATGCCCTTGACGTTAACAGGTAATGTAAGTGAATGGGAAGATTTAGGGACAAAGATAATGAGTTCTGGTTTGGACATGATGAGTTTAAGGTACCAATGGGCATCCAGCTTAAGAACCTCAATAGGTTATAGGTGATCAGGAGAGCTACTAAGGAGAAACCCTGGGTCTGGATAGAGAGATCTGGAAATTGTTTACGTAGAAATTGTCATTGAACCCAGGGGAGCTGATGAGATCACCAAGTAAGAGAGTTTAGAGGTAGAAGAGAAGGCCCAGGGCAGAGCCCTGGGGGACACCCACAGATTGCAGGTATGACCCAGATGAAGATCTGGCAAAGGAGCTGGAGAAGCAGTCAGACAGAGAGGAGGAACCCAGGAGAGAACCGGATCACAGAAATCCAGAGAGAGAGAATATTCCAGAGGTGAAGGTGGGCAATGCTTCCAAATGCTTTTGACAGGTCAAGCAGATAAGGATGGAGAAAAGGCCACTAAGAGATCAATGGTGTCTCAGGAGAGCAACTGAATCATGAGGTCAGAGGCCAGACTGCAGAGGGTTTACAAGAGAGGAAAGAAAATGGACTCAATAAACTCAGACGTCTTTTGAAGGAAATTGGCTCAGAAAGAGAAATACACATGCAAGTATGCACAATTATATAAATATGTATAAGTATTATGTATATTAGACACTCAACTCCTACTTATAGATATAGATATAGATACAGATATAGATGACATAGATTGGGTTATATTAGGTTAGATAGATCCAGAGATGGCCAGCACCTTAATGTTTGCAAAACTTTTGACAAATAACATCTTGTTTGATCCTTACAACAACTTGGAGAAAGGTGCAATATTATTTGCATTACACAGATAAGGAAACTGAGGTAAACAGTGATTCAGTGGCTAGCCCAGAGTTAGACAGAAAACAAGTGTCTGAAGCTGAATTTGAACTCTCCAAGTCCAGAATTCTATCCCCTGTACCAGTTAGCTGCCTCAAACATACAAATAAATGCAAGCTGATTTGGAGGAAAGCAAATGGGTAGAGAGAATCATCAAAGAAATGTCAGACCACAAAAGGTGAAACTGGACACTTGGGGAGATGGAAACCAAGCAATGGCCCCCGATCTATTCCTCTTGCAAGAGCCAAGAGAAATCAAAAGCTGTCCAAGAAGCCCCATCCTACCACTGGCTCAGCACATTAAATGTCCCCCTTGGGTGGGTGTGGAAGGCATGGGCAGGAGTCACACTGGAGGGAGCAGCCTGAATGGATTGGGATCTGTGTCTTTGAGGGGAAGATCCACACTGAGATCCCTGTTCTACTTGAATGTTTGAGCCTGGGCAAGGACAGCTAAGGAGGGCTGTCATTGGCTCTGGGCTTGAGAGTTTATAAAGAAGCCACATTCCCCTCTTCAAAGGATGTAGTGCAAATATAAGGAATCCCATTTTATGGATGAAGTCACTGAGGCCCAAATAGGTTAAATGACTTGCACAAAGTCATACAGCTTGTGAAAGGAAATTTGAAACCAGGTGTCCTGGCTTCCAGGCCAACACTCTTTATGCCTTTATCTCTAAGGTAGCCAAACCTTCCTTGTTTATGGGGGAAATCACTTAAAGAACATCATTTAAAGTGAAGCTCTGCTGGGAAAAAATACCAGGGATCTTCAAGATCAAAATAAATTTGTGACAATGCATTTTGTATTATCTTTTAACAAAGATATTTTATAAATATTTGTTGAATTTTAGACAATTCATTTCAACTTAGTTGAGCAAACCCTGGCTAACATGTCCAAGGCTAGGGCTGAAATAGCTAACAGGTGGAAGCAAACTGATTGATACAGATCTTATCTGTATTTACAAAAGGGGAGTGACATTTAATGGGTCAGAATCCTGAGTAAGTAACCAAAAAAAAGGATCGAGATCTATCGTTCCTTAAAGATCAGCAGCTAGAGCCACCCTTTGGAATCATGAAGGGGGGTGGGGGGCGTCCTGTGATCAGTGTCACTGCTCAGCTTTGGCTTGAAGACAGTTAAGGACCATGAGGACTGGGGGCAGGAGTTTGTCCTGGCTCCAGTAACCTAAACAAGGTGACACGTCATCGGTGGTATTGAAACACTTGTGTTTGTCATGTGAAAATCGTCTAGAATGGAAGTGGGGCATTGTGAGTGACTGAGATTCAGGGTTTGCGTATATGAAGTTGTCACAAGGTTAGAGTGAAAGCAGTGACTAGCTACATCCCACCCATGTCGTAGGAAGAACAAGAGAAAACAGACTTCCATTACTGATGGGCAAACTCAAGCCAATAACGAACTACATCTGAGCTGCTGGAAGGCAAATAGGATAAGGGTAGGGAAATGCTTCAGCATCCTATGAGAATAGAGTGGAGCCATCCCCCCAACACACACACACACACTCTCCTGTTAGGCTCTGTATATTGGTGCTTCCTTACTTTCCATTATCCCCTCAGATAACACATTGTGCCGTGAATTCTTTCTAGGCTCAGCTCAAATGCTGCCTATGCTGGGAAACCTTCTCTGATGCCTCTAGCTAGTGCTTTCCCCTCCTCCTCAAATTATCTTCTATTTACCCATCCATGTAAGCAAGACATATTCCCCCAGCAAAATGGAAGCTTCCTGAGGGCAGGGACTGTTTCTTACTTTGTAATACAATGGAATAGATGGGAATAACCATTAATTGAGCACCACCAGACCCTGTGCAAAGCACTTTATCTCTATTACCTCTTGACCCTTATTCTGAGGTATTTGTATCCCCAAAGCCTGGCACATAGAAGGGTCTTTAAAATGCCCAATGAGCTGATAATACTGAATTACCTGTGTTACCTTGTGTAGTTCACCTCACCTCACTGCCATCAGGTCACTCCTTTGAAAAAGAGAAGGTCTGGGGCGGCTAGGTGTCACAGTGAGTAGAGCGCCGGCCCTGGAGTCAGAAGGACCTGAGTTCGGATCCGGCCTCAGACACTTAACCCACACAAACAAAAACCTAGCCATGTGACCTTGGGCAAGTTACTTAACCCCAATTGCCCTAAAAGGGGCGGCTAGGTGGCACAGTGAGTAAGAGCGCCCGCCTCGGAGTTGGGATGACCTGAGATCAGATCCGGCCTCAGAAAATGAGCACCCACGCATAAATAATGACTAGCCGTGTAACCTTGAGCAAGTTACTTAACCCCAATTGCTTTAAAAAAAAAAAAAGAATACTTACCTAAATAAGTATATGCAAAATAAATGCGTGGTTATACAGTTGGTACTAATTAAATGGGTTGATTCTATTTCCAAGTGAGTTT
The DNA here is from genome assembly GCA_011680675.1 of Gymnobelideus leadbeateri. Taxonomy (NCBI): domain Eukaryota; kingdom Metazoa; phylum Chordata; class Mammalia; order Diprotodontia; family Petauridae; genus Gymnobelideus; species Gymnobelideus leadbeateri. Next base: position 570,427 of record WOXC01008637.1, on the reverse strand, counting down.
CAGTTTTGCAACAGGTCCTTGTCAAAAGATGAAAATCAATGGGCTTCCTTTTTTCATAAATAATTTCCAGGTAATGACTCTGCCAAAGCTATTTAAATGTGAATGTGATTTTATGGTGTTCCATCACTGTAATAAGAAAATATGGTTTGTACCGTTCTCTCCTGAAGTTGGGAACATTGCAGTCTTTCAAAGATAAATCATAAGGCAGTTGTCAAAAGAAAAAATCTCCCTAAGGAAGCAGCAATGAGGCCCTGACAAAGAGGCTGAGGTGGCCACTCTTCAGATCAGGACTGAGTCCTCAGTCTGTGGGTACGGGGGCAGCCAGGGTATTCATGGCAGCAGTGGCCAGACCAGGATGGCCATAGTAAGTATTAGGACACAAAATAGTGATAGAACATAGACTCTGAGGTGAAAGGAGCCTCAGAAACCATGTGAGAGGCCAGGTCTTTCATCTTACAGATAAGGAAACATAGGCCCAAGGATGTCAAGGGTCTTGCCTAAAGCCATATGGGTAAGTAAACATCAGAGATAAGATTTGAATGTGGATCTTCTGCCTGAAGTCCGTGTGCTTTCCACTGCCCCACACTGCCTGCTGATTATGAGTGGTTCCATACTTGAAACATATGTGATGTTTATTCATCACTGGGTGTCTGATGAGGAATCCTTCTGTAGTTTGGAGCAGGGAGCTGGGGACGATGATCCTTTCTCCCACCTCGAAAAGTAAACCTTATTCAATGAGACTAGGGAATTAAGACAACATACAAAAAAACCCCAAACATTTATTGAGCATCTATTGTATACAAGAGCTGTGCTAGACCCTGAGGGTACAAAGACAAAAATGAAACACCTGCTGCCAACAAGGCATGTCCATTCTATGTGGAGAGATGGCATCTATGCAGGGAAGATAATACAGAAGACTTACAAAGCAACATTGTCAGGTTACTTTTTTGTTTGTTTGTTTGTTTTGCTTTTTGAAGGCAATTGGGGTTAAGTGACTTGCTCAAGGTCACATGGCTAATTTTTGTGTTAAGTGTCTGAGGCCTAAGTTGAACTCAGGTCCTCCTGACTCCAGGGCTGGTACTCTATTCACTGCACCACCTAGCTGCCCCTGTCAGGTTAGTTTTGCCCAAATGGTTTTTTCCATCTTCCTTTTAAAGTCTTTGTTTCCAGGGATGACTCAATGGCAAAGACAGGAGAAGGAGCTGTGTTTGTAAATCAGTCCACTGACAAGCCTCTATTGAGTGCTTACTATGAGGAGGGGATGTAAAAACCAAAGCTATCCATACAATTTTTAAAAAATGCAGATGAAATTGCAAAAGGGAGTGATGAGGTAGAGGGGAGGACAGAGTAATTAAAAACATCCTAGTGACTTAAAAAATCAACCATAGTTTTAAAAAGAGGGGATTGGGCACTCTAACTGGGGGAGGAAACAGCTGACATGCTTGAGGGAAGGTCTTGTGGAGGACTCGGTTCCAGGCTGTGCATTGAAGGAATCGAGATATCTAAGTCCATAACAAAACATTTAAACCATATGTGGGCAAATAGAGGGGACTGAAACCACAGCTATACTGACCATCCCTGGGTACCCACTGGAAGTCTCTCTAGCTTAGGAGGACCTGCCAGAGACAGTCAGCTCTGTGCCCAGTGAAATGAGGCACCAGTGGAGAGGCTGAGTGGAAGATGGAAGCTTCAGTCACATTCCCAAGACAGAAAGGGCTGCCATCCCCCTGTGGTCTGTGGTCAGGGAAGGCTCATGAGTCTTAAATAAGGAAGAGAAGTCTATGAGCTCCTACCAAATGGAATCAAGCCTGGGGAAGATAATAGCCAAGAGACAACAGACAGACTTGGAACTTCTAATTCACTAAAAAGCTACAAGCAAGAAACTTGTCTCTCCTCAATTGCTCCAGAAGGAACTGTCCCTGATTCATTCTTTGTTGGAATCGTTAGCAGGGATCAGTTTGAGGTAAAGTGATGAATGTCCCAAGACTTCCCAAGATCATTAGAAAGGCAGCCAGTGGCCAGAGAATCCAGTGTGTCTTCACTTAATTACTACTGATTTTTTCAGACACTTTGATACCCCAGGATCAATGCCTGGAGGATGCTGGTGGAATGTTTCTTTCTTTCATTCATTCATTTAACAAGTGTCCATGGAGCCTCTGCAATGTGCAGAGAAGTACAGGTGGTGTGGTAGAAAGGGACAATCTAATTGGGGAAATAAGACACAAGCCGGCAAAGATAAATGGCTGCTTTTTAAACAGGAATATATGGACCTAATTACCATCAGTTACCTGAACTACAAAAGGCAAGAGGCCCTGCCTTAGACCAGTGGTGCTGAACTCAAATAGAAATGGGACCATGAATCTGTCCTAAGGATCCCTGAGGCTGCAGATTGACCTAGAACACCGCAGACTGGGATTAGCTGTGTTCTGTTGTATTTCTATTTAAGAGTGTCACTGACTGCAACTGTGGACCCCCCCCCCACTAATATTGATACCTTTGTCTTAGTCAACAAGCATATATTAAGCTCCTTGAGCCGCTGTGCTAAGTCTGGGGGTATAAAAAGAAGTCAAAGACAGTCTGTGCTTCCAAAGAGCTAACGTTCTCAAGGGCATGAATAACATGCTAAGGACTCTGTAGGAGCAAGCTATACACAGCATAACTGGTGATTGTCCGCCCAGGGAAAGCAGGACCATTAAGGGAGACTGGCCAAGGCTTTTTGTAGATACTGAAATTTTTAGCTGAGACTTGAAGGAAGCCAGGGAAGCTGGGAAGGGGAGATGAAGAAGGAATGGGGAATGACTGGACTACTTGGACTTGGGAGACAGAGTGGTGTTTGAGGAACTGCAAGGAGACCAATGTCACTGGATGGGGATAGGGGGTGGGAAGGAGAGGTAAGGGGTAAGATGACTGGAGAAGTCAGAAAGGACCAAGTTACAGAGCCCAGCAGAAGGCAGACTAGTCAGAAGGGCTCCATTACATCCTGACTGTACAAATTACTACATGACCTTGGGCAAATCACTTTACTCCTCTTGGCCTCTTTGGTAAAATGGGCTAGGGGGAGAAGTAGATTATACAATCTTTTGATCATGGATTGATGTTTCAAAGGAATCTCTGGGGCCATCCAGTCCAACCCCCTTGAGTTAAAGACATGGAAGCTGAGACTCGGAGAGGTAATAGTGGTTAGTCAGAAACAATACAACCTCTTCCTGCTCTCTGATTCTAGAATACCCTGGTTGTCAATATGAATTAGCTGTAAGACCTTAGGTAAGTCACTTCCCCTCATTGAGCTTCAGTTTCCCTCTTCAGTAAAATGAGGAGTGAGAATTGTGTTACCTCTTAGTTTTTCCCTAATCTGTCTTTTATGATCCATCTGAACTAGTCACCTCAGTTAGTTCAGGTTAGGACAGGAATAGAATATATATACAAAGACAATAGCTCTTTTGTGTGGTGGGATTGCAGTAGCAAAAGACAGCAGCTTCTGAGCTAGAAGGGATCTTAAAAGTCATTGACTCCAAATTCCTTGTTTTACAGATGGGGAAACTGAGGCACAGGAGGGAGGGTATAATAATAACAAAAATAATAATAATCTGCCCCAAATCATACCTGTGGTAAATATTGGAGGCAGTGTTTGAACTCAGGTCCTCTTGATCTTTCCACTGATGGTAAAAATTCCAAAGAAATGTCATCCTAATAAAGTGGAGAGAGAGCTGAGTTGTTACCTGTGTCATCTTGGGTAAGTTACTTCCAATTTTTGAAACTCATTTTCCTGCCTCGGTGGCCCTCAAGTGTCCCTTCCATCTGGGAATCATGATGTCTTGCCCTTGCAGTCTTCATCCCAGAAAGATCCACAGTGTTTTGAACATGAGATAGAGGGACTCCACCTTCCTGCCATGATTTTAGGCAAGTCACAGCCCCAAGTTTCTAGTCTGTAAAATGGGTGGGTTGGGTAAGAAGCCCTCTGAGGTCCTTCTCAACTTTCATTTCATCTCAAGATCATTTCCCTTCCCATCTTCCTCAAGGGATCCTTGCTGCAGCCCACAATGTTTGCTTTCTTACTGATCTTATTGATCCTTTTGATCAATGAAGCAAATGTGCCATCTGAGATGTGTGTAGCTGTTTTGCTGATGGAGAAAATTATGGCCAAATATTAGCATACTAAGAAGGTTTCTCTGTATAATTGCTTGTAATAATTATAAATCTATGTCCCTAACTTTGGATCATCTTATTTTTTCCACCTAGTAAGTAGTATTTTATTTTTCCCAATTACATGTAAAGATATGAAAGATTTTGAGTTCCAAATTTTTTCTCCCTCTCTCCCTTCCCTCCCCCCTCCCCAAGATGGAAAGCAATCTGATAGAAGCTATACATGGACATTAAACAGATCTCCCTATTAGTCATGTTGTGAAAGTATCTTAAATTATGATGTAGAATCAGCAGTGTGCTGATTCTAGTATCTAATTTTCACTCCCAATTTACATGAGGGTCAACTTTCAGTGAACAGCTCCATTAGAGATGATTGAAAAAAATCCCAAGTCTCTTTGAAAATCCTACCTGGGGGTTTTCTGATGCGGTCATTGTATCCCAGTGGGATATTCATAAGGGCAGCAACTAGGCTGAGGAGAGCATTCCATTTGCATCCAGCCACAGGCAGATTCAGGGAGCATTGTTAGTCCTGGCATAGTAAGAAGACATTAACAGTGTAAACATGATTGGAAAGATCACAATAAAAGGTGACTAGAGGGAGAGACATAATTTTTTTTAAAAGGGGCAGATATATAAAGCCAGACTGTATGCTGATCAATATGCCTTGTTAATGACTGCTAAGTTCCTGATTCTCTTTTCCTTCTGGCCTTTTGGAAATGAAACCTGCAGAGATGGAAAATGTTTCCTGAAACCCTAATAAGTGTGGGATTTCTCTAGATTTCAGCTAAGTCAATTCACTGTGTGTGTTCAGACTGTCAAAGTGAGAGCTAGAGCCATTCAGGCTATACCTGGAAAAGATATACTCTGGGCTCTGATCTGGCCCACATCTTTCCTGGACAAATAGCATGCATCTGTGGCTCCAGGATTTACCAATCGCTTGACACATGTTGTTTCCTTTGAGTCTCACAACAGCCCTGAGAGTTCCACGGGTGACATTATTTTCCTTTTACTGACAAGGAAACTAATACTCAAAGAGATTAAGGGACTTGTCCATGTCCCCACAACTTGTAAATATCAGAGGTAAGATTCCAATCTAAGTTTCTCCTGATTCCAAGCTCAGCACTTTCCATTCCATATCAGAGAATCACTCACTCTACCTTGCTCCCTCACTTGCTCCTTTCCTGTTGTCCACACATACATGCCTAGATTTCCCTATCAGGAGGGAAGGAAGGAAGGAAGGAAGGAAGGAAGGAAGGAAGGAAGGAAGGAAGGAAGGAAGGAAGGAAGAAGGAAGGAAGGAAGGAAGAGAGAAAGAGAGAAAAGGAGAAAGGGAGGAAGGGTGGAAGGAAGGGAGGGAGGAAGAAAGGAAAGAAGGAAGAAAAGACAAGGAAAGAAGAAAGGAAAAAGAGAAAGGAAGGAAAAACCCACTTGATTCTGTCAGACAGTGGTTGTAAAAAAAACAACTCATCTACAATCGTTGCCTTTGCTTTCTCACCTCTCATTATGTTCTGAACCATTGGTGATCTGGCTCAAACAAAAACACTCTTAAACTGGGGAACCATCCAGCAAGTCACAGGCAGGTGTTAGTGCCTGAGCATCTGGGCCATTCCTAGGCATTTAATTAACAGTTTGGGTTCCTCAGCACTTTATGTCTAGTTTGTCACTGAATGACAAGTAGGAATATTTCCATAGCACATTAAGCTCTTGAGGTGTTGGGTGGCATATAGAGTGATGGTCCTGCTGCATTCACATCCACCACATCATCCACTATACAAATCTACCTCTTGATCATTGGGTCCAAGGGCATAGAAGGGAAGCTATCCATCCACACTTAGTTCAACCCTTAGTTCAACTTCTTTGATCAGGTGGTGTGTGCAATCTCCTCCTCCCCTGACCCACACAGATTGTTTCCCTTCTGTAATGAAGTAGGTAGATCTTTACAGCTGCTACTATCAAAAAAATCCTTAACTGGGTCATAAAATTAGTGTGGAAACAGCAGATTTAGCTAAACTGCTCCTCAACTGACAAACATGTAAGTCCATCCCTCAGCCTCTGCTTGAACACACGACTTATCAGTTTGTAAAAAATCAACAAAGGATTAAAATCCTGAATTCCTCAACCCCTGAAATGGAACAAAGGGAAACATCCAAATTGTACTAATTCTCATTTATGAATGAAACACTTCATGGCTCATAAATATGTCATGCTAGAAAAGACCACCAAGTCCGTCATTTTAGAGATAAGGTAACAGAGAACCACAGACAGGGACATGACCATGGTCCCACAGGAGCTGAGTGTCCTAGTCAAGACCTGAAGCCTTAAAGCCAGGCCATTGATCCTACTCCACTTCGCTCTAGCTACCTAATCCATCCACCCTGCCTCCACATACAGCTTACAGGGACATGGGAGATGGGCTTCTGTGGGTATCCCTCTTCCTAATGAGACAGAATTAGGCTGCTTGCCCCCGAGTGGGATCAATGAGGACAACCTGACAAAATGAATTCAGTGCTGCCATACTTAGCTCCCAAAGCAGGGTTGGGGCTGAGCTCTTGGGAGTCAGGTTAGCTTGACATTGAATTGTTATGATGTTATAGAAAATCATTTGCATCTCCGGTTTCTTGGATGTTCATGTCCTTCTTAGCTCTTGTTGTGCAAAAAAGCCTGCTTTGCATCTGTCTCCAGATCAGAACTGAAAACAAATCCGTGGATGTTAGTCTTGGGAAAAAGTCTCTGGGACATAAAACGAGAAGTTTTCACTGCTTGGGAGACCTGTTGACTTGCGTTGGGGACAGTTATTGGTCACTGATCACCACAGAAAATGAATGGTTCTCATTGTATCAAACCACTCAAGCTTCTTTTGCTATTGTTTTGATCTCCAAGAATACTCTGAAGTAGAAATCAAAAATAAGGCTCACTGAAGGGTCAAAGGCAGCCAGGTTCCTCAGTGGTTACAGCACTGGTCCTTGACACAGGACTACCTGATTTCAAATCCAGCCTCAGACATTTACTAACTATATGATGTTAACCCTGTTTGCCTCAGTTTCCTCATTTAGAAAATGAATGGAGGATGAAATGGCAAACTACTCCAGAAGTTTTGCCAAGAAACCCCCAAATGAGGTGATGAGAATCTGACATGACTGAAATGAAACAATAACAACAAAATAAGTCAACCTAAACTGGGTCAGAGGTGGGGGACAAAGATGAAGGGTTTTCCCAGTTAGTTCCCAGTTCGGACCCCAGTATCTGGGATCTGAAAGGTGTCAAGTCATGTTGGGAGAATCCTGAACTGGTCAAGCACATTAAGTGTAATCAATAATTGGGAAACCCCTTTGAAAATGTAAGATTTAGTGGTTTGATTATGATGTCCACACTTGGCTCTGGAAAAGTGATAAAGAATCTACCTCCCTTCATTCTCTGCTGAGGAGAGGAACTATGGATGTGGAGCATTCAGAGATATGCTGGAACCAACTCCAAACAGCTCTTCAAAGAGCTGATTGTTAAATTGTCAGTGTCACTATTTATACCTCAGAAATTGTAAATACTACAAATCAGGGCTTGGATCACAGGCGTCCCATGTGAAAACAAAAGCTAGCCTTCACAAATACTTCAATGTCATTTTTATCAGATGATGTTCTTGCCCTAGTGGGCATGTTCTTGCCCCAATGGGCCATCCACTTTTTGCCTTCAACATGAATTTAAAAGAGATAATGTCTAGTTGGGAATACAGTAGCCACACCTTTGGTTCTGTTAAGTGGTGATATTTGGGCTTTTCTTCTCTACATGCCACCCCTAATCCCATCCTCAGGACAAATGCAAAGTCTCCCGTGCTAACCAGATTCCTCTGAGACTCACTGGAAATCTTATTAGTGCTCATTAGTTAAGGAGATCGACGGAAGCCTTCCTGGGTATGGGGAACAAGACTACATTTTGGTGATTATTCTCTCCTCACAAATGAGGCTGGGTGCTATGAGACCAGGAAGCCCTACCTAGGTGCCAATCATGCCTCAGACATGATACTTTTTTCATAGCCCTGGCTAAGCCCTGGGCAAGCCATTTCATTTCTATGTACCTTAGGCAGCTCCTTAGGACTTAGTTAAGTCAGAGTGGGGGATGCGATCATGTTGCTGGGGACAGTCCCCACTTTAGGCAAGGAAGACTAATTATCTCCAAGCCTAGGCTTCTGCCTTTAAGTGGACAGAGGGTAGGGGCTTTATTACCAGAGGTATATTTTCTTCTGTTTTTCCTGTATTCTTATCGTGAAATATGTGAGAGAGGGTTGGAGTTTATGATGACTCATTTATCCACTAATTATCAAATGACAAATGTGCCCCTCATGTTGAGATAGTGCTGAAGTCTTGACTCTGGGTTCAGGGTTGAGCTGTACTTTTCCTTCTCTCTCTTCCTATTGACTCTGTGATATTTGGTCATGGAATTCTAATTCATACACTGAGATAAGGAGTCAGGACCTAGGAACCTTTCTTTTCTGAGAAGTAGAATAGTGTCATGGAAAGACCTTCGGGACAAGAGTTAGAAAATCTGGAGTCAAATCAAGCTTATTAGCTATAGACAAGTCAACTTCCCTATCTGGGTCTCAGTTTCTTCATCTATGAAACGAAAGCCTTGAACTGATGACACTGAGCCCCTTTAGTGTGAAATCCTAGGACATGGGTTTACCTGTACCCTCCCTCTGCCCCCAGGTCTCCTCCCCTTCCATCCCTAACTTCCCTAGTTCTGGCAAAAAACTCTTAGTTCCCAAAGTTCTCTTTTGGCTCCTGTTCCCTTAACTTGCTCACTTTCCATTGAGCTCACTCTTATCCCTTCTGACTTTGGTTCGCTTAACTAACCTTCCAATGCCTCTACTTGTCCCTCTCCCCACTTCCTTGCCATTCTGGAGGTTGAGGGGGATGGTACAGTTTGCCTTGCTCACTATTGTCTTCAGTCCAATTTCCCTCTGCCACAATACAACCTTTCTGGCCTGTTGAGTCACCAAAAAAAAAAAAAATCCTCTGGGTCTGCAATCATGGCAGTACTTCTTGCTGTCTCCTAGCCTCATACCAGCTGACTTCTCATCAGCTTAGGACCTCCCCAAGAAGCCAACAATGAATTTCCTGCTTGACTGACCCTTGAAATTTTCTCAAACATGGTACCAGGCCAGCTCTAGAGGGTTTCAACATGTGACTACATCAGGCTTTGGTTGAGATGACTGCATTTTATTCACTCCATATCTTTAATTATACAAAAAGTGCTTCCTGGGGGGTAGAGCCAAGATGGCAGCATAGAAGCAGGAAAATTCCATGAGCTCCCCCTATAACCACCTCAAATATTTATAAAATATGACTCCAAACAAACTTTAGAGCTACAGAACCCACAAAGTGACAGAGAAACAAACCTCCTGCTGAAGGCAGCCCAGCAGGCCAACAAGAAAGGTCCATCTCAGAGTGCTAGGATCCGAGTCCAGCTCAGAGTGAGCATGTGATTTTAGCCCCAGGGCAGCCCCCAACCAGAAGCAGCTGGAGGGACTTCGGGAGAGTAGATCACCAGCAGCTGTGGTGGTTGCCAGAATTATCAACTTATAAATGCCAAAGGCAAAGTAAAAGGTCAGTGTGGACTTTGGGAACTGGGGGACCAAGAGTGCGGTCTAGCCTCTGCCCCCAGGGCAAGAAAGTGAAAAGCAGTGGGGGCACTGGTGTGTCACCACACATAGCTACTTCAGAGCTCCTGGCCTGCAGATTGTAGGGGGACCAAGCGACCAGTCTGAGGGGTAATCACTCTTCCTTTAACCTGCTTGGATCTGGATTGTGGTCTAGGGTGGAGGTCCTGGGGTGTGTGACCAGGTGCCAGAGAGCATGTGGAGGCTTCTGAGAGGGTGGCCAACTAACAGTTCCAGCAGGTGAGAAAACCCTAGTGATTGGGACAAAGCTCACCCCTCTGGTAGCAGAGTTCTACTGGGGCAAAAAGCTCAAAAGTCAAGTAATTGAGAGGCAACATATGCAAGCAAAGGAAGCAAAGCAAGCACAGCAATCTGACTTTGGACTCCTTTTTGGGGGAGAAAAAGGATCAAAACATGGAATAGGGGGAAAACAACAAAGTCAGAACTCCTGCACCAAAAGCTTCCAAGAAAGATATGAACTGGTTATAGGCCATAGAGAGGCTTAAGAAGGATTTTGAAAACCAAATGAGAGAAGTGGAGGAAAAATTGGGAAGAGAAATGAGAATGATGCAAAAAATCATTAAAAGAGACTCAACAACCTGACTGAAGAAAATAACACCTTAAAAAATAAACTAACTCAAATGGCAAAAGAGGCCCAAAAAAGCCAATGAGGAGAAGAATGCCTTAAAAAGCTAAATTTGCCAAATCGAAAAAGAATTTCAAAAGCTCACTGAAGAGAATAATTCCTTCAGAATTAAACTGGAACAAATTGAAGCTAATGCCTTTATGGGAACTCAAGATACTATTAAACAGATCCAGACAAATGAAAAAAAATAGAAGAAAATGTGTAATATCTCATTGGGAAGACAACTGACCTGGAAAATGGATCCAGGAGAGAGAATTTAAAAATCATTGGACTACCTGAAAGCCATGATAAAAAAAGAATCTAGAAATCATCCTTAAAGAAATTCTCAAAGAAAGTTGCCCTTATATTTTAGAACCAGAGGGCAAAGTAGAAATTGAAAGAATTCACCAATAACTCTTGAAAAAGATCCCCAAAAGAAAACTCCTAGGAATATTATAGCTAAATTCCTGAGTTCCCAGATCAGGAGAAAATATTACAAGTAGCCAAGAAGAAACAATTTAATTATTGTGGAAACACAATCAGGAATACACAAGATCTAGCAGCTTCTGTATTAAAGAATCAAAGAGCTTGGAATATGATATTCTGGAGATCAAAGAAACTGGGATTAAAACCAAGAATCACCTACCCAGCAAAACTGAGTAAAATGTTTCAGGGGAAAATATGGTCATTCAATGAAATAGAGGGTTTTCAAGCATTCTTGATGAAAAAAACTGTTGAATAGAAAATTTGACATTCAAATACAAGAAGCAAGAGAAGCATAAGAAGGTAAACAGAGAAAAGAAAACATAAGAAGCTTATAAAAGTTGAACTACTTACATTCCTATATGGAAAAATTATCATTGTAACTTATGAAACTTTTCTCAGTATGAGGATAGTTGAATGGAATAGAAATGTTTATATACACACACACACACACACACACACACACACACATATGTCTATATAGGAGGGTATATGGGCATATGAATACATATGTGAGTGTGTGTATATATGTGTACAGGTATACATAGACAGAGGGCACAGGATCAATTGAATAGGAAGGGATGATATTTATTTTTGCTTTTTGGAGGGCAATTGGGGTTAAGTGACTTGCCCAAAGTCACACAGCTAGTAAGTGTTGTCAAGTGTCTGAGGCTGGATTTGAACTCAGGTCCTCCTGACTCCAGGGTTGGTGCTCTATTCACTGCACCACCTAGCCACCCCAAGGGATAATATTTTGAAAAATAAAATTAAGAGGTGAGAGAGAAATATAATGAAAGGAGATAGGAAGAGACAGAATAGGGTAAATTATCTCATATAAAAGACGCAAGGGAAAACTGTTACAATGGAAGGGAAGAACAGAAGACAAAAGGTCAACCTTACTCTCATTGAATTTGGCTTAAGGAGGAACCAACATGCACACTAAACTGTGTTTCTTGCCCTATAGGAAAGTAGGGGGGAAGGGGATAAGAGGGGAGGGTGATGGAAGGGAAGGCATACTGGGGGGGGGGGGAGCACACACTTTTGAAAAGGGACAGAGTCAAAGTAGAAAATAGAACAAGTGGAGGGTAGGATAAGATGGAGGGAAATATAGTCAGTCTTTCACAATATATCCACTAGGGAAATGTTTTGGGTAACTACACAGGTACAACATATATTGAATTGCTTATCTTCCCAGTAAGGGTGGGTGATGAGGGAAGAAGGGAAAGAATCTGGAATTCAAAGTTTGAAAATCAAATGTTTTTTAAAAATTATACACACACATAAACACACACATATATTTACAAGCAGTGGGAAATAAGATATACAGGCACTGGGGTATGGAGATCCATCTTGCCCTACTGAAAAGGTGGAGGAGGAATTGGGGAGGATATAGGAGAGAGCAGATTGGGGCAGGGGGTATTCAGTGGGATCGCTGTTCTAGGGTGGTGGGTAGGGGAAAGACAAGGAGAAAATCTGTAGCTCAAAATCTTGTGGAAATGAATGTTGTAAACTAAAAATAAACATAAAATATTTTATAAAGTGCATCCTCATACACTCTAGCAGAGTATTCCTACATGTTCTTATTAGATGAAAGAAATCTGAAGGGCTTTCATATTATCACAGAATCTCAGAGCTGGAAGGGACCTGACTGGCCATCTGGTCCTATTCATGAATGGAAAGAATCCTCACTGTCATACACCCAATAAATGGCAGCCATTTGGCCTCCACTTGGAGATGACCAAAGAATGCAAGCTCCTTCTAGCTCTAAAGGCAACCTGCCATGGTGTGGGGCAGCTCTCATTATGAGGAAGCTTGCCCCTGCGTGTCAGGGCTCTACAGGCTTGGTCCAAGTCAACAATTGTATTAGGCAGCCAGGAAACTGATGTGAACGTGTGCTGCATCTTGAGTGACAGAGCTTCCAGATGGCAAATGCATTAGTCTTACTTCCTCTGTCCTCTTATATCTGCTCACCTTGGAGGGTCGTCTTCAGCTCTGGTCACCAATTTAAGAAGAATCTTGATCAAATGGAAAGTGTCCAGAGAGGGCGATCAGGATGGCAAAGGGCCAAGTTTGTGGAGCAGGAGTTAAAGGACCTGGGCCTTTTAGCTGCGGGAGAAGAAGGATTCATGGGAGGGCATGTGAACTGTCTGAAGGCTTTGAAAAGATGTCATGCAGAAGAGGGAGGATTTTGTTGTTTGTCATCTCCTGGTTGACAGAGCAGACAGAGTGCTTAGCCTGTAGCCAAGAAGACCTGAGTTTCAATCTGGACTGGGACACTTACTAGCTCTGTGTCCCTGGGCAAGTCATTTAAGCTCTGTCTGACTCAGTATCTTCAACTGTAAAAGAGAGATAATAACAGCACCTAAATCACAAGATTACGGGGAGAATCCAATGAGACACCTGTAAAGTTCCTAGCACAGGGGCTGGCACACAATAGGTGCTTAATAAATGTTTGTCGTTTCCCTTCCTTCTTCTGTCAGAGGGCAAACCTAGGGGACGTGGGTAAAAGCTCCCTAGAAGCAGATTCTGACTTGGTATTTGGCGGGGCTGCCTGAAAGTTAGAGCTGTCGGGGGGCGGAGCCAAGATGGCAGAGTAGAAACAGCATTTCCAATGTGCTCTGCCCCACACAAATTTCAAACAATGTGAAAGGGAGCTCCGAACAACCTCTGGAGCCACAGCACCCACAGAACGGCACAGAGAAGCTAACCTCCTGCTGAGGACAGCCCAGCAGCCCTGCAGGGAGCGGCCAGCGAAGTGCTCTGAGAGCAGGCAGCACAGCTCCCTGGGAACCTACAGCGCAGCCCACAGAGCCGAGCCCAGGTCCGCGGTTTTAGCCCCAGGGCGGCCGGGCCTTCAGCTGGCTGGTGGAACCCCAGAACACCAGCAATTGTGGCGATTCCAGAATTATCAGCACAGATATGCCTAGGACAAAGTGAGAGGTTAGTGCCCTATGGACTTTGGGACCAGTATTTGGGGAACACGTGGCTTCCTCCCCTGGGGGCAAAAAGCTGCTGAAGAAACAGCTGCACAGAAGCCATTTTGCAGCCTCAGTAGTGGCTCTAGCTCCTGGTCTGTGAACTGTAGGAAGATCCAGCAATCAGTCTGGGGGTTAATCGCTTTTGCTTTAAACTGCCTGGATCTGGATTGTGGTCTGGGGGGGAAGTTTGGGGTAGGTATCCAACTTGCCAGAGTGGGTGGAGGCTTTACAGAGGCCACCCAACTGGCGGAAGTTGTGAAGACCCCACGTTTGGGCGGAAGCTCCCCTGTCTGGTGGCAGAGTCCTACTGTTGCAACAAGCCCAAAAATCAAGTAATTAAGTGGCAATATGCCTAGGCAAACGAAACAAAATAAACAGAAAAGTTCAACATTGGACTGCTAATTTAGGGGCAAAGAGGCTCAAAGCATGGAGGAGGACTGTGAGGTCAGAACTCCTGCACCAAAAGCCCCAAATGAAAATACAAGCTGGCTACAGGCCATAGAGGACCTTAAGAAGCAGATAAGAGAAGTGGGGGAAAATTTGGGAAGAGAAATGAAAAAGATGCAAGCAAAGTATGAAATGACAGTCAACAGCCTGACTGAGGAAAATAACACCTTAAAAAATAGACTAACTCAAATGGCAAAAGAGGCTCAGAAAGGCAATGAGGAGAAGAATGCCTTAAAAAGTCGAATTTACCAGATGGAAAAAGAATCTCAAAAGCTCACTGAGGAGATTCATTCCTTCAGAGTTAGACTGGAGCAAATGGAAGCTAGTGACTTTATGAGAAATCAAGATACTATTAAACAGATCCAAACAAATGAAAGAATAGAAGGCAATGTGAAATATCTCATGGGAAAAACCACTGACCTGGAAAATAGATCCAGGAGAGACAATTTAAAAATTATTGGACTACCTGAAAGCCATGATCAAAGAAAGAACCTAGAAATCACCCTTCAAGAAATTCTCGAGGAAAATTGCCCTGATGTTTTAGATCCAGAGGGCAAAATAGAGGTTGAAAGAATCCACAGATCACCTCCTGAAAAAGATCCCCAAAAGAAAACTCCCAGGAATATTATAGCCAGGTTCCAGAATCCCCAGATCAAGGAGAAAATACTACAAGCAGCCAGGACGAAACAATTCCAATATTGTGGAAACACAATCAGAATAGCCAAGGACCTGGCAGCTTCTACATTGAGGGATAGAAGGGCATGGAATATGATATTCCAGAGGGCAAAAGAGCTGGGAATGAACCCAAGGGTCACCTCCCCAGCAAAACTGAGTATCTTGTTTCAGGGGAAAATATGGTCATTCAGTGGAATAAGGACTTTCAAGCATTCTTGATGAAAAAACCAGAGTTGAATAGAAAATTTGACATTTAGACACAAGAAGCAAGAGATGCTTGAGAAGGTAATCAAGGAAAAGAAATCAAAAGGAACTTATCAAAGTTGGACTATTTACAGTCCTACATGGAAAACAATAACTGTGTTTGATGAAACCTTTCTCATTATGAAAATAATTGAAGAAGGGTACATGGCATATGTTCACAGGTATACATGGATAGAGGCCACAGGTTGGATTTGATGGGAAGGGATGATTTTTTTTTTTGGAGGGCAGTTGGGGTTGGGTGACTTGCCCAGGTTCATATGGCTGGGTTTTTGTTTGTGTGTTGGGTGTCTGGGGCCGGATCTGGGCTCGGGTCCTTCTGGCTCTGGGGCCGGTGCTCTGCTTGCTGCGCCACCTGGCCGCTCCAAGGAAGGGAGGATTCTTAAGGGGTGAAGTCAAGAGGTGAGAGAGGAAAGTGGCAAGAGGAGATGGAGAGAGACAGGGTAGGGTAAACTATCTCATGTAGAAGAGGCAAGGGGAAGTAGTTACAGGGGAGGGGAAGAACAGGAAGGCAAAAAGGCAAAAGCATATTCTCATTGAAGTTGGCTCAAGGAGAGAAACACATACATACTAAATGGAATATCTTACCCTCACTCACTCTCCTGAGTAGGGGAAAGGGGGATGAGAGGGGGATGATGGAGGGGAGGGCATTCTGGGGAGAGGGGAGGTTAGAAGTACCCACTATCAAAGAGGGACAGGATCAAAGTAGGAATGGACCAGGTGGGAGGTGAGACAGGTGGGAGGGAAATATAAGCAGTCTTTTACAATATATCTACTATGGTAATGTTTTGCATAGATATACATGTACAACACATACTGAATTGCTTATCTTCTCAGAGGGAGTGGGTGACTAGGGAGAAAGGGAATGGATCTGAAAATCGTAGTTTTAAAATTAAATGTTTCATAAGATGTCCAGGCAGTGGGGCTCAGAGATTCACCTTGCCCTAATGGCAAAGTTGAAGGGGGTATGGGAGAAGATATGGGAGAGAGCAGATTGGATGAGGGGATATCTGGTGGGACTGCTATTCTGGGGTGGTGGGTAGGGAAAAAATGGGGGAAAAATGTAACTCATAATCTGGTGGAAATGAATGATGCAAACCAGAAGTTAATAAAGCATTTGTTTAATTAAAAAAAAAAAGAAAGTTAGAGCTGTCCCCAAGTGGAAGGGCTTACCTTGAGAAGCGGGAGGTTTTCCTCCCTGGAGGTCTTCCAGCAGAGGCTGCCTGACCACTTGTCAGCCTTTGCCAAGCTCTTTGTAGGCAAACCTCTAAGCAGGTTCAGAGCTGTATCAATGGGAGTCCTGATTATCAGGACTTTGTTCTCACCTTGATGTTCTATGAGCTCAGGTCAAGCACTCTGGGACAAGCTGCCCTCCTGCTATTGGTATTTTATTTTTCATGTTCCACTAAGAATTGTGCAAGGGTATGAAGTGATTGGGCTTTGTCATTGAAAGAAATCACTGGGACAATGCCAGGAACTTCCAGGACAAAAGGGATGAAGATGATGATGGTAATGATGATGATGAAGGTGAAGATGGTGGTGATAAAGATGATGATAGTGAAGGAGATGATGGTGATGATGATGAAGGTGAAGATGATGGTGATAAAGATGATGGTTATGATGATGAAGGTGATAAAGATGATTATAACAAAGAAGATGATGGTGATGATAATGAAGGTGATGAAGATCATGGTGATGAAGATGATGATGGTACCCAGTTATGTTCCATGATCACCAAGGTTTCTCCCACCTCTGATTTTGTGATGATAAAATCAAATAAACACAAATTCATAATGGAAAGAGAGCTCAGGGATCATATAGTCCAACTATGTCTTTTACAGATGAGGAAACTGAGGTCCATAGGGGTTAAGTGACTTGCCACTGTCTGAACCAGACAGCTCAAATTCAATTCAGACTCAAGGCTTTTGAGTCCAAGGCCAGTGCATTTTTCATTACATTCTTCTTAACTCCTCCCCCCAATGAGAGAACATGATGGGCATGGATTGTGATAGGAATCGATTTGTAAGGAGTTTTTTTGGTTTGTTTTTTGGTTTGTTTTGGTTTTTGGCATCCTACAAGGTAGAAGGTACTACAATAGGAAATCGCATTTTAAAAATGCTCCAATTTTATCTTGTGGTGAAGGCTTTTTGAATTATGACTAATAGACCTTTCTAGTTTCCATTCCTGATTCATGCTCTTCTCGTTTTCCTCACTGCTGAAAACCCCTTCAGAAACCATGCTGCACAGCTGCTGCCTGAACACTAACAAAACAAGTGTGAGGATTTGTTTAATGCCCCCATCCTCTTACCACTCCTGCTCCTATTCCTTTCCTAGACGTTTTTCTGTTTTCTACTTTAAAGTGTTACTCAAATGAGCAAACTCAGTAAAAGGACAATTTTAGAAAATGAAATATGCCCGAAAGAAGGACTGCTGGAAACCATCACTAGCTTTATTTGTGATGGTAATCAGCCCTAATGTGAATCATTGGGAGCCTTACTGAGGGAGTGGACCATGGAAGAAATGTCCTATTTCCCACTCACTCCCTGGCACCATATGTATAAATACATTTATATAGCATCACTATCCTTGGGGCATTGGGTAGCTAAGTAAGAAGTGCGAGATGGTAGCTGCCCTCTGTGGACAGGTAGAGAGACATCTCTTCTTCAAGAGACAATGTATTATGGTGGAAAGGACACTTTCCTAAATGATGGGTATCAGTCACAAAAACAAAACAATCCCTGCCATTGCAGAATTTTGATTCTACTTCCTTGAATCTCCCATTTGAAGCTTGTGAATGACTTCATAGCTTTTCTTGCATTATTTAAAATTGACTAAAAAGAAGAAGCATGTGTTCATGGCATGTGATGGTTATCTTCAAACATTTGGCTCTGTGCAGGTGAAGGAATCCACTTGTTCTGTTTGGCCCCAAAGGGTAGAGCCAAGAGCAGTGAAGGGAAGCCTCAAAGAAGCCAATTTATTCTTTTCAAAAAATATTATATATTTGTTTGTAATTTTTTAAAAATATTGAGATCCAAATTCTCCCCCTCTCATCTGCCCCTCCCTCACCCATTGAGAAAGCAACTAATGTGATATCAATGATACATATGAAATCATGCAAAACATATTTGTGTATTAGCCATGCTGCGCAAAAAAGCTAGAAAAATAAAGTTTAAAAATATGTATCAACTTGTACTCAGCACTGATCATTTCTCTCTCTGGAGGTAGATAGCATTTTTCATCATGAGTCCTTCAAAATTGTCTTGGATCATTGTATTTATCAGAGTAGCTAAGTTTTTCACAGTTAATCATTATACAATGTTGCTGTTACTATGTACAATGTTCTCCTGGTTCTGCTTCCTTCAATTTGCATCAATTCATATAAGTCTTCCCAGATTCTTCTGAAACTATACTGCTGGTTATTTCTTATAGCACAATAGGATTCCATCACAATCATAGACCACAACTTGTTCAGTCATTCCCCAATCAGTGGACATCCCATTGGTTTTCCATTCTTTGCCACCACAAAAAGAGCCTCTATAAACATTTCTGTACATCTCTGATCTCTTTAGGAAACAAACCTAGTAGTGGTATTGCTAGGACAAAGGGTATGTATAGTTTTATAGCCCTTTGGACATAGCTCCAAATTATTCACCACCAATAGTGCATCCAATTTTAGAGGTCCCCTCCAGCATTTCTGTCGTGGTAGCCAATTTGGTGGGTGTGAGGTGGTACGTCAAGAAGCCAATCTATTCTTTGATGAAAGGGAAAACTTCCTAATAATAAGATCCATGCCAAAGTAGAATGGACTACCTTGAGAGGTGGTCAGTTGCCCCTCCCTGGAAGTCTTCACATAGAAGCTAGAGGAACTCTTGTTGGGTTTGTTATAATCAAGGTATCTTAGGGCATTGATTCCTGGTGATTTTGTTCTTCATTCTCCTTTCAATAACAGTGACAAAAATGCATTGTGAACTACCATAATAATTGAATATGCCACTCATAATAGACCTTTCCATTATTTATTGCTTAACATGCCATTAAAGAATTTGTAAATAACTTACAAATTTTCTCAACCTTTAATTCTGTGCTTTCCAGAACTGTTGACCCATCTGCAGTTTTTCCAGCAATGAAGTTGCCTTCCCACAGCCACTCCAACAAAGAGTGCTCTGGTTTTTGGGTCTTTTAAAGCATTTTCTTTAACTTGACAGGCAGAGAGAATCATAGTTCATGGATATTTTCATTTGTATTTCTCTGGTTATTGGGGGTTTTGGACATTTTTTCAGGTGGCCATTGATTTTTTATATTTCTTCTTTCGGAAATGGTTTCTGTGTATCCTTTAACTACTTGTCTATAGGAAAAAGGACTTTGGCCTTATATGACTAGAAATTGGGAAGACGATTCTTAACAATAACTCTAATGCCATGAATGTACTTGTATTCATGTACAAAAGATGGCATTGGTTTACGTATCATTTTCCTTCCTCATTGGGCTGGCCTAATTGTCATGAGAGCGCTTGGCCCACAGATGATATCTAAGCTGAAAATGAGGAAGAGGAGGGCAAACAAGTGAGTAGCTCCTGGCACTGAATTGGAGGAACAAAGAGGGAAAAGTTATACCTGGAACCACATGTCAATCTTCTCTCCAACCCTCCCACTACATCCAACCTCATCAAATCACTTGAAAAAAATTTTTTTTTCCCTTCTGAAACCTCAATAACCTGCTCCTTAGCTTCCCCTGAGGCTTGGGCTTAAATTTAGACCTCCTATATTTCAAATTCTATACCTGATTTGAGTCATCAAATGAAGTAAGGCTGCCCCTTTTCAAGGCAGTTGGGTGATACAATGGCTAGAGGATGGATTTTCACTTGGGAAGATCAGAGTTCAAAACTTGCCTCAGACACTTAGTGACAGGATGCTTTGCTAGATAGTCAGGAAGGAGCTGAGCAAAGGTTTGGATCTGGCAAGTCCAGGAGGGCTTCTGCAGCAGCATAGGTCAGTATTTCTCTGGCTCCTGTGTGTTATTCTTCATGAAGGCCTGATGTCCTGCCTCTTTTCAAAAAAGATCAAAGAAGTCAAGAGCTTTATGTCAGCTAGATGAGGGAGAGGACAGAGGCTTGGGAATTTTCCTTTCAGGACCTGGACAGAGGCTCCCTCCCCACATACATCAGCTGCAGCTGCTCAACGTGTCCCCCCAACAAATGACAAAATCTATCGTGCCACAATTAGGGTTGAAGCAAAAAATGCCAATAGCACTATGAGAAGTAACACTGACTTAAATTCACATACTGGGTATAAATTAATGGTGTCAGTTCCTTTGTAAGAGTAGACTTTTTAGCCAGAAAAGAGGCAAAATCCTTGCAGTACAGGATTTCCAGTAGAGAAGTAACATTAGAGGCCATTAATCCAACCCCTTCATTTTACAAATGGAGAAACTGAGACCTTGAGAAATCACCTGACTTAACCATGCTGCCCCAAGTAGTAAGAGGCAAAGCTTTGACTCAGATCCAGGTCTCTTGATGCTAATTCCAGCACTCTTAAAATTTCCCCTAATTGCAATTACAATTACAATAATTACAATCAGAGCAAAAGATCTGAGATTGCATCAGCAAAAGGCACTTCCAATGTGACACTTTCCTCCTTCCTCTAACATGGAGCTCACCCCAGCTATGATTGATAATAGCTGATATTTATTATATGGCACTTTAAGGTTCACAAAACTCTGTGTGTGTGTGTGTGTGTGTGTGTGTGTGTGTGTGTGTGTGTGTGTGTGAGAGAGAGAGAGAGAGAGAGAGAGAGAGAGAGAGAGACAGAGACAGAGACAGAGACAGAGAGACAGAGAGACAGAGACAGAGACAGAGAGACAGAGAGACAGAGACAGTGAGAGATAGGGTTTGGTCTTGACATCAATCTTGTAGGTGCTGTTATCCCCATTTTACAGATGAGGAAACTTAAGATTCAGAAGGGTTAAGTGACTTGCCCAGGATCATAGGGCCTGTAAGCATATGAAGCAGGAACAAAACACAAGTCTTCCCAGCTTCTATCCTCTACTCTACTGCTTCTATCTTCTTGAGAATAATATATTTATTTGAAATGTAATGAACATATTTCTTCTTCCTCCTCTTCCTTTTCTTCTTCCTCCTCCTCCTCCTCCTCCTCCTCCTCCTCCTCTTCTTCTTCTTCTTCTTCTTCTTCTTCTTCTTCTTCTTCTTCTTCTTCTTCTTCTTCTTCTTCTTTTTCTTCTTCCTCCCTCCTCCTTCTCCTCCTCCTCCTCCTCCTCCCTTCTTCTTCTTTCCACCAAAGATCTAAGACATTGTCTATTCCAATCTGTCCATTTTACAGATGAGGAAACTGCCCGGTGTGGAAAGAGTGCTAAGTCCACAATCAGGAAACCCTGTGTTCAAGTCTTAGCACTAACTCTCGCTAATTGGGGCTTAACCTCTTAGTGTCCCAGGCCACTCTAAGTCTTGAAGTCACAGAAAAGTGATCAATCTATATCACTGAAGGGATTTCCTCACTGGAAGGGTGAAGTCAGTTCTATTCCCCCAGAACCATGTATGCCTCTCCATAGATGTGAACATATATGTATATGTCTGTATATATGTTTACCCATATGTGTATATGGTTGGGGAGGTCCCTGCAGAGGTCCCCATTGAAAATGAAAAGCTACAGAGGAATCATTTATGAAAGACCATGGACAAGACTCCTTCCTTGCAATCTCCCCATGTGTGAGAATCACAGAATCCTCCAGAATCTTATTCATGGGTTGTCTTTTCATTTGTGTTTTTCAGATGGTTTGGGGAGCTCTGGCCTGGCCTGGCTTGGCCTGGTGGGGCTGCCTCACTGTGGGGCCAGCTCTGGCACCTGGGCAACCCTGACTCAAGCACTTCCTCTCTCTCAACTTCGGTCTCCTTGTCTGTGAAAGGCCGGGTGTTGAACTAAATGAACCTTCCTGCTTGAAATTCCTCGACCCTTTGATCCAATGATGTCATGCTCCAAAGTTCCGCTGTCAGGCTGGAAGGCTTCTAACGTTCCTCCTGGCTCTGGAATCAGGGCCTCTCCCTGTGGAATACTAGTGTAGGAATGACCCCATTCATGTTTCATCCTAGTGAATTGGAAGTGCGGTCAGCAGAACAGAGCTTTGGACAAACAGAGCCTTGTTCATTGTGAATGTCCAGGGAGCATTGGCCAAAAGAGAACACAGGAAGTGGTATTATGGAGGTCATTGCTTTTTAACAGTCAGGAACAACAGACCTTCTCTCTGAAAATGTAATGAGCACTCAGTGAATGGGGCCTGGCCTCTGACCCTTCAGCCTTACCTAACATGCCATTCCTGAATGAGATGTCATGTCCCACTTCCTGTGAATGAGGAGGCAGGAGATTCATTGAAACCCGGCCCTCTCCCAGGCACCATACTTGCCTGGGCTCATGTGCCTGTGATGAGGAATGTTAAACTATTCCATCCTATTCAGTAATCAATTATTAAGCACCTTCTGTGTATCTGGAAGTGCACTGTCAGAAGGTTATACAAAAGTGAAAAAGAAACAATTTCTGCCCTCAAGGATCTTACATTCTCTAAGGTGGGAGGAGAGAGAGAACACCACAGATGCCCAGATAAGTGAGCCCCATGCTTGGCATCCTGGGCTACTCCCAGCAGGCTGTGTGAGATGGCTTGGTGTTTTGGGAGTCATATAAGTGTCCATTGACCCTTGGAATGACAGCCAGGGAGGGGGAGCCAGAAAAGAGCTGCCTCCTTTGTAAGCTTCAGGAGAGGGCCCATTCACACTAAGCTCTCCTGAATATGGGATTCATGTGTTTTGGAACCATCTCTGGGGCTTCCTTTGGTGGAGACAGCCTGGCAGCAATGGTGGATGCTTCCACATGGCAGCAGGCACATTTCCCACCTCTACTAATGCCTTCTATTCTGCAGCAATTGTCTAATTGGTGTGTGCATGCATGCACATGTGTGTGTACATTAGAATATTAGTTCTTTAAAGGCAAGGACAGTCTTTGCATTTTCTGTGTATTTTCCAGCACCTAGTAAGTTCTTAATGAATATTTGTTGAAAAACAAAAAGGGGGGAAAGGACCTATTTGTACAAAAATATTTATAGCAGCTCTTTTTGTGGTGGCAAAGCATTGGACTTCAACACCCATGAGTTGGGGAATGGCTAGACAAGTTGTAGCATATGATCATGATGGAGTCCTTTTGTGCTATAAGAAATGGCAAGCAGGATGATTTCAGAAAAACCTGGGAAGACTTACGTGAACTGATGGTGAGTGAAGTGAACAGAATCAGGAGAATTTTGTACATAGTAACAGCCATACTGTTTGATGAAGAACTGTTATTTGCAGTGTACACTGGGGGAGAGTCATAAGACTAGGATTCGAATCCCTACTTTGATTTGTGGCCATAGGAAAGTACACCCAGCAATACAATGATTCAAGACAATGCCAAAGGGCTAATGATGCAGCAGGCTCTCCACCTCCAGAGAAAGAACTGATCTTGCTTGAATACAGACCTAAACGGGCTATTTTTCACCTTCTTTCTTTCATCCTTTTTCTTTTATTTCAGTTTTCCTGTACAAAATGACTAATGTGGAAATGTTTTACATTATTGCACATGTTTAACCTCTATCTGATTGTTTACCCTTGCAGGGAAGGGGAGGGCGAGAGAAGGAGGGAGGATAGAATCTGGAACTCAAAACTTTAAATAAAAATATTGAAAAATTGAAAAACACAACTTTCAGTTGGTAATCATTAAAAACCAATTACTTGTTGATGGGTGGGCTGATTGGCGGGTATGCAGTGTTGGGCTCCTTCTGGTCCCTTCTCTTTTGTTTCTTTGCCTAAACATAGGTGATCAAACATTGATCTTGAGAGGTTACTGCAGAATCTGCAGTCTGATTCCTCAATCAACAGTGTTAGCACTTTGGGATGCCCCCTTATAGCACCTTGTGGCACTTTTTGGACGAGATGATGACAGGCAGAAAGGGTGAGCCTAAGCCTTAGCCTGGCCACCAGGAGATAGAATTTTTTTTGAAGGGGTAAGGCAGGGCAATTGGGGTTGAGTGACTTGCCCAAGGTCACACAGCTAGTAAGTATCAAGTGTCTGATACTGGATTTGAACTCAGGTCCTCCTGACTCCAGGCCCAGTGCTCTATTAACTGCACCACCTAGATGCCCCAGGAGATAGCAATCTTGAAAGTATTGTTTGGATAGGACAGAGCAAAAGTGACAGCTTCTCTAAATGTTTCAAGTTGTAAGTATCCTGAGAAAGTGTTGGTTATAAGTTATTGTATTATGTTTATTTTTTTATATGTGTGTTCATGTGTATGAGTGACATAGCTGTTTGCGTGTTGTCTCCAATTAGCCTTCCAGCTCCTTGAAAGCAGGGATGCTTAACAAATGCTTGCTGACCAAACTAAGACTAGAATAAGGGGCCCTTTAGTGGGAGAGGGACCATGGCTGCCCCAATATGGAGTCCCACTGGGTCTATTGTTCATAGGAAAATAACAAAATAAATGCCACATGGGGCTGAAAAAAAGAGGGGGGGGGTGTTGGAAATCTGCAAAGTCTAATTTAGGAGGTAGTACTTGAATGGAGTGAACCAGGGGATTGAGAAGTGAATCTTGAACATTTCTGGGTCTCAATTTTCTTATGTGGAAGCCTGGCTTTCAGGCCCAGACCTGCCACTGAGGTTCTCATGTCTTTGGGTGAGCTCTCTAAATCTTCTGTGCCTGTTTCCTCTGTATAATGGGCATGATGGCATTTGCAACACCTATATCCCAGCTTGTCAGGAGGGACATGCTTTGTGAACCTTAAAGCTCTGGGAAAACATGAAATATTTTCATAATGTTCATAATTTTCATAGTGTCTGATTTTAACCAAGAGAAGAGAAGGGAAGTTTCCCACGTGTGCCTACTGAAAGGGGCTCCAAACTTCAAAATATTCAGGATTTTCTCAGTGAGAGTCACAGCCTCCTAAAGGGGATTCACCTTACAATTCACACAGGGAAAAACAAGTGGATGAGGAATGTGCATGATTCAGGTGTGTACAGGATAACAGGACAATGACAGGAAAAGCCATTGAGAGCCACTCAGTGTGTGAACATGTCTGCTGCTTGTTGCCCATAATAACATGTATGGGAAAAGTGAGGTAAGCCATTCCATGTAGGAAATGTCCTAGAGAGAGGACAATGTAGACAGCCTGAGGGCAGCATGGAGAAAAGTCTAAGCAGTCCAGAGAAAGGTTCTGGATGGGTCTTGGAAGGGCACAGACAAGAGTCACCAAGAAGGGAAGTGGGAGACGTGCTGCAATCTGCACTAGTGAATAGAGCCCTCACAATGATGAGATCACAGGTCCATGAAAGTGGTGCTGATATGATTGGTGGACTTGGAGCTAACAAGGATCTCATTGTTCGGGGAAGAGCAGTGCTGAAGATAATGGATCCCCTGAAACTGTCACCGTAATGCCCTGCACATAGTAGGTGCTTAATACATGCTCACTGATCGAGAAACAATGGCCACATTTTGCATAATTGTAGCTTCTGATCATTCACTCTGATCAGTACCTCCCAGCATTTCCTTCCAAGAAGCAGATGGTGACCCGTCTCCAGCCTCTCACCCTGGGGAGTTCTAGCTGATATAGGGATGGGGGAGGGGCTGACCAGTTAGCCATCACTCTTCCCAAATCACTGTCTTAGCAAGTCCCACATGTCTCTGATAACTTCCTCAGTCTACATACCTCATAGCCCACCCAGGCCACCAGAGGCCTCACCATTTCTGCCACCATCTTCTGGGTGACCCTCCATTTCAGCTCTTCAGAAATGGGGCTATCCCAAGACCCACAGTCAGAGAACATCCCTCTAGGAACCTTGTTGATAATAAAGATGGGCCTTTGTGTCATTAAGAAGTTTGGGGCCGGGGGCAGCTACATGGCACAGTGAATAGAGCACCAGCCCTGGAGTCAAGGGGACCTGAGTTCAAATCTGGCCTTAGACACTTGACACAATTACTAGCGGTGTGACTTTGGGCAAGTCACTTAACCCCAATTGCCCTCCAAAAAGCAAAAAAAAAAAAAAAGAAGTTTGGGGGCCAGGTGACCCCTGAACACCTAGAGAGACAAAGCTGCCCCAAGCAGCACCTGCCCTCATGGGGCTCACAGTCTAACATGTGACCGGTTCCTTCTGTTAGATCTGTCATAATGAAGTCAGATAGGACTCTTTGCCTCACCTAAAAACCATGGTTGCAATGCATCTGGAAACACCATCCCTGGTATAGCAGGTATGGAATGGAGGCTTCTAAGCAAAATCAAATCAACCAAGTCAAACAGAAACCTGCTTCCCAGATGGATGAAACTAGGCACAGGCTTCAGGAGGGAGCTTCAAGCATGAGAAATAGGATTCTTGGATTTCAGAGTATTTCATTCAGCTGGAAACAGCAGAGGGAGCATGGAGGGTGGAGTCCAAGGCCAGTTTGGCCAGGTTCTCTCTGTGGGACTTTGGGTGAGTCACTGGGTCTCAGTTTCCCGACCTCTAAAATGAGGGCTTTGGCATCATCAGCCTCTCAGGTTCTTTCCATCTTTAGATGGTCCCCCCTCTTTCTATCCATGTGCTGATGAGGAAGTCACTTCTTCGTGAGCCTCAGTCTCCTCATCTTTAAAATGACAGCAAGTAAACAGAGTCCTGTGAGGAAAGCACTTTTGGAGGTGCTATTAAAAAGCCAACTGCTGTTACTGTTACTTAGATCTCTAGCAGTTAAGTGAAACCACATTGCAGTCAGAGGTAGCCCTGATGTATGAGGCCTGGCTGGTGACAGTGTGGTGTGACCAAGCCCATCTGGTGACCCTACAGTCGTCCTCTTCTGCACATGAAAGAAGGGATCCCTTTGCAAATGGAGCCTGTCTCTAGACCCCTTGAAAGTGAGCAGATGCCAAGTGAGAATATGGGGTCTTGGGGTCTCTCCCTCCTGTTACAGGAACAGTCTTCTCTGGAGTGAATGATGGAGGGAGGGGAGAGACAGACAGACACACACAGAGACAGAGAGAGAGACAGACAGACAGAGAGACAAGAGAGAGACACGCAGAGAAAGAAATCCACTAACGGTGTGTCAAAAACTGTGCTAAGCGCTGGGCCTGCAAACACAAAAGTCGAGGCTCTTCCTGCTCTCAAGAAGCTCCCATTCTAACAGCCAGAACAACGCACCATAAGGCATGGGATAAGTGGGGCTATGCTGACAACAGGGCTGGCTTCCTAGCGGGGTGAGGGAGTCCTGGCTCTGTATGGCCA
Organism: Gymnobelideus leadbeateri; assembly: GCA_011680675.1. Lineage (NCBI taxonomy): Eukaryota > Metazoa > Chordata > Mammalia > Diprotodontia > Petauridae > Gymnobelideus > Gymnobelideus leadbeateri. The sequence continues at coordinate 542,884 of WOXC01008637.1, read as the reverse complement.
CGGGCACTCGGGGGGCCCCGGGCAGATCTGGGATCAGGTGCCAAGTCAGCTAGAATGGCCGCTCAAGTGAAGAGCCGGGGTCCGGAGCAGCCCACGGCCAGGCACACCGAGGGAGCCTCGAAAGCCTCCAGAGCTTGTGCGCCGCAGACCGGACGCCGAGTCATCCTTTCCAGGCTCAGGCTGAAACACTGGACCGCGGCCTTTGGCAGGGAAGGAGGCGTTCGGTTTTCTCCGTGACCAGGGGAGGGGAAGAGCGAGAAGGGGGGGAGAAGGTGGAGGAGGAGAAGGAGGGGCAGGGGAGCAGGAGGGGGAGGGGCAGGGGGAGCAGGAGGGGTACGGGGAGGGGGAGGGGGAGGAGGGGGAGGAGGAGTTCCTCCCTGAGCCCCGGAGCCACATCATCTAGCCGTGTGCCCCCCGTAGGGGCGGGAGGAGAGGCGGATCGGGGCGGCCCAGCGCGCCTGGCATCCTTCCTGGGCAGGCACACGGAGGTGGGGGGGAAGGAGGGGGGCGGTCTTCTGAGCAGCTGCTGCCGGCCCCCCAGGGCGGGGGATTGGGAGGCGGGGGGGTTAGGAGGTGGAGGGCCAAGGGGCGGGGCGTGCGGACGGACTCCTCTAGGACCCCGCGGCCCGAGGCAGCTAATTTGTTCCATTGTCAAGAGGACCGTAAAAGTTGGCCCAGGGTCTCTGTGCTAGGCGGGGCCGGGGGCCGGGGGGGCGGGGCCCTGGGGACTCCTCCCCATCCTCCTCCTACCTCTTCCCACCGCCCCTCCCAGTCCCCATCCCCATCCTTCTTCCCCGACGGGCCGGCCCGGCCCAGGGCTCCGCACGCCGCCCGCCGGCCTCGGTGCTCGTCGCCCACGGTCTCCAGCAGGCTCCCCTGGCCCAAGGCGGGCGTCCACGCCCCCGCTCCCCCTAGGCCCCCCCACCCGCCACTCCTGGACAGAGCCGGAGCTTGTGGCCACTGAGCCGGCGGGCTGGGATGCGGGCGCCAGCCCGGGCTCTCCACTGATCGCCTCCGCTCGAACCCCGGCCCCAGGACCCCGCTCGCCCCCCGCGCCCCATGGCGCTGCCCTCCCTCTGAGCCCCCAAAGGAGGCCAGGGGAGACTGAACGTGCGTCCCGACGATGTGCCCTCTGTCTCGGGCACCCGGTCCTCGGACCCGGAGCCAGAGCCTGTGCGGGACAGCGCCGCTGCTGCTGCCCCAGCTGCTGCTGCTGCTGCTGCTCCGGGCGGCCTGCACAGCCCAAGGTAAGCCCCCAGGGACCTGGCCCCTAACTGGCCACTGGCCACCGGCCATCTGCCTCACGCCGGCTGGACGCCTGTTCTGCCCTCCTCTGACCCGCTGGTCCCTCAGTTCCTACCAAGTTTCTTCCCGTAAACTTTTCTCCAGTGCAGCTGCCCCCAAACTTTCCCAAGCGCGCTCCTAGCACCTTCTCCGAGCTGCTGCCGCGTCCACGCCGCCTCCCAGGACTCAGCCTGGGACTCCCCCGGATGGAGGAGGGCTCACAGATTCACAGATTCACCTCTAGGCCACCTCTTCATTTGACAGATGGGGAAACTGAGGCGCAGGGCAGGGGCCTACCCAAACATACATAGTAGCATGGGGGGAGTGACAGGATTCAGCTCAGGTCCCCAAAAGCCGACTGACCTCATTGTCCTCACCTAGACACTGAGTGGGTCGGACGTGATGCCTTCCTGGGTCTCTTTCTCTATGTGTCAGGCTTGGGACTTTGGACTCCACTTATGGGGGAGAGTCATAAGACTAGGATTCGAATCCCTACTTTGATTTGTGGCCATAGGAAAGTGCCTTCCCCTCTCTGGGTCTCAGTTTCCCCATCTGTAAAATGAAGAGGTTCGATGAAGTCACTTCTACGCTCCCTTTCATCTCTAAAGCTAGGCTCGAACTTATCGGAGTGAGGCTGGGCCGCTCCATAAAACGAATAGGTTAGCCAGGATTCTGCAGCTCCTGCCTAAAACTCTTAGAGGATTCTCCTCAAGCCGAGTTGCACTTTTTGTCATCAGGTGTGGGTACTGAAGGTGCTAAGGGGTCGAAAGGAGCTCCCCCCACCTCATGGCGTGTCAGACCCGCAAAGGACAGTCGTGGAGGTAGTCCATCCCTGTCTCCCCACCCCCACTCCGTTTCTCTATGGGGCAGATGAAGTCCTGGCAGGGGAAGGGGCCGACAAGGAGCAGACTGGGGCACTTTCCACTCACCCAGCTGTCCAGGAGAGAGGAAGGGAGTCTCTCAGAGAGGTCTGGGGTACGATGACCCACAGAGAGCCCTGCTGCCCTGCCAGGCCACAGTGAGAGGCCAGGGTTCCTGGAGCCAGCCAGATTGCCCCTGGGTAGCACCCATTTCTCCCTCCTGTTTGCTGGCTGGGTGAGCAGTCAGAGTGGCAGGGGGCCCTGGAAGCCCCTCTACCTCCCCTTGTTCCTCCTCCATAGCCTTGGCCCTGACACCTCCCCCCCTTCCAATCAGGACAGCCCCAACTTCCTCCTCTGGAAGCCCCTTCCTTCCTGTCAATCAATCAGCATTCATTCATTTGTTCTAGCCCTCTGTCTCTCCCCCCTCCTGTCTCCTCTCCCTTCTGCCTCATGTCCCCTCTCCCTTCTGCCTCCTGTCCTCCCTCCCTTCCTCCCATGTTCCCTCCCTGCCTCCCTAGAATCCAGAGACTGAAGTTTCAGGCTGCTGGCTTGGTGGTCACCTGGAGCAAATCCCATTGCTTCTGCTTCTTCCTACCCTTTTGTCCTTTTCACCTCCCCAGCCTTGGGCCTCAGTTTCCTCTGTAAAAGAAAAGGAACAAGCTTTTAAATAGTACCCACTATGTGCTAAGCATTTTATTTTTATTTTTTTTTTAAAGCAATTGGGGTTAAGTAACTTGCTCAAGGTTACACGGCTAGTCATTATTTATGCGTGGGTGCTCATTTTCTGAGGCCGGATCTGATCTCGGGTCATCCCAACTCCGAGGCCGGCGCTCTTACTCACTGCGCCACCTAGCCGCCCCTTTAGGGCAATTGGGGTTAAGTAACTTGCCCAAGGTTACACGGCTAGGTTTTTGTTTGTATGGATTAAGTGTCGAAGGCCGGCTCCGAACTCAGGTCCTTCTGATTCCAGGGCCGGCGCTCTATTCACTGCGCCACCTAGCCGCCCCCTGTGCTAAGCATTTTACAAATATTAATTCCGTTGATCCTCACAAGAGCCCTGGAAAGTAGGTGCAGTTGCTATCCCCCCTTTAGAGATAAGGAAACAGGCAAACAGGGGTAAAGTTACTTGTCCAGGGTCACACCATTAATAAGTGCCTGAGACTGGATTTGAACTCAGGTTTTCCTGATTCTCCAAGATCCCTTCCATTTCTGGAATTCCAGATTCAAACCTCCTTCCCTATGGCCCCCCCTCATTGGGTTAGCCTGTGTGGTCTCTGAGGGGCTCTGGATCCATGATCCTTGGCTTGCTTGTCTCCCCAACCCCATTGCTCTCCCTTACAGAATGGATGCAGGGCCACCCCCTTCTTGGGGCTCTCTGGCCTCAGCCCCTCCTTGGCTCCATCTGTTCCTTGCCCCCACCCACGGATCATCCCTGGCCAGAGTGAGTAGTGGCCAGGGAGCCCATTCCTTGGTAGGCACACATCACTGCACAGAAGTTCGGGGCTTGAAGGGCACTTTTCAAAAAGGATTTTTGAAGCTTGCATTGCATTTTTCCAGTGACAGGGATGATCTAAAGTTGTCTTCATTTCTCATCAGCCTTTAGCTGAGGCTAGCTGCCACCATTTCTGCCCTAAATTCCCAGACCTTCTGGCCTTTCACAGTCCCTCTCACCTCAATCTGGCACCTGGCCCACAGAGCCCTGGGTTTGTAGGCTGGAGACCTGGTTTCAGAACCCAGGTCTGCTGTATGGCTTCAGCCAAAACCCTTTTCCTCTCCGGGCCTCAGTTTCTCCATCTGTAAATCTGGGGGGAGGACAAGCTGGATGGTCTCTAAAGTCTCCTCCAGCTCAAGATGCCAATGTACTATCTGAGGCAGCCTGTGATGGGCAGGCAGGGAGCCTAGGATTAGAACTAGAGGACCCCTGGGGTGGCTAGGTGGCACAGTGAGTAAGAGCGCCGGCCCCGGAGTTGGGATGACCCGAGATTGAATCCGGCCTCAGAAAATGAGCACCCACACACAAATAATGACTAGCCGTGTAACCTTGAGCAAGTTACTTAACCCCAATTGCTTTAAAAAAAAAAAAAGAACTAGAGGACCCATGTTCAAATCCCTTCTCAGTTTCTAATATTTGTGTGATCTTGGCAAGGTCACTTAACCCTGCTCAGACTCTCTTCTGTGAAATGGCCCCCAAGGTCCCTTTTAGGCCCCAGTCATTCATCTGTAAACAGAGCACTCAACCCTAAGTCATTTGTGGGGAACCCAGAATGTTTAGTAAGGTGAATATTTTGGGGGGTAGGATGTGGATAACCATGGCCTGGGGCTTTTGTGTTGTGAAATGTAGGTCTTTCTAAGGACACACTTCTACAGTTTCTGCTGGTGTTAGCAGAAGGCCCCATGCAAGAAGTGACTCTTAGAAAGACTAAGCCTTCAAAATGACCTGATGCCTTAGTACCACTAGGGGCACCATCATTCCATTTTTGGGTGTGTGTGTGTGTGTGTGAAACCACCAGCTCCTGTACTGGACCACAGTTGGTATAATAACCCTGAAGGGTCTTTGTTGGCTCCTTTGCACCCAGTGTTTGCCAAATGTCCTTGCTTTGTGGCTCCTCTAGCTTCCTTCTCCCCCTAAATTGTTCATAGTCTAACTGACGCGATGGGTTTTAAAATTACATCTTCTCTCTAAAAATTGGGTGCTTGGACGCCAAATGTTGGGGGCATCTGTCCTTCAATTGAGTCAAGGCCAAGATCTTTCATCCCACCCCTTGGAAACTTTAATTAAGTAAATACCCAAATGTCCAGTGGGACTTTTGTTTTCCCACCCGATTCTTAAGAGGAGCAGTGGAGTGGCCAAGCCCAAACCCAGAATCCAGAGGCAGGCTTTAAGTCTGCCTCTAGTGCTTACTAGCAATGGGGACCCTGCACAAGCCATGTGATCCATGGAAGCCAAAGGCAGCTCTACCATAAGAAGCTGGGAATGGAGGGCAATCTGCTTCATGGAGGGACTGTTCCCATCTAAAGTTCATTACAACAAATGGCTAGCTCCCTAATGACATACGTATCCAACACTTAAATTCTTCTTTGTGTATTAGTGTTCTTTTTCTGCCTTCATGGGGGACGTGTAAGTCCCAACCCTGTGCATCGTCCAGAACAGGATGTTTTAACCCTGTTTGCATTGTGGACCCCATTGGCAGTTGGGCAAAGTCTATGAACTCCACAAAATCATGGTTTTAAATACATAAAATAAAATTCACGGGGCTACAAAGGAAATCAAAGATTGGTGAAAATAAAATATATCTTTTCCATCCAAATTCATGGACCCCCAAAAGTATCCATGGACCTCTTGGGAGTCCATGGCCCCAGGTTAAGAACCCTTGTCTGAAGTCTAAAGAAACTCCCACATATTTCCTGTATAGCCATTATCACTGAGGCAGCTCAGGATAGAGCGGAAAGAACCCCAGAGTGTAGTCAGGAGGAAGACTGAGGTTTCTGACTATGACCCTGGGCAAGTCAGGAAACCTCTCTGAGCCTCAGTTTCCTCATCTGTAAAGTGGGGATCATCATAAACCTACTATATAAACAACAAGAAACATTTATTAAGCATCTACTTCACGCTGGGGGACATATTATCCCTGGCCCCATGGAACTCAGTCTTAGTAGGGTGTTAGGACACCCATAAGGATGGCTCTACTGCACAGTATTTCATGATTTGATCAGTAAAGGGGAACGAAAAAGAACGTCCCTGGAAGCCAGAGGTGAAAGTTACTGATGGGGAGTCAGAGTGTGCCCTTGGGAGGGAGCTGGAGAGCAGAGGTATCCAGCACTCCTGAGTGGCCCCAAGCCAGATGAAAATGAAATTGGGAACTGTTTTAACAAAATAGATAAAAATACAATGTCACACACGTAGGTTATGTTTAATATGTGGTTTTCTAAGTCACTTTGTAACCTGAAGGGAGCCTTGTGAACAGTTAAGTGGCCCTATTTCTATGTGAGTGTGTTGGTGCTGCTGTCAGGCACTGTGGAACTGTGGAAATGCAATTTATTATGGTTAAAATTTGTAGCAGTGAAGGACACATAGGAAAATGTTTGTGTACTTAAAGTCGTTTCATCAAAGGACGAAAAAATATTTGTATTGAGTCTCTTACTGAGCTATTGGACACGATTAGGGCTGTTTAATAAAAACAACTTCAGTTTCTGTATCCAAGTCCCAGAAGTGAGTCCTTCTTGAGCTAAATGGTTGCTGTATCATCAGCCATTTGTGAAGATAGGACGAGCAGTGTGGGAAACATTTTCAGATGTTTCTTTTATAACAAATGTGTGATATGGAGGCTCTTTGGCTGCCCTCCCTGGGGAGTCCGGCTAACCCGTGCTTGATGAGCAGGGTCTTTTATATCAGCTCTCACTGGGACTGAGGTGAAAAATGATGGGATGGGCTTGGAACATTTTAGAAAATGCTTTCTGTACATTATCAGACTAACTCTTTCAAAGACTTTTATAAGGGCTATACCCTGCTGAAAGTGCTCTCAGGCAGTGGGTTCTGATGTGGCTGCTAAGAAAACAACTTTGGGGGACGGTATAATTCAGAGTCACTTGGGGTGCCTTTGAAAAAAAGGTTTGCTTCATATACACTGAATTCTTGCTCCAAATGAAAGTTCATCTACTGAGTTGTATATGTTGTTTATTTCACTCCTTAACAACATCTCATTTACAAAGTTTCACTTCTCTGGGCACTTAATGACCTTTTATTTAATTTCCTTCTTGTTTCTTCATCACTTCATCACATCATTTCTTATCCCATTTTCAGAACAAGGATGGTTTTGTGCATTTGAATAATTCGTTCATTAAGCAAACATTTGTTAAATATCTGTTGTATGCAGAGCAGTGTGTTGGATGGTGGGGAAGATACCTGGTTAGGTAAGCCACAAGGTCTGCTCTCACACAGTTCATGGTTTAGAAGAGGGAGAAGACCCGGGCCCAGACCACTGTAAGATACAGTATCGAGAGCTGGAAGGGTGCTGTAGAGGTCATTTAGTCTGTCTCCCTCATTTTGCAGTGGAGGAATCTGAGCAGCAGAGAGGTCATGATTAACCCAAGACTACAGGTAGGGAAAGTGGTGGGATTTGAACCACGCCCCTTTAACTCCAAAGTAAGCGCTTATTTGGGCTTCATAATGGAGTAGTATTGTTTTGGGGGTCAGAGGACCTGGATTCAAATCCTCACTCTGATTCTGAAGGCAAAATGTAGAAAGGTGTGATCCTGGGGGTCACAGGCTCCAGCCCCCCACTCCCTCCAGGACCTTGAGCAAGGCAGTTTCCTCTTTGGGGCTAAATTTCCTCATCTCCAAGTTGAGGGGCCTGGTCTAGATGACCTCTCAGGTTCCTTTTAGCTCTGAAACTATAATGTATGAGTTGAGACTTTGCTTTCAATATGGCTCCTATGAGTCTGGTAAACTTTATGGTATATTTAAGCAGAAACTCAGGTACATTCTAAGTGCCCTTGGCATGAGCTGTAGGGAAAGGGATTTCTGTATATCGAATCCACTCTCTTAGGAACACATGTGCATGGAGCCCACTTGTCCCCAGGTCTGAGACCCCCTCCAGCACAGAGATGCCACCAGACAGCTGGCTTTCCTGCAGGCCTGCCTCATCTCTGCCGTGGCAGCTGCAGGACTGAGCAGGACTGAAATGGGCTGGGGAGAGGAGGCCAGGATTACGGCCCATGTCTCAGTGTGGGGAGAGAGATGGTAACAGCTGGTGAAGCCACGTGCCTGCCAGCTGAAGAGCTGCCTGGACTTGATTAATGGGGGTCTTTCAGGCATCCTTTCCAATCCTCCTCTGATTCCTCCTTGGGGTGTTGAGGTAAAGCTCATGCTCAGAGACTCTGCCTACTCCAGCTGGTCCTACCCAGGGAGAAAGACAACCAAGATGGTGCTGGAGGGCAGAGAAAGGGTCTGCCTGCTATTTGGTGGAATCCTGACCTCAGCACATTGGGAAGGTTTGATTTAGCAGAAAGGGCCGGATCTTTGGCCACAGGAAGGAAACTATGGAGGCTGGAAATAAGACCAGTCACTAGCCCCCAAATCATTTGGGGATTCACTTTACATTTGATCCTTACAACAGCTCTGTGAGGTAAGTGCTGGTCCTATTATTGAAACTGTTTGGAGATGCAGTGGTGAAAACCCTGAAGCTGGAGTAAGGAAGACCCAAGTTCAAATCCTGCCTCAGCCATATTCTAGCTGTGATGCTGGGGGAGTCCCTTTTCTCTTAGCCTCAGTGTCCTCATCTGTGAAGTGGGGGCGATAACAGCCCCTTTCTTCCAGGATTGATGGGAGGATCAAATGAGACAGTATTTGTAAAGCTTAAAGCATGATATAAATGCTGGCTCTCATTATTTTACAGTTAAGGAAACTGAGGAAGGCAGAAGGTAAAGTGACTTCCTCAAGATCACACAGCTACTGGGTATTGGAGGCAGACTTCAAACTCATGCCTTGCTGACTCTGTGCCCAGTATGGCAAGCACCTGCTGCTCAGGGGCTCTCTTCCCAGACTATAACTGGCTCCTCTACCTTTCTCATCCTTTTCATCTGAATTAAATAATGTCATTGGTCCTCTTCGAAAATGAAAGAAGAGTGACTCAATGAGGCACACCAGCATTGGAGAGCTACCTCCAAACACCTTTGCATTTGTGAGATTCACATGCCAATGGCATCCTGCCGCATCTCTTAACTCCTTGCTTGCCTGCTGCCTCTGGGTAAGCTATCTGTGGGACTTGTCACTTCCCTTTGGGTCCTGGAGGATCTTAAGTGGGGTGTCTGCCTGGGCTATTAGGTTTGGGGGACAGAATAACAGCAGGGATTTGTCCCACCTGGTCCCAGAGTACAGAGCTTGGGGCAATATGGAAGCTGCTTTGGAATTGCTATAAGGAGGAACTTCCTGGCAGACAGAACTACCCCAGATTGGAATGGGCTGTCTTGTGAGGTAATAAGAACCATTTCACTACAGGTCAACCAGGGAAAACTGGATGATGGGGCTCATGCCCAGCTGCACCACAGCACAGGCTCTCAGAGCCTCAGAGATGAAGGCATCTCCCAAGGCAGATGCCTGTGGCTGGAGTGGACTTTACATTGCTTAATATTCATTGGGTGGGTTTCCCCCTCCATGAGTGGCTCAGTCTTTTCTTTTTCTTCTCCTAATATTTCTAACAAGCACACAGGTCCTACCATGGTTTGGAAAAGCTGTGGTGATTGTTTAGTTTGCTTGGATTTCCTGGGATGGCCACGGCAGCTCCATCCAGTTGATTTGATCTTTCTTCTCTGACTTCACTCTCAGAAGCATCAGCAGTAGTGAGGCCTCTCTGTCCCGTGAGTTACAGACTTCTTCTGTCTCACGTGTTCTTGAATGCACAAGAAGAGTCCTCAACACCCCAGTGTTTCCTTGTGTGTCTGCTGCATCCATGCTTCTCATGGCTTCTAATGTTTCTAAAGCATCGTTCCTTCTCCTATCTTCTGGGGCAAAGCAAAAAAAAAAAAACAAAAACGTCTAAGGGGCAGCATTACAAAATACTGAATGTAGCTGCTCAGTGGACAAGTATCAGGAATGCTTGGTAAACTCAGAGTTAAGTATGTGGCATATAGACTTCAAGTCTATGCTCCTTCAGAAAGAACTCTGCACATGGGCTGACATGTGGCTTTGCCAAGGATGGCTATGTGACCTCAGCCAAGTCACTTGCCCTTTTGGCCTCAGTTTCTTCATTCCACAAAATGAGAATGTTCCTTTGCTCACAGGATTGTCATGAGCATGAAATGAGGGATTTAGTGACATTCCTTTATTTCTTACAAACATATAGCAATAGAAACTTTGTGACTAAAATGATTCTATCTTTTCCCATTTCTCTGTGTAGTAACCCATGAGCTGGGGCTATGGGGAAGGTCTAGAAAAATCCCCACATCCTAAGCTGGACATTTTCTTCTCATTTACATTGCACACATGTATCCTCAAAGACCTTGTAGGGTCCCTTGGAAAAAGTAAGATTATGAACGGGGGAAAATCTTTGACATTTTTCTCCAAATTTTTTGGCAGCCCATTTTTGCTATCACCTGGTCCAAAAAAGTAGGTGGTGCCTCCTTCGAAAGTGGGTGCCTGTGCACTAAATTTACCCAGAGAGTGAGAACTGAATGTGATTTGTATAAAATACATTTTATCCAAGTGAGTCAAAACTTGACCAAGGATTGAAATGACTCTAGCTTTCTACTATTTTCCTTAAAAAAATAATGAAACATCCACCCACATTTTTGGCTTCTTGGCTTTAAAAGTGAAGGAAAAGACAAGTGTAAAATTTGTGAGCAAGAAAAGACCAGAGAGTTGATTTTGATTGATCTGTCTTGTTCTCAAGTGCCAGCGGGTGAAGTAACAGGCAGGCACAGCTTCCACTTGGGGTCAGTGGAGATAATCGCAAGGGGGAGGCATTTGGCAAATTTCACCGAGAAGAGTTCTCTAAAGCAAAGGCTGGTTACTCATGTGGGCAGATGGCAGAAGCCTTGGAAGGGCTGAAGAAAAGCCTTTCTTTTTCATAGAACTAATTATGGCCTTGCAAACATTGGACAGCACCAAGCTTAAACTCTGACAATGGGAAGAGAATTGGCTCTGACCCAGTCTGCTGCTTCAAACCAGGATCCCTCAGAGTCTGTCACACAGTGTCTATGACACTGGAGCCTCGAAACATTTTAGAAATAACAGGAAAGGTGGGGGGCGGGGTGAAGGGCCGAGAATCTTGCTGAGTATTTTCCTTTAGGAAGTTCTGGAATTTCTCCACCTGAAGAACTTTTCCTATAAGTAGATGCTCAGTGGGGCAGACTGGTTCAGGCACAGTCCCGGGGGTGACCCAGGCCAGCCACCACAAACTCCAGCTTCCTCCTGTTTTCAATACGGAGCAGGTCTGTCTATTTACATGGACAGCCCAGTCTTTGCTTCTCTAGAAGGCTTGTTAATGGACTTAGGGTTGTATCTTGGTTGTAGCTTGGGGGAGGCCCATGCAGCCCTCTGTGGTCCACCCATGGGCTCCTCAGATGGAGAACCCTGCCTGCAGCAGATGCTTCATTGCAGTCCCATCTACTTTAGGATTTTATATCTTTTGGATCTAGGTCTGTGATTTTCTCGGTAGATGGAACTCCCACTGTGGAAAGGCCTTCCACTGATGCAAATTAGCAATTTATCTGGAATCCTTAGTTTACAGCTTTGCTGGGGGCTCTGAGAATGATAGCCAGCAGCTATTCTGAGGCCTGGGCTGGCCCTGTTTCCAGTGGGCTACATAGTCCCTCCCCTTATAATCAGACTGTATACTCCAGTGCCTCACCACTGACTCATAGTAGGCACTTAATAAACACTTCCCCATTCATTCCTTTGTTTATCCATTCTTCTTCCCCAATATTTTGAACCAACTCTATATTGTATTTATTTAAAAGAAAAAATACTACGTTCCTCCTGTCTAATTACATAATTAGACCTTTTCAACTCAATTTCTGCTTTGATATTCCATGATAAGTGAGAATTTCTAGCTATTATTATTTACCTTGAAGACTTGTGAAGCATTTTACAAATGTTCTCTAATTTGATCCTCACAACTCCCATGGGAGGTCATGAAGGTGGCAGCAGTGGCAGCAGCAGCACTGATTAACAACCACCACAATGACTAGTATTTACGTAGGTCTTTAAGGTAGGTGCTATCATATCCCCATATCCCCATTTTACAGATGAGGAGCCTGAGGCAGACAAGTGGTTTGCTGACTTTCAGGATCAATCAATCACCTGAAATCTCAACAACTTTGGATAGTCAGCCCCTTCTCAACTCCCGCAGCCTTCTCTTCTTTCTGACTGGAGGGCTCGAAGGCGGAGCTCTGGACTCCTCCCAAAGCTTTCCTTTGTAGAGAGCAGGACCTGGGCTCTCCAGATTGCTCTAGGCTCTTCCTCTGAAGCTCTGCTCGCTTTGGGCTCCATGGGACATGATGCCCTCCCCTCAGGTGCCCTCCATCCGTGCTGGGTGGTTTTGGGGTGGTTTCCCTGCATTAGATTGTAAGCTCCTTGAGGGCAGGAGCTGTCCATCATTCTCATTTGTGTGTTAATCACTTAGCACAATGCCTGGTGCTTAATAAATATTTATTGAATTGAATTGAACTTGCCCGGGGTCCCATAGCTAGTAAGTGTCCATGGCATGATAAATACAGATGGAATGAATACCATACAGAACAAACCCCCAAATAAATACAAGGTGGTGCTAGCACTAAAGGGGATCCGGAAAGGCTTTGTGGAAAAGATGGCCCTTGAAAGGAGGTAGGGATTCCAAGAGGCAGAGAAGTAGGGAAGGGAGGACATTCCAGGCATGAGGGCTGCATAGGGCCAATCACAGGGATGGGAGAAGTGTGAGAAATAAAGAGAAGATTCTCCTTCGGCTGGGTCATGCAGAGCAGGAAGGGGAGTCATGTGTGATGAGCCTAGGACAGTAGGTTGATACCAGATTGTGAAGGGTATTAAAAGCCAAACATGGGAGTAGGTATTTCATTCTAAGGTAATAAGAAGCATGAGTGTGTAGTGAGAAGAGTTGACATCAGACCTGCACCATTTAAGAATATCACTTTTGATATTTTTACATGATATTTCAGGATATCACTTGGACAGCTGTGTGGCAGATGGACTGGGGGAGAGAGAGTCTTGAGGTGGGGAGACTGATTAGGATACTCTTGTCCTGGCCCATGTGTATGTCATGTGTCATAGGCCTCCCCCAAGGCAGAAGAAAAGCCAGCTTATACGCTCTTTTTAAAAAATTAATTTGTGTATTTACTTTTAGTTTACAACATTCTGTTCCACAGTCCCTTGAGTTTCAAATTTTCTCTACTTTGCAACTGATTCTGTGAGATAATTTCCCCCAGTCTTCCTTTCCCTTACTATCTCCCCAAAGCATGCTCCTCTTCAAAGTCTCTGTCCCAATGGACTCCCTCTATGACTCTGGATGATGAAAGTGTTCAGGGGGATGCATTATTATCTCTCCTTGTTAGAATGTAAACAGTTTGTCCTTGTTTAGTCCCTTCCCATTGTTCACTCATTTTTACCTTCTTATGCTTCTCAACTCAAGTCTTCTCTTAAAAGTTTCTATGTAGCTTTGGTCTTTTCATCAAGAAGACTCAGCAATTCTTCCTTTCATTAAATAAACTATTTTTCTTGTACAATTATACTAAATTTTGCTTGGTACATTATTCTTGGTTGTATGTCTATATCTTTTACCATATGGAATATTGTATTCCAAGTCTTTCACTCCATTATATAAATGGCTGCTATATCTTACATGAACCTGACTGTGACTTCTTAGTCCTTGAATTCACTCTTTCCATTTGCTTGCAGTATTTTTTCCTCTGACCTGAACACTCTGGATATTGGGTTTCTTGGGGATTTCATGTGTGGGTTTCTCTCAGGAGGTGACTGGTGGATGTTTTCTATTTCTATATTTCTCTGTGGTTCTCAGAAATCTGAGCATTTTTCTTTTAAAATTTATTGGAATATAATGCTGAGGTCCTTTTTGTGGTCATGGATTTTAGGTAGTCCAATGATTCCTAAATTTTCTCAATCTGTTGGAAATGATTGATTTTGATATGACATACCTTGAATTTCTTCTTTTTTCTCCTTTGTGATTAGTTTTTAATATTTCTTATAGTATCATGGACTCCTTATCTTTTATCCTTATCATTTAGTCCACTGTGATTATCAGGGAGTTTGTTTCTTGGGCAAGATTTTGAACCTTTCATGCAAAAAATGTTAATTCCCTTTCCAATCCTTTCTTCTATAACTCCCATTTCTTTTCCAACTTTTCCCTCTAGTGCTCACATTTACTTAATTTTTTAAAAAATCCCCTTGATTCATCTCTTTCAGAAAATTCTAGTTGAACTTATTCTCAAGCAGTGGTTTTCTTCAAAGTTTTGCTTACAGCTATTTTGGAGCCATTTTTTTCTTCTAGTTTTGTTCTCGACTTTCTGTGTCATACTAACAGTATGGTTTTTCATGGTGGTATTCTTTTTGGTTTGCTCATTTTTTCAGCCTACTTCCAGACTTTGGACCTTATGTTAGGGATGAGCTCTGCCCACTAGTAGAGGGAATGTCTGGACTGATTCTGCTGGTGCTTTCCTCGAGTGTTAAATATTAAGTTATTCTAGGACCTCAGGGACAGCTCAGGCTGAGGACCTGTAAACTTTCTTGCTCTAGAGTATTCTGATCCTGGTCAAAGTCTGAGCTTTGAAAGTTCCTGACATGGGTTTAAGTCTGAGCCACACAACTGTGGGCTTTCTCTGCTTCTGGACTCAGCCAATATTAACCAGTTGAAAAGCTCTGCCAGTTCAGAGGGACAAAGCTGCAGGCTCTACTTTCATCTGGAAGTGTTTCTCTGGTTGTTCTGTTGGAGGCTTCAGAACAGGCTGAAAGCTACTCTGTTCCTAAGATTCAGGGCATGGTTTGGCCATGTGTTTCTGAATGCTGTCCTGGTCTGGAATTTACTCTAGACCCAGTGGCAACTCCTTACCTCCGAATACCACTCCTAAGAGCTGTTCCCCTCCTCCCCCCTAGATCAGTGCTGTAAAATTAAGCAGTGAATAACAGCTGCCAATTGGCAGGTATTCCTAGACCCTGCTTCATTGGACTGCCTCTGTTGGATCTAGGGCCACTTCTTGACCTGGTGTACAGCCTCTCTCTGCTAGAATGCTCTGCATCCATATTACTCCATCCACAACCTTCTCTGTCTCTCTTTGCTGACCTGGACTGGAAAAATGACTCACTATGATTTTCTCTTAGTTTTCCCAGCGATGGCTTGGTCTGGTGCATGTTTGCAGGGACTGGGAATTCGAGCAGGCTTGGCTGTACTTCTCGCTACTCCACCATCTTGGCTCAACCTCCTTGGCTTCTCCTTGGCTTATTTTCCTCGTTTTCATGTATTTTAAATATTTTGCCAATGTTCTTTTGTCTTTTTGTATGCATTTCTATTGTTTTCCACCAACTCAACTCCCTATAAAACAATATATATCCCTATTATGAGTAAGCATAGTCAAAACAAATCAACCTGTTGGCTACATCAGAAAATGCATGTCTCATTCTGTTCCTTCTTCTGGGAGGTGGGAAGCATGATTCAGCCACTTCCTTTTCCAGAAGAGTTTGGAAAGAGATTTGCCTAAGTCTGATGCCTATTTTAATTACATCAGAGAAACTTGCTCTTTACAGAAATCCCAGAGTGACTTGTTTTGCAAAAGTGAATGATCACCCCTTTATTTTTCTCTTCTTTGAATCTAGATTTCCATCTGTTGGGATGGCTTAGGATTATAGTCACACAGGGAGTCAGCTTGCCAAAACTGGTCCAGTTTTATTCATTTTCATCAGCTTTGTTGGCTTCCTCTTCATTTCCTTCCTCAGTATGCCTTTCCCAAGGTCCCAACTAGTCTGATTGTAACAGTGAAATGACTCTGCTTTGGAAACACCCCTGAAAGTGAGAAGATGTGGGTTTACTGGCTCTTGACTCATCCAGAAATTCCTCAGAAGGACACCTGAGCTGTCTAGTCTCCTCACTGCTCCTCCCAATTGAGCTAATATGACAACAATCGAACATTTCCTATCCTGTTAACCATGGCTGGATAGTATACACACAGGGAAAACTGGATGCAAAACTTGGCCAAGAGGATTGTCAGCTGGTTAATTCTGGAGGATGTTTGGAAGCTAAGGAGTTGGCCACCATTAGGAAACATTCCCACCAAATACATGCAAGAGAGCTGATTCGGATGGTATTCAAAAAGTCATCTGCAGTTTGACATTTCTTCTTGCTCAACAGAAAACTGGTGACTTACCAATGAAAAAAATAGCTCATGTGGGGCAAATTGCCTGAGGAAGATAAAATTGTCTCCAGGACATTGGGGCATCCAAGTGGTTCTGAGAATATTGATATAAAACATACAAAACATCCTTAATCTTCTTGTTTTCATGGCGCACTAAACAATAGGAGGGATTGAGACTGGGATGGGGGTGGGGAGTCCTCATTCCTGAATGTGGTATTTTGCCTCCTACCCAAACAGCCAATTTAATAGAGGTTGGTTGCCAGCACACACTTTTAAGGTTTATAATTGAGATTCACTTCTAAATTGAAAATAGTAACAGTAGACATATTTTTGTAATAGATAAAATCTAAGAAATTATAATGACATAATTTTCTTTTCAAATGGCAACCTGGAATCTCTTCTACCCTGAGAGGTCAGTATGACTGTAATTACAGGAGCATAGGTGAGAATCTCCTTTGGAAGGAATGATGGTAATTTACTTTTTATTTTAAATACCAAGGTTGCTAGCTGCTGGACCTGGAGCTTGTCCACGAGATATAAAGAGGGCCATCACCTTTATGAAGGAAAACTCTGCTCTGGGACATGGTGCTATGTCTTCCTGAAGTTTACATGTATGTGAAAGCTCATTGTGGTTACTCATTGGAATTTCCTTAAGAAGAAGGGTGTCCTTTATCCAACAAAGATTATTTTTCAATGAGTATTGCAGAGATAGCTGGGAGCAGTGGTAAGGGGACTGCATTTGAACTAGAGGACCTGGGTTCAAAGCCTGTTTCCCTTTATTTGACCTTACTAAGTCACTTCCCTTTGGTGGGACTCAGTTTCTTTATGGATCATGTGAGAGATTTAGAAGGGGAAAGGAAGGACGTCAGAATGTATGTAGTCCCTACCAGGTGCCAAGCATGTGCTAAGCATGTTGCAATTTTTTCTCTCCTTGGATCCTTAACAACACCCCTGGGAAGTAGGGATTATTATTTATCCCTGTTTTACAGATGAGGAAACTGATGCAAACAGAGGTTAAGAGACCTACCCAGGGTGACACAGCTAGTACAAACTGAGCTCAGGTCTTCCTGCCTCTAGACCCAGTGCTCTGTGTACTCTGATGCCCTCTGATGGCCATCTAGGTTAAACTAGCTTGGTCACTGAGGCTTATTCCTAGCTGTCATTCCTAGGGATGATCCAAATCCCTTGTATTATTTATTTCACTTCCAGAGAAGAGTGGATGGAGAGTAGGGTTCTGGTTCTTTCTCTGTCACCACTGGCTCACCAAACCCTGTTCTTCATCTGTCCTCTCCATCACCCATGACCCCCAAACCCTGGGCCCCCCAGTCTCTCCCAGGCCATCTCCCCAGCATTAGCTGCTCTCTCCTTTTCTTCCCCTCTTGACCCCTTGGTGAACCAATTCAATCTGCATTGTTCTCCCCTCTTGAGTGCCTCCGCCCCTTATCATATCACTGGTTATACCTCAGCTTTGGATCACTCCCACTATTCATCACCTTCACACCTACTCAGTGTGCTGAAGGAAGATGAAGAAAATCACTCACCCATTTTCACTGGACCCACTAGAAACTGGTTACACAACCTCAGCAGGCCCTCACTGCTGCTGGGAAAACCCCGCCCTACACCCCTCAACAACCCATCCTCCCAGTCTCCAAAGCAGCTCTTCTACACCTTTTTATCTCGACTCCAAGCTCCCACAGCTCCTCTTCCCCCTGTCTTCTCAGCCAAGAGCTTTGCCTCATAATTTACTGGAAAAAAATGTGACCATTCCCCCTAAATTCCCTCCTCTCCCTCCCTCCTCATCTCCCATCAGGTAGGTGCTATCTGCCCCCTCCTCCCTGTCACAGTCTCACATAATGAAGTGACCTTACTCTTGACCAAGGCCAGTCCCTACACTGTCTCCTCCCACACATGGCCCCCTCCGCCATCCCCACTCTCTCATTTATCAACAGTTCCTCTCTCGCTACAGCCTCATTCCCTATTGTCTACAAAGGTGCCCATGACTTCCCCATTCTCAAAGCTCTATCCTTCCATCCCCACTATCCCCCTGTATCTCTTCTGCCCTTTGTAGGTAAACTCCTCACAAAGGCCATCCACAAGAGGTGCCTACACTTTCTCTCCTCTCTCTTCTTAACCCTTTACAATTCAGCTTCCCACCTTGTCCCTGCACTGAAAACTGCTGTCTCCAAAGTTACTTTGGTCTGTAGTCTCCTGGTTGCCAAGTCCAGTGGCTTTTTCTCCATTTTCCTTCTCCTGGACCTCCCTGCAGCCTTTGACACTACTGACCACTCTCTCTTCTCTCTAGGGTTTTAGGGTACTCCCCCACCTTCTTTCCTGGTTCTCCTCCTCCCTCTCACTCTGACTGGACTTCCTCTGCTGGATCCTCTTCCAGACCACACCCTCTAGCCTCAGGTATCCCTTAGAGTTCTATCATGTCCCTCTTCTCTTCTCCCTACTTCTCTTGGTGATCTCATTGGTACCTATGGACTTAATCACAATCTCTATCCCAATGATTCTCCAATCTACCTATGCTGCCCCAATCTCTCTGCTGACCTCCAATATCAAAATTCCAATTGTCTCAAATTGGATGTCCAGTAGACAACTTAAACCCAACATGTTCCAAACAGAACTCACCCCCTGACCCCTGCTCCCCCTCCCAGTCTTCCCTATTATTGTAGGGGGCTCCACTGGCCTCCCCGTGTTCAAGGCTCACAACCTAGGAGCCGCCCTTGTGTAGCCCCCATCACCTCCTGACCCGACTGTTGCCATAGCTGTTGGTGGTCACTGCCTTCCATTTAGCCCCTTAAGCACAGGTCTAATCGTGTCACCTTCCCACTCAATACATTCCCTACTGTGGCTCCCAATTGTCCCCAGGATGAAATATAAAATGTTGTTTGGCATTCAGAACCCTTCATGACCCAGCCCTCTCCTGCCTTACTGCCTGACACAGACTCTTCAATCCATTGACACCTGCTTCTTGGTTGTTCCAGGAAAAAGAAGCTCCATCTCTTGACTCTGGGCCACACATGCACACAGATGCATAGACACATACACACACATGCACTCACATACACAGACACATAACACATGCCACATACACATATACACATGTAGACATATATATCAACATCCACATCCATGATGAAAGGAAAGGACTGAAGGGAATTTCAGCACCTAGGGTTGGCATCAGGCTTGTTTTGGTTTGAATTGTGCCAGTACCACAGAATGGAGATCAAGTAGGAAACCAGTTGCAGGTCTAACAGTTCAAGTTGGGGGAGAGGGTTGGTCATGAATGGGACACAAGGCCAGATGCTTCCAGGGAAGTTGGACTGGGCTTAGGACTTATCCATGTCCTAACTTGACTCCAGGCCATGCCCACCTTGCCTTGCCCTGGCTCCTCTACAACTAAGAGGCCATAGGTTTGGTCAAGGAAAGTCCTGACTCTTTCCAAGATTGACTAGTCAAATGGTGGAGGGAGAAGGGCCCTAGGATAAGGTGGGAGGACTTGGAGTAGAGTCTTCCTTGACATTTGTAAGACCTTGGGCAAGTCACTTAATTTCTCTGATCTACTGTTTCCTAATTTGTAAACTGAAGATAAAAAATAGATGCATTATTTACTTCACAGAGTAATTGTGAGGATGTGGTAGGATAATGCATGGAAGGGGGGCTTGCTGAACCAGAAAGCTCCTATAAATTTAAGCTATTAGAGCCTAATGCCTTCTATTTCAAGGCATCTTAAAAACGTCATGTAATTAATCTACTCAGTATCACAATGCAGTCTGTTGCAATGTGAACCATTATTCTCATTTTCCCAGTTTTTCAGACTAGGGAAATAGTGGTAATAAATTGTTAGTGGAAGTTAAAATCCAAACTTACACCTCCTAAACACAGCTAATAAGGCCTGGCTTATGGGGGTAATTTGTGGTTGAGAAATATGTTTTATCTCCAGCACATAAAGTTGGTTTAAAGCATAAGGCAGAGTTGCATCAGAGAACGTGCTAAACAAGACCAGCTATTCAGAGGAGCCATTTAGAAAAAAATCCCCCTCATGGGTGTCACACTCTAAATAGAGTCAACTCCATCCAGTGGGGCCTCATGCAGGTCATTGGGAGTGCTTGATGGGGCCAAGTCACCAGACCCCTCCTGTGGCTCAAACCCAGACTACGGCCATTCTGGGCAGGGGCTAATGGTCAACGGTCAATGGACTGGGCTTTCAATGTGTACTCATGATACTTGAGAGTCAATTGTCCAGTCAGGGGACACTGGCAATTTTGGTCCTCATATCCCCAGCAGGGAGCACCTTGACAGAGAGAGACATTATACTGGGGCTTTGTCCGGGGGTGGGATTCAGGGACTGCTAAGTCCTGTGTCCCCTGCCCTGGCTGCTCCAATGGCCCCTGGTCCTGCTTTCTGCCCTCATTAGCAGTTGCCCTTTTTTTCTTCTTTCACAAAACCATCACCCCAGTTAACTCTGAAGCTCATAGATTGGGCCACACTAGGTCACTGCCCAAGCTCCAATTCATGGCTGTATTTTGGGCCCTCCTGGCTTACACAGAATGTCGATGGTCACGGTTTCTCTTTGGAACAGCAACCCTGAGGGTCTTCCCCTCCCAGCCTGATTTTTTTCTAATTAAAGGGGCTGCCCATGGACTCACTTCTTAAAGAGGCCTATTCACTGAATGGGCTTTACCTCACTCAAAATGAGTCTGTGAAAAGGCCTCAGTCTAAAAGGGTCATGGTCTCTCATTGCATCCTGGGCCATCTCCAGTCCTCCCAATCTATATCTGGCCACTGGACTCAGATGGTTCTGGAGGAGATAGTGAGGCTGGTGACCTTGCCCAGCCCTCCCTCACTCAAGTTAAAGTCAACTGCAAGTCACATCATCATCTCCCTGATGCCATGGTTTTCTGACCCCAAAGGGTGCTAACCACTAGCATTTATCTTGCCCTTTCAGGCTTGTGTAATGACAATGCAATATTTATAGCACCCGAGATCATGATAAAGACCATGACTATAAGTATCTCCATTGCATTCCATCACAAAATATACCAAACTCTTCAGATAGAGGATAGAACTAAAGCATTTATTTAGACACCAGAAAACCCAATCCCAAAACCAGTAAGCTGATTCCATCATAGTACCAAAGATATTCAAAAGCCGTAATAATGCTGAGAGCCCCAGCATCCTTCAGCCTTCCCACAAACCAATACAAGATCAATATCTACTCACAAGCCTATCTGACCCCTTGCCCAAGCATCCTCTCTCCCCCACCGTCTGGCTAGCTCTAACTACCAGCTTCCTGGGCTCTGCTTCTCTTCAGCAAGTTCCCTTCATCACAGGCTCTATGTGATTACATTCAGCCTATTAAGGAGCAGAGTTTACTTTCACAGTAGGGGAGGTCTATTAAGGGGCAGGGAAGAGCTTTAAATTCCAATTCCCATTACAGCTTGCCAGGGGTTTTCCATCTATTGTCTCCTTGGATGTTCACAACAACCCTGAAAGGAAGACATTATTATTAACATGGATGGGAAAACTGGGGGAGAGAGAGGTTAAGTGACTTGCCCAGGGTCACTCAGTGAGCAAGTGTCTTGAGACAGGATTTGAACTCCATTCTTCCTGACTTGCAAGTCTAGCACTCTCCCCTAGCCTTAATTACATCATTTTAGGTCGCTTCTGTATCAGGACTTTGTTTTAATTATACCAAGGATATCCTGGGACTTGGGCTAAATGCAAAGAGCAGCCACCCCAGGGATATTGGCTTTTAAATGCAAAGGTATAGCAAGCCCCAGATTGGTGGAGCTTTTGAATAAAGCTCTGGGCCTGGAGGGAGCCTCAGATACTCACTAACTGGGTCACCCTGGACCAGTCACTTTCAGTAGTTTGCTTCAGTTTCCTCACCTGTAAAACAAGCTGTAAAAGGAAATGTGTCCTGTCTCTTTGTCAAGAAAACCCCAAGCGGGGACACAAAGAGTTGGACGTGACTGAGAAGCCTGGATTCACGGCCCAGGAGTCCTCTGTCCTCCTTTTCCGGGAAGGATCTTAAGTAAGACAAGTGGAGGCTGGCCACTGGGCCTATAAACTCACTTTGGATGAGGAGGCTGTGATTCAGCTTCAGGCTCAAATAGCTATCCAGAGGACCTGGGTGTTAATGGACTAAAAAAACAAATCTTTCCCTTTTCCACATGGAATTGCAGTTAGTCCAGGAGCCCAGAGGGAAAGTGCTTTTGATAATTCTACCAATGTGGCCTTAATTCTTACTGATAACATAGAAGCAGAAAGCTCTCTGTCCAGTTAGAATCCTAGGTCTGCTCACTACCTACCCCACAAGGCCAAGTCCCTCCTTTTGCAGATAAAGTCACTGACTGCTTTCATTTCTGCCTTCTGAGCCTGCCTAAGAAGAGTCTATGATTACCCAGTGCCCCTAGGAGAAAATGCAATGTCCTCTGGCATTGAAAGCCTTCAGGCTTTGAATCCAACCTGTCTGGTCTGGCTGATTTGCAGGGTATGTCCGGATACCCTGTGTCTGAGCCAAACTGATGCCCTTGCTGTTCCCCATCTCCCACCTCTGCACCTTTGCACATACCCTTCTGCAGTGTCCGGAAGACTCTTCTCAACTGTGCCTCATAAGCCCGCCCGTCTTCCTCAAAGCTCTTCCAGACAATTCCTCTGTCTTTATTAGGTCTGTAGATCACACTTCTTGTTCTGTATGTATGTTGGCTTCTCCCCAGTACAGGCCTTTGTGTCCCCAGTGCCCAGCACAGTGCCTGTAATGTGACGACTTGGGCTGAAATCCAGCCTTGGATGCCTGTAACCTGTGCGACCCTGGGCACATTGCTGAGCCTCTCTGAGCCTGTTTTCTCACCTGTAAAATGGGAGGTGGTTGGATTAAATGCTTCTGTAGCCCCACCCAGCTATAAGCCTCAGATCCTGGGGTCTGTATTCTAGAAGGCATTTCGTTGATGCTTGCCCAGTGAAGGCATGGAGAAAGCCTGGGTCGCTGGCCTTGGAAGGGGCCAGGAATGGCCCGACCACTTCCCAGTGCCTTTGGGAGGCTGGCTTCCCTTTTGTGCAAAGTCTTACTCACATATTTGGCTCTCTGCAGGAGCACTTGGCTGCCCATCCTGGGTTTCACAGCAGCTACATATTTGAGCAGGCATCTATGACAACGGCCCTGAGTACCTACAGGCAGGGTGCTGGGTGCTGAGGTCTCACTGCCTGATGCAGCAGCAGCAGCAGTGATCATTGAGTAGGGAGTAGCACAGGCTTAGAGCTCCATAGGCATCACTTCTGTCTGCCCAGTATCTAACCATGTGCTAGAGAGATAAGCTCCATTGTGAAACTTTTCTGAGGCTGCCTGGGGCTTTTAGGCAGTGCCAAACACATTCCAGGATGAAGGCAAGGAGTCAGGCACCTCTCCCCTTGAAGGCTTTTCTCAGCCTGGCATCCTCTTGGAGCAGTTATGCTTCAGAAGCCAAAGATTAAGATGATGCCCCTGCTTGAGGAGGGGGTCCCCTGGAGGACGGTTATCTGGGACAAAACGGCTTTTGTTCTTTTCAGCTTGTCACTCGCTTGGGCTCTGGACAGCTCAGTGTAGCAAGACGAAGTCTATCTTCCTTAGGAGCTGGTGAAATGGGGGTGATCGTTCTCCTAGAAACTTGCTGACTCTTGTGAGTTATAGGACACTGGGCCAGTCGCTTGACCTTGCAGTCTCTGTGGCTCCTTCCAGCTGCATATCTTTGATTCTGTTGACCTATGTGGCCTTTTGGTGCTGCTTACCTTCAGAGAAAAATTGTGTCCTGAGTTGGTTTATAGTAACAGAGAGTATGTCTTTGCAAAGGCTCTGGTGGGGGAGGTTGAGAAAGTGACAGCATGCCATGGAATGGAGGTTGGCCATGAAGGCTGGAGGTGCTGGGTTTGAATCTCAACCCTGACCCAGAACTAGCTGGGTAACTCAAGGCTAACTATTTAAACTCCCCTAGCCTCAGTCTTCTCCTCTGCACAACAGGGATGATTGGAGTGCATGCAGTGCCTCAAGGATGTTGAAACTCCAATAAGAGTCTTTGCAATCCTTAAGCCCCCTGGGAATGTCAGATGTTATTTTCAACATGACAATTCCTCCTTTGTATCTCTGAGTCAAATTGACTTTTCCAGTTCTGCCCCCGTTTAGCGCTGTGCAGACACAGCTTTAGTCAACTGACGTTTTTATTGTTCCAGTCACCAAACATGGGTTTCTAGTCTCTGTGATCAAAGGAGATAAGGTATGAACAGTGCTTGGAACCAATAAAGGGCCAACTGGCTTCGTAATGTCCTGGCAGGGCATGTACAGGGTCCTGCATTAACTGGATTTAGAGTGGGAAAGGCTCTGAAATCACTGAATTCAACCCTTTCTTTTTACTGAGGGAGAAACTGAGTCCCAGAGAGGTGAAAGGTCCCATAACTACTTAGTAAGAGAACCATGCAGGGCACAACTCCAGTGGGTATGTCTGTCATTAGTTATCCATCCAAAGGTACAGACTGCAGTCCTTTCATGCCTGTCAGTACTGTGCCCCTCTCATCCATGCTGCCACTAGTTCACTACAAGGGGACCCATGCAGTCTTCTGGGGCTCTTCCTTCAGGTCTCTTAACATCACAAAATGCCAGGGGAGTATGCTGTGATCTCTCACTCTTGTTCTATGATGCCCCCCTTGTTTTCTCTTGGGTCTCACTTCAGTATCACCCTTTGTTTGTGATGTTTCCCCTGAGCCCACACTCCTATGCCACACTTTGTGTGATCCTTCACTTCATGTCTTTGGAGATTGGGATTCTAAGATCCCCTAAAGAACATTGATGGGGCTAAGCAGCTGAGACTTTGTTTGAGGGAAGAGCTTGGAGTTATTAAGATAACTTGGTCATCTCCTGAAAGGGGTCCAGCCTATACCTTTCTCTGCTGAGTTCTGGGACCAGCTAATTATCTCCCTGTGGTTTCTGTCCAAGATGGGAGAGCTCTGTGGTTGACCCATCCAACTGCAAGTTATTCCTTGAAAGGTAAGACAGCAGAGAAGCCTCTGAGGACCATCTGATTACTATCATCAAGTGAGGCACAAAGCAGGGAGGCGAGCATCCATGCTTCCAAGGTGCTGACCACTATCCTAGCACAGAGTCCCAGGTAGGAGAGGCATTCCTTATATTCCTGCACTGACGATGGGGTCCTGCAGATTCCTCTGTGTCCAGATGGCAGTGTGCTGCTTGCCTCAAACCCTCCCAGAATGTGTAGGCAGAAGTCCACCTACTTCTCAGGATCTGAACTCTAGAGCTAGAAGGGCCCAGAGGGGCCATCTACATGCCTCCTTCCCCCACTGCACAAATGAGGAAATAGAGCCGGGAGCTGAGATGACTTGTCCAATGTCACACTAGTAAGAAGCATCCAAGATGGGATCTAAGTCTTCAGCACCAGTTCCATCTCCACTGCACCAAATAGAATCTTTTCAGAACTGAGCTACATGGAAAGAGGCATAGTATAGGATTGGGGAAAGAGTAATGTGCATCCAGGTACCCAGGTCTAATCCTGGCCCCCCTATTAAGACTTTCATGACCTTAGGCAAGTCGCTCTCCCTGGGCCTTAGTCTTCTCACCTGTAAAATGAAGGAGTGGGCACAGTGGTCTCTGAGGTTCCTTCTGCTCTGACCACTGACCTCCCTGGCTTCCTTTAAGTCTCAACTAAAAGTCCCACCTTCTACAGGAAGCTTTCTCCAGTCCCTCTTAATTCAAGTGTCTTCCCACTGTTGATGACTTCCTAATTGTCCTGGATAGATAGATAGATGATAGATAGATAATGTCTAGATATCTAACTATGTAGTGTAAAGAGATACAGAGACAGGTACAGAAAGATATAGAGCCATAGCTTTGTATATATTTGTTTGCACATTGTTTCTCCATTAGATTTAAAGCTCCTTGAGGGCCAGGACTATCTTTTTCCTCTTTTTGTATCTTTAGCACTTCCCGCAGTGTTTGACACATAGTAGGTACTTAATAAATATTTATTGCATTGAATTGAATAGAGCAGATGTCCTCTGATCTGTTACCTGGGGCCTATCCCAGCTTTATCACTTACCACCTGGACAGATCCTGAGCTTCAGTTTCCTCAGCTGTAGAATGAGGGGGTCTCACTTCCAACTCTAGATGGGCAATCACAGGAGCCTTCACACATTCTCCTCTCTAGAAGACCCTCCAATGACCTAGAGAGCCTTCTCTTTCCCGCCATTCCATGGGTGCCATTGTAGACTGCTGAGTCCCTTGTCTCATGAGAAGATTGACGCACACTTTCCTCCAAGCCACATCCCTTGCTCCACTTCTTGGGCAAAGCATCCCTGGAAAGATGCTCAAGACTGCATACAGCCTCCACAGATCTCTCAGTTGCCCTTTGGGTGGCCCAGAAGCTTGATCTGTCAAAGATGGTGGGGGTCTGAAGTTCGCACCAGGAGAGCATTGTCTCAAGAGGCATACCTAGAATAATTAAAGCCCAGTATAAAACCAACTGGTAATGAAATCTCACCAGTTTCTGACCAATACCTTTTGAAGCTCCTTCTGGGCTATGAAAGGGGCACATTTTCAAGCCCACCTCCCTTATTATCAGGGGATTCTCTGTACCTGGTCCTCTACTAGCCTTCTCTAAAACCCTCCTTCGGGCCTCTCTCTAACCCAGGATCTTTTCAAGGTTTCAGTTGCCAGGCTGGGATTAAAAATTGGACCAGCCAAAGAGAAGGACAAGGTGACAGCCACCAAGAATGGTCATTGCACAATATCCACATTTGATTGACCTATCAGCAGAAGTCATTAGAGCAATGACTTCATCATTCTCACAGGCTGTTCCAAAGACAGCCTTGGAAACTAAGCTGGCTGGAGAATAGCATTTGATAGCTTCATTCTGCTTCTTGGTGTGGAGTTGAGCAAGGCCAAAGAGATGTGGGGAGAAATCCTGATAAGGCAGGAAATTGTTGACAGCAAACTGTTTGAAAGTTCCTAAACTGAAATTCCCCACTTTTGACATCTCCAGAGTTCAGATCTACAATAAACAAACTAAAGACTTAAATGTAATTCTTCAGCTCCCCCTAGAAATTCTTGTTGGAGGTCAGAATCGCCCCAGTTGCCCCCTTGCGTTGCTCCTCAGATTCAGTCTGTCTGTATGTAGCTTTTTCTCTGAGCTAAGCTTGCTCTGACATGTTGATTCCATAGAATGTGACTGAAACCAGAAAATGGCCAGATTTTTGTAGTGCCAAGACAGGAAGTTCATAGGATCATAGACAGAGTTGGATATGCAGAGACTAACCTCCTTCTGTATTTGTCTCATTGGAAAAGCAAGAATACATTGACTCCCTCTTGTACATAAAACCCTTCCAGCGCTGGCAGATGATTGCCCCTACTTGCCTAAGTCTATTTTCCAGGCTAAACAGCCTCAGTTTCTTTCTCATCCTCAGAGGGAATGGTCCCAGGCCTTCTCATATTGCTATTCCCAAGAAGATAGCTATCTCCTGACTTCAGACAACAGTTCTCTCCAGCCAATTTTTTCTTCAATAAGTGGGACAGGGAAAGATCAAGGAAATTTGGAGGCAAAAGACCTGAGTTCCAATACCCCCCTGTCACTTGCTACCTGTGTGACCTCGTGTGACAAGGATTCAGTGAGAAGCTTGGACTGTGTGGCCTCTGAGATCCCATTCAGACCCAAATCTCCAAGTCTCTGGGTGAGTCACTTCTGCTCTCAGTGTTCTAGGGGGCGCTAAGACTTTCGGTTATAGAGGAAGCAAGGAACTACGTGGTTGAGGAAATTTCTTCACCTTGGGCTAATTAAATTAGAGGTTCAGTCCATGACCCTGCCTTCTCCCATCTGTCTCCAAGACCTGGGCCTCCTGGCTCTGAGTGAGTAGCAGTGTCAGTCATCATTTTAAAGTAGCAAAATTTGGTGTTAGCCTTTTATCAATGTTATATCACAAAGCCAAGCTGAGATTAATTAAACCAGGATTTCTTCTACCTTATCTGAGTCATGGGCCCCTTTGACTGTCAGCCTGGGAAAGCCTGTGCATTCCCGTGGGAGTGGGAGCTCCTTGAGGGCTGCTACTGTCTTGTGCCTTTCTATGTATCTCCAGTGTTTAGCACTGTGCCTGGCACATAGTAGGTGCTTAATCAATGTTTGCTGACTAAATGCATTGAATAAAATACATAAGATTACCAAGGAAAAGATTTCCTTTGTAATAAAATAAATAAAGATGCACTTTTTTCCATCCAGATTTATAGATCCTCCCCTCGCCAATCTGTCCATTGACTCCAGCTTAAGAACCCCTAGGTTAAATCAAATTCAACTTATGCAGCAGATATTTCTTAATTGTCTACTCTATGCAGAGTCCCATGCTAGGTAAACACACAATGCCCAAAGAGCTCATTGGAAATATTATAACAATAGCTCACATTTCTTGAGCTTTTTCATTTTTCTTCAATTTTATTATTTATTTATTTTTAAACATTCTTTTCTTTTTGAGTTTTGAGTTCCACATTCTCTCCCTCACTCCAACCTCCTCCCACACCCTCTGAGAAGGCAAGTAATATGATATCAATTATACATGTGAAATTGTGCAAAACATATTTCCATGTTAGCCATATTTCAAAAAGAAAGCAAGAAAAATAAAGAAAGCAAGGAAAATTATACTTCAGTTTGTGCTCAGACTTCATCAGTTCTCCCTCTGGAGGTGGATAACATTTTTTCATCATGAGTCCTTTGGAATTGTCTTGGATCATTGTATTTATCAGAGTAGCCAAGTCTTTCATCGTTAATCACTACAACATTGCTGTTACTGTACACAATGATCTCCTGGTACTTCTCACTTCATTTTGCATCAGTTCAAATAGGTCTTGCCATGCTTTTTTCTGAAGCCATCATGCTCATTATTTCATATAGCATAACAGTATCCTATCACAATCACATACCACAACTTGTTCAGCCATTCCCCAATGGATGATCACCTTAATTTTTTTAATTCTTTGCTACCACAGAAAGAGCTGCTATAAATATTTTTGTACAAATATGTTCTTTTCCTTTGTCTTTGACCTCTTTAGAATACAGTCCTGTAAGAGGTATTGCTGGGTCAAAGAGTATGCACAGCTTTATAGCCCTTTGGGCATAGTTCCAAACTGTTCTTAAGAATGGTTGGACCAGTTTACTACTCCAAAAGTTCATTACTGTACCTACTTTTCCCTCATCTCCTCCATTTATGGTAGGTGTAAAGTGGTACCTCAGAGTTGGCTTAATTTGCATTTCTCTAATCAATAGTGATGTAGAATAATTTTTATATGACTCTAGAGAGCTTTGATTTCTTCTTCTGAAACATACCTCTTTATATCCTTTGACTGTTTATCAATTGGGAAATGGGTTTTATTTTTATACATTTGATTCAATTCTATACTCAATATATAGTTGAGAATTGAAGTCTTTATCAGAGCATCTTATTGTAAAAGTTTTTGATATTATTTCATTGTCTATGATGCCTTTTGGCAAAAGGTAGTTTCCCTGATTATCTCTTTTAATTAAGCCTATGTTTGCCTCCCCTTTGTCTGAGATCAAATAGTGAGTTCTTATCCCACAAGGTGGAGTCTTTGGGTTTATCAAACAGTAGATTACTATATAATTTACTATTATGCCTTGCCCACCTAATCTGTTTCATTGATCCACCATTCTATTTCCTAGCCAGTAAAAGATAGTTTTGATGATTGCCACTTTATAATGTAGTTTTAGATCTGATATGGTTAAGCTACTTTCCTTTGCATTTTTTCCATTGATTCCCTTGATATCCTCGAGTTTATATTCTTCCAGATGAATTTTATGATTATTTTTTCTAGCTCTATAATTTTTTTTTTTTTACTGTTTCATTGGGTATGGCACTGATAGGTAAATTAATTCAGGTAGAATTGTCATTTTTATTATATTAGCTCCACCTACCTATGAGCAATTGATATTTTTTCTGTTGTTTAGATATGATTTTATTTGCATAAAAAGTGTTTTGTGTGTTTTGTAATTGTGTTCATATAGTTCTTGTATTTGTCTTGGCAGGTAGACTGACTCACAAATATTTCATATTGTCTACAGTTATTTTAAATGGGATTTCTTTTTCTATCTCTTGATGCTAGACTTTGTTGGTAATATGTAGAAATGCTGATTATTTATGTGGGTTTATTTTGTATCCTGTAATTTTGCCAAAGTTATTAATTATTTCAAGTAGTTTTTTAGTTGGTTCCCTAGGATTCTTTAAGTATACTATCATATTATCTGCAAAGATTGATAGTTTTGTTTCCTCATTGCATATTCTAATTTCTTCAATTTCTTTTTCTCCTCTTATTGCTAAAGCTAATGTTTCTAGTACAATATTGAATAATAATGGTGATGATGGGCATCTTTGTTTTACCCCTGATCTTTTTGGGAAAACTTCTAACTTATCCCCATTACAGATAATGCTTATTGATGGTTTTAGATAGATACTACTTACCATTTTAAGGAAAACTCCATTTATTCCTTTGCTCTCCAGCATTTTAATAGGAATTGGTGTTGTATTTTGCCAAAAGCATTTTCTGTGTCTGAGATAATCATATGATTTATGTTGGTTTTGTTTTTGATATGGTCAATTGCGCTGATAGTTTTCCTAATATTGAACCAGCCCTACATTTCAGGCGTAAATCCCACCTGATCATAGTGTATTATCCTTATGATAAAGTATTGTAATCTCTTTGATAATATTTTATTCAAAATTTTGCATCAATATTCATTAGGGAAATTGATCTATAATTTTCTTTCTCTGTTTTGACTCTTCCTGTTTTAGGTATTGGCACCATATTTGTGTCATAAAGGGAATTTAGTAGAACTCCTTCACTTATTTTTCCAAATAATTTATATAGCATTGGAATTAATTGTTCATTCAATGTTTGGTAGAATTCACTTGTGAATCCCTCTGATCCTGGAAATTTTTTTCTTAGGGAGTTCACTGATGGCTTGTTCATGAAATGGGATTATTTAAGTATTTACTTCCTCTACTCTTAATCTGGGCAAGTTTTATTTTTATAAATATTCATCCATTTCACCTCAATTATTAGATTTATTGACACACAGTTGGGCAAAATAGCTGGTAATTATTACTTTAATTTCCTCTTCATTGGTGGTGAATTCACCCTTTTCATTTCTGATACTGCTAATTTAATTTTCCTCTTTCTTTTTTTAAAATCAAATTAACCAAAGTTTTATCTATTTTATTGTTTTTTAAATAAAACCAGCTCTTAGTTTTATTTATTAGCTCAATAGTTTCCTTTTAATTTTATTAATCTTTTCTTTGATTTTTAGAATTTCTAATTTGGTATTTAATTGGGGAATTTTAATATGTCCTTTTTCTAAAGCTTTTTAGTTGCATGTCCAATTCGTTGATCTGTTATTTCTCTATTTTGTTGATATAAACATTTAGAGATATGAGATTTCTCCTCTGTACTGTATTGTTTGCATTCCATAACTTTTGGTATGCTATCTCATGATTGTATTTCTCATCAATGAAAGTATTGATTGTTTCAATGATTTCTTGTTTGACTGATTCATTCTTTAGGATTAGATTTTTTAGTTTCCAATTAATTTTTCATCTATCTTTCCATGGCTCTTTATTACATGTAATTTTTCATCATCAGTCATCTTGACTTTGGTCCTTCCACTGGACTTTTAAGACTCTGGAAGAGAGAAAGTGAGACTGATGGCTTTGCACAACTCTGCCTCACTTAAATCCAATTCAAGCATGTCAAGACATCACACTTGTGATATCATTGGTCCTCTTTGAAGATGAAAGACCAACAACAATTTGTTTTACACTTACTTATTTTTCCTCATGTGATAGAAAGAGTTCTGAGTCTTGAACCCAAGCATCTCTAGTGAAATCCTGACTTTGTCACCTACTGACTTTTGCCAAATAGGGTGAGTCACTTAGTCTCTAGACCTCAGTGTCCACATCTGTAAAATGGGGTCAGACAAGATGATACCCCCAGAACTACCAAGAGACCTTGAACAAGTTACTTAAACTGCTCTGAGACTCAGTTGCCTCATGTGTAAAATGAGTTGGACCAGCTGACCTTGATCCCATGGGCTACTTTGTTCATTTGAATTAGTACCAGAGATACTGGGAAGATCCCCTTCTCAGCTTCTTCAGTGGAATACCTCCCTGTCACTTGAGACTTCATTAAACAACTGAATTTCCCAAGCCTGTCTGGCCCTATGATTTTCCTTAATTAACTTTTTCCCATTTTGTACTTTACCAATAATTTTTCTTATCTCTTCTTATCTCTTTATATATTTCTACTTGACTGACAAGGAGATGGGTTGAAAACTTGACAATGTTATCTTGTTGAGAATCCAAGTGTGAATCTGACAAAAGAGGAATTTTTTTAAAAAATTATTTTGTTCTCAGTTGGCCTGAGAACTGCCCTGAAAAGATAAGCTCCCTTGTCACGTCTGCAGAATTTTTAGCCCGGGCTCAGCCAGATCATTTGGCTGAGATAAATGAGTTTTTCCCAGCCATCCTTGTTTTCAGCGATTTAAAGGTAATTTGCAATTTAGAGTAAACATCTTTATGATTCTCCTCCAGTCCTGCAGAGGTGTTGTCTCTGTAAGGGAAGCTAGGCATGAGCTCTTTCCCTCTCTGCCTGCTGTAGGGCTCTTTCTTGGCTCTTTGCAAGGTCCCCACTCCCTGTCCAGTGCCATGTTTGGGATGTGTTAGGAATGATTTCCTCTCAAAGCCTTCCTAAGTTGATGGGTGATTTTGTCCTCTCCCTGGTACTCTCCTGGTCATGTGTTCCTTGATAGCCCAAGTACTGAAATCCACTGAGGTTTGACTTAGCAGAATGTCAGCAGGAACAGAAACGCCATTATTTTCTTATTATTAGGTTATTCGGTTTTATATACATATTTTTTTTTACCTGAGGGCTAAATGTGAGCCTGTCCTTAGAGGTTTCATGGAATCAGGCCTGAGATGCAATCATGGAGAACAAAGCAAAGTAAGGGCCAGGGATCCCTCCCTCTCTCCCACAATGGGTTTGGTATTAAAAGACCTGGGTTCAGATCCTGCTGCTGCTAATTCATGAGGAGCTTGGTCTCGATGGCCTCTAAGGCCTCTCTAGCCCTGAATGAATGATCCTTTAGGAGACACTCACCATGTTCTTGGATAGAGGTATTGCACCAAGAAGTCCTAGAAAGGAAAGGGAAGGAGCAGGGTGGAAGCTAGTTGCTGCTGTGATGGTGCTCCAAGACCCCACAGTCTAGATGGAAAGTGACAGGGCACAGATACATTAGGAAAGTTAATTGTCAAATTTGTTGATGAAGGGAAAGTAAAAACAATAGCACTAGGGAAATGAACTGAGAACCAGGAGAGAAATCTATAAAGAGTCCAGGAATTATCGAAAATTAGAATGAATGGAAGATCTGGGATCTGGTTATGGAGAGGATCCAAATGGAAATTCATAGTTATTCCTGAGGTTAACCCTGACTTTCCAGTTGTTTTGCAACCACCCACCATGCAAACAGCCTTGGTTCTGGCCTGAATCAATTCTGTCTAAAGAGAGTCAGTCATAGCAGAGAGGAAGGGTGGCGAGGTAGTCCCATGCTGCCTGGAAAGAACATAGACATGATTGTTCCAAGAGACATCAATGTTAGAAATAAAAATATTTAAAATGCTGTTTCCTTTATGAAGCTGAAAGAGTATACCATTAAAAAAAATTAGAAGTGCAAAAAGAGTCTATTTCTGTAAATATGTACAAAGTGGGACTCCATTGCCAATGTAAACTGTAACTGTCTATTGAGCTAACTGCTCTGTTGGTGCCCAAATATTATAAAATATAAAATGTATGCAAACTGTATATATTGTCAGGCCATGTTTTCTTTTGTTTGCCTGGTTATCTAGGACCAAGCACAAACCATTCAAGACTTGCTTTTATGGTTTGTCACTGAGATGACACTATAAAATAAACCCTGATATCTCCCAGCTGTGTGGAATCCATTCTGTCCAGCCATGGTGCACAAATAACATTTTTATTTGCATCATGTTAAAGAAATATTCAGCATATAAATACATAAGCAAACCTTATCACAAAGGGGATTGTGATGGCAAACACCTCTGGGAAGATATTGCACCACTCCTGATTCCCAAGAGCTCAGACATGGCCTTATGATCTGTGTACATTGAAGATAAAGAAAGAACTCACTCAGACTCAGTCTCTAAAAAGGGTTGTATAAAGTCTGACAAAGCTCATCCCTGTCTACTCACTAAATCCTCTGTGCATGTTCAGAAACAAAAGCATCTGCAAGGATCCTAGGTCTGGAGCTACAAGAGACCTCCAAGACTATCTAGGTGAACCTCCCTCATTTTATAAGGAGGCAGCTAAGTCCTAGATAGGTTAAGTGACTCACCTAAGGGTCAGAGAGAGAGAGAGTAAGTGGCAGAGGCAGGATTCAAACCCAGGTCCTCTGACTTCCAGATGATCTCAGGCTCTTTGTACTATATAACCTTTAAATGGGAGCGGAGAGGGCAGTGGCCACGTTTTTGCTTTTCTTTGTTCCTCCGACACTTAGGTCAGTACCTGGCATACACTAAGCACTTACTAGATGCTTATTGGTCGACTCAAGTGTGTTCTTATTTGTTGTGTCCTTAGAACATCAGATCATACAGCTAAAGTATTCAGTCATCTGAGTGTTTTGTCTATATGGTTCTAAATATTTGGAAATTTATACATGACCTATAGCAGTCAGAGAAATATCTCACTGATTAAGAAACTTTTTTCATCCTTGGCATTGGGTGTATAGATGCAGTTTTCATTTCAAGCCAGTATAACTCACTTCAACTTCATCCATGAACTCCTAGTACAGTGAAGAATGTAGACCACATTCAAAGGCTCTTCAGACTGTTTGGATTTGAGTATCCTTTGGAAATACTCAGTCTATTGCAGAGCCATTTGCTTCTTGCAAAGTTCATGAGTAGTCCATCACAAAATCTCTGCACAGAAAGGAAGGCTTTGGGGGCTGATGAGTACAGCCTTTACCTGATTATGAGTCAGACCCCCCAAATTGTGAAGAAAAGAAACTCTCCGAGCTGGGATCATCCTTTAGCTTATAGGATAGAATTGGATGTGATGGAGCTAGGTTAAAGGATAATGATGGCTAGGTGCCTTTTCTTGAGTAAGGATGGCAATTCTTATTTCATAGGAGGTGAGAAGCTGAATGATCCTAGCAATGACAAAAAGACCGTCAACGGGAATATTGAAGTTTCTAAGTATGATGACCAGAGATAGGGTGGAGAAGGCTGGAAGCCAAGTGCTACTCATACACGCATCTATGTATATGTATATGCATATGTATTGGTGAATAAATGTGTAGACATGTATGTGTGAATATATGTACATATATACTCATACATAATATGAGTGAGTACTGTTGAGCCTCCCCTGATGAATGCAGGCAATCACCTTTTTCAGTACATAGCTGCAGAGGTTATGGTTTCCCTATAACTCACTAAGGGAACAGAGTACTAAGTTTTCTGTTCTGCCTGGTGACCCTATCTTGTGCTGCTTCAAAGCCTATTGCCCCAGACAACTCTGACTTAAGGTTAGAAATTTTTTTTGAGGATGGAGGGCCATTGGGATTAAGTGACTTGCCCAAGGTCACACAGCTAGTTAAGTGTCAAGTGACTGAGGCTGGGTTTGAACTCAGGTTCTTCTGACTTAAGGGCCAGTGCTCTATTCACTGTGCCCCTTAACTTTCACTTAAGCACTGATACCGCTTGCCTGCTCCCAAAAACCTATTTTGAGAACTGACCAAAAAAATCCCCACAAGAAATTGGGAAAGAATTTTACAGCCTATGTCTCTGATAAAGGCCTCATTTCTAAATTATACAGAGAATTGAGTCCAAGCTATAAGAATACAAGTCATTCCCCAATTGATAAATGGTCAAAGGATATGAACAGACAATTTTCAGAGAAAGAAATTAAAGATATCTATAAGCTTATGAAGAAATGCTCTAAATCACTATTGATTAGAGAAATGCAAATCAAAACAACTCTGAGATACCACATCTCTCCAGTCAGATTGGCTAAGATGACAAAACAAGAAAGTGACAAATGCTGGAGAGGATGTGGACAAATTGGAACACTAATGCATTGCTGGTGGAGTTGTGAACTTCTCCAACCATTCTGGAGAGCAATCTGGAATTATGCCCAAAGGATTATAAATAATTTCATACCCTTTGACCCAGCAACACCACTTCTAGGGTTATATCCCAAAGAGATCATAGAAGTGGGAGGAAGACCCATATGTACAAAAGTATTTATAGCAGCTCTTTTCATGGTTGCAAAGAATTGGAAACTAAAGGGGTGCCCATCAATTGGGGAATGGCTAAACAAGCTGTGGTATATGAATGTAATGGAATACTATTGTGCTATAAGAAACGAGGAGATGATGGATTTCATAATTACCTGGAGAGGCTTATACAAACTGATGCTGAGCGAGAAGAGTAGAAGCAAGAGAAATTTGTATACAATCACAGACACAACATATGGGTGATGACCAACTATGACAGACTGGACTCTTCTCAGCAATGCAGTGATATAAGTCAATCCCGAAAGTTTCATGAAGGAGAGAAATGTGACATCCAAAGAAAGAACTAGAAAGAACTGAGCCTGAATCCGGATGGAAGCAAACTAATTGATCTTTTTCTTTTCATTGTTTGGTTTTATTTCTTCTTTACCATTTTTCATCCTACCTAGTACAATACGCCTTTGTAATTGGACTAATGTCTAATATGAAGGTATTTGCAGATCCTATACTGGACTATATGCTGTCGTGGGGGGTGGGGGCAGGGAGGTAAAGGAAATTTGAAATTCAAGGAACTATGGAATTGAATCTTGTTAACTAAAACTGAACTAATAAATTAATTAAAAAAATAAAAATAAAAAAGAAACAATAAAATAAAAACAAAAAATGAAAAAAAGAAAAAAAATTCCCACAAAAGCTCTGTTTAGAAAACTAGAAAGACCTCAACTAATATCTAGTCCAACCTTCTCATTATACAGATGAGGAAACTGAGGCTCAGAAAGTAGAAATGGATACCTCAAAACATAATGGGCTCATAGATGGGACTTCAATGATCGGCCAGTCTAGCTCTCTCGTTGTGCAGATGAGGAGCTTAAGGTCAGTGAATTTAGGCGTCCTGCCCAAAATCACATGGATCATAACAGGTAGAGAATGAGACAGGTCTTCAGGCTTCAAATCCAGCTTTCTTTTTACTAAACTAAATTGTCTCCTAAGCATGCAAATAATAAGTGACCAAGAGAGGATCTGAACCCAGGTTATTGGACTCTAAATCTGGGACTCTTTCTAGCTTCCAACATGGCAGGAGTCTATTGACAAGAGGGGAACTCAGATAAAGCTGTCTGAAACTGACAAAATGTTACTCTCAATTTTCAGTCTTCATACTCATTTAGTTTGATTAATGTGTTACTTCAGTAATGAAAGATATTCCTCTTTAATCATCCCATATATGAATTTTCCAAAGGGTAAATGGTTGGGTAGTCTGCTCCTTGGAGTATGTGGCCCCAGCTCTGTCTTAGGGATCAGCTTTTTTTCTCTGTTTCTGGACACATATGATGAGACATACTATACCTAGCCTGAGTTTCTGGAGAGACAATTAATTTCAGACCGCCAACAGTTTTGAGTATTAATCCTTTGTAAAATCTTCGTCTCACTTGTTAAACTGAATATAACTGCAGACTTCCACCAAAAGAATGATACAATGGTGTGGCTTTAAAAGTATTCAGGGACCTGTAAAATGTCTAGGATTAAAATTTCAATACCATTTGTGCCCAATAAATGTGCAGTCCTTAGTAACTTAAGACTGCATGATTATGAGTCAGGCCCGAAAAATTCTGAGGAGCAGCTGAAGAAATGGAGCTTGCAGAGGAGGAAGTCTGGGATCATCCTTTACCTTATGGGATAGAATAGGATATCATGAAAAAGCCAGGAGCTGACCTCATCAGCAGAGTTTGTTTAAAAGCTGGAGCTGGATTTGTTTAAGAAAAAAAGATAGGGGCACTCTCGAGGAAAGAAAAAGGTTATGTGGACATTTGGGCTAGTTTTATGGAGATGGGGTTAAACGGAGGGTGTCTTTATAGGTAAAGACTGAATTCGACAGACAGCTGGGGCAGCAGAAAACAGTGTCCCACTGGGTGGACCACAAGATCTTGCCGTGACTCGCCTGGATGGTCTGAGCAGCCAAGACTGAGGATGTGAAGAGACTCACCCTGAATTTAAGTGACTCATTGAAGCAGCTCAAATTAGTCTCAGTAAAGTGTGGCCAAGGGGAATTAGCCTGATGTTGGCTGCCTGCTGCCCAGAGGGGGAAACGCACATTCCTGGCCTGGCCTTTCTGGCTTCCTTCTTATCTTTCCAGGGCTGCTGAGCATAACTGCCCTCCTTGCCCTCTACATTCCCAACCACCTTGGCCCACTGGAGGAATTTTTAAGCTTGAATTTAACTTTGTTTTCCAATTAATAAGCATTTATGTTCTCTCCCTCCCATCCTACATCTCCGTTTTTTTTAAAGGAAGAAAAGAATGCTTGTAACAAATATACATATTCAACCAAAACAAATTCCACATCAGTCTATGTTAAAAAAAAAAAAAAGGTGTATTTCATTGTCCATCTTGACTCCCTCAGGAGGGGCTGGGGGTGGGTGGCATACTTTGTCATTGGTCCTCTGGAAACATGGCTTGTCATTGCACGATCAGAATTTTTACATCTGCTGATGTTTGTCTTTACAAATGTTATTATTGTGTAAATTGCTCTCCTGGTTCTGTTTACTTCCTTCTGCATCAGTTCGTACAAGTCTATGAGGTTTCTCTGAAAAAATCCCTTTTGTCATTCCTTATGGTGCAATAGTATTCCATTACATTCATACAACATCATTGGTCTAGCTGATCCTTAATTGAAAGGCATCTCCCCAGTTTCTAGTTCTTTCCTACCACAAAAGAGCCGACATGTATATTTTTGCCCATGCAGGTCTTTTTCCTCTTTCTTTTATTTCTTCAGGGTTTAGGGCTAGTGAATTTGTTGCTAGGTGAAGAAGAATGTGCAGTTTAGTGACTTGGAAGGCATAGTCCCCTTCCTCTCCCACATCTGCACATTTGTGAGGTTTGCCTCTCGTGGCTGGAGCATACTTCCTCCTTGTTTTTCTTCAAGGTCCAGCTTAGGGACCTCGGGGGAGAGAAGGGTGGGTTAATGGAAGGAACACTGGGTTTGGAGCCAGAGGGCTGGGGTTGGAATCCTAGAAATGCCATTTTAGGGCAAGAAATCTAACTCTTCTGGAGATCACTTTCCTTTTCTATAAAATAAGGAGGTTGGATTTCCTTCCATTTCTAATTTTGTAAACCTTCTGGGAAACCAAGTCATTTCAACAATAAGCTGCCTATGCTGGACCCTTCCTGACTAAGATATCAATCTGTGGTCTGCCTGTGATTGCAGGTGTGATTGTGGGTAGCCCCTTGGGAATCTCTGAGCTGCCAACAAGAACGAGGGACCATCCTGGCAGGTACAAGGTCGTCAGCCCCTCCCTTCTGAATGGAGAACCATGGAGTTCACTCAATAGAATCCCATCTAAGGTCAGTTCTCAATATTTTCTGAATTTCTCAATTGACTTTATGGTGCATTTTGGGGTACCACCTTTACATTATTCCCATTTAATATGATTTTCCCTGACTGTGATGAATTTACAATATGGAATGAAGACTTTATTTGTAAAAAGATAAAGTCCATATTGCTTTGGTGTTACAATATAACTTCTATGGGACCATGAGGCTGCAGCATTCTTCACAATTACTGAACATTCATTTTTGTCAGAAAGCTAGTTATTATATGCTTAGATGTAGGAGTATGGAATTTTCCATGTAAAAAGATTAGGACTTTTTTTTCATTTAAAAGAACCTATTTTTGTCAGTTTCATTAATGTTTCATTTTTACTGACATATTTACCAATATCTTAAATTGAAAATACCTTTCATAAAGGAAATCTTATGTTATTTCTTCTATTAAAATTCTTTGAAAATATGGGTTTTTAATCTCTTTCATTCAATTCAGATTAATATTTAACACTTTGATATATCTATGGATATATAGGACTTTTATTTCAACAATGCTGGTTGTAAGTCACCTTCTCATTATGGACAACTCTTGTCTATCTATATTTCACTATGCTCCTCCACTGGGGGATCTATCCAATGTTCTGGTTCTTGACTAAGGATAGATTTAATGGGTCAGTGAACATGGATAGGAAAAAATACATCTTTATTTCCATGTAACTGAGTTCTTTTACAATCTTATGTATTTTAGTTTACACATTTAAAAACATGATTGTGAATAAAGGTCAAAAGGCTTCACTGGTATTCCTAATGGGACCATGAACGAAAAGAAGTTAAGAACTCCTAATCTAGAGTTCTTGACACTGAACCCATCCTCATATTCAAGTAATATGAAGAATGTTACAGCTTCATGGTCAAAGGGATTGGGGAACATGGGCTGTTCAGCAGTTATCCCTGGCACCAAAGATATGTGCAGCCCACCTTCTTTTCCATTCGTGTGTCCCTTTTATAACAGTTTTTGGGGGTTACTTCTCCTGAAGAATTTTTCACTGGTAACATGTTGCTCATGTCCAGCATATGTTTCTCTGTTACCCTTTGGGTAACATTAGTATTAAAACATATTATCAGTTTGTTCATGAACATTTGAAGTATATGTTGAAATTTCCCATTGAGATGCATTTTGCTTGGACTTTTCCAGTTCCTGTTCATGTGGTTTGGGATAAGTTTTCCTAACTGGCCTAACCTATGGGATGTGACAAAGAATCTATAGGAACATGAGATCTTTGTTGAGATAGCACAGATGTCTTGCCCTTGTTTTCTGAGGAGTTATTTTTGGATCATGTCCTTAATTGAAACCAGGCATTCTCTTGCTGAAGATTCGATGTTACCCAAACTACGGGTCTCTTTCTGAAGGGGCTATGCTGAAGCACCTTCACACGAGAAACACAAATGGGATTAACAATGTTAATTTGGTTCCCAGGTAGTCTTATGATTTAAAGTGAGTGTTAAGACAGACTGGGGGCATGCTATAAAGATCCAAATGAGCCATCAGCACTTTGGGATTCATTTTTTTTCATGCATACTCTTGCAAATTGAATTCATAATGTACAAATCAAGCATGGCTATAATAATAATGTCAGCCCAGCTTGGGAGAAACACATGATATTTTAGAGAAGCTTTCTCATGCCATGATCTATCAAAGGCAGAAGCAATATGGTTAAATGCTGGGAGAAGGGACATGCTGTTTTACACCTACACCATGGCTGTTTCAGTACCTTCTTTGTAAAAAATTGGTTAAAAACCACATAATTCCATTTAGATGGTAAGGCTCAATGGTGATTTTCACCATATGCCTTAGAGGTTACCACTAGACAGCAGAAAAACTGATGTTAGTCATGTTGGCATTGTTGGTTAGAACATAGAGCTGCTGATGCCATGGTTATGGGTCTGATCCTTATGTAGACCACACAAGGCAGTCTCTCTTTTATTGATGGCCACAAATGGTACTGTAAACTCCAGTTAGCCATCTTGCAAATACATAGAAATAGGAACCAGGGCCCTGAAAAAGATGGGCAAGGGGGAGAGAGAATGTGGACCAATGCCACTACTAGGAATACTGAAGAGAACACAAAGCCATGGATAACCTGTGGATATAGCATCCTTTTCATTGAGAAGGGGCAGGTGGCATCATAATGTTAGCAAGCAAACTTCAAATATCCCCTGGAACCATGTGTCTAGTGTTGAAACTATTTGCTTAGATACTTTGATGGAGTTATCACCTCAGCATGTAAGCATTCCTCCATCAATGGTGATCTCAAGCCAGTCCTGCCATGTTCTCCTGGGCATGTTTTTTGTCTTTGTCCTAACTTTAGAGGCAGGCGACCTGGCTTCATTTTTCACCACTGACATGTATTGCCTGTGAGTCCCTCAGCAAGTCACAGTCTCCCAGCAAAGGAGAAAAAGAGCAATCAGACAGAAGGAGAACCAAGAGAGCGGCACCAGAAAAACTCAGGAAGGGGAGAATATTTAGCAGGAGAAGGTGATTGAGGATGTGAAAGGCAAGCAGGAGGCCAACAAGGAGGAGTGAAAAAAGACCATTATATTGGATCATTAAGAGATCACTGGTAACTGGAGAGGGCAATTTCAGCTGAGTAATGAGGCCAAAAGCTGGTTTACAAAAGACGGAGGAGGGAGAGAAGAGGAATCTAAGAGTATGACTGAGAAGGAGGAAAAAAATATCATCGGACACTCCTATAAAGGAACAGGAAAGTGGAAGCTTAAGGGTGTTTTAACTGTGGGGGAGATCTGCAAGTGTTTGTAGGCAGTAGAGAATAAGCCGAGCGAGAGGGACAAATTGAAGATTAGACAAGTCAATATGGAATGTTATTAGAGGAGAGCCTGGAACTAAATCGGAAGCTCTAGGGTGAGCCCCTTCACTTAGACAGATGAAGAAACCGGAAACCAAAGGCCCTAAGTGCAACAAGGTAAATCTAGCGGTCACCAAGGGAC
This sequence comes from Gymnobelideus leadbeateri, assembly GCA_011680675.1. Taxonomy (NCBI): domain Eukaryota; kingdom Metazoa; phylum Chordata; class Mammalia; order Diprotodontia; family Petauridae; genus Gymnobelideus; species Gymnobelideus leadbeateri. Next base: position 500,222 of record WOXC01008637.1, on the reverse strand, counting down.
ACTTTAAACATGACGTTCAAGTGTGTTCATGAAGTTGGTGCTAATCTCATGACTGCCAGGAGCTACTCTAAGAATAGGAGGTGATGTTGAGATAATGCCTTAAGATCTACAAGAAATTTTACATGGACCATCTCATTTGATTTCCATATAAACTCAATATGAGGACTAGAGCAGGATTCTTAACCTTTGTGGGGTAAGCATTAATCTAGCACCTACTGTGTGCTAAGCACCTTTATAAATATTATCTCATTTGATCCTCACAACAACCCTGGGAAGTAAGTGTTGTTATTATCCCCATTTTATAGGTGAAGAAATGGGGCAAAAAGAGGTTAAATGACTTGCCCAGCATTACACAGCTGCTAAGTGTCTGGGTCTGAGTTTGAATTCAGGTCTTCCTGATTCCAGGCTGTATCCACTGCACCCCCTTTACTGAAACCCAAGGACCCCTACTCCAAACAATGTTTGTAAATGCATAAAATAAAACTTAGGATTACAAAGGAGACCAATTATATTAAGTGAAAGATGCAAGTTTCCCCACCTCTGATCATAGAAACTACTGAAATCTGTCCACTGACCCTGCTGTTTGTGGCCCCCAGGTTAAGAATCTCTACACTAAAGGCATTGATTCCCATTGTTTAGATGAAGAAACTGAGTCCCAGAGAGGTCTAATGACTTTTTAATGATCATTGAGGTAATGAATGTCAGAGACAGGATTTAAACATAAGTATTCCCTAACACCAAATTGTACATTCTTGCTGCTGCCCTATGCTATTGCCACCGTTTTAATGAACATATTATTTTCATAATATGTTGACTTGGGCTGCTCCTTCCTTCCACATGGATTGGGTTTAGGCTTTTACTGTGTTCAGTTGTGTGCCTTTGTCATGTACAAAAAGCCTAGTTTCCTTCCAGATGACCCCAGAGGATAAGTGTGGCTTCCTTGGCCTTAGATTTCTACACCTACCTCCTTTGTGGCAGTAAGGGCAAGAGTTGGATGTCTGGGCCTCCTGGGGAAAGGTCACCTTTTTCTACTCTGGAGGAGGGTCCTCGTGCTCTCTCTGGTATACCTACAGACCCTCATCCCAACTTCAGCTGAAATACTTTTTATAAATCCATAGCTGACTTAAGGCCTCCCCTTTCCCAATCATCACTTTTTTGTTAAAAGTTCTACCTTCTTCCCAGAATTAAGGATACAGAAACGTGTCATGGAAAGAACACAGACTCTGAGCTAGAAAACCTGGGTTCTCAGCCTAGCTTGTAGAGTGGGGCCCTGGACCTGCCCCTGAAACAGAGTGAGAAGGACCTTCAAGGTCATGAAGTCTAGTTTTGCAGGTGAGAGCAGGGGGTGAGTGATTTGCCCAAGACCACACATGAAGGGGCAGTGTAGGGATGAGAGCTTTGAGCTCCAGGCCTAGTCAGTTCTCTTGGCTCTCACTCAATTGCCTCTTGGAAGTAAGAATAATACTAAAAGAAGTAAGACTACAGACACATCCTGACTTGCATTGTATTTTTGAGAAAAGTGCTTTGTAGTCCTTCTGCTTTTTCTTGAAATGGGCACTGGGATAATGAGAATTATGAGGATGACATTGAGGCTAGCTCAGGATGGATGCCATGGCCTTGGACCTGATGGCTGGGTCTCACTGGACAAAGCCAAGAAGCCAGTTCAACCTAGAGAACTAGCTAAGTCCATATTGATCACCAAACCAGGTGTTTCTAGTCCTGCCCCCTGAGGCTTGATTAGAAAGGGAACTGTTTCTTAAATCTCAATTTTCCAGAAACTTCCTCAGCTCAATAACTTTGCATTACCTGAGCAGATCCATTCCTCCAGTCTAATGTAAGGTAATTACTTGAAATTCATTTCCCAGAGTTTTAGCCTGGGTAAGGGCCTCAGTGACCATCTAGCTTAACCCACCCACATCCTCCCCATCCCTATAAGATGTTCTCTAAAATATCTGCAGATGAGCCATCACCCAGCCTTTGCTTGAAGATCTAGCCAAAGGGACCACCCCTACCTCCAGGGGCAAAGATTCCCCTACCTCTGGATAGCTCATTGACAGTTGGTTTTCCCCAGCATCCAGCCTCCATTTCTCTCTTTCCCACTTCAACACCTCATTCCTAGTTCTGCCCTCTGGGGTTAAGGAGACCAAGCTAATCTTTTACTCAATAGACCAGCCTTTGAGATATATGAACCCATGGACTACGTCTCCCTGCTCCTTCTTTCTCAGGCTAGGCAGCCTTGACTCTTTCATGGTTTTCATTTGCCTACTTTCCAAAGTGACCTGGAAAAACTTATGATCCGTTAGAGCAAAGATCCTTTATTTCATTTTGACTGGAAGAAGACACTGTGGGTCTTACTTCTGATAGAATACTTGATTGCCCAGAATTCCATTGGAAGATATGGCTATTAACCTGGAGCTCCATGCGTTTCTGAGTTTGGAACTAATGAGGCTGAGGTCAGAGATTCAGTTATGGTTCCCAGATCAGCCATGACTTCAGACTGACAGCTTTACCCAAGCCAGCCATCCTGTCTCACATGGGCAGCCAGAGAATAGTGTGACTGGATCAGTAGAAACCCATCACCAAATGGGGAGGGAAAACAGTATCCAAGATCTTCTTTACTGATAATGGTGCCACCTTTGTATAAAGAGGATACATAGCTGGGGGGACAGGGGGAGGAAGAAAAGGAAAAAAGAAGTCCACATGATAACTTTACTATCGATTTAGAAGGAATAGCAAGTTGCACATAATAGATTTGTAGTTTCATGTACAGTCATCTTTCTAATTATACTGTGTTATGAAAATGCTTGTTTTATTTCATAAATTTAAAATATTTATAAAGAGGATACATTGGGGCTTTGGGTTGAGAGCTAGAGGGGCTCACAGAGTCGCCTAGTCCAGGGGTGTCAAATTCCCAGACCACAACTCTCAAAACTCCCCAGATTAAGTGGAGGAACGATTAATAAAGTAAATAAAAATACAAATCAACAAGGATTATGCTAACTTGTGGTTTTCTGCTTAGTTGAATTGGAAATCATTGATCTGGCCCACCTCCTGTCTTTACAGAAGAGGAAACTAAGGGTCAAGGTGTTCACTTGTGACTTGTCCAAGGTCATACACATAGCACGCTGTATTTGAACGCAGTCCTCTGACTCTGAAAGTCCCTCCAAAGCTTCTTGGCACTCTACCACTCTGACTGCCCTATTTCCACCTTAAGTGATAATTAAATCCATGTGCTCTGAAAATTGAAGTGGGGAAAAAAATCTCATTCTTGGTCTTTTCCACTTGGCCTCTCTTTCCCGAAGTGTCGGTGAGGGTGCATTTGAAGCACAGTGTATGTCTAACTTGGTCTCATTCAGAATGCCTTTGAACCTTTCCCCAGACAGAATGGGAGAGCAGCCCCCTCCTTCTGCAGGCTGGGCTGGGGGAAGAGCAGAGCAGACCAGTAGTTGAGAATTTTATCACCGTCCTTTTGAAACCCAACCCCGGTCTCCTTTTGTAGTTCAAAATAAGACCCCTGGGGCACATAATCTCACATAGTTCCTATTCAGCTAATAGGAATGTGCCGCTGTTGCCAAAGGTTATTACCCGTTGGTGTATTCCTTAACACAAGTGGCCCACATTGAACCGCTCCATCTTGTGCTTTGTAAGGCCTGCTGTCTGCTAGCCTGTTGGCTTCCTACAGGTCCATATGCCCGCAGGGCTGCATGTATACCAGGGCTGCATACCAGGGCTGCATGCGTGCATACACACACACACACACACTTGCACACACACCCTCTCTAAAGATGAAGACCTGTAAATATTCATTCAATAAGCCCGACTCTGCTAGCCACTGGGGACATACAATATTTGCATTTTTAATTTTTGTACAAGATTTGTGATTTTATTGTATCACTAATTCCCCAGAGGAATTAGGGCAAAACATGATGACAGAGGGCATGAGGTGCTAGACTCATGGCCAGGAAAACTTGGGGGCAGATCCTGATTGGCACTTACCAACTCTGTGCCTCTGGGCAAACCCTGTCCCTTCTCTGGGCCTCAGTTTCCTCATCTGTGAAAGGAAGGGATTAGCCTGGGTGTCCTCTGATGTCCCTCTGGGCTAAATCTATGATTCCATGAAACTCCCTCCATCAATATAGGTTAGCCATGGCTCTGCACTTTGTCCTCTGGGAGGCCCTCTTAAGGGATCACACAGTCAGTGGGTGCCTAGCAGGGGGAGGATTTGAACCTGAGTCTTCCTTTCTCTGAAGCCAGATTTCTACGCCTCACTACCATGACTTTGTAGTCAGGGATCTGTGAACTGGAAATTTAATATTTTGGTAACTATTTTGGGTCATGATTGTTTGTGCATTTAAAAACATGGTTCTGAGAAGGTGTTCAGAGGTTTCCGCAGCCTGCCTGCCCACACAGATGTTCTGGTCTGTGGACAGATGGACACACGCCTGCCTATCTGTGTTTCCATATTAGTAGCTGGCAGCTTTCTGTAGGTCGGTAATTTCCATCTATGAAATAGGCTTTCGTGTGTGTGTGTGTGTGTGTGTGTGTGTGTGTGTGTGTGTGTTTTGCAAAGATGAAGCTTGCAGGTTCTATAGGCATTCTTTCTTCATACTTTAGGTTAACAGAATGCAGCCCTAGAGGTCCTTCACCCAGAAAGGTCTCAGTGGAATATTCGAGGCTGAGTTTTCCAGCCTGCTGTTTCATTGGCAGGTATCGAACCCTGTCTGGTTCAGTCTGGAAAGGTTTCTGTCACAGGAAAGGCCTGTAATGGGCCCGGCTCAGTCTGGCCCTCCTCTCTCTTCCAGGGGCCTAATATTCAGGTTTGGAGACACATACTTCCCCTGCCCAGACAGAGTTAGGACGCGCTGTCAGTTAGGAAGGACAAGAACAGTATTCTTAAATCAAACATGTAATATTTAATCCGTTTTCCTTGGTTATAACAGACAGAAACATTGAGACGTTTCTTTGGCCCTTACGGGTATTACGAAGAAAGTTGGCAAGTGGAGGACAGAATTGGAAAAGATTTAAAGATATTTTTCTATAAAATAAATGCCCAGAAGCTGTGTAAATGTACATCTCCCATTAAGTAAATGTTCTTAAAAGACAACAAATGTGCATTTTTCGGTGAAACTCTAATGGCTACAATGGCCTGTGGCCTCCAATTCCAAGAATTTCAGCAAACACGAAGAATTGGACCCCACTGAAATCCAGCCGATTACATTCATTAACTTGCAAGGAAACTCCTTTCAAGAAATTCCTCTGGCCCCTGACAGCAAATGAATGGAACTGTTTTATGGGAAATGCTTGGAGATTTTTCTCTTGGGGCTCCTCCTCTGTCTGTATTTCTGTTTCAAGTTCTAAAGAGCACAGAGACGCTCATTAGGCTGCATGTCCTTGGTTCTGGACAAAGATGAGGAGTTGGTGAGAGCCTCGCCCTCTCTCTTGGGCTGGGGAGCGACTGTCTCAGGCAGCCCTGAGGCTGAATTCTCACTGTCTGGGCGATGAGTGATCAGGTTTCCTCTTGACTGTTGATCAGATATCCTCCAGCCATAAGCATTTGAGACTGTTCTCAATGTGGTCAGAGTGCACTTGGGGAGATCATTTCCCACTCATAGTGAGTCTTCTCTTCCCTGGGGAAGTGTCTTGGGGGCAGAGAGAGTCAACAGGGAAACATTTTTTACTGAATCATAGATTTTCAGAGTTGGAAGGAATCTCAGAGACTGATTCTAGTCTAAACCCTATACCAAAGATAATCCCCTCCATTGTAAAAATAATAACTAATATTTATTAAGTGCCAACTATGTGCCAGGCACTGGGCTAAGTGGTTTTTTTTATAAGTATTACCTCCTTTTGATCCTTACAACCACTCTGGAAAGTAGGTGTTGTTATTAACCCCATTTTACAGATGAGGAAACTGAGGCAAACAGAGGTTAAAGTGACTTGCCCAGGGTTACACAGCTAGTAAGTGTCTGAGATCAAATCTGAACTCAGGTCTTCCTGACTGCAGGTCCAGTTCTCTATCCACTGCACTTTGTACCAGCTGCTTCAATGTACCCAGTGAGGGAACACCCTGCCTTTGCTTGAAGACCTTCAGAGAGGTCTGATACTTTACCTTCCAAGTATCCTGTTCCACTTCAGGTTAACTCCAAATGTTAGGAAAGTTTTTCTTAAATTGAGCCTAAATCCATCTCTCTTCAATTTCCTCTCATTGCTCCTTGTTCAAAGTGAATCCATCCCCTCTAGAGCAGAATCTCCTTTTGTCTCCTATATCATGACTGTTTATGTTTTGAAAGACAAAAACGACTTGCCGTCTTATTGTGTGATCATTCAAGCAACCCCACTCAAATGGTGCTTACTAGTGGCCTTGGATTCCTTATGATGTGAAATTATGTGGCTTTTGGAAATGTCAAAATACAGCATAGGTTTAAAAAACTTGGCTTAGCTCTAACGGATGAGGGAGCTCTCTCTACCAGCACTGCTTAGCACTGCTACCCATTGGCTGCATCATTTATAGTCAATGTTACCTGAGTCACTGAGGGTGAGGTTGACTTGTCCAGGGTCCCACAGCCAGGGAACCCAAGTCTTTCTGGCCATGAGGATAGCTATCTTTCCATTCCTCCCTATTATTTTTCATTACAAGATAAAAAGAAGTGAATATGTGGAGAGCAAAAGACCTGGAGGCAGAAGAATTGGGTTGGAATCCCAGCTCTGATACTTTGTACCAATTACCATGTGAGTGTTGCTGAGGCACAGGTCTGACCTTATCTGGCTTATCTGACTCCCCAGCTCAAGAAGCTTCCATAGCTCCCAATCATCTCTAGGATAAAACATGTCCCTCTGTCTGGCATTTTTGCTGCTTTACTCTCTACCTCCAATCCATCTTTCCGGAATTATAAAGGGATTCTCCTCAACTTCAGGGAGTGGACACTTCTTTACTCCTCTAGTTTGTCCTACAGTTAGGGACCATTGTAATCCATGTCCTCTGCATGGGCATCAGTGCTTTAGGAACACATCCTCTTGTTCAGATCCATTGGTGGCATCTGGGAGCTGTCCAAGCTGACACCCATTCAGAGCAATGAGGTGCCGGATCGGCTCCAGTGGCCACAACTGACGAGAACCCAGAGAGGACTGTGCTGGGTGAGTCAGGCTGTCCTCAAGGCAATCTGGACCCCCCATAGCTTGACTCCTCAGACCAGGTTTTGCTGTTAGTCTTTTGAATGATGTCTCTGCTGTACTGCCAACCAATTCTTTCTCTCTGTCCCCAGTGTCTAATAGAGTTCCTGACACATAGTAGACCCTTAGTGCGTGTTTGCTGATTCATTTATGACCTCAGTGTATCACCCCTTCTCATTGCTATTTGTTGTTATTTCATGATATCTGCTCTGATAACTGACTCTTCATCTCTGAACAGCCTACCTCCCACATTCTCCATCTCTAACTGTGCTACCCTCCCTCAACACTCCCCCTAAGTAAGGCTGACCTATCAGCACCAGAGCATGGAGTACTGCTGTGCTGTCCAGGGCCTGCACCAGAGTCTCACACTAATAAAAAGAACTCATTTTATTGCTTCATACTCTTACTGATGTGGCAGCTCATTCAAGCTATGGTATGTTCTTCCTTCATCTTCTGTCCTCCTAAGAAGTGAATGTCCATTTTCCAGGCTCACCCCTCCATTTATGCCTTCTATCCTGTCCCTTCCCAATTCCTCTGAGCTCCTGCTCCATCAGTAAACACTTCTTACTCCTGAATCTTCAGTTTTTCTCTCCTTTCTCCCCTACACATATGCTTAAATCTACCTTTGTCTAAAAAGACCCCCCCCACACACACACACACTCACACTACAATCCCCTAAACTGCCTCTATAAAGCTTCTCTTCACTGTAAAACTTGTGTGGAGAGTAGCCTATATGTCTTCTGACCCTCCATTTTGCTGACATAGCCTTCTAAGAATGACCAAAGATGATCTGCACAGCCATGGGGTATAAAAACTTTGTTCAATAATCAATCGGGCGTTAATATCAAACAAAACATTCAACAGAGATGATGTGGTCACCTGAGGGATTTGCCAGCATGATGGAGAATACCAGTGCTTCATCCAAACAGGATTCCCTGTCAGTGCTAAAACTCCTCAAATGTACCCCTTGGCAGACGACATGGTACTAATTCCATTAAACCCCAGGACACAACAAAGCCTCCTCAGAGAAAATCATGATTATTTTAAAGGAGATGAGGTGACCCATCCACATGAGAAAAACAAACTGGAAGAACAAAAACTTAATAAACAAAGCAAAACATGCCTACACTTTTCAGACACCCTCTCCCTCTCTTCTTCCCACCCCACCTCAACAGATGCTGCAGATGAATCATCAGCTGGGTCCAGAGTTGAAGAGGCAAAGGGTACCATGTAAAGAACAGTAGCTCTAGAGTCAAGGGTCCTGGTTCAAATATTACCTGATGCTTACTGCCTGTGTGACCTTGGTCGAGTCATTTCCCCTTTTATGGCCTCCCTCTGTCAAATGAAGGTGTTAGACAGGAGGGCCTCTGAAGTCCCTTCTAGATGTAGGGATATGTGTTCTTCATTGGAAAAGATTGCATTGACACCATGTTAACTTGTGTACACATCATTGCTTTTGGCTTCATGAGGCTTGGACTTCTGATTTAAATCTTGTTCTCCCAGTGGTCCCAGTGCTAAATGGCATGGCCTCATGGGTGGGGCACTAGGCCAGGAGTCACAAGGCTCTGGGTTCCAATCTTGCCTCTGATGCTTCTGAGCTGGATGATTCTGGCCCATGGCACCCTGGCACCCTTTAGCTTTAATGGTCTTAGGCAGCTCCACAAGCCGATCCTCCCACCATCTTCTGGACAGGCTGCAGACAGGCCTGGGGCTCTGCCACTTGGAGAAGAGTCCAGAAGATTTTATGAAAAGCTGAGGTCCCGGCCCCAGAGCGTGGCCCCCCAGTGCGGCGGCTGCTCCTGTCGCTTGCTTTGTTTAGATATCACTTATGTTGTTATTTTATTCTCTGTTTCCATGTCATTTGCTTTTATTTCACAGAACGTGCTGTAGAGTTGTGGTTTCCTATTTAGATGTGAAGAATGTGACCCATGAAAAGATCTTTTTCATAAATAGTTTTGGGAGCAGACATCCCCCTCAGGCCCTTGGGTTTTAAGTGACTGGAAATAAACAATGGCCTTCTATGTAAATCACATTTCCTTGGTACAACTGCCTTTTCCTGACTTATTCACTCAGGTGAGGCCTATTATAGAGACGGACGGTGCCAATTTATGAAGAGCTTCTGTTCCCTAAAGGTCGGGGGGAGCTGTCTGCTTAGAAACCTGGGACATGTTTTCCTGTAGGAAAGATGTTGTGAGTGACTGTGGGGAGGGAAGAAAGGAGAGTCAGAGGAAGAAGGACCAAGTCGATAGCCTGAGGGACAGTGGACAAAACACTGGGTTTGGATCCAGGAACATGGGTCCAGATCCCACTTTAGACAGTCACTAGTAGGTCAGTCAAACTAGGGAACAGACCCCATTCATGAACTGGGCCCGATTCGTACAACAGGCCCCCCTTAAGTCAATAAGTCAAGAAGAGCCAGTTCTACTGAGGAAATGTGATTTGCATAAAAGCCCCTCTATGTGACCTTTGGCAAATGGCCTAACTATACCCGGCCTCAGTTTCCTCATCTGTAAAATGAACGGCGTTGGACATGATCCCTGAGGACTTTTGCAGCTCTAAGTCTGTGACCTGACAGATTGAGCACATGTCCACTTATTATCATGGGCTTCCTCAGTCCCCCCATGCCATGAGGCTGCCTTTCTTGAGGAACTCCATAGAAAAGCAGAGATTTCGATGGTGTGGGGTGCTCCTTTCACCAGAGCAGGTCACAACCCCTTGGTCTTCTTGAGTTACTGGGGCTGAAAAATTCATCCCCTTCTAGACACTTTGATCAAATACCTCTCTGAAGGACCTTAGCTAACATAGATACAATTCATATTTACTATCTAATATCTGTCCAAATATACGCACACAAACAGAGGTTGAGACTGTACCCCAAACCCTTTCCAGCTCCTCAGAAGGAATCAGACCCTCCTGGCAGAGCCTTTGAGAGCCAGAATCACCTCCATGACCAATGAGGCATTATGGGATGTCCATGAAAGAGGCTCATAGGAAGAAAAGAAGATTCCAAGGCGGGGATAAAAAACTTGTCATCACATAGGGGCGTCAGAGAGATGGGCTGCAGAGAAGAGGGAAGGAATAAACATTTTTATATGGTGCCTGCTACATGCCAGCCTCTGTGCTAAGTAATTTTTAGGAAAAAGAATGATCTTATTTGATCTTAACAGCAACCCTGAAAGGTAGGGGCTATTTTATCCTATTTTACAGGTGAAGAAACTGAGGCAGACAGGGTGAAGTGATTTGTCCAAGGACACACAGCTAGAAAGTGACTAAGGCCACATTTGAACCAAGGTTTTCCTGACTCCAGGCCTAGATACCTTTCTGACAGATTTCCATGATTTCTCCCAATTTTGAAATAAGATTTTTTTTAAGTTTCAACAATTTTGCTTTAACAAATTTCCTTTAAAAACACATCAAATCCTATAATTCTGCTATTGAAAAAGAAAGCAAAGGTCCCATGGGTGGTTGATAGACTACTTTATTAATAGTCTTCTAGAAGTACTTTGGCCTGTCTGACTTTGTAAGTAGAAGGGTAAGGTGGAAATCACCCAATTTTAGCCCTGATATCTTAACTAGGAGAAAATTATCTCACCCTAGATTAATTTTAAGAACCGTCTTTGCAAATATTGGATGAAGTGAAAGGATGTCAGAGAGGGAGTCTGTTCTAACAGACTGGGAAACTTGATCATGCCTCCAAAGATCATTGATAAATTACCAATTAAGTCAAGAAAAGAGAGAAAGCCCCATAATTAAAGTATAAGGTTTCTAGCACACCCCTGAGGGACAAAGCTACAGCAGGGAAGGGAGGGATCATAGAGATCATTGGCTCTACAGAGATCTCAGAGCAAGAGACCTATCAGGGGAAGTTTCAAGAAAAAAATCTGTGCTTTTCTGAACTTCTCCTGGTGCCTGTTTATCCAGAGATACTATAATATAATCTGCTGTTTTATGATCCAAATATTTACAGTAAATAACCATAAATAGGCCAGGGGTTAACTAAAGACAGATATAAGCATAAAGTTAGGCAGAAAACTCAACCTCTGCCTAAATGTTAGAAACTGTTCTAACTGGGTTAGAAGCTACCACTGAGTTTACAAGTCTTCATCTAAAATAAACACCCTAAAACTAAAGAGGGAGAAACAATTCAATTTTTAATTCAATAAACATGTATTAATTACCCACTACAATGTGTCATCATACACTATGCTAAGTACTGGAGATACAAATAAGAAAAGCTGACAGTCGCTGTCCTCAAAGAGCTTACAATCGAATGCCAGAAGAGCGCAAAGGCACCGTGGGTACCTGGTATGACTGGGTCATGCTATTCCCATGGAGTCAAAACCAAACAGAGCTGCTGATGAAAATGGAGTTGCTGGGAAGGTTGTAAGGAAGACGTGAATTGAGGGAAGTGTTGAGTGCCAAAACCTGAGCTGATCTGTATGGGGGGGAGATTTTAGGTAATTAGCTTAACTAAGGTACAAAGGAAAGGGGTTGGTGTGTCCGTGAAATTGTGTCAAAGCCCCGCTGACCTGCTGATGGAAATGGATTTTAGGGGCCTTTATATTGTTCTCAGGCTTAAACAAGTTACTCATTATAACATGGTACTATACAACTACAGGAAGGCATGTTACCATGACCAAAAAATCAACACCAACAATCTACCAGTATTATTGCATGACAATGAATTATTTCAAAGAATTGAAAATACAGATCACCCAGAGGGCCAAAAAGAGAGACACAATTATTGTAAAGCAAATAGAAAACTATCAGGAAAGACAAGGGGAAAAAGGATGCTATCAAAGAACCAATGGGCAGGTCATGGAAGGTGCTGGAATGTTAGGAAGTGACCCAGAATTTTGGTTGTACCCACCTTGGTGTACATATAAAAGGACATGGACAAGAGTCTCAAAGGCTGGACAGTGAAGGAGGGGTTGATATCTGCATTGTGGGAGGGAACATTGACATGGAGGAGACTGCAGATCCAGAGTAATTCCTTGCAGGAAAGAAAACAAGGAACTTTAGTTCTAGAAGTTTCCTTTGGATTTTTAGAGTTCTCAGGCTACATAGTATGTTCTTTTGATTTTTCGAAACTGTCACATTACCTTGGATTTAGAGTTAGCAGACATGGGTTCAGATCCTTGCTTTGATTTTGACAATATCACAAGTATCTTTTTAGCTCTGAATCTTTATCTTAATTCTTTGATATATTAAGATCACTTCATTCTAAAATATTTTATTCTTCAAATTAAATTCTTATCTTTGGTCTCATGAGAAATCAGGGGGAAAGAAATCCAGTTGCCCATTCCCAGCTTCCATAGGCTTTGACCCAAAGGCATTTCGACTTGGGATAGCCACAGCAGCCTGCTTGAGAACCTCAGGTGTACCTGGAGAGTCAGAAACCTTAGAGGTCATTAAATCCACCTCCCTCCTTTCACCTTTGAGAAATTGAGGTTCGGGGCAGTGAAAAGGCCTGCCCAAGATCTATAGCCCAATTAGCGGGGTTTCCTCCAGGACTCCTTACTCCACATGTATTATATTCAACATCACGCTAGTCCTCCATGAGGAAATTGTGCTCATGACCATATGGGCTGCAGGGAAATCCCGTAGCTGCATTGCCCTTTGCCATCCTTTGAGGATAAGGGGTCTGTTATTCAGAGGAGATATTATCTGACTAAATGTGATAAAATGTCAGAGAAGGCTCTGCTTCACTGGCTGTGGATTCAAGAGACGGTGGAAGTAGAGGGAGAGAAACCAGATTGGAGGTCAAGGTCAATTCAGTTCAATTCAACCAAGTTTTAGTAGAGGCCACCTCTTTGAAAAGCCCTGTGGGGGTGAGGGGTCATTGGATTGAGAGCCAGAGGAACCTTAGCAGTCATTTGGTGCAAGTCACTCATTTTATGGATGAGTAAACTGAGGTCCAGAGAGGACATGTGACTTGTCTAGGATCACACAGGCAACAGTACCCAGAACTAGCATTCAGGTCAAGTCCATTTACTCTAAGAAATATGTCCAGAAGAGGATCATAATGGCAAGACAAACAGAAGCCATCTGACTCTTAGAGTTGGGGAGGGAGTTGGTGGGGCCAATCAATCACCCTTACTCTGCTCCCAGACTTGTGTTTGGTCCTGGAGGGCAGAAATGAAATAGTGGTAGTAGATTTTACCTGAATATTCAGAGATCCCAAACCATCCAAACTATCCGAGAATAGAAAGGGCCATCTTGGAAAGCCACAGTCCCCCACCCCCACCCCCTTTGGAAGTCTTCAGGCAGAGACTGGATGAGCACGTCTTCAAAATAGGGGGGGGAAGGCGAGAATTCTTAAGGTATAGTCTGGATTAGAGGCCATGGAGAGCCCTTCTAGCTCTGAGAGTCAGGGCCCAGCAGGAGCCTATAAAGCAGGCCTCTCATCTGGAGATTTACATCTCAACAGTAGCTTCCTATAATGGCCTTGGCCAGGAGGGCCTTCACTGCCACAGTGGATTGGCATTGGATTTGCATGAGCTATACAGCTAATAAAAATAATAACATTCATGGAATGTCAACAGACTAAGATGGGAGAAGATAGATCTCAGAAAATCCAAATGGAACCAGCCTTCAGGTCTTGTGTAAAAGAATAATTATTTTTAAATGAGTCAGAATTGGGTAATAAAAGAGCCCGTTTCCAATTATCTTTGTTAGAAAGGTAGAGCATATACTTCCTCTCAAAGAAGGTTTATTCTTGCTCAAATCCCATTATTTTTCATTTGGTGAATGCGCTGGTGAGCAGCATTAAACAATTTAGTTAAAATTTATATGAAAAACATTATTCAAAGTAGAGCTTTTTGTCAATACCAGAGACCTTGATGATTTTTCATGCTAACAGCCTTTGGGGAGTAAAACAGGGTTTGGACTCTGAAAAGACAGTTGCCAGTATTCTTTTTCTGGGCTTGCTTTTGCTCAGGCAGTATGAGGCTTGTTTCCTTTGTGGGTTACCTCCAATCCCCAGTGGGATGGGGCATCAGAATAGGAATTTATTGGAGCCATCAAATCATAGATTAGTCAGGGACCTGAGGGATCCCCAAGGACAGCCCTCTGGTTTTATATTTGAGGAAAATGGGGACCAGAGAAGTAGGCTGACTTCTTCAAAGTCACATAGGTCCATACTGAGTCACAAAGTCAGGGCTCCATTCTCTCTCCTCCACCCCTAAATCCAGCATGCTTTACCATCACAGTTTTAGAGCTGGAAGCAATCTCTGAGACAATCTATTTTAATTCCCTCATATTTCAGAGGAAGAAACTGAGGAAGAGGAAGATCAAGGAGATTGTCTGAAGACACATAGCTACTGTAACAGAGCTTGGACTGGAAACCAGGCCCTTTGACTTGAAATTCTGTGTTCTTTACAATCATGCGCTAGAATGTCCCATATTCCTGCCCCTCAATTGGCGAGGCTGAGGGAGGTAGAGGTCATACAGGTAGGAAGTGGAAGAGCTGAGATTTGAGGTCCTCTGATGCCAACTAGAATACTCCTTCCACCAGATCACACAAATATGGTCTCATGGTTCTTATAACTGGTTTCATTGTTATTTTTCATGTGTGCCTAACAATTGTAGAATATTAGATCCCTAAAGAGACATAGGAGCTAGATAATAAGAAATTACATTTATATATTGCTTTAATATTTGGAGAATCCTATAATGACAAGAGCCACATGAGGGAGGTGTCTATAATTTGCAGATGAGAGAACTGAGGCATTGAGGCAATATGACTTGCCCTTGGTCACATTGTTATTAAGTATCTGTGGCAGGATTTGAACATAGGCCTCTGGACTTCATGTTGCACTTTGCCCACTGTTGCCCATGCATTTCATTCACATGGAGGGAGGCAAGTGGAAAATGCCTGGGAACCATTTATTTTCATGTAATGATAGGGCTCTCCAGCGGACCTTAGAGTAATTTGTAGGTAAATGGTTCTGACATACCTGAAAAATGTCTCATTCTACCCTTTTATGACCATCATCATCTTCTTAGAATTCAAGGAGTAGAATTTAAATTATCCATCAGCAAGCATTTATTAAGCATCTCCTGTATTCTGGGCACTGTGCCCCACAGTAGGAAGAATGAAACCCTCTTTACTCTTAGGGAGTTTCTAATACCATAGTGCCCAGCACACACTATGTGCTTAATAAATTATCTATCTGTCTATCCTGACAGGCAACACAAGTGTGTTTGTGTATGTACACACATATGTTTATATACATATATAGATAGATGTGTACATATATATATATCCTTATATATTAAGTAAAACCTCAATTTTATTTATTCTGTTGTTTACATATATACTTAAGTATATGTAGATATTTAATATAGTTTATTTTTCTGTATATTATTTATTCTGAATATACTCATACATAAGCACAAGTCTTTATATATGGATATGCATGCACAATAAACAAAACTTTAGCATATTAACCATTCATTTATTAATTAATTACATTATTTCAATATTAATTTAATAATAGACAAAACTAAGGTTTCACTTTCCGGGAGTTTCTTGCTTCCTCCCATCCCCAGAAAAGCAGCAGCTTATCCAGTTCCCTGCTTTAGAATCCCAGCAGAAGGGAAGCTTCTGGGAAGGGGGTGGCAGAGACTCTTATTCCTTTTGTCTTTTTATCCCCAGCCCTTGATGAATGGCCTTGCTTGTGATAGAGACTTTGTAAACACTTGGATTAAATCGGATTCTCCTGACTTGGCCTTTCAAGAAGGTGAAAGCGTGCCCTCGCTAGTGTCATGGCAGCCTGGCCGCCCAGCTCATCTGGGCCAGCTCCGGTGGGCATAGTTTGAACCTATGCTGCAGTTTCCTTCATCTCTGCTGTGGTCCATGCTGGGTCTGTGGTCTTTGAGGCAGTGTAAGGTCTGATTCCTAGACTCGTGTGTGTGTGTCCCCCCACAGGCACTGCAGGCATAATGCCAGGGCAGGAGTCACAACAAGCACTCACTGCCCTGTGCCTTCAAGCTTCCACCCATCTCTCTAACCCACCAGTACCTTTCTGCACAGAGGTCATCCTCTTACACCAATGCTCCATTATTACCTTCCTCTGTGTACAAAGCTTTCCCACCTCTAAATGATGGCTGGTATTGGCATGACCATCAGGCATACATCAGCATCCTCCTTCCCAACAATAGAATTTTATATTAGCACCAACACAATTAAATGCAGCACTTACAAGCCTGCCCATCTTTCAGTCCTGGGGCATCCTGCCTCCTAACAGACATACTCTAAGATACATCATTACTGAACAAAACAAAACAAAACCAAAAAAAAACCCCACATACAGCTTATTTCAAAATTGGGTCCTCTACATTTAAGTTATTTACAAATAATTCTGATAAATAATCTTGTTTCAACAAAGGTCACTTTTTGTTTTTATTACTAGAAAAAAACAATTAAAATTGTCCCTGGGATTATCTTAAATAGAAAATAAAATCTTCAAGGATTTTAGGAAATTGTTCCATAAAATCAGAATGTTTTACATAACTAAGCAATGGCATATTGGAACCATTTATAGGCTACTGTAAATGTCCTGGGACCACAGATGACTTCTCCCCATCTATTAGGGTTTTTTCCATCCAATTATAATGTATCTTTTTTTCTGAAACTCATTTATCATGTACAAAATATCATAAAAGACCAATTACAGTGGAAAAGATGCTGACTCTTTGCTTCTGGCCTGGATTCTGTTAGTTTGCATGCAAGGAGAGCCTGGTTCCAGAAACACATCTGTGATTACAATAACAAATTAGCAAAGGAGATTTCATCAGAGCCTCCATCTTATAGAAGGATGATCGGAAGCCTGGGAGATTAACTTAAAGAGTTTGGCCTGGGAACTTTCCCTGAAGTCTAACAGCCTGAACTTGGAAGGATTAAGGGCCTAATTGAGGAGGGGACAATAAGAGAGTGAAGCCAAATAATTATTTAATTTAAACATCAAAACTGGATGACCCTGAGAATCCCTTTGGAGAGCAAGCTCTGAGCTCGTGGACCTCCAGAGCATGTGGGAATTTGAGATAAGCCCAGGATGTTGCTGTACATTTATCTGGATGGGAAAGATGTTGAAATTGCTCACTCAGTCCCAAGGTCACAAGTGATTCTACCCATCTGCATTCTGCAATAGCTTCTTAAATTGGAAGGTCTTGAAATTTGAAGACCAAGCCAAGAGATTAACACTCTGTCCCAATGCACAAACTGAAGTTTCAAGGGTGCTGGGTTAAGACTGAGTGCATTTGGATAGCATAATATATGCCTTGAAGTTTGCAAACACAGGAAAATGGAATCGTATTTGGAAAAGGCGAACAAAGCGGCAATTTGGATGAGAGTTCATGGACAACTGTGTTTTTATCATTGGAATTTCTCTCCATAGACTTATAAAACTTCCATGCCTTTTCATCACTCCAGGATCAAATACAAACTTGTGACCATTGCTTTTCAATCTGGGTGCCAGCTGGCTTTACCTGCTTTTTCTGCAATTATCTGCCAGACACAATCACCATCTTGGGCAAATCTCCCCCTTTTCTACACTTCACCCCCTTCATCTTGGTTTTTCCTTACCCTCACCACCTCACTCTACCCTTTGCACATCTTGGTCAAAACTGACCTAAGTCTTTGAAATGCTCTTCCCCACAATAAAAATAACAACAATAACAACAGTAATAATAAGATTTATGTGCCACTTTATGGTTTCCAAAGTGCTTTACTTATATTGTCTCACTCGATAGTACCTTCTCTTTCACTAAGCTTGACCTGAAGACATGCTTCAAAAAGCTTTCCCAACTGAAATTAGTTTGCCAACCAACCACTACAGCATCTAGCATCCAGAGAATTTTTTTTTTACTTCCACTTGAATAGATTTTGAGCTTTTAATGTGGGTTTCCCTCGGCCAGGGCTGTTTGCACCCATCTCAGCTTTTTCCTATGAGGGCCTTGTTCATGTTCTCCCATGATTGCCTACAAAGAGGATCCAGCCAGAAGGCTTTTCTCTTTTGTGGGTGTCAGAGAAACCCTTGCGATAGACCATTATGATTCCTTTCTCTAACTACATGATGGGCCTACACCCTTCCCCCTCTATATCCAGTTTACCCTACATATATATCTTGTTTGTACATAGTGCTTTGTGTTGACTCCCTCATTAGACTGCAAGCTCCTTGACAGAAGGGACCATTTTTTGCCTTTTGTTATATTCTTTATATCTTTATATTTAGCTCAATGCCTATGCACAGCATAGTAGGTGCTTAATAAATATTCATCAACTAAGTGACTAGTTAGAAATACGGTAGAATATACTTGAATTGGCCATATACATCCCCACTGTCCCTTGGGAATCTAACACTCAGATTTCTCAGAGATTCTGGTATGACATGTCATTAATCATATAGGGTGAGGGGGAGATCATTTGTGTTAAAAAATAGTCTTTGTACTAGGAAGTGACTTTGGATCATTAAAAACCATTATCCACTTTTCCCATCTGAAGTCTGGGGTAATTCAGTTTGATTCGGTTCAATTTAATAATCATTTATTAAGTGAATAGTAGATGAAAAACATGGTGCTAAACGCTAAAATACAAACTTGACATTAGAATCAAGCATATGCCCTCATGAAGCTTTTCATACTAATAAGGGAAGAGAGAACATCTGGGGCTATGGTGACCAGAAGAGAATGTTTTAGTCTGGGATCTCCAAGAGGATGGTGAATAGGGTGTGGGGATGGTGATTTGATTCTTGTTTTCAAAGCTGGAGCTGGAAGGTGTGGAGATTCCTCTCTCTTCTTTTTATTTTTTTTAATCATGCCAATGTCCTTTCTTTTAAAAATAACTTCCACCTATCAGCACTTCATTTCATCCTTTATTCTTTCCTTGGAAAGTGTATTTACTTACCTTTTTTGCAAATTGAATATTTTGCGCAAAGATTTATTTTTTCAAGAAGACCTGAGTCTTTTTTTATTGAGTCATCTTTTACTAATGATTAGGCTCAGGTTTGCAGGGCATGTCATTGAGCAGTGGGTGCAGAATAGTCTGGTGTTATTTGAATTTCTTCCCCTTTATATTTGAAGGGACTTCCCCAAGAAATTTTGAAAATTCATTGTTATCAGAATTATTCAATTTAATGACTATGTGTCTTGGAGTTTGAAGCAAGGTGTTTTTTTCCCCTCAAAGGCAAATTATAGATCCTTTCTATTGAGACTTTGGTTTTTGTATTCAGAAATTCTGGGCCATTTTCTTGTATTCTTTCCTGCTTGCTTTAGTCACTCATGCTGGCCACCTATCCCAGTTTCCCTCTTGGCTCTCTTTTTCTTTGGCTGGACTGAATTGGTTCCTGCCAATTATTATAGGGTTGGGAGATTAGGAATGTTCCAGCAAAGTCTCTGAAGAAGCAGGGGCAAATCCAACATGGACCCCAAGGCCCAAGTCTGGAGCAAGGCAAGCACGGAGATTCTTTGGGAAGAGATGCATCAGGATTGCCTTGAGGCTCAAAGTTTTGATAATGTTAATTCATCAAGACTTGATCTCTCTTTTTTTTCTGTTTTGGATTCAGCTGAAATGTTCTTTATCTAGTGTATGATCCCTCTTTTGTTGTGTGTGTGTGTGGTGTGGTGTGTGGTGTGTGTGTGTGTGTGTGTGTGTGTGTGTGTGTGTGTGTGGTTTAAAAAGTTAATCAAGTCTGGGGAAAGTGTTTAATCTGCCATAGTATTGGTCTCATGACCAAAAAGTCTATCTTTTCATTTTTATTCAACTTTTCTTTTACTTCTAGTTTCATTTTTTTTTCATGAGAATACCCAATGATAATAGTTGACTTCTGCCAGCAGTTCTCTGATTCTTAGGTTATTACCCTATATTCTCACATTTTGAACAGGTAAATCTAGAGTTCAGAATATTTTGATATTTCCTGTAACTGCCCTTCCCTGCCCCCCAACTAAATCATCCCCTATGTCTTTGGTACATATCTCTTATAGGTACATGTTGCCTCCCCATTAGTATATAAGATTATTCATTTCAGGGACTGTTTCAATTTTCTTTTTACCCCCAGTAGTTATTATAATGCCTAACACACTGTTGGTGCTAAATAAATATTTGTTGATTGACTGATTGGTAACTAATTCTCAGCACCCTTTGCCCTATTTCTACTATTCCAACACAGTGAGTATGCAAATAGAAGAGGACCACAAGGAACTGAGAGTCAATTCGAACTTTCTGTATTTCCCCCCACCCCCAACACCTAGAGAAATGTTTGTTATGTTTGTTGGTGGACTGATTTTCTTTGTTTCATGGGTTAACAAAGAAAATCATTCGACCAGCAAACATATATACTGGGGATGAATCTCTCTGTACTGATTCTCTTTCATACCATCACAGGATCAAAAGCTGGACCTTTGAGATTATTTTGTCCAAACCCTCTATCTTACCAAGCATGAGACTTAGACCCAAAGATGAGAAGGGAGTCATTGTAGGTCATATAATCACCAGCTGGACTTTGGCAAGGTTCTCTGACTCCACGTCCAATGCCAGGAAACTGTGATATATGAGGAATGGGAATATTTAGCCCAGAGAGAGATTTAGATGCCTGACAATAAGATAGACTTAGAGCTCAAATGACATAAGAGGGTATCCCATGCAGCCCCCAAGTTTGGAGATATGGAAATTGAGACTTGGAGGATGCCCCAAATGACCAGAGAGGGAGGGCAGAGTTGATTCCAGGTCTTTGGAATTCAGAGCTCATTCTTGTCCCACTGTGGCAGGGCTCTAAGTGAGTTAAAGATTGCCATGTGGATAACAAACTAGAGATAACTTTGACTCACAGGTAGATATTACTGGGTGCTTGATTATGGTGTGAAAAAAAGGAAGTCCTTTCTTGAAAATGGAATGGGAAGCCTTTGTTGTTCCCCATCTGTAGATTCAGAGAGGATTTCTGAATTGAGTGGGAAGCTGGGCTAGACCTCTAATGACCTATTCAATTTTCAGAATTTTTTTTAAACAAATGCTTTATTAACTTCTGGTTTACATAATTCATTTCCACCAAATTTTGAGTTACAATTTTCCCCCATTTTCCCTACCCACCACCCCAGAATAGCAGTCCCACTAGATATCCCCTCATCCAATCTGCTCTCTCCCATATCTTCTCCCATACCCCCTTCGACTTTGCCATTAGGGAAAGGTGAATCTCTGAGCCCCAATGCCTGAACATCTTATGAAACATTTAATTTTAAAACTTCAATTTTCAGATCCATTTCCTTCCTCCCTTGTCACCCACTCCCTCTGAGAAGATAAACAATTCAGTATGTGTTGTACATGTATAGCTATGCAAAACATTACCATAGTAGATATATTGTAAAAGACTGCTTATATTTCCCTCCCACCTATCTCACCTCCCACCTGGTCCATTCCCTACTTTGATCCTGTCCCTCTTTGATAGTGGGTACTTCCAATCTCCCCTCCCCCTAGAATGCCCTCCCCTCCATCCTCCCCCATCTTGTCCCCCTTTCTCCTACTCTCCTGCAGGGTGAGATATCCCATTTAGTATGTATGTGATTCTCTCCTTGAGCCAACTTCAATGAGAATATGGTCTTGCCTTTTTGCCTTCCTGTTCTTCCCCTCCCCTGCAACTACTTCCCCTTGCCTCTTCTACATGAGATAGTTTACCCTACCCTGTCTCTCCCCATCTCCTCTTGCCACTTTCCTCTCTCACCTCTTGACTTCACCCTTTAAGAATCATCCCTTCACATAAAATTCAATCTGTGCCCTCTATCCATGTATACATGTAAACATATGCCCATATACCCTTCTTCAGTTATTTTCATAATGAGAAAGGTTTCATCAGACACAGTTATTGTTTTTCCATGTAAGAATGTAAATAGTTCAACTTTGATAAGTTCCTTTTGATTTCTTTTCCTTGATTATCTTCTCATTCATCTCTTGCTTCTTGTGTCTGAATGTCAAATTTTCTATTCAACTCTGGTTTTTTTCCTCAAGAATGCTTGAAAGTCCTCTATTCCACTGAATGACCATATTTTCCCCTGAAACAAAATACTCAGTTTTGCTGGGTAGGTGACCCTTGGGTTCAGTCCCAGCTCTTTTGCCCTCTGGAATATCATATTCCATGCCCTTCGATCCCTCAGTGTAGAAGCTGCCAGGTCCTGTGCTATTCTGGTTGTGTTTCCACAGTATTGAAATTGTTTATTCCTGGCTGCTTATAGTATTTTTTCCTTGATCTGGGAATTCTGGAACCTCGCTATAATATTCCTAGGAGTTTTCTTTTTGGGATCTTTTTCAGGAGGGGATTGGTGAATTCTTTCAACCTCTATTTCCCCCTCTGAGTCTAACACATCAGGGCACTTTTCCTTGAGAATTTCTTTAAGGATGATTTCTAGGTTCTTTCTTTGATCATGGCTTTCAGGTAGTCCAATAATTTTTAAATTATCTCTCCTGGATCTATTTTCCAGGTCAGTGGTTTTTCTCATGAGATATTTCACATTGCCTTCTATTCTTTCATTTGTTTGGATCTGTTTAACAGCATCTTGATTTCTCATAAAGTCACTAGCTTCCACTTGCTCCAGTCTAACTCTGAGGGAATGAATCTCCTCAGTGAGCTTTTGAGATTCTTTTTCCATCTGGCAAATTTGGCTTTTTAAGGCATTCTTCTCCTCATTGCCCTTTTGGGCCTCCTTTGCCATTTGAGTTAGTCTATTTTTTAAGGTGTTATTTTGCTCAGTCAGGCTGTTGATTGTCATTTCATACTTTTCTTGCATCTTTATCATTTCTATTCCCAATTTTCCCCCACTTCTTTTATCTGCTTCTTAAAGTCCTCTATGGCCTGTAGCCAGCTTGTATTTTCATTTGGGGCTTTTGGTGCAGGGGTTCTGACCTCACAGTCCTCCTCTATTCTTTGATCCTCTTTGCCCCTAAAATAGGAGTCCAACGTTGAATTTTTCTGTTTATTTTGTTTCTTTTGCCTAGGAATGTTGCTACTTAATTACTTGATTTGGGGACTTGTTGCCACAGTAGGACTCTGCCACCAGACAGGAGAGCTTCCATCCCAAACATGGGGTCTTCACAACTTGCGCAGGTTGGGTGGCCTCTGTAAAGCCTCCACCTGCTCTGGCAAATTGGATACCCACCCCAAACTTCCCCCCCCCCAGACCACAATCCAGATCCAGGCAGTTTAAAGCAAGAGCGATTAACCCCCAGACTGATTGCTGGATCTCCCTACAGTTCGCAGACCAGGAGCTAGAGCGGCCACTGACGCTGCAAAATGGCTTCTGTGCCATGTTTCTTCAGCAGCTTTTCGCCCCCAGGGGAGGAAGCCATGTGTTCCCCAAATACTGGTCCCAAAGTCCATAGGGCACTAACCTCTCACTTTGTCCTAGGCATATCTGTGCTGATAGTTCTGGAATTGCCACAGCTGCTGGTGTTCTGGGGTCCCTCCAGCCAGCTGCTGGCCCAGCCACCCTAGGGCTAAAACCCTGGCAGGCCTGGGCTCAGCTCCCAGAGCGCTGTGCTGTGGGTTCCCAGTGCGCTGTGCTGCCCGCTCTCAGAGCGCCGTGCTGGCCGCTCCCTGAAGGGCTGCTGAGCTGTCCTCAGTGGGAGGTTAGCTTCTCTGTGTTGTTCTGTGGGTGCTGGGACTCCAGAAGTTGTTCAGATTCCCCTTTCACATTGTTTGGAGGTGGTGTGGGGCAGAGCACCTTGAAAGTGCTGTTTCTACTCCACCATCTTGGCTCCGCCCCCCAGAATTTTTTATATTTTTATATTTAGATTTGCTTTTTACATATTTAGGTGGGATTCTTGGATTAAGGGGCAGCTGAGTGGCCTAGTGCACAGAGTGCTAGGCCTAGAGGCAAGAAGACCTGAGTTCAAATCTGACCTCAGACACTTTACTAGTGTTAACAACTCTTGTCAAGTCATTTAAACCTCTGTCTGACTCAATTTCTTCACGTGTCAAATAGGGATATGATAGCACCTACCCTTGAAGATTGTGGAGAGGCTCAGCTAAAAAGATCATTATAATTACCATAATTATAAGTGCATAGCACATAGCTAGTACTTAATAAACACTCATCTCCACCCCACTACCCTTCAAATCTTGCATTCATAACCATTGGAAATTGGCTCTGAGCTCAGAAATTCAAATTCATGTATGAAAGAGTTAAATTTGTGACCTAGACCTGTCTTCATCCAACATTGGCCTTTTTGGAACACTCTGGCCCTGATTTTGGCAGAGTTCCTAATGGTCCCTAAAAGAAGACATGGCCATCTGCCCATGTTCTTTTTCTCCTCTGCTTTTTACATAAACTACCTGCCAAGGTTTTGAACACATTGTACCAGACTGAGGTCTGTCCATCTGTGCCCTGCCCGAGTACAAAAATGGAACCCCGCTGACCCCTCCTTTTCCCTCAGCAGCCCGGGACATGTGATCCCTTGTTCAGGCCTCAGTCAGATGAGGAGGTTACCTTCTCTCGCTGTCTGGGTTGGAGAAGAGAGTCAGCTTCCTGCTTCTCCTTCCTCCCATAGATTCTCTCAGGCAGCACACTTCTAAGGCTGAGCAGAGAGAGCTGTTTCAGGAAGCCATGTATGGATTTGGTAGTAGTGATGGGGAAAAAACAAAAGTTTTTAAAGAGTGATTTTTAAAAGATGAACTTTCCTTATACAGATAATTGTTCATGATTGAGAATATTGGGGAGAGATCATGTGAACTAATTCTCCTTTTGTCCTCTCCAATGCAGTGTGAATATTGAGGTTATAGAATTAGAGGGTGGTGGAGGGACTCACATTGGAGCATATGTCAAAAATGAGCTTGTTAGAAGAATTATTTTCCTGACCTAGAGAGCAGACCCATATTCCCCAACAGAAGAGAGAGGAAGCACCATGGAGCCACAGGGACCACTCACAGAGCCCATCACGTGACTTGGAATTTTTCTAGTCCACATTTGCCCTTGATTTACCCATTCTCTGTTTCTGCAAGGATCTTACTTCTTTGCCAGATGCAGCACACAAAGGAAGCACTGTCTGTCTTCTGTTATTTTTTAAAGGCAACTGAGTTTCACTTACAAAGGCAATGTTATGTAACAGAGAGAGTACTAGAATTAGTCAGGAAAAACTGGGTTCAGATCCTGCCTCTGACACTTATTAGTGGACAAAGCATGTAAACTCTCTGAGCCTTACTTTTCTCATCTGTAAAATAAGGATAATAATACCTATATTTCCTTACTCCTAGGGTTGTCATAAAGATTAAATGAGATATGAAAAAGCTTTTTACATGGTAACTACAACTACTATTATTTGTTTGTAAATATACTCTTCAATGTCCACACAACTCTGTCACCTCCAGTAGAGACCCTCCCTGTGTGCACTCGATCTAATTGAAATATTTTTCGCATCTTTTTTCTCCTTAGTGACATTTTTACCTCCTTTATAAACTCATTCAAGACTTTGATGTTACAGGCTAAATGCAGTGGCTCTATTCCCCTTTATGGTGAAAAGAGTTTGTTGTAAATATCTCTGCAGATCTTTTCCATCTTTTGTCTATTCATTGTCCTCATTCCAATTTCATCCTTACTTTGGTATGATTTAGTTTATTTGGTTCTCGTTAAGTTTTCTTAAAATTGGTTTTATTTTCCATTGTTTCCCTCTGTTTTAGTACTTATAATCTTCCACTATCCTTCACTATAATATTTTGCAAGTGAGTTTATATTCTATGTCTGTGTGGACTTTGGCTGCTCTCTTTCTCTGTCTAGTAAATAAGCCAAAAGGTCAAGAGTTTGCTGACTAAGGCATGTTTTAGGGTCTTTGGGTCTCTTTCTTGCATCTCTTATCATTTTAGCATCCATATGAAATTATTCCAAACTGTATATAGGACCTTCTGACTATATCTAATTTTTTTCAGTATCAAAAACATGGTTGAATAGGTCAAGTTGAAATTTTTTAGATACTACATGATATCACATTTCTTCATTTGTTTTTCTTTTTTCAAATTCTGTACTTATTTTGATCTTTGTCCTAACAAGTCAGTAGTCTGACTATACACAGACATTTGATTCAGGAATGGTTCCCACAGCAGTAATGAGGCATTTCCTGTCCAGTAAAATATGATCCACTTCATTTTTTTTGTGATTTTATTTGGTATTTGCTGTGTCTAGTGCCTTCCAAATTGAGTATTTAAGTTTATGTATACACACATATGCTCAAAC
The DNA here is from genome assembly GCA_011680675.1 of Gymnobelideus leadbeateri. Taxonomy (NCBI): domain Eukaryota; kingdom Metazoa; phylum Chordata; class Mammalia; order Diprotodontia; family Petauridae; genus Gymnobelideus; species Gymnobelideus leadbeateri. Next base: position 473,843 of record WOXC01008637.1, on the reverse strand, counting down.
AATCATATGACACACAGAGATTTGTTATTTCTGTTAGCATGTTTCTCATATGTCAGTGTGCTCTACCAGTAAAGAGCCCTTTAGACATAAGACATACGTTTTCAAGGGACAATTTGCATGGGAATTGAAAATGAAATGTAAGCTTTAGCTGTAATTTTGTTTGCTACATTAAATTTTCATTTGTAACTGAGCCTTTGTTTGGGACACAATGGCTTAACTTGTATCTCTGTGATACAGAAGATGATTATGTTTTCAAGTGTTTATTGCATTTAGGTGGTGTTTATTTGAAAGAGATTATAGATTATACTTTAGGAACAGTTTGGTAAACAAGGGAAAGGGCTTTGAGAGATCATTTGCATGCAAACTAATGGGAGGCTTTGGTTTTAACTTGTGTTGAATGACAGCTTGGAAAAATGGTTGCAAATGAAGTAGAAGAATGAGTATTTCCAGAATCAGATTAGATAGAGGTCAAATCAAATCCCAGTTGAGAACCACATTCTCAGTTATTACTAATTTTAAGAAAGGGTGACTGATATCTATCTGTATCTGTGTGCATGTATGTGCACGTATGTTTATATATACGTATATCTGCACACACACATACACATTAGGGGGGAGATTATATATTGAAGCATCTATCTGAAACACAGTGTGTTCTAGTGGAGAGTTGGCTTCAAATCCTGACCACAGAACTTAATAACTGCATGATCATGGGCAAATCATTCAATGTTTCCAAGTCTCAGTTTGCTCATCTTTCATCAGAGAGCCAGCCAGGACAGTGTGGTGAGAAAGGGTGAGGCGGGGAGACCCAGGTCAATCTCACACACTTGTCTGACCTTGGATAAGTCATTTCCCATTCCAGGGCTCAATAATCCTCTAAGGGGGGCATTTCCTCATTAGAGATTCACACGCAAATGAAATCCCAGGTCCTGGCCAAATTAACAAACAAAAATATCTTCATTCCCTACCACACAGGGTCTTTGCCAGGAAGGCACTTTGTAAACCTTCAAGCATGAAAGAAATGGGAGAGTTTGTATTTTTTTTAAAGGTTTAGATATGTATGATATATAATAAGGAAATCCTGGATGAGGAAAGTCCTTCTACCAAAGCAGGTCAGCATCTGCTCTGCCACAGATGGTCTTAGAAAATTGCTTAGAGTGCCAAGAAGTGGCATCACTTGAGAGGTGAAGCCCAGGGTCATATGAGCAATATATGGCCAAGGCAAGACTTGAGCGCAGATCTTCTTGACTCTGTCTGTCATTCTATTCACCATGTACCTCCTTTACTTGCAGGCTCTTGCGAATCATTAACCCTGTGGTTCTCTGGACTTTTCTAAACCAATAAAGTAATTTCTGGTCTATTCTGCCTCAGAAACACATTGATTGGGGACTGATTGATTGATAGGTCTCTTGACTGAGGATGAGAGCAGTTGTGTCCAATAAGACTTTTCCTCCCTGGCCAGAGCATATCTGGATCACCTCTTTTGGTTCTGCACATTACATTTTAAGAAGGACAATCATCAGTTGGAGAGGGTCTGGAGGAGGGCAACTAAGATGGCCAAAGACCTTAAGTCCATGTGTATATGAGGGCTGAGTCACAGAACTAGGACTGATGATACTGGAGAAGAGTAGGCTCAGGGGGAACATGATACTGTCTTCCAGTGTCTAGAAGGCTGTCATGAGGAGGAGAGATTAAATTTGTTCTGTGGCCCCAAAGGAAAGAATCAAGAGCATTGCGTGGCAGTTGTGAAGAGCCCAATTTTAGGCTCTTAATCAGTCAACAAACATGAAATCCTTATCATGTGCCAGGCACTATGTCATACATTGGGAATATAAAGAAAGGCAAAAACACAGCCCCTGTACTCAAGGAGCTCACATAGGAATAGAGGAGATAACATGCAAATTACTGTATGTCAGAGATATATTCAGGTAGATATGGAAGGTGATATCAGGGATAACAATGAACAATTCCTAACAACGGGAGCTGTCCAGGAGTGTAAGGGTCTGCTTTGATTTGCTGGTTGCTTACCCATCCTTGGAAGTCTTCAAGCAAGATTGAATGGCCACTTCTCAGGATTGTTGTACATGAGATGCTTGTTGAGGGGTGGGTTGTACTAGGTGGATTCTGAGGTCCTAGAATCCTCAGCCACGGGATTCAAATGTGGCACAGTCCTAAGTCACAGAGAGGCTGGGTTTTATATGGTGTTGGAAAAGCAGGTCGTGTCAAAATATTGTAATACCAATGGAAAGGTAGACCTCGAAGCTGACACCCAATTTAAGACTGTGTAGCCCCTGGAATAGGTGAAGTAAGAGCTCTTGAGAAAGTGTGGTTAGGACTTCTATAGCATAGGAGCACCCCACAAACACAGTTGGACAGGATTCTCTAAGAAATACTTGTGAATCTATGTTTATGCTTAAGTTTTGAGTCCATACAGATCAAGGAGACATCAGCTTCTGCCCTGAGCCAAACTTGAGGCATGAGCTGTGCCTGATCTTACATGCTGCCTTTCCTCCCTCTGCCTCTCTGTTAATCGGGGTCGCTTCCATGCTTTCAAGCCTACCTCTTCCTGTAGGAGGCCGTTTTTGTTAACTCCGTGCTCTTTTTCTTGTCTCGCACTATTCATTGTATGTAGTGGCATAATGGACTGAGTGATGGCCTTGAAGTCAAGAAGGCCTGGGCTCAGATCTTGCCTTGGAATGGTAGACCGTGAGAAAATCATCATATCTTGGAGCCTTACAGCCCTTATTCAAAAAAAGAAGGATAATAATTGCTCTTTGAGCTACTTCTATGAAAGGTCATTCAAGGATCGTGAACTTGTAAAAGTTTGGAGATTCTCAGGTGACAATGAACATATCAGATAATGGAAACAAGAGTGATTATAAAATCCAAAGGTACCCTGAGTGTTAGGTAAAAATGGGTTAGACTGATGGAAAGGACTGGTGAAGTTTCACCTGTCTGTTTGGGGAACACTATTTTAGAGACTTCCTGAAAAATCTCTGCCTCATGTGCAGATAGATGTCAGTCATGGAGACTGCCTGGGACACTGAGTAAAGGGATGGGACCTGTCCAGGGTCACACAACTGGGATATGCCAAAGATAAAACTTGAACCAGGTCTCCCTGATTCCACAGCTACCCTGCCCTTGTGGTTCATGTTAATAATGTTCATATTAACAGTAACTATAATAACAAGAAATCTGAATAGAAAGAGTTACTCCTTGACTTAGGAGGGTATGCTATCTGATCCTCCAAGGCTTGCTGAGTACAATTGAGCTAAATTAAATGAGAACTATTGACAATGAAATGAGACCCTAAAGCCTCCAAAAAGATGAGTTCAGTTACATTGTGCCTCTTACAAAGGCAATTTTTTTCCTAATGAAAGGACTTTGCTCCATTCTGTTTTTTTTAATTCTACTTGAAAACTTTTTTACCTTCAATCAAAAATTCTCTATGACTCATGAATATACATATGGGTAGTTTAAATAGTCACTAAAAGGCCCCCAAGTCAGTGCCAGCCCATGAAGTGACTGCATCTTGGCTACATGGTGCCATCATTCCCCCTGGTGTATCTGCTCTGGATTCTGTAGAGTGTGTTTCTTCCCAGAATTGTCAGCAGGGCACTATTATTTGATGGGTAATCAAGCTGGCCTCTAAATTCTCAGAGCAATGAATGTGTCTCACACATGAATGTGTGTGCTGAAAATCAAATCTGGAGGTTGAAGCGTATAGTTAGTCCTGGAGAGGAATCAAGTTATTTCTAAGATCCGTTGATGGCAATATTTCATTATTACTCTTTGGCTTGAAAGATGAGACCCTTTGGAGGTTATACTGTTGGCAGCTTTTGGCATAGATGGATTGCATCTTTTGAAAGGAGAGCCGTGTTTAAGGGCAAGTTTGGGGCCAAATGATCCCCAGTCTTTTTCCTGATATTCCTTCCTTTCCTTCCTGCCACTCCTGCCCTCTCCCCCCTCACAGCCCCAAAGGTTCGAGTGTCATGGCCAGACTTGGATTTGACTTCAAGCTTATGGAAGCAGCTAAGTGCTACAGTGGGTAGAGTACTGAACTTAGAGCTAGGAAAACCTGCTCAGATTCTGCCTCCAACATCAGCTGGATGACCCTGGACAAGTCACTTAATCCCTGTCAGCTTCAGTTTCCTCACCAGTAAAATGAGGCTAATAATAGCACCTCCCTCCAGGTGAGGAGCTTTGCAAGTCTAAGGGCTAAATCAAACACAGCTATTATTGGTCATTAGACTATAAACTCCTTGAGGTCAAGGACTGTCTTTTACTTCTCTTTGTATCCCTGGCATTGAGCAAAGTATCTGACATACAGTAGTCACTTAATGAATGTTTCTTGTTTGATTGGTTTGATTCTCAGTTTAGGAGAGAGTCTCATTGACCAAGGGAATGACTCAAGTCTAAGCCTACCACCCAAAGGTGAAATGAGTACTCCTCTATTGAATGGCTTTTGATTGGCCGGTCCAACTCTCCAAATCAATTCTCGGTTGTTCAAACTATTTTGTTGTTCAGTTGTTTCAGTGGATCCAATTCCTCACAACCCTATTTGGGGTTTTCTTGGCAGAGATACTGGAAGGGTTAGGGTTAGGGTCATTGCCTTCTCTAGATCATTTTACAGGTGAAGAAACTGAGGCAAATAGGGTGAAGTGCCCCAGATCACACAGCTAGTAAATGTCTGAGAAAGGTCTGAAGTTACAACAATGAGACTTCCTTATTCCAAGTCCATGCTCCATCTGCTGTGCCACCCAGCTGCCCAAGACTCTAGGTTGGGTCGCCCTAATCTCAGCTTGCAGGCAATGCACACATCGTTTATTCTTTGGGGATGTTTTTGGTGCCCGCTTTTGAATATGGTGTCCAGGCAATTCACAGCCCATCACTACATAATCTGCCATTACTGCAGATAGCAAACCCTGATGTAATGCAGTTTACGTTATCTAGTTCAGGTAGTAATATCAATTCTCCCTCAAACTAAAATAAAAAGGGGGACTTCAGAGGAGCTAGAAAGCTCTCTGCTTTTGTCATATCTCTATCCTTCCTCCCCTGACCATGTGGGAAATAGATCATATCACTCCTCAGACCAATAGAAAGTGATAGTCTAAAGTAAAGTTGACCTAGCTCAAAGAGTTTGTTGGTTGGCTCCTTGTGCTGGCACAGTAATTGTTTTGATTTAAAAAGCTCATCATTCCCAGCTCCAACTGGACTTGAGTAAATAGAGATACTGTTTATGTCAACAGGGTATCTAAATAGAGTAGGTCAAAATGTTAATAAGAAGTTGAAATGAGATTTGCCATGGATTACTAGAAATGGAGCGATCTGTCCCACAGATAATTGAGAATTTGCTGTCTCCATCTCTGCACCAAGTATACAGATACTCTCCAATGAGGAGAGTGTTATCTAACAATCTTTTTGAAATAACAGGATATTATTTCAGAAAGTTGACTAAGGACAAGTGCTCCTAAGCTGGTGTTAGAAATAAACCACTTCCTTCCTTGATCCCTGATAACGTTAGTAAATGTCCTCAACAATATTTTCTTGATTTAAAATCAAGTCAAGAATCCTGTTGATATACTCTCAGTTTATTGATTGATTCAGCAAAGTGCAATTGTTGAAGAATTCCATAAAATACCTTGTACCTTAGAGGAAAATATCCAGTCTTTTCATTTGAATTTCCAACAATTCCTTTATCCCCCCTGTCCTTGTCCCCTCTAGCCCCATTATTTTTTTTCCTGAGCTATGAGTATTTTGACTTCCATGTAAAGATGAGATGAAATTATGGAGATAATGGAATCAAAGGAATGAAAAACGGGGAATGACTAATCAATAGCCTGTGTGTTGGGGTGGGGAGGAGAGGCTCAATGTAAAGGGAATATGAGCAAAGCCCCCACTCCTGAGTTGGACCACAGGAGTCAGGCTTATGGAGGACGTGGATGAGAGCCCAAGAGGATGTACAGAACTGCCTGGCTTCTGAGCCCTAACATTATTACCAGAATGAGGGTTAATGACATCCCACGTCTCAGAGTTTAGGGAAGCCCATCTCTTCCACTTTGATACACAGAGGCAGTAGTTTGCTGGCACATGTTTGATGACTGTCTCTCAAAGCAGCAACGACAACAAAATATGCAAGACACACTTCTCAGTTTAACATCCGTATTAACATTTTCTCCGTTACTCCCATAAGTCAGCAGAACGATAACTCGAACTCTGATTTGTGATGTTTGCTGATTTCCAAGGCATCAGTGCCCAACTGAAAATTTCACAATTTAGCACACTGAACATTTAAAGGGGCCAAGACAAGCAAGTTTCTACACAAAGGCATTTGGGAATATGCATTCCTTCCATTTGAAAATTGTCAACAGAGCCTAGATAGTCCTGGATGGATTGTTAGAACAAGACAGGTTGTCAGGAAGAAAGATGCTGCATACAGCAAGGGCATTATTATGACCCATGAATATAACATCTTTGTAGTTCTAGGAACTGGACCCCACTGTTTAGCTTTACAACTCAATTAAATGCGCACAAATAGAGAAAATACCCACTTGAGCTAGAACTAGTATTGTGCACAGGGAGAAATGATGTTGTCCCAGAGGAGACATCAGTCCAAGGCAAGCTGACCATTTCCTTGCTTGAAGCATACTTGAAAACAATATATGTTACAGTTAACAGAATTGTGTTTAATTCTGTGCTTCAGTTTCCACACCTGTAAAATGGGGATAATGACATTCATTCTGCCTGTCCCACAGAGTTTTGAAAGGAAACATGTTTTATAAAATAATAGCGCCCTCTCCCTGGGCAGTTAATCCACTAACCTTTCAACTAGGTCCTGGAAAGGATCAGTCACCTGACTGGTGAGTGATTGAGCACAAGCTTGCTCAGCCCACTGAATCCTGCCTCAAATCCCAACCAGCCTCTCCTTCCCTCCTTTCACCTGCCACTCCCCGAACATTTTGCCATCTACCCTGCCACTTTCCCTCTTCTCCCTATCTGGTACAGAACCCATCCAGCTGGATCTCTAGAGACCCTGTCCCAGCCTACCCTCTTTAATCTATCTGGCTATGGAACTCCAGGTCTATGGCTGAGCCATTTTGATTAGTGGGCAAGGGAGTTCAAAGTCCCTTGAGGCACTAAATCTCAGAAGTCCTAGCTCATGCTTCTCATTCTATCAAACTCTGCCCCCCCCCAAGGGTCCTGCCTGACTGGTGCCCTGTCCAGTATCCAAACCCCCCTTCAGCACCCCATCCACTGCATGCTCAGTAATCAAATAAATAGTACTAGTCATACTGTGGAAAGGATGGGTCAATTAACCACCCTATGACCGTACTCTCCATTCCTGTGACTCCCCAGACCCAAACGCCTTCTCCTGGCCACCAGTTACCTGTATGTATTGTCTTCCCTATTAGAAAGTAAACACCTTGAGGAAAAAAATTGTCTCAAAAAAACCTACTAAGAGTTTACTTCCTAGCACATAGCAGGTACTTGATAAGTATATTTTCATCCATCCATTCACGAATTCATTCATCTCTCCTTTCTGGAAAAAGGGATTGTGTGTTATTGTTTTTTCTAGAATTGCTTTAAATCTTGCCACAGATAAATTGCAGGGAAACCATAGTAAGTCCTATGCAAAAGAGTTCTGAAAAGAAATACACTTTCATTCATTGATGATATGATAATGATACTTATTTTTTTCTAATGCTCTACGTTTTAATAATAGCTCACCGTTCTATTGTGCTTCATGGGTTACACCAGAGGTGTTCAACTCCAAAAGAAAGAGATCTCTGCCAGCAGGGTTGTACATTGACTTGGGAACCACAAATTAACATTATGTTTTATTGAGAGTGGCTAGATGGGGCAATGGATGGAGCACTGGGCCTGGAGTCAGGAAGACCCGAGTTCAAATCTGTCTTATCTTAACCCTGTCTGCCTCAGTTTCCTCATCTGTAAAATAAGCTGAAGAAGGAAATGGCAAACCACTCTTGTACTTCTGCTAAGAAAGCCCCAAATGGAGTCAAGAAGAGTCAGACATGAGTGAAAAATGACTAAAATATTTCCTTTCATTTTATTAAACATTTCCCAAGCACATTTTAATCTGGTTCAAATTGTGCTGGGAATTTGACACTTTTGATTTCCACAGTCTCCTTCATAACCCTATTATTATATAAGCCATGCCAGTGGTGGTCTTGGTCTTTCCATTTCATAGATAAAGATGCTGAGACTCTCAGAGAAACGACTGGTCCATAGTCACACAGCCAGGAAGTGGTCAGGCCAAGACTCAAGCCCATGCCTTGGGACTTCAAGTGGGGCACTCTGTACTGCACTGAGCTTCATATGGGAATGAGCAGAGAGCTCTTGGGGCAGTGACACTGAGTTCTGTTTTACTCTGAGTCTAACAAATGCCAAGTGAAATAGACATACACAACTTGGGCTGTGCCGTGCACAACTTGTGGTGATGATGATGAATCCTATTGGGAAAAGATGAAAAGATAGTGATGTGAATGATGATGATGATGACGATGAAGAGCCTCCCATTCCTTCCCTGGTTTGATCCCCCTCACAGCCCTGAGAAGTCATTATCACAGACACCTCTACTTCACAGATCTGGTCCTCCAGGAAGCAAAGTGTGCTGGACAGGTCTTGAACCCTGGGCTCTCTCCACCACTGGGTAAAACAGAAGTAGAAACCTTGAGACCCAAATTGGTGAGGGCGGGGGTATGGCTAGGGTTTTACTATAGAGACTTTCTGGGGAGATGGGCTTTCTGCCTCCTGCAAGACCGTCCTCACTACCCACCCCAGCAGAGGACTTACAAGCTGGGGGCACCAAGAAGAGAGGGAAGGGAATGTGACATTCCCACCTTCCCTCAGCAGGCTGGCTAGTGGGAAAACTGCTCACTCCTCCAGGACCAGAGACAGCAGCAAAGAAATTCCATCCTGTGCTACTGGACTGAGTAGAGAGTGACTCCTCCCTGCTCCGGCACATGCTCCCCTCACCCCCACCCCAACCATCACTTTCCTGATGCCTTGGCTAGGACGACCAGGACACTGACTTGGCTATTCTCTACCTGTGTGACTATATGCAGGTCCCTTCCTGGCTCTAGGCCTCAATTTCCTCAACCTGTAACAAAGGAGAAGAGCTTCTATAATCACCAGCCTCCCTTCCAGTTAGGTAATACAATAGATGGAACTCCTCACTGGAGTTAATGAGACCCGAGTTCAAATCCAAGCTCAGACATTTCTTAGCTGCAAAGCTACTTAACCTCTATCTCCTTCATTTTTCTCCTCTGTAAAATGGGGATTATAATAACATCTCCCTTCAGAGTTGTCTGGGAGGATAAAATGAGGTAATATTTGGAAAGTGCTTTGCCAACTTTACCATGCTGTGTAAATGGTAGTGGTTATTAAGTCCTAGGGGTATGAATGGAGGGAGCTCAGCTCCCAGTTGTGGGTGGCAGAACTTACCTGAATGTCCAGGGAGGCAACAGGTGGGTGCCCAGCCCAAAACAGAACCAGAGAACTTTTTCTCATGGAAAACTTGTGTTGCTTTTCCAGGATCACCCAGCACGACTGAGTTTTCGAATTGAAGTGGATGGTGAAGAGCTGGTCATACACCTGGAGAGAAATGAGTAAGTGACCCAGGTGCACGTTGACTTCTAATGACCAAAGCAATGGGGAGGGTGTGGTGAGAGCTCGTGGAGAGTTTAGAGAAGAGAGCTTGGAAATGTACTTTTATTCTCCAGTCTGGAGCCTGGGTGCGGGTTCTCTGGAATTATAAGAGTTTTGATCATGGGAATGAACAAGGTCATCACTAGTTATGACAAATGCAGGGCTCCATCCTTCATTTGTCACGTTTAAGTGCTTGTTGAGTGGATTTTGCTTGGTTTGATTTTTGGCTTTTCTTATTCAACTAAGTTGGAAAATTGCTGAGTTAGTTGCTTTTTGCAAACTTCTGAATTCACTAAGGAGCATGCATACAAATGGAGAGAACTTTGTCTACCATGGGAAATATTAACTCATTTGAAGTAGTGTAAGGTCCCTTTCCACTTGTAATTTGATTTTTTCTTAATGACATTTTAATTTAAGGACACAGAATCTGTTACAAAAATCTATATCTTATTGACAATAATGGCTAATGTTAAACACGACTTCAAGGTTGGCTAAGAACTTTCCAAATATTAGCTCATTTGATCCTCATGACAACCATGGGAAGAAAGGGCTATTATTTTTTCATCTTACACACTTTGGGGAGAGAATCACAGAGTATTTAGCTTAGGTCTAAGGGATTTTGTAACTATTTTAATTGCTCTGCAATTTGCTAGTTGTGTGGCTATGGCCCCTGTCTGGGTCCCAGTTTCCTCCTCTGTAAGATGAGGGAATTTTTCTCAGAGAACCTTCCCTCACAATAAAGAATAAACAAAACATATTGGAAAAAGATGAGGTTAAATGCAACGTTTCACACTCATGATTCCTCATCTCTGAGTAGTGTTTTATATTTCTTCTTGGGGCCAAATCTATTCATTATCATTTTGAAGTGTTAATTGTTTCATTTTTGTTTTTTGCTCTTGTGTTGTTGCAATTGTTGTAGTAATTGTCTTTCTGATTCTGTTTACTTTATTCTTCTGTGTATGAACTGCGTTATCAGTTCATAGAGCTTTTCCCAGGATTCTCTGTATTCATTGTGGACACCGTTCTTACAGTAATATTCCACTACATTCAAGTACCATAATTTGTTTGACCATATGGATGGGCATCTATCTTGTTTCCAGTTCTTCGCTGCCATAAAATGTAGTGGCTATAAATATTTTGCATATCACAACAGAACAAGGAGAACCTTTCTTTCAGTCCATGATCTTCTAGGGATATTTGCCTAAAGAGTACACACTTGTCAGTCACCTTTTTGGAAATTGTTACAGACTGCTTCCAGAATTGTTGCACTAATTCACAGCTCCACCCAAAATACTTGTCCCTCTATCTTTCCCCAACTCCTCCAACATGAACTCTTTTCATCTTTTGTCCCCTTTGTCAATTTACTGGATGTGAGTTGACGCCTCAGGCTTGTTTTTTATGTGTATTTCTCTTATTATTAGTAATTTGGAGCTTTCTTTTCATGGGACTGTGAATAGTTTTCAATTATTTTGTGAATTACACATAACCTTTGCCCACTTATCTCTTGGGGAATGGCGTTTAGTCTTTTATACTTTTGTTAATTGTCTCTATATCTTGGATGTAAGTCCCTTATCAGAGATATATGGTACAAAGATTTTTTCCCCAGGTGACTTGCTTCCCTTATTATCCTAATTGCATTAATTCTGTTCATGTAAAGTCTTTTGATATTGTGTAATCAAAATTTTATACTTTGTAATTACTTCTATCCCTCGTTTCATTAAACTATGTTGTCCTCTTATTCTGCTGTGAGCTTTTGAAATTATGCTCAAAGTTCCTAAGGTTAATTATCAGCTTTCACTCTTAGCCAATGCATATATCTGGTGCACTCTCCTGGCACTAACCACTTTGAAGATAAGACTTCAAGCTATCTTAGATATCACTATGAAAACAACAGGATTAGGCAGTAAAATGGTGCTTTCATTTTTTTTTTGTCTTTGGCTTAGCTAGTGCCTAGCACAGTGCCTGGCACATAGACATGGTTTAGGGACTAGACCTCTGAATTCAGCAGTGCTGGAAACTCCAAGGTGAGCAAACTGTCTATAGCGTTCATGGAACTGTCCAGAGTACCATGGAGATAAACCTAGCCCAGTGAATGCAAGAGGTCTATGTCTCGTTACCTTTGAGCCTGATTCCCTGGCACATAAGATCTGCTTAATAAATGCTGGTTGGTTGATGGAGTTTGTGGCTACTATTTCTATTAACTCTCTTTCCAATTTAGGAATTTACCTTGGCCTTGTTCTGTTGTGATGTGCATGGTTTGAGTTAGACATCATATATTATCTACTCCTTACTTTTCTGGCCTTTTGGTGGTAATACAGGACTGACCTGACCCAGAAACCGTGAGGAGTAAACTTAGTTCTTTCTGCATAACAATATTCATTTGGAAATTTCATCCCCCTTGGGCATTGCAGTTTTAAGCAAAATGTTGTGGGAGTGTGCATTGCAATTTCCATTTGATTGTGACCCTGGTGACTGAGGCTGCCAATTGCCCTTTGGAATGACTATGAAGTTATGGCAGAGTGTAGGGGGACAGTTTGGAGTGAGATAGTATAACCTCGAGTGTCATTGAAACCATACATTAGTCAATTGTGTTCTAGTAGATAGCAGTTTGGGGGCCCTTGAAGGGCTTTCCTGTGGCTGTGGGATCTGCCTTGTCTGTGTTGGATCTAAGGAGGCAGAACCAGGAGTAACAAGTGAGGGTTGTAAGCAGGCCAGTTTGGGCTTGATGTCAGGAAGACCTTGCTAACAACGAGGGCCATCCCAGAATGCTATGAGCTGCCTGGGGAGGAGGTGGGCTCTTCCCCTCCTTCCTACCTCCCCATTAGAGGTCCTGAAAGTGGATGCCCCTTGTCAAGGGGGGGCCGGGGTATAACCAGGAGCCTTGTTCAGTTATGGCTTGATCATGCTTAGGCTCCTCTCATTCTAAAATTCAGGGATTTGGCATTTTAGTATCAGAGTAAGGGCTGAGGGTTTGCATAGAGTGACTAAGGCAGATGGAGTGGAGCAATGGCCAGAGACTTGCATTTGGGATTCTCTAAGATCTGTATTCAAATCTCTGCCCTGCTACTTATGTTAACCTTGGGCCACCAGTTCCCCTTTCTGGGCCTCAGGGTTTTCCTTCATAAAATGAGGAGCCAGACTAGAAGATTTCCCAGACCTCTTCTAGTCCTCAATCGTATGGTGCCTTGACAATGTCAAGGGTCCTCTAAAATAAGAAAATCTTTGTTTCCTTTCATCTCCACGAGCTGGAAGGTGGCATTTGCCAGCAGAGCCCTGGTCAGCTCCTTCTGCTGAAGCTTTCATAGCTTGAAAATGAACTCTTTCATCTCATTTGCCAGATTTTCTTTCCTACATCAAACCTAAATTCCTGTGAGCTTGAAGAGTTTTCTTGCTTCTTCCAAGTCATTTGTGCTCCACAGACTTGTAGAAAGGTCAAAGTGACATATGGTTTTGAAGAAATCTTTTTTTCCTCCTTGTGCATAACTGAGAGGTGCTCAGAATAAAGACTTGCTACCTTCTGGAAAGAGCAGGTCAGGGCCCCAGATCTGGGACATTGCAGCCCCCAGGAGATGGACAAAGAAAGGGCGCTTCATAGGAGAATGGCTTTGTGTCTCTCCTCGCGTCCTTGGTTACTGGCCGCAACGTGTGCCTAGTGATTAGCTGCGTGTCTTCATTTCTCCTTAAACCCATGCTAAGGCAGCAGTACTCCTTTCTTAAACTTTGTCTCACAAGTGCCCAGCATGAACATGCATATTCTAGAGGATATTGTGGTTGCAGGGAAAGGGGGGCATCAGATTTAGAAGTAGAGAACCCAGGATTAAGCCATAGCTCTGCCTGGGACCCCCAGGCCTTTCTGGGCCTCTGTTGCCTTATCTATAAGTTGGACAGTGGCAGGGGAGGGGTGTCTGCATTAAATCATCTCTATTGTCCTTTTCATTTCTCAATATGTGATCCTTTTAGACTGAAGGATTTTCTGTAGGGAGCTAGTGACAGTTTAGATGCAATTCATGGGCCTGACATTTGAGTCCAAATATTTCCTTCAAATCTTTTAAATTTTCTTCCAATTTTGGTGACAGAATCACCAAAATCACAGAAGCTTAGAGTTGGAAGGGACCCATCTGGTCCAACCCACACCCAATAGTCATCATCCAGCCTTTGCTTGAAGGCAGCAGTGAGGGGGAACCACCCAAGGAAGTCTATTCTCAGCTTTCTGTGGGCATAATCAGGGGATCCCTGATTTCTTGGAGGTTTTTACTTTCTCTGCCCATGGAGTTGGCAAACTACCATGCCTTCTTAGCTTCTTGGAATATCATCAAATTCCTTCCATCAATTCTCCAAAAAGGATTCACTCATAATGATGATGATGATGATGCTGATGGTGATGATGATGATGGTGATGGTGATGGTGGTGGTGATGGTGATGATGGTGATGATGATGATAGTAAATATTACTATTATTTCTAACCTGATCTGGGATTTTATCAGCCTAGATAACTCTCAATGAATCCCTCCCTCTTCCAATGCAGGTTGACATTTTCTTTGCAATTTATAGTTTGAGAGAGTTCCCTGGGCTACTGAGAAGTTTGGTGACTTGCCCAGGGTCATATTATAAGAATGTGTCAAGGCAGGACTTGAACCCAAATATTCTTGACTCCAAAGCCAGCTCTCTATTTCTTGTGCCTCTTCATTATAATGGCTAGTATGTATACAGAGGGTTGTTTGCAAAGCACTTTACATGTATTCTTTCATTTCGCCCTCACAACAATGTTACTTGCTATTATTATCCTCATTTTATGCATAAGGAACCTGAGGCACAGTGACTTGTCAGGGTTATATAGCTAGTAAGTGTCTGTGGTGGGATTTGAACTCTGGTCTTTCTGACTCTAAATCCAGCATCTTATCTGTTACATCAAACTGTCCCCACCTAAAGGTACTGGAGTCTTTCAGATTTTAACATGTGACTATCAAGTAAGACTTAAGTCATTCCTCAGCCCTAATCTTGCTTCATTGTCCTGTGTCCTTTTCCAGCCCCACATGTGCTTGAATAAATCTTCTGGGTCACTTCTGCACGTGAGGTGTGTGTGGTCGGAGAAGCTCTGTTTTCCACTTATACCTTCCATACATCTCCATTGCCTTTTGTGTCAGCTGAGATTTAGATTCTCCTGAGGTTGTGGTGGTCCATGATTCACAGCCAGATGGCATTGCCATGAGCATATTGGTGTTAAAAAGATGACACATTTTATATCAGGGAACATTTGTTGAGCATGAAAAATAGTGTGCAGTGTCCCAGATTTAATCCAGCCCTCTGTCCCCCTAGCACTCATTTCTGGGTCCAGCTTGCTGTCCATCTACAGTGACTGGCCAATACAAATGTACCAGTGGATCAGCTCAGCAAACTGCCCGTTCATCTACGTGTCATCATATGGGTGAACATCATTCTTTGTTCCACCAAAGTCCTCAAATACTCCACTGTGGTATGGAGATGACTCTAGACCCTCCAAGGCTCTGTTAGGGCAAGCAAGCTTGAGGACAGGTTCAGTGATGAGCTGCCTACCTGACACCCAAGGGCCACCTGGGCCTTGCTGCTGGGTCCATGGCAAGCAGCAGTTTCTTCTGTTGCTTTCCTCCCCTACCGTTCCCAATTGTACCCTAAAAGTCAGGATTCTGTTATCTATGTAAGAAATTAAGAGAACCCCTGTGGATAATTAAAATGGAAAAACTGTAAAGCTTTTTTAAATGCATGTAATGTTAAAATTACAAACTTGACTTTATTCTTGCAATTAAAACAGCCCAAATAACCCCAAACATGAAACTGGTTGGTTCTTAGGACAGCTGAAAGAGTGGGAGAGAACAAATCCTTGAGAAAAATATCCAGTCTTTATGTAGCACTTTACTATCTACAAAGCACCTTGAATACTCTATCTTACTTGATTCTCCTAAAAACTGTGTGAGGTGGGTGCTATTGTTATACCCATTTCACAGATGAAGAAACTGAGACCAATTAAGTGACTTGCCTAGGGTCACACAGCTAGTAAGTGTTTGAAGTAGGATTCGAATTCAGATCTTCCTGACTGTATCATCACTGAGTCACCTAGCTGCCTAAAATCTCAGGTGGTATTACCACCTCTGCATCCTCTCAAAAAAAACAGCAGTTGAAATAGTGCTGGGATCAGATGCTTCCTTTTGCATCTCCTCCAGAATATCGATGTGCTTTTTTCCTCTTTGGCATCTCGTGCATTTATATAGGACATAGCAGGATACATCATGAAGGGATGAGGCTTTTTTATTGTGCTTCTGAGTGAGAGACACGAGGGAGAAGCCTATGTATGACACCAAGCATCACTGGTGATTTCAGGAGGCTCTGGGCATTTATGGACCCAATGAACTTTCGGAGAACATCTGAGGGTTGCTGACAGTGGTTCACCCCATTCGGTTTCAGCTCAGGGTGCTTTTTGCCAGATTTTCAATTTCCTCTGGATATTGGGAAACTTTTCTCTTGCTCCTGCAGTCCCATGCGTTATTGGTTGGGGGCGATCCATCCTGGCAAACCACAATGCCATTGAAGGCTCCTACGAGTTACCCCAGAAGATGTTTGTTTACTCTTTCATCGAAATGGAGCCTGACTGAAAACCCGTTTCAAGAAAGTCTTGATAACGGAGCTGGCTTCTTTCCCACGTATATCCTCAGAGGCAAAAGGATTGTGCTTTGTTTATTGTGTTAGAAATTAGAAGACAGCTTTTGAAACTTTCAGAAAAGTATCAGTTGTCATGGAGGAAACATTTTAAAGAGAAAACTGAAATACCCCAGACTGGGAATCAGCATGCCTTGATTCTAATCTCAGCCCTGTCCCTTAGGGAACCCGGCCAAGTAACCTCTCCGTCTGTGCCTCAATTTCCCCATCTGTACAAGACAAAGATTAGTTTAATGTTTTTGTGCATCATGGATTCTTTTGACAGTCTTGTGGACTCCTTGTCAGAATAATGTCTTTAAATGCATGAAGCAAAACATATGGGATTACAAAGGAAATCAATTATGTTAAAATATTGTTTTTAAAGAAAGCCAAAAAAAGAGCAAAAACAAATTCATGGATGTAAGGTTAAGGACCTCTGTGCTAAAGGATGTATGAGGGTCTTTCCAGCTCTAAAAAACAAAACAAAACAAACCTCATCCAAAATGTAAATGCCATATATATATATTTGACTATGATGATGATTGTAGAGTCTGCAGGAGCTTTCAAATATGTTTTCCCTTAAATCTTCACAGTGTCTTATGCATGGAAGGCACTCACTAATAGCACTGAATTTCTTTTCTATGTATTATTTAGGAAAATCTACCCTATGTTTTTGGCCTTGAGTCATACAGAGTGGTCTAACTCTCTCTACTTAAATGAAATGCCTTTTAAATTTAGAAGCATAATAATATCAATAGCTGGTATTTATATAGCATCTTAAGGTTCACAGAGCACTATACAAATATTATCTTTACAACCATCCTCAGAAGTAGGTGCTGTTTTATCCCCATTTTACAGAAGAAGCAAGCAGAGGTTAAGTGACTTGCTTAGGGTCACACAGCTAGAAAGTAGCTGAGGTGTGGTTTGAACTCAAGTGCTCCTAACTCTGGCCATTGTGCTACCCAGCCCCACTCAGGACAGACAGGGTTTTTCTGACAACAGACTAGCCCTCAATCCTCTAACTGAATTGGCTGACACATGGCAGTTGGCATTTGAGATCACAGTTCACAGTCTTAGTATCAGAAGAGGCCTCAGCCCATTCATCCCAATAGTCACATTTTATGGATGTGGACACAGAGGCTCAAAGAGGGTCCTTTCTCTCCTTCCAAATCCAGCAGCCTTACTGACCAATTTCCAGGAGTTATTGTTGTCTCAACAGTGAGCTGGAGAGAAGGATTCCAAATCTACAAGGAGCTGAATGGGGGTGGGGTCTCACATACTTCCAGTTCCAGCTCCTCCCAGCATCTCCTGGTCTCCCCCCACCCTGTACTTGCTTCTTATTTATTCTACATATAAGCTCCTATCTATGCAGGTGTATGGGCAGGAATGAGCTCAGGTGTGCCTTTGCATCCACAGCCAGAGCCAGGGGCTATCTGAGAAGCATGAGGCAGAATCACCCCCTCAGGACCTACCTGTGCCACCAAGCTGCCCAGTGAAGTCTGTAGTGGAGGCCAGGACACACAAGGGTTTAGCTAAAGGCCCAGAGGCCACAGCTGCCCAGTGTGGAGTGGAAGGCATAGATAAAGTGTCCTTTAGGGGAACACAATCACTGTGGACTTCATGGAGAGGGTGGGAGACCCTCTTTGAAGCATCAAAGCCTGCTCACACTTCTAACATCCTTTACAAGCATGGCATAGTTTTGTGGCAGAACGCTCCTCCCCAAAATCCTTCCTGCTTTGTATTTGGAAGACCTACAAGGGCCAGGGTCTCCCATTGCATTTTGGGTCATCTCCAGTCATCCTGATGAATACTGGACCCAGGTGGCTGTGGAAGAGAAAGTGAGGCTGATGACCTTGCACAACCCTCACTCACTCAAAGCAAAGTCAACCACAAGTCATGTCATCATTTCCCTGATGCCACAGTCCTCTTTGAAAATGAAGAACAAACACAACTACAATCTGTCCTGCATAGAAACTTCTGTGTTTGTTCCTTTTCCTGATGATTGTTTGGACTTCTCTCCTTCTGCCACAAAATAAAAGACTCAGTTGTTTAGTGAAGAATGCAGTCTAGAGAATCATTTCAAGGAGAGCAGCCCCCCACCCCACCCCCAGCCACTGCCAAAGAAAAGACTTGGTCAAATTTGTTAACAAATTGACATACTTGTCTATGGTTGTTGGCATGAAATCTTTGTCAGGGGAGCTAGTGAAAACAAACAGCCGTGTGAAAAGAGCCAATGGGACTTCCCAGGACCAAGCTGCAATTAAAAGGCAATGCTGAGATTTTCCCCAAAAGACCCGAGTCAGCTGGAGTGACCATTTTCTTCTAGAGGATTCAGCCAGCAGCTCTCACACGATGTTGTCCTGGGAGCTGGAAGGACCTTCCAGGTGGTTTTGTCCAACTATGTCATTCTATAGGGAGAGAAACTGAGGACTGGGGAGGTGAAGAGATTTTGCTCAGCTCACACAACTATCTGGGATGCAGACTCAGGACCTCTGACTCCAAATTCAATGTTCTTTGGGTTTTTTGTCTGTTTTATTTTTTCAAGAAAGCCAACAGGTGGACTCACACTGAATCAGAAACCTAGAATCTCCCAGATGCAAGAGATCCTAGGAGTTGTCCACTTCAGTCCATACCTGGAAGTAATTCTCTCTGTAACACACTCAGCCTCCAGCCTTTGCTCAATAACCCCCAGTGATAGGTAACCTAGCCCTTCCCAAGACAGCTCCTTTCATCTGTTACTCAAACACTAAGTCCATCTATAAGCATTTATTAAGTGTCTGTTGTATGCCAAGCACTGGCCTAACCATAGATCAGGAAGCTCTTCCTTGTATCAAACCTAAATTTGGCTCTTGGGAACTTTCATGCATTCTCCTACCCTATGGGGCAAAGGAATAAACAGCTTAATCAGAAAGAAGCAATATTAGCACACACCTAATCCTTTCTTCTGATGGCAGTCTGCCAAGAGCCCACACAGCCCACACTGAAGGCTCTTCTCTGGCCTGCTCCTTGTGAAGCCTTCCTTGCCACACCCCCTCCCCAGCCTTTATCTCCTTCTTCCATCCTGGAGTCACCAGACCTGGGTTCAGACCTCACCTCAGACCCATAGTCCCAGTTTCCGCATGTATCAAATGAGCAGGCTGGACTAGACAGATGGCCTTCAAGGTCCCTTTCACTCTAAATCTATGACTCTTGAATGCCCTTATTAAGATGGGGCAAAAAAGCTGAATATTCTATTCTGCACATGGTCCAACCAGAACAATTCCTAAACAATTGTTTAGTAAACACTCCCCACATAGGGAATGCTGTGCCATGCTCCCCGACCACTTCCATGATCCCTGGTCACTAGGCTTCTTGAGCACATTCTGAGGCTGCCTTGGCTTTGCTTGGCTGCCCTATCACACCATTGACTCTCATTAAGCTTGTGATCCACGAAATTCCTTCAGAATCGCTCTTTTAATTTGTGTCAATGCCCGCCTCTTCCATCTGGTACTTGTGAAGTTGATTTTTTGAACCCAAGGGTATGGTTTTTACCTCACCCCTATTAATTCCCATTCAGCCAAGTGATCCTGTGCAGTGTGGGAGCAGGGTTTTCAGCAGCAAATTGTGGCTTAAGTTGGAAGCAGGAAATGTGACCATAGAAAAGCAGATGATTTCCTCGAAGTGGACCTTAATAATAAACTAGCATTTCCCATCAGTCCAGACTGCTGAAACCACTGAACCGGCTTATCGAGGAAAACCGAGGAAACAATCCCTGAACTCAAGGAGTTTTGACCTCCCTGAGGAGTGGAGACAGAGAGACAAACAGTGAGGAGAGGCTACATTCATTTGGAGGAGAGAGAGTGGATGGATGCTTGGTGAACTGGGGAGGCTTTATTTGAATCATCTTTTGGTTTTTTTATTATAAACAAACACAAACATTTCAATATACAGAGAAGAGTAAGAGAGTAACCATGAACCTCTTGATACTTTGTTTTTAAGTTGCATTTTAAATTTAATGGTTGTAGTAACAAAATCACCATGGTTATGTTAGCAACATTTTAGCTGATCATAAAGACTGGGAGGAAGTTTGACAGGCAGGGACTGAGGGAGGAGCAACATCTGTTCTGCTGGCAGAGGCAGGAAACATTGGGACATACTTGGAAAATAGTGAGTAAACCAGCATGGCAGCCGTATAGGACACAGGAAATACAGGCATGGTATTGCAAGTCTTATTAAGGAAGGAATTTCAGCTTTATTCAGTGGGGCATGAAGAGTCCCTGGAGATTCTGAGTGAGGGAGTGTGGAGATCAGGGCTGGATTTAGGGAGATTCATTGGAGGAAGAGCCTGGGGTGGGGGGAACTGGTTATGAGACCATTATGCAAGGATTGAGACCCTGTGTTATGGTTGAAGAAGGAATGGAGAAGGGGTCAATTTGTGAAATCATTTCCTGTCCTGGTCCCACTTTTGACTCTCAGGACATCGCCAGGAAGTCTCAGCTCCCTTCTCACCATGGAAGATCCCTCCACCTTGGGGCTCCTCTTTTCCCATTGGTGAATTCTTCTAGGAACCTTCATTCCGAGGAAGATCTGGGCCTAGCTAGCCTTCCTTACTCTCCCAGCTCTGTTTCTTATTCTTAGGATCTCACTACCATGTGGTGCCTCTCCCCACCCAGGCTTCTCAGCTCACCTCTGTTGTCTTTATTAGTAGAATATAAGTAGTATCATTATTTGTCATCATCCATATTATAATACAGGTTGTCCCCAAAGTCTTAGCTGCCCTCAGCCTTTGGGGACACCTTGGACTTGTATCCCCAGCATTGATCACAGTGGCTGGCACAGAATAAACACTTAAATGCTTGCTGATTGGACAGTTGGCTGTGGAGGGGAAACCAAACTGACTTGGAGAACAAATGGAGAGGGCAAAGAAGTCATCCAAGATGTCGCTTATGTTTCAAGCCTGGGTCCTTGGAAGAGAGACATGAACACACATAATGGATGTGCTTCGAGAGGGGGGCAGGTTTGGGGAGAAAGGTAATGGCATGTGCTTCTCTTCCAAGGAAGGAGAGAGATGGGAAACGAACTTGAGGTAGAAGGAAGATTGAGGCAAGTTTCTATTCAGTTTTAATTTTTAGGATAAGGGAGACCAGGTCTCTTTGAAGGCAAAAAAGGAGGGAGTAGTTAGGGAGCCATTGATTTGAGAGAGCAGGGTCCTGAAGGAGCAGGGCAGTACCTAAGTCATGCCCAGAGGAAGTAGAATTGGCCTTGACAAGGAAACAGAACTCCTCCTCCTCACCAATGGGTATCTCCTTGCTGGTTGGCTATCATGACCACTTGGAAAATGCTGAGATGAAATTGTCAGATTCTGTTTGTCAAAAAAGAAAGTAAACCCCATGGCAGCCATGTGAAGCTTCTATCTTCTTCTTCCTCCCACCAAATATCCAGTCACTGCTTGTTCCTTCTCCCAAAGTCCTTTCCATTCCCACTGCCCTCATCCAATTCGGTCCCCCATGATCTGCTGCTTAACATTGACTGAAACACCCCTGACTGGCCCCTTCATTTCTGATGTCTCCCTTGGAGAGATCCCATGACATAGCAGGCAAGACCTTCAGCTAGAGAGAGCAAATGTCAACTCAGCAATAATGGAGCCGTCAGGACATTCTCCCAAGGCTGATAACCAGAGGGTTAGGAAAGGGGAACAAACCAACCACCACAGATGTGTTGTTAAAAGTGGGCATAGAACTACCTCAGATTTAGAGTCAGGCATTAAGATGAATATTGATTGCTCACTTTTAATGCATACGGCCCTCTTTAAGGTCCTTGGGCATTCAGTTAGAAAATGACACCATCTCAAGGAATAAAAACATATAATGAATCCTTCTTCCTAAAAGTGTTCATGCTCCTGTTGCCCTGGGGAGACAATGTTCTTAACTTCCAAGATAGTGGAAAACACCTTTTAAGAACAACATATATCGTGTGCCGTGCTCTGTTAGTAATTTGTAGACTGACAACTCACATGCAGAAAAGACAGTATTTCCTAGGTCTTCTTAATACCTCCTAACTCATAAAATGGCTTTACCTCTGAGAATCATTCTGATCAAAGTCCCTGTGATATAAGAACATGGGACAAATATGATTTTTAAAATAGTTTATCATTCACCAAAACACAAGTTAAACATTCCCAATAAGTGCATCACGCAGAAGCAGATGCCTTATGGTCATTGGGCTTGGGGCTGTCTTATCACAATTCTTTTTCTCATGTTTTCTTCCCTTCAATTAAAACAGAACCAGCAGTATATTGTTCCATCAACACTCTCTATGGCCAGGAGTCCTAGGCTAAGGCCACAGGTTAGGAGATCTTGATGTGTTTTCTCCATTGCAAAGTCATCTGCTAGCCCCTTGATCCCAGACAGCTATCTTTTAGATGTCCCAAGTGTGATTGGACTCAGGAGTCTGGCAGGATCAATGCAAACCTATCTCACAACTAGAAAAACAATCAGAATCGTATTAGCATGCCCAGAGCTCCATGGGTAGTGCCAGGTTCCTATATAAAGCACGGTAAGTTATTGTTTCTGTGTTTCAATGTTCACCTACCATCCCTGCCTCTTTTCTCGAAGATAATCTGATGTGCTGGATAGAGCCCTGATAGAATCAGGAAGACCTGGGATAAGATCCTGTTCTAGACACTAGTATCTGACCTGAGTAAATCACCCGATCTCTTTGGGCCTCTGTTTCTCCATCTGTAAAATGAGAGAATTGTTCTGAATGGTCCATTTCCAAAATCTGCTTCAGATCTAAGCCATGATCAAAAGTTTGAAAAAACAATATCCGAAAGTACTCCCCAAGAAGAAATATTAACTACCAGGTTTGGACTCAAAAGGGACTGCAATGCATAGCTTTAGAGCTTTATTTTTGCCTTTGGTTTCAACTTGATGGATCTTCTTACAAATGGCCCAAAACAATGCAAATCAATGCATTTACTCTCTCCTGGGAGCCAAAGGAAGCTTGGACTCAGGGTAAAAAGACTGGGCTTCACTAATTAGGAAGGATTGTGCAACCATTCCTTCAATTGCTGTTGTTTTTGCATATTCAGCAATCTTTTGTGGCCTGTCATTGTGAAAATAAAAAAAAAAAGAAATATTAGAGCAATGTCTAGAAGCAGATTTTTACTTGTGGCCTCAGACATTTGCCTGGATCAGGGGATACCTTGGTATTGAATGCCTTAGTATCCAGCCTGCCTGGGGTAGTCATTTATATTATATCCATATTTCCTTTTGTAGGAAAGCCAGAAAAGTTATCTTAGAGGGAAACACAGACACTCACAGGGTGGAGAAATATAACCAAACTCATAGACATGCATTTATTGAGCCCTTACGTAGAGGCCATTGTACAAGATGAGGATATAAGCTCTAGTTACGGTCATTACCGCCATCATCACTGTCACTGCCACTACTACTAACAGCAGCACTACCATCACCACAAAGGCAAAAACAAGATTGTCTCTACTCTCAAGTAGTTTGCATTCTATTATAAGGCATTAGGGAAAGAGAGGGAGCACATATGTATATGTTTGTATGTACACACACACACACACACACACACACACACACACCTTTCCCCACCACCTTTTTTTTCATTTTGGAGGGCAATTGGGGTTGTGACTTGCCCAAGGTCACATGGCTAGTTTTTTGTGTTAAGTGTCTGAGGGCGGATTTGAACTCGGGTCCTCCTGACTCCAGGGCCAGTGCCCCTGCATTCTATTACAAATAAGCGTTATAATAGACAGGGCTAGGCCTGCAGTCCAGAAGACATGAGTTCAAATCCTACCTCAGATACTTCCTGGGCATGTGACCCCAGGCAAGTTCCTTAACTTTGATTTGCCTCAGTTTCCTCAACTGTAAAAAGGGGATAACACTAGCACTGCCTCCCAGGGTTGTTTGAGGATCAGATTATACATTTGTAGAGTGTCAGTGCAATGCTTGTCATGTAGAGGGAATTTAATAAGAAATCCTTGTCTCTTTCTTGTTGGAAACCTTCATGGGAAGCTAATCGAGCTTCCTGGGAAATGAAGAAAAACCTCCATCATCTCCTTATTCTCTAAGCCTGAAGCAGGTTAGAGAATAGAACAATCATGTCCTACCATTGCTCCAATTGCTGCCTTTCTTTTTTCTCTGGACTTATTTTGGTGTAACCCACTGTTATTTCCACATCACTTTTGCCTACTTTGTTCCTATATTTTGTCTTTTTTTTTTTGGAGGTGGGGAAGGCAGGGCAATTGGGGTTAAGTGACTTGCCCAAGGTCACATGGCTAGTAAGTGTTAAGTGTCTGAGGCCAGATTTGAACTCAGGTCCTCCTGACTCCAGGGCCAGTGCTCTATTCACTGTGCCACCTAGCTGCCCCTGGTTCTATATTTTGGAAATAGTGTTCTGTTGTTTATGGAGAGTGAAACTATCAAAGAGACCCATGGCCGTTCTCATTTGCTTTGAAAGGATGATTCTTTTGTTAATACAATGGGTTAAATGATGACCTGTAGTCAGTCATCATTCAATATCCACTGATCATCTGCCTTTGGGGTCAAAGTTTGAGAAGGCAGAGGGAGCTATCAGCTCACTGAGGTGCTAAACGCAAATGTGGGAGTGTTGAAAACCAGGGATCCAATTCCTTTTATGCATCTTCTGCTCCACAGTTTCATTTTTATCCTTTACCCCCAGAGTCCAATTTTTCTAAATGGCAAACAGAGATGGAAATAGCCCTCCTGGCTTTTCAGATCTTCTTGTTCTTTTAGATGTTTCTTTGTTTTCCATAAAGGATGTTGGAGTATTTGGGGACAGTCCCAAAGGCTTTTGAATAATTGGATACTGGCAAATTAGGATTTTTTTTTCATCATGAGACTTCTAGCAGAAAACTATACCAAGGTTCTCAAATGTGAATTTATGTTCAGTTTCTACCATGTATTAAAATTAGGCTAGTCTGATTCTCTGAATTTGCTTGTATTGTTTTTGTCTTTGGTAAGGCAGTAACTCAAAAATTTATTTCCTGGTTATAGAAAGTAGGTGATCAGTTCAGTAAGCAGTGATTAAGCACCTGCTAAGCATTAGGGATCCTGGAGACATGATAAACTTATAAAGCTCCTGCCTTCATCAAGCTTGTATGCTGGGGGCTCCCAAGCAACAAGAACAGCAGCAACTGGGGCATGAGCCCTGGCATCAGCTAGGTCTTTAATAAGTGTTTATTGAATGGAATTCCTGTACAGTTTACTCAGATGAGTGTGACTGTTCAGAAATAAGGATGGGGAGAGTAGCTCTCTGAGGGCCCCACACAGAGAAGTCTGCTTTTATATCCCTAATGCTTCATAAGCACATGTGTAATAGATGCTTACAGAATTGAATAGCATATGGATGGAAGGAAAGAAGGAGGTGAGGAAGAGGGAAGGAGGGAGGTAGGAAGGAAGGAAAGAAGGAAGGAAGGGAGAAAAGGAGAGAGGAGAGAGAGGGAGGAAGAAAAGAAGGAAGGAAGGAAGGAAGGAAGGAAGGAAGGAAGGAAGGAAGGAAGGGAGGGAGGGAGGGAGGGAGGAAAGAAAGAAAGAAAGAAAGAAAGAAAGAAAGAAAGAAAGAAAGAAAGAAAGAAGAAAGGGGGAAGGAAGGGAGGGAGGGCGGAGGGAAGGTCAGCCACTGTGGCTTAAGAAATCCTTCTCTGCATTCATTACATAATCTCCTATAAAATACAACACTTGATGTGTAATGTTTAAGTGTAGGGTACTTCCTATACTATACACATATAAGTGCCACATAAGGTATTTTTTAGGGAAGAAAACATTTATTAAGCACCCGCTTTATGCAGAGTACTGTTGCGGTACAAATGAATATTCAAATCTGAGACAAAATATTGGACCTGCCCTCACAGAGCTCCCTGTCTACTAGGGAGAAATAAGAGGGCTACCTAGATGTGACTTTTAAAATGCCCACGGGAGACAATTCACAAGCCAGTGGAGGTTTCTGATGAGCTCTGCTGAATGCCTAGACACAGGGCAGCACAGTCTTCTCAGCAGTCAGAGAGGCCACAAAGTTTGGCTGAACTTGGGCTCCTTTAACCCTGGCTAGGACACTTTTCAGCTGTGTCTCCACAAGCAGAGGGACTCCCCCTCCCGCAGTGCAGGGGATGTCCCCTGGGATCTTTGATCTGCAGGATGTTGGTTCAAATTCTGTCTTCACCATTTATAGCCTTTCTCACTTGGGTGAGCCCTCTCATGTTTCTTGGCCTTAGTTTCCACATCTGCAAAATGAAGGGGCACAACTCAGCAACCTCTGAATCCCAGAGCTGAATCTGTGGTCCTGTGATTGGTCTTGGGCAGATCTTTTTACCTCTCTGAGCCTCAGTTTCCTTTTTTGAAATATGACGGGATGAGACAAAATGCCCCCTAGGTCCCCTTGGGCTCCAGATCTGTCACCTGCGAACCACTCAGACCTCAGGCTAATAATACTCCTCTTCCCTTCCTCTCCCAGAATGTCAGCCACCAGCAGCCTCCCCTCCCCCCAGTTAGCATTGACTGCTCTTGCTTCACCCACAGTCTGCTCTGGGGTCTGGACCCCCTGACCCAAGGAGGGGAGTTGGGTTTCTGACAGGTCTTGGTGCTGTGGGTCAGAAAGTTGTAGACAGATGGAGTTCTATAATGTAACTCGGGCTGTAGCATTTTATAAGCTGGGTAGTTTTTACATGCTTGCCATGACAGCTCATATTTTTCTCTACCTCCTTTATTGTTGTAGGTAAAGTTTTATTCACAAAGTCAATAAAAATGTTCTTTACCACAGTATGAAAAACTCTGAGCAGCTCTCGCTCCGGGCCCATTTTCTTTTGGAGGGAGATTCTGCAGGCTTGCCCTGCTCAGCTTTCTTGTGGCAGACAGTTGAGTCAGAGGAGTGGCTCTGCTAAATCCTCTGTGGCTTCTGTGGGGTGTCAGGGATTATCCACAAAAGGGGAAGAGGCAGCCAAGGCAGCCAGGATCTTAGGATCACAGAACATAGCCAAAAGGGGCCTCAGAAGTGACCTAGTCTGATGTATAGTCTCTGAGGGCAAAGACTTTCATTTGGACTTTGTATTCTTAAAACAGTGCTTGGCACATAGTAGGCATAATGGTGGAGGGAACAGAGGCCCAGAGAGGTTAGCTAACCTACCGAAAGTCACACAAATAGTAAATGACCATGGGCTAAAGAAGCTTTTCCAAATTCAAGACTGAGTTTTTTCAACTCAACTAAACAAACAATGAGTAATGTCCCAGACCCTATAAAGAAGAAAGCTGGGAGAGATGGAGAGATAAGTTCTCCTTCAGAAGGTGACTGTGTAAAAGGGGTGCTGAGGTGTACATGAGCATGGAGGATGGAGCTAATAAATGATCCAGCCAACCCTTTAATTTCAAAGATGATGAATCCTCCTACATTCATGCTCCCCTTAGCACCTGTAGAACCACACTGTCACCCACTCACTGAACCCCTAAGTGCAGCCAAACCTAATCACAACGCAGTCGAGAAGTGTTCCACAGCACACACAAAAATACAGCTCCACATGTAGGAGGCTCATCTGTGGTTTTCTAAGCCAGTATGTCACTGGAAGGGAATCCACAGCATTCTATTTCTCTTTGAGTTCGATACAACCCCTCTAGAATATTAGGCAAATTCCTCAGTCAGAAATATATATATTGTGTGTGTTTATAGATAGATAGATAGATAGATAGATAGATAGATAGATAGATAGATAGATAGATAAAATATGCTTATATGTGATATGATATATGCTTTATATATAGTATATAATTATATATTATATGCTTATAAACCTTCACAATATGGTCCCCACTAACTGTTCCAGAAGGATTTCACATCATTGCCCCTTGGACATTGTGCATTGTGAATCCCTAAGCAAGAGAATCTTTCATTCCAGAGAGGAGGAAGGGGTTTCCAAGATGGCCCAAGACCTCATAGGCCAACAATGCTGGGAAACTGAGCTGTGAAGAGCTTGAGGGAATTGTTCATGAAACCATTCCAAGAGAGGTTCAAGGGAACATGAGATAAGCTGATGATAAACAGAGACACTGGTGGGAGTCTCTCAAAGGAGCGAGGATGGGAGAAAGCAGGGAGGAAGATAAGAGCCAGAGGAAACAGACCCCAGGATGTGCAGATGTAGGCTGATCAACCAAGCTATGAAAAAGAAGTGAGACATGGCACCCTTCTCCTGTAATCAGGAGAAGACTGAACTGCTTTCCTAAAGGTGGCTGCCTTGGGCTGGGGGAGGGGTTGGGCTGGACAAAGGGAGATTTCAAACCAAGGGAAGGGCTAAGTCAGGGGATGCCTGAAAGAGCTGTGTTGATCTGAATGTACAAGGGAATGCACTCAGCACCAGAAAAAAAATTCAATGTTTCTCCAGGGACTGTGGAGCTACAGAGAATCTTGAGTTAGGGCTGAAGTAAAGGACACAGATTTGGAAAAAAAAGGGCCATAGCTTAGGGAAAAGGCCACAGGGAGACCCTAGGATAGACTTTGTGGTTCTGTGAGCCTTTGTTGTTCTTCATTCATTTAAGTAGTGTTCAACTCTTCGAGACTTCATTTAGGGTTTTCTTGGCAAAGATCCTGGAGTGGTTTGTCATTTCCTTCTCCAGCTCATTTTACAGATGAGGAAACTGAGGCAAACAGGGTGAAGTGACTTGCCCAGGGTCATACAGCTAGTAAGTGTCTGAGGGTAAATTTGAACTCCGGGCCCAGTGTTCTATCTGCTGCGTAGATATGTGTACCTGGTCACTGTAAGTCTGGGCCCCGCTAATGGAGGAGCAGAAAACCGTATTTGGATTTGGACGGCTGGGGGAGGTATAATGGACCTCTCATCTTCACATAGTCAACAGTTCCTCCTTCATAGTCAACAGTTCCTCCTTCTGTGGCCTCTCAAGCATCTCTGACAACTCAGGAAATCCCCTTTCAGAATGTTTTAAATGCATAAAATAGAATACATGAGATTACAAAGGAATCCAATTATATTGAAATACAATTATCAAAATATTTCTTTCTAAAAATTCATAGCTGAAGGGTAAGAATCCTTGCTCTGAGGTAAGCCTATTCCTAGTATCTTAATGTGTTGGCTAATATATTTAAAATTATTGTTAATAATACCAGAAGGGATCTTTGAGGTCCCAGGGCAATCTCACCATTTTGTAGATAAGAAAACTGAAGCCAAGGATTCAAGGCCAGATCTGAGACTTGGAAGGACAAGACACCTGACAAGTAGCCATCCAGCCTTGGTTTAAAGACCTCCAGTGACAGGGAGCTCACTACCTATAGATGCAGGCCATGTTTCTTTAGAATATTTATAATCAGAGTGCAGGGTTTGTTCCTGATATCAAGTCTCAGTCTGCCTGTTGGTGCTCCTGCTTCCATCTTCTGAAGCCAAACAGAACAAGGTTAATGTCCATCAAACACTTGACATCCCTCTCATGTTCCCTTGAAGTCTTCCCTCCTTCAGTTTAACCCTCCCTAGTTTCTTGAACTTATCTTCAAATGACACAATCCCAAGCAACCAATCAATATGCATTATTAAGAGCCTACAGTGTGCCAAGCACCGTGCTGAGGATAGGAAGACAAATAAAAAAGTCTCAGCCCTCAAAGAACTTACTGTACTGAGGCCCTTCCCCATCCTGGTTGCCTTAGAAACTCCCCATCTTATATATGTCCCACCTAGAATGGGCCTCCCAGAGCTGGGATACAATACCCCCAATGTGGCCTGATCAGCAAGAGTATAACTCAATGGTCCGCTCCCTATAGATCCGCCATCTCTCTTTATGGAGTCTATACTGTCCATTGATTCCCTATTCAATGCACCATTGCCTAGAATTCCCCAGCTCCCTCACTGAGCAGAACGTGAGTTCCAGGAGACTTCTCTGGGCTTCAGATAAGTGACGCCTAAAGCCTCGAAAGTAGTAAGCAGCAGAAGTGGGATCTGAACCCAGGGCCCTGCCTGTACAGTCAGCACCCCCTTTCCTCATGCCAAGCTCTTGACCTTTGCATCGCTGGTATCTTACACGTAATAGACAGATAATAAAGAAATGCAGCTCTGAGAGTTGAGATTTATCTTCCTTCTAGTCTCCCCAGCTGCCCTAGATTTTAGTTTTGCTCCTTGGTCCCTGGGGAAAGCCCTGTGGTGGCTGGTATATGTGTGGTTTTTCCCATTTGGTTCTGTCTGTTATCACTACCTGTGCATATAAAGATAGCTTAGGGGAAAAAAGACCCATTCTGGAGGGGAAAAAAAAGAGGTCAAGTCTCTGTGGTCAGCCCTTCACTGTCTCCCTCTACAGAGGAGCATTTCTCTTCCAGCAGAGGCCAGGGGAGCACCAGGCAGGCTTGCTCCTGCCCAGGAAGTCCTGGGAGCTGCCCTTGCAGTACCTGGATGAGCCCAGTCCCTATGGCCAGGATGTGACATCGCACAGTGCCTACCAGGGCAGAAGGGAAGACAGAGAATGAAAAGCATGAAACCTGTTCCTGGAAGAGCCCCATCCCCTCCCCCTTTGCATTCCCAGAAGGCTGGAGCAGAGATGGGCTGGTCCTGTCTGGGGAGGTGCCCTGTTCCATCACAGTCCATCAAAGTCAGTACTAAGCAGATGACTCTGCTTTTCTAATCACAGAGCTTGGACAGCCTGATGAATTGATGCTCATATAATGGAGAGAGAGAGCAGAGAAGGATGGTTCCCAGCCATCTCTCAATGGGCTGGCCTTCAGAAGAACAGCTTCCCCCTAGAGGACATGAAAATGATAAGCCAGGAAAAAACCACACTCCGCAGTGTCTTCCCAATGAGTCATTAGAAAGGATGACACTTTGGCCAGACTTGAAAAGCCTCTGATGAAGACCAGTTGTCAAAGCACAACCTCATGTTTCAGAAATGCATCCTGTGACTAGAGCTTCAGGGAGGCTTCTCTTCCTCCCCTTCCTCCCCAGGTCAGCATTTCCTCTGCTGGCCCAGAGCCAGGACATGGGCTGAGGGGGACACTCCCAAGCATGGCCTGCTCTGACTACTTTGGCCAAGACATTTGGGGAGATTTTGGTCTTTGAGCCCGAGGAGGTTCGGATGTGGGGGGCTGCTTTCTGAAGCTCCCTTCACAAATCAGCACCTCCACTCACAGCCCGTGATGCCTCATCCTGGTGGGGGAGGACCCAGGGTGACCAGGGCTATGTCAGCCTCTGGCAGGTCCTGTTGGAGCCTGGAGAGGCTCACTGTGTGCACCTGGGGACAAGCCGGAGTTTTGCTGTCTGAGAACCAGCCCTGTTTGGTGCAAAGAGCTCCAGATTGGCCTGAAGGTGACAGATGCTTCAGCCCCAGGAGCTCCCTCCAAACGTGTGGCCAAGTTATGGAGAGGCTGCAATCTGTGTCTGTGAAGGGAGCAGCAGTCACACCAGCGAGGTCACAGGCACCAGAGGGGTCAGGTTGCTTCTTGAAGAGGAAATCTTCAACCTTTAAGAATAGAAAGCATGTCAGAGGACTGACAACACTGAAAACTCTTTCCTTACAGATGAGGTGACTGAGGCTTAAAAGGGCTAAATGGGGGTGACTAGGTGGCACAGTGAATACAGCACCAGCCTTGAAGTCAGGAGGACCTGAGTTCAAATCCAGCTTTAGATGCTTAACACTTATTAGCCATGTGACCTTGGGCAAGTCACAACCCCAATTGCCCTGCCTTCCCTCCTCCAAAAAGCAAAAAAAAAAAAAAGTGGGGCTTAAATGATTCTACATTGATCTGTCCATTGGCTTCCTCACCTTCTAACTGTGAGCCTAGATTAGAAGTATAGCCAGTGTTGGAACATGGGGGCTTGTCCCATTTAGGGGGCCCTAAGAGCCCTCACCTGTCAACCATCTTAGGGACAACATAGCATACCCCGTTATTTGCAAAGCTAATTAGTCAAAATCCGGTTTGCAGCTGATCTTTGCTCCCTTTTCCCACTGGAAGTCCTGGAGGTATGTTTTCTCTTGGGCCCAGCCCTGCTCCCCTGCCCCTGGAACAGCCTCCATGGATTATGTTTTGTGCCATTTGTACCATGCACAGCTTCTGCTACTTGCCTTGGATGCAAAAACTGTTAGTTACAACTCTGCTCCATTGTGTGTCGTCACTGTAATCACAACTTGGGATCAGGTGTCAAACTCAGGAACAGAGATGGAGCTGAGCAAGGGGCCAGTGACTGCTTTAGAGAACTCGACATGTTTCCCCCATTAGAGCTTGTGAACAATCGCCAGAAAATTGTCAGCAGCACATTGGCCCCTTCGAAGCACTCACAGTCCTGCAAGGTCAGAAACTCTTGTTAAACACTCACGAAACTTGAGAAGCTAAAGAGCTGCCCTCAGGAATAGAAGCCAGACACATCACTTTTCAGTGCTTCAAAAGGCCTAAGATTTCTGTGGCCTGGGTGCTCAGCCACTGTGCCGAGCTCTGCCCCCCATGCCTTGGATACAGCCTTGTGATCCCGAGCCTTGCCAGGTTAGCAGGGCTACTCTGAGGAGGATGGAGGCACAAGACATCACCAGCTGTCCACCTGATGCCTCTCCACATTGGCTGGCCCTTTCATAGCTTTTGCTCAGTAGGCACAGACTTTGAATGCCTGGTCCACACCTTGTACAAGGAGGAAGCTGGGGATGAATAGTGATGTCATTGGCTCACCATGTCCCATCCTGACTCTGTGTGTGTGTGTGTGTGTGTGTGTGTGTCTGTCTGTCTCTCTGTCTCTGTCTCTCTCCCTATCTCTCTCCTCTCTCTTCTCTCTCACTGTCTCTGTCTCTCTCTGTCTCTGTCGCTCTCTCTGTCTCTCTCTTTCTCTTTGTGTGTCTCTGTCTCTCTCTGTCTCTGTCTCTCTCTGTCTCTCTGTCTCTCTCTGTCTCTGTCTCTCTCTCACTCTTTCTCTTTGTGTGTCTCTGTCTCTCTGTCTCTTTCTGTCTGTCTCTCCCTCTCCATTATCTCCCATGAGTTCACAAAGCTCCATGCTAGTGAGTCCCAGATTTATATGCCCATGTCTATTCTTGATTACACCCCACTGCCTACTGGACATTTTGAGTTGGATGGGCCATTGGCATCTTGAAGATGCCATGCCCCAACCAGAACTCTCTATCTTTCCCCCAAGCCCAGCCCTGCATGTTTCCTTATTTCTAGTGGGAGGACCACCCTTCTTCCTGTCACTCAGCACTACTCTTCCCTTTCAGTCACTTCAGACAGTGACTCAGTTGCCATCTCTATCAGAGTGCACCTCCAGAGCATCTGTTGTATGCTTCCCCTCCCTCCTACTAGCATGGTCATCACCCTGGCTCAGGCCCTCATCACTTCTCATTGGGAGCTTCCCTACAGGGCCATGCTTGGGCCACCATCTTGTGGCTTTGCATCCTCCTCACAGCTGCTGTTTCCCCTACAGCCTTAAAGCATAAGTCTGATTATGTCTTTCCTCTGATCAAAGAACTAAAGTGAGTATCTATTAGATAAAATACAAACTCTTTTGCTTGGCATTCAAAGCCCTTTGCAATCTCCCTCTAATCCCCAAGCCCAAGCTTATTTCATACTATTCCTCTTTATGCCATCAAAGTTTATGCCTTGGCGTTATCTGTCCCATCCTCCCTCACTTCTGCCTTTTAATAGACCAAGAAGCTCACGTGTCATCTCTGATGGCAAGACCTTCCTCCTCCCCAAGTTAGCAGACTCTTCCTCCTCAGTTTATCTTTTATTTATCTGTTCATAGATTGTCTTTCCCCAGATGATGCATGCCACTTGAGAGTGGATGTTTTTCATTTTTGTCTTTATATGCACAATGGATGTTGAGCCATAGTCTGTCTCTCTTCTCTCCTTTTCTAAAGCTGGCTAGGTCTGACCCCATGGCAGTGGGGCGTAGTGGCCAGAGGACTCGTCTTGGAGACAGAAAGACCTGGGTTCTCTGGGAATGTACATATATACATTTAGGGCATATGATTACATGTGTGTATACATACATGCCTATCTACATGTATGTATGTATGTATGTGTTTTTCTATGTCTGTATTGTGTATGTGGCTAGAGACTGGACCTGTGGCTTTGCTGCTATGGGGAAATCCTGGCGGATGACTCTTCCCTCTACCAATGCACGTCAGCATCCTGTCTCCAGCTTATCATTGAAGAGTCAACTCCTAGAACAATAAGAGGCTGCGACTTCCCCAGGATCAAACAGCCATTATGGGTCAGAGTCAGGACGGGAACCTGGGTCCTACTGCCTCTGTCTACCACATCACAGAAACAGGACAAGGGGCAGCAGAGACAGTTCAAGAGAGGTAAAGACAGAGATACACACACACACACACACACACACACACACACACACACACACACAATCCCTGATTTTCTTGAAAGTTCAACTCAAGCACGGCCTCATGAACCTTCCCTGCTCCTCCTGGTTGCTCCCGATCCTTCTTTCACGGACAGATGGCCTGGGGTGGGTTTTGTACGTGCTCATAAGCCTCCATGTCATGTTTCACTGAAGAACATGGGCTCCCTAAGGACAAGCATCATTTCATTTTTGCTTTAGTCACCCCCATGCTGAGCGGGGAGCCTGACACCTGGTCACCCCAAATGCTTCCTGACCAGCCAGATGATCCATTGATCCTCACAGAAGACCTAGAGACAGAAGGAATCTGAGGCAGTTTGAGGCTGGTAGGAAGAAGCCTGAACTGGGAGTCCCCTGAGGTGGAGCCCTGGTTCTGGGCTACACAAGCTGGAAGGGACAGACCCCACTGCTTCCCTGGTCCCAAAGGTCAGACCTTGAAGCCAAAACCATGATTATATTAACTCAGGGCCAGCAGGCCCGAGTCTCTTCCTGATAGGAGATTGAGGTGAAAGGAAGGCAGAAGAGGGAGAAATTCCTGTGTTCTTTGGAATCTCTACTGACCTTAGCCTTTCTTGCATTTCCTGGTCCTCCTGTTCCCGGGTGATTGAGAATTGATTATCTGTTCTCATTGGGTTACTGTTTACTAACAATGACTAGCAGCTTTATAGCACACAGTACCCTCCCAAAAACAAGTGTCAGTGACTTCACTCTCCCAAGGCCAAGTGCTCTCTTGACTCAGCCCTTTCTCCTTCTGGCTGTAGAAAGGCCATTAGCCCCTTGTCTTGAGGCCAGAAAGCACATGTGTTACTCGTGGCAGGCACTGGCCCTGAAACAACCCAGAAGTCACCAATGGAGGGTGTCTGTCAACTCTCCTAATTCCTATGCCAGGAGAAGGGATGGGAGGTGTATTGCTCTCACTGTCTCAATCTGGGTGAGGTTAGGGGAATGGCTCTGCTGTGGCTCAGTGCTTCACCCTGCCTACTGTGTGGAGATTGGGAGAGCTGGCTCCCAAGGGCTGCTGCCTGGGACTAATGGCAGGGAGGAGGGGCCATCTTAGACATGAGGCTTGACTCTGAGACTCAGTGGCATTTCAGGGCTCTGAGCAGACAGACTCCAGCATGTGCTAACTCAACTTAAGTCTTCAGGCAGCAAAGTGTGATGGGAAAGCCAACAGGAAATACACTGGTCATACATTGACAAGGAAAAGAATTCCTTAGGAACCACTTTTTGGTCTCTTGATGGAGAATTGAGATTGTTTTACTAAGAGAAGTGATTTATACAATTTCAAAGGCATTTTCATCTAAATATCAAAAGACATTTCCCCCTTTTAGAAAAAAAACGGTGCAAACATTTATGAGTTGGCTCAAGATGGAACCAGTTTGCAGAATGTGCCGGCAGCAACGTTTTCTAAAATGACGTGCCTTTAATGGGGGGCAAGCATTGCCCCAAATTGGGGCCAGATCCAAGATCCTAGGCTGAGAAAACAAAGTACTCCCCTTTAATTGTTTTCTATTCATGGTAGAAGCTGTTGCTTCTTGTCAGGATGGAAGCCCCTATCTCCTAAGCACCCTTTCCCCTCTCTCTCCCAAAGAAACAGTAATAATAACTAACATTTTCAGTCATGTGCTAAGTGCTATACAATCATTATCTTATTTGATCCTCATGACAGCCCTGGGAAATAGGTGTTATTATTACCCTCAATTTACAGAGGAGAAAATGGAGGCAAACAGAAGTTAAGTGACTCACCCAGGGTCACATAGCTGGGAAGTATCTGAAGCAGGATTTGAACTCATATATTCCTGACTCAGGCCCAGCACCCTATCCACAACCAGCTGCCTTCACTGTGGAGTTTTTAGCTTTCTGGTCCTCTAATTATTTCCTCATGGGTTCTGATTGGTTAACCAGATGGTCCATCTGTCTTTCCTCGTCCATACACCATGAGCTGTCCAGCATCATTTTTTCAGGATCTTCTAAATACCTGCTTCTCCTGACTTTCTGCTGAGATAACAACAAAAAACCGCAACATCAATGACAAAAGCAATTACTAATAATAGTAAGTTGCAGCTGGGCCACGGAAACTCTCAGGGAGCCTATGAAGGACACACTACCATTCTAGTGCTTGTATTCAACTACAAAAAGCCATGTCTGCATCAGCTTGGTCGATGACCTATAGAGACACTGCATAGAAAAGCATGAGAAGCCTAAATAGCTACTTGTCCTAGGCCATTTCTGTCAATGACCCCATGAAGAAGATGAGAAAAGAGTGTCCAGGAAACATTTTTAAAAATACTCAGAGGAGAACAGAAGGGAATGGTGCTGGCGTGGTGGTGGGGAATTTATTTCATGCTTAAAACATACTAGAGATTCAGGATTTCATATGAAGAGATGAGAAGAATGGAATTATTATAAGAGCAGCCAAAGCTTCTCATCATTCTCACCTCCAAAAGGCAGGAATTTCACCTGCCTGTTCCTATAGAACATTGATCATAAAACAAGCACAGCAAGAAAGCCATTTGTTCCAGGGTCATTTCTACCTGAATCCCAATGAACAAGATGAGAAGGAGGAGATAAAAACCCTCAGTATGGCTAGAATGGCGCCACCAGAGGCTGCCACAACTCCATTGTGCCTCCTTCGGAGAGGCTGCCATTATCCCCATTCTTGGTCATGATCTTCCACCTTGAACCTCCCCAACCATGCTCATTTGTTTCTCTCTCTTGGTGCCATGTAATGTTGCTTGAGTACTAACATTATCTCTGAAGATCTCTAATACCCTCTGGATATAACCATGCCTCATCTAAACTTCTTATCACCTAGCACAGTGCCTGGTACATAGTAAACACCAAAGAAATGCTTTTCGTGATTGACAGTGCCTGGCACAGGGCTCTACATGCAGCAGGCATTTATATTTTGGGGAAGTGGGAAGGGATGGAGTCCAAGAAATTAAGCAGAAGGGAGGGAGCCAAAGCAAGGAAGGAGGTAAAGGAGAGCACGGAATTCTGAGGACAGAGTTAACAGCACTACACTCCTTCACTACACTCTTTCACATTCTTTGGCTTCCCCAACAGTGATTCCTTCCGTTCCATCCTCAGATGCATTTAGAATTCTTCTTCAATACTTAAAAAAAATCTGCCTAAATTCCTCCTTTACACTTAACGCAAGGTTATCTTATACAATACTTGTCTGTATTGTTCCTCTCTCCCTAGCCGACTGTAACCTCCTTAAGGAACTGTGTCATTTTTTCACCCTTCAATCTAATTCAAGTAATTATTAAATACCTACTGTGTGCAAAGCATTGTGTTAGACCCTGGGGTCTACAAAGACAAAAATGTGACACCTCTGCCCTCTACTGTGGAGACACAACCTATACACAAGTTAGTAAATGCAAAGTCAAGAGAGTGAGAATGTGTCTAACAGAAGATAGCACAGAAGCCAGAATGGCCCCTGTATGTGTAGAAGGCAGCAATGAACTGCACTTTGGAGAACATTGGAGGTTTTCCAAGACAGAGGTGAGCAAGGAAATAATTCCAGACAGAAAAGACCACCCAGGCAAAGACCCATCTTCCAAACCCAGCTTCTAGCATAGGATCTTGCCTAAGATTTCAATTGTCCAATTGTTTGGTGGGGGTGTGCTTGGTCTTTTTCCAAGAAAATTATAATTCTTGCTCCTTATGAGCAAGAATTAGAGGTTGTCCCCCCTTTTTTGTATGCCTCACAATGGCTGGGACATACTTCTCCAGTAATCCATAATCACATACATTTGATGTCTGACTGGGGCACTGTTGCCTTCCTGTTCTGATCATTAGCTTTTATACCACATGTCCTTATCCACCCCCAAAAAGCCAGCAAATGGTTAAGGCTAAATTCCTGATTGATTGCTGGTGTACCCAGGAGTACTCATTGCTGAGTACTGATTGCTGAACAATGCTGGGCATTGAAAATGGGCAGAGTATGAATAGTGCCAACTATACCCATGCCCAGTTTCATCAATTTGGCCTTCTCAGTGTCACCAGATTTTAAATGTCACCCAATCTCTTTTCCCAACTCATTTCAAATACATAAAACCTTTCAGTGGAAAGTGCTTGGAATTGGCCTGCATTTACCTAGTGTGGTTATGAATGCTTTCTGGACCATCTCTGGGCCCTTGTCCTGGCTTTCTGAGGACTCCTTTGTGAAAGCTGACACGAGTGCTACTGGCCTGGAGACTCATGGGGGCCCTGAGCTTCTCCACTGCCCTCTCCACCCCTTTGCAGGCTAGCCACAGGACAGATCAATATCGTGTATCACACAGCAGCTGCACACAGAGCAATGTTGTCATCCTGGCCTGTTCAACACAGCTCAGGCTGAAAGCACAGCTGCCTCTGGAGCCAACAAGAGATGGATGTGTCTAGAAAAAGAAAATTAAGTGAGTGACAGCCCAGTGTGGGTGGAAGGGTGAGTGCCTGTTCAGACAACAGAATTCTTCCTGAGTCATTCCTTCGCCTAGATCAGAGATCCTCATGGGAGGAGAGCATGAAACAAGATACAGGGTGACCCACCCTCCCATGAAATCATGCAATTCTCCAGCAGGTTATGATGTCATAGAAAGGAATGAGAAGGGGCAGTGAGACTGTTTTTGGAGCAACTCAGTGAGGAAGCCCAGGGCCAGGAGGCATATCCTTCCCTGGAGCTCAGCTCTGCTGTCTCCCAGGCTCTGTGACCCCAATCATGGTCTCATCGGTTATTTATGTCAAACACCCCTTCAGTGTATCCTTCCCAATTCCAATGCAAATAAAACAGACTGGGACTTCATCACAGAGGTTCACTCAGCACGCAGCCAAAGGCTGTGGGAGTGCTCCTTGAAGGCCAGCAGGGAGGATTTCTCAGAAAATGTGCTGCCCTTGCACAATCCCTGGAAGGGGAGAAGCATCTCTCTGGACCTTTGTTCACCCAGAGCTGCCTACACTGGGCTTCATTTGAATGGTTTTGATTTGATTTTGAGGTTCTTAAGGGGATTTCAGTAGAAAAACAATCAAACCAGTTCATTATATACTGCTGACCCAGGAATACTGGCAGGCTCTGCTTTAAGGAAATCTGATCTGGGCAGATCCGCATCAACCAACCAAACTGCATTAGCGTTCTCCAAAGAGGAAGTTGTCTCTTATAATAAAGCTCTGGCCATTCGAATCTTAGACTACCTTCTATCTGGCTTTGGCCGCCTTTGCGAGGCTTATTTCACATTTTGTTCTTTACATTCATTCTTTCATTCAGTCAATAACCAAATTAGACTGCTAGTCGCTACCAGAAAGGAATTAGACATGCCACCTCTGACCACTGTGCATTTGCCCAAGATGGCTCTTGTGCCTACTTCATGCTGCCAAAGGACTTTTACTTTATAGAATCACAGACTTAGAACTGGGAGAGACCTTGGAGGCCATTGGATCTGTCCCCATCATTTACATATGAGAAAACTGAGTCCCAGGAAAGTTATGTAACTTGCTCAGAATCACACAGACAGTAGGCAATTGAGTCAGGATCCGGAGCCAGCTTCTCCTGACTCTAAGGCCAGTGTTCTGGCCACTAGTTCATGTAGTACTACTGAGCCTCAAACCCTTCTCTGACCCATTGAAAATACTGTCTTTCTCCCTCAGACTTTCTTAGAATGCTTTGTCTAGCCTTCTTGTTGGCTGCATCACACTCTGCTTCCTATCAGGTCTCCCAATCCCATGATTCACCATTTTACACAGCAAATCTCCAACTTTCACCGAACTCCATCATCCAGTGTCTTTGTTCTCACTCCTGGGATTTCAAAGCATTCCTGAAGGGTAAATATCACTTGATATTTCTTTTTGTCCATTAGAAATGTTTGTTGTGGAAGTAACCTCTGTGATGTCAGCAGGTATGGGTTGGGTGCTGTCCAGGGTTCTGACTCTACTGGCCTAGTAGGGAACAGGCCCCTGCTGCATTGCTGAATCAGCCTCGCTGCCATATCAGGAGCCTAGGTGGGATGGAAGGTAAGAGAACTAGGTTTAGACCTGAATTCAAATCCTACCTCA
This sequence comes from Gymnobelideus leadbeateri, assembly GCA_011680675.1. Lineage (NCBI taxonomy): Eukaryota > Metazoa > Chordata > Mammalia > Diprotodontia > Petauridae > Gymnobelideus > Gymnobelideus leadbeateri. The sequence continues at coordinate 433,134 of WOXC01008637.1, read as the reverse complement.
GATGCTTACTAGCTATGTGACTTTGGGCAAGTCACTTAAGTCCCCTCATCTTCCTTTTCCTCATATTTAAAAAAGAGTTGGATTTAATGGCCTCTGAGGTCACTCCAGTTTCTAAACTGCTTCTCTGAGCAGTCTAGCCCAGAGTTCTAATAGCACATGCTATAGGTAAAAGTACAGTTAGATGACGAAGTGTATAGAATTCTTGGCCTGGAGTCAAGAAGACTCATCCTCCCGAGTTCAAATCTGGCTTCAGACTCTTACTAGCTGTGTGACTCTGGGCAAGTCACTTAACCCTTTTGGCCTCAATTTTCCCATCTGGAAAATGAGTTGGAGAAGAAAATGGCAAACCACCCTAGTATTTTTGCCAAGAAAACTCCAAAATGGGATCAAAAAAGTCAGACACAACTGCATAAGTGAACACACAGGTAAAAAAAAAATTGCACAGTACAACTGGGACTACTCAAAGCTATGTTCTCCCAAGGCACAAGAAAAATGGCAAGCCTTCTGGAAAGCCTTCCTGATCCCTCAGTCAGCAACAATATCATCTTCATTTGAACTCATGTCCTTTCATTTGCCTCTCACTTGTGCATCCTTATAATTGTTGTGTTTGTATTACAGTTATTTGTCTACATGTCTTATCAAGCCAAGTTACTTGTCATATCCTTGAGAACAGAGACCATGGCTCATGTATCTTTTTACCTTCCCCAGTGCTGAATACAGGCCTTGTATGCAGTAGGGATCTCATAAATGCTGAGTGAATGAAAGTCTTCAAAAAGAAGTTTGAATGCATTTGATGAAGACTGGGAAAACTGGGGAGTGGGGGGAGCTCAGGATGATGTTTTGGAAACAGCTGCCCATTGACACCGTCATCTATGATGATGACTCATCTCAGAAATGACCATGTAGACCAGTAGGAAAATGTGATTCAAACTGCAGACATTAAATACCATGACCCTTTTCAGGAGGATATATCTTTTCTCAAAAGTAAGGGACAAGGATAACGGATTCATTGTTTATTTTGGGTTGTTTTTTTTTTTTTTAAATCAGAACAGAAATGAACCAAGTGTATTAGGGAATGATTATTTTCATCACAAAAGATTTATTGATGATATAGAATGACTTGCCATGGGCTATTCCCCTTAAATGCCTACTTGCCCAAGTGCATTTACAAATATGTTTTGATTTATACAAAGCTGTCAGTTCCATCCTTGCCTCCTCTCTCACTCAGCCTCCACATCGTTCACTTAGGTTGTTTCTGCCTTCATTACATCTTTCATATATATGCTCCCTCTCAATTCCCACAATCACCATGACATGCAGGCCCAAATTACCTCTCACCTGGAATACTGACATGGATTTTTAATTGGCTGCTCTGTCTAAAGGTGCTTCTATTCCAATCCAACCTCTCCTCAGCTGCCAAAAGCAATTTCCTAACACACAGGCTGACTATGTTACCACCCCTATTCAATAAACACTAGTCTCTTGATTTGACCTGCAAGACAAGACCAAATATAAAGTTCTTGATTTGGCCAAAACCTAGCCCCTTCTTCCCCTTCTAGTCTTCTTATACTTGGCTCTCTTCTTCATGCTTGTGACCCTGGAACACAGGCCTCCTGGCTGTTCCTTACACCCAATAGTCCATCCTCTGATTCTGCACACCCTCCTCATGATGCTTTTCTAATGAAGGCTTCAATATACCTCCCAAGATGTAATTGCTTTGGAGTGGTGTGGATTATGAAAAGAGTATTGGAGCTAAAGTTTGAAGATACTAGGTTTCTGGTACTGAGACATGGAGTGATTCTCATGGCAAAGTAGGAGACAGAAATGGTGCCCGTTTCTGGGCAGCTGGACAACCTTCTGTTGACTTATATCATGCTTCCTTCTGTTGTCTGTTTTCCTGGGCAGGGGATCATTTAATGCCATTTTCTGATTGTGTCTGGTCTGCTCTCACCATCATCTCTCTCTGTGATTAGCAGTCTGGCCCCCTTTCTGAGTCTGCAAATGACCATAAGTGTTTGGGTGATGCTGGCAGCTGGGAGAAGTGACTTGAACTGAGACCACCTCTTCCCTTTGGAGAAGTTATCCAATGGCATTCAGATGTTGGCTCCCAGTCAAAGTTGTCCTCAAGTTTGTTTTGGATTACAGACTGTTAAGGGGACGGGGAAGGGGAAGTGAGCTGATAGCTGGCAGCTCAGTATTTCAGGAACCTATGATTTCCACGTTGTGAGAACTCCTCCCAGTAAGGCCATGTTGTCTTTGAAATGAAGGGCAGTATAGAGGCATCAATGATGGCTAGGTAAACTTGTCTGCTTAGCCAACATTCACTGACCTCTGGGATATATTTTTCAATGGAAAAATCATTCTATGAGTGTCCATATTAAATTTAGTTGCTAGAAAAAGCATCAAGGAATCATACATGTTCATAGTGATAAATAGTCTAATTCATTTATGGATGTTAGCCCTGCTCAGGTGACATCTTGATATTGGATCCATTAAACAACCAATTTTAGGAAGGTCATGAATAGGGGGGCAAGTATCCCCAAGGAGACAACCATGGTGTTTAAGAACCAAATCTATGTGGATTAGTTAAAGGAAGTGGACAGGTTTAGCCTGGATACAAAAAAAAGATTTTTTTTGCAGGACATTTTGAAGATTGTTATTTGGAGGTAGAATTAGACTCACCCCTTTTGGCTCCAGAGAGCAGAACCAGGAGCAATGGGAGGCTGGGAATAGACAAAGAGGCCACTTCGGGTGGGGAGCAGCAAAACTATTCTACCAATTACAGCTAGCCAAAGGTAGGTGGGATGCCTTGAAAGGGCTTCACACCAAGACTGGAGGACCCTGCAAGTTAGAGACATGACAGCAAGGATTCTTGATCAGTTTGCGGTTGGATATTCAATACCACCAAGGTCCCTTCCAACTGAAATTCTGAGCTTTGGACAAGAGGGAAATTCTGACACTGATATAGCTGGAATTGGTTTTGATTCTGCTTCCACCACCCCCTGCCACAACTATTTCCAATCCATCACTTTTACTGCCTAATTTTCATTCCCTTCAGTCCTCAATGGATAGTCAATGTGATCAAACTCAGAACCTGAGGATATTATGTTTCAGTTACTGCAATGCCCTCCTTTTTATCTCTTATTTGGATAATTTACTCATCTGTGTAGCTTCTGTAGATTCTCAAAAGAATCTTCATTTGAGCTTTTATGGGTCTAAATAAATGCTGGTGCCATGCCAAATGTGCCCTGTGAAACCATCTTAGGTTTAACTAGAGGAGAATGTAAGTGGAAGAGAGAGTTCGTAGAGGCATATCCAGGCAAGAGAACCCAGAACTCCCTTCGTGCATCATTTCTGGGAAGACACACTGCTTTACATGTTGAAACATGCATGCCTTTCTCTCCCCCAAGTATACGCTGCTGCTAATCTCTAGAAAGTTCCATGTATATTAGGGCTGGTTTCTTGGGCTTTCAGAGTATCATTGGAAATATGTGGCTTTCATGCTATTAGGACTATCTACTTTATGCAATAAATATCCTCAGCAGCATCAACAAGATGATGGACACAAGGATGTTCCTCTCCTGGGGACTCCTGGGAAATGGAAAGCCCAGAAGGTTGGTGGGGAGAAGTCAACCATTTTCCAAGTCAGGATAGCTGGGAAGAAAAGCACGGGATTCTTTGACTAAGACTAAAACAGCAGTCTTACTGATAACAGGTTCCACTTATACAGAGTCTTCAGGTTTGCAAAACACCTTCTTCACAACCATCTTGTGAGGTAAATAGTGCAAGTTTTAGCATTACCATTTGACAAGAAAGAAACCAGGGCACACAGAGTTTAAGTGACTCACCAGGTTCCCAGAGCTGGTAAGTTTTAGAACCCAGAGCTTCTGACTAGAAAGCCAGCTCTCTTTCTGACAAAGTGACATTGAAGAACAGACAGTAAGAAGGATATGCAGAGTGGAGGCATGAGAAGTTACATAGCCAATTGGACATCAGAAAATGGCTTATGCAGGGAGTGGGAAGAGAATTTCTGTCTTAGCCCTGCCCGAGTGTATGCTTGCCCATTATTCCTGCCGTCCCAGAAATTGGATATTTGCAAAGAGAACAATTCATTTCATTAACCTTAAATAGTTTGCAAGTGAAAGAGAAACCATGGTGAATTCTTCCTCTAAGCTAAGAATTATAACTTAATTTTCCTTTATTATTAGAAGGAAGCCTGTGTACCTTGAATTTATTTAAAGCAAGGGTACACCTGTATGGGAAATCCCTATTCCGATAGCATACTGTACAGGTGCCCTGCTTTTAGAGGCTCCTCATCTCAAATCAACATCTTGATTGTGAGTCCATCCTGTTAACTTTGGATCATTAACAATCCTAAAGAAACAGAATGGTGCAGTGGACAGAGCATTGGATTTGGAGTCAGAGGAACTGGTCTAAAAATACATCTCTATCAGTTGTGTGACTTTGGGCAAAATGCTGACCTTCTCTGGACTTCCATGCCTTCTCCTTTTTTAATGAGGTTAGACTAAACGAATCCTATAAACCCTTTCAGCTCTGATCCTATGATGGCCAGTGGCTTGGCCAACATTCAGCATGGTTTCTATAAATTATTTCCACATGATTACTTTCAGACCCCCTGGGTAGATTTTATTGCTCCTTTTCCACTTATTGGTATATAAGTGAATGTCTATATAATCAATATCCCTTCCAAGGTGTATAGTGTAAACTTCATCACCCAGCATCCAATCTGTGGACCTAGCCCAGTGATGCATGGATTGTGGTTATTCTCTGAAGATTCCAATCCTGTCGTTTGTTCTACAACTCTTTCTTTCAAGCTTCAAGGCAGGAAGGGCATGAGTTCCAGCATTCCAAGATTTGGTGCAGAATTCAATGTTTACACTACACATTTTGAAATTCCTCCTATTTCATGATTCATAGCCATATGGTATCATGGAGAGAATCTTAGTGTGACATAGATGGTTTTTTGTTTGTTTGTTTGTTTTTACCATAGCAGACAGAGTCATTGAAAAGAACATTCTGTCTCCCAAATACCATCCATTGGAAGCAAGAGGATAATTGGTCAATCAACAGATATTCCATTGCTATTTGAGTGCTTACTGTGTGCCAGGCTATGCTAAGTTCTCAAGATACAAGAAAAGGTAAAAGAGGAAAACAAAGCAAAACCAAACCCTTAATTCCTTCCCTCAGGGAGTTCACATTCTAATGGAGGAGACAACATGGGGTAGGATCCTAGGTGGAGAGTGGACAGGGATGTTAAAGGTCATTGAGACCAACCTCCTCCTTTCACAGGTTAGGAAACAGTCACAGCTTGGATTTGAGCCAAAGTCTTCCTGACTCCAAACCAGTCACCTGATCTACTAAAAACTTCTAAGTTTTTGAAAATACATGCTTTTGCTTCCATCAGTTAATGTTGATAAAATCACATTGTTTTCCTGGCAGATTTCTACATGGATGTGAGACACTTGCTGGTAACTTGTGGACCTAAGCAGAGTAAAACATCCCTAAACCATGAAACATTCAGGTATATCACAGATGGTGCCTTTGTTTTCTGGAAGAGGAAGCCTCTTCCAGGCCTATTCCATGACCCTTTTGGGGGATGAGGGATTATGCTTCTTTAGATAGGATTGTATCTATTAGCAAGCACCTGCCAGACTGATACTCTGGGCATGAATGTTCCAGAGTTAGCAACCAAATTCTCTGGCAAATCTCTATTAGCTGGTTGACTTGTGGGCTGAGAATCCAAAATGATTTGGATGTGTTTTCTAAACTGATGTTTTTATATTGTGTAGACTAATATTCCATGGAAATTGTTAGCACTGGAAAATATTGAACAGTCACTTTGTTACTGTTCTTTGGAGGAACAGCTTGACTTCAACTTTTTCTTACCAGGAAACATCAACTAGGCTATTTTCTGAGAATAAAATAAGATAACAGAGATTTATTTCCTTTTAATTTCATCTCTGATCCTTCCTAGAACATGAGAGATTCAAAACTATTTTCCCTAGGGAACCACAAAACAATAAGTTCTAAGTATAAACATTATAATTATGTACCATCTTATCTGTAAGTCAAACTTTGACTCAGAATAAAACAAATGAAAATCATAGGAAGGTGTGTCCCTCTTTTGCCAAAGCTGGGATAGGAGGCCTATAAATTACAAGGGTGATCCCATGCATGGTGTGGCTAGAAAGTGGCATCAGAGCCAAATCTAGCTCAGTTCATCCTATCTGAGGGTTAGAGGGAGGGGTACTCAGAGTCAAAATCCCTCCACATCTTTCATACATGGATCTTCTCCAGTTTTCCCCTTCCTCAATTCTTCTAACTTGTTTTCAGGAAATTCTTTCTCCAAATTCTTTCTTTCTTCCTCTTTTCATTTCATTAATGAGCTAAAAAGTCCCATCTTCCCTTGAAAGAACCCAACAATTGTCATAATGGTTGGGAAATAGAAAAGCAATGGTATTGATGCAGTAGAGAAAGCTAAGTGGCAGGTTTGGGAATGAAATTAGAATTGGCATAAAAATGGTGCCAAGAGTTTAGATCTAGAGCCAGATGTCCTAGGTTCAAATCCTGCCTCCTGACACCAGTGAAGCTCTAGATTCAGTCCCACCACCCCACCACCCTCTTTAACATCATGCTCTTTGGGAATGAATAGTTCTGGTCTGAGGACAATTCTCCAAATGGCCCTAATGTTAGCAATTCTGACTGATGAGCAATCAGGTTTATCAGCAAAGGGAGTCATGTTTTGGCTAAATTCGAAGAAATTTCATTTAACGAGCATTTCTTCATTCCATGCCTGTTTTGTATGAGATGACTGGTAGGGTAATGGTCTGGATAAGGTGTCAGCCTCGAAGTCAGGGAAACGTGGTTCAAGTCAAGCTGCTGGAGACACAAAAATAAAAACAAAACCATTCCTGCCCTCAAGGAGTTTCCATTTCACTGAAGAAAGCTGGAGATCACACTGTGATTTAGACGTCTAATTCAGTCGACTTCATTTCTAAATGAGGAAGCCCAGGTCCATAGAGGTAGTGTGACTTGGTTCAGGTCCCACAGGTAGTAAGGGACAGAACTAGTATTTGAACTCAGACCTCTTATAATACCAACCCCTTGTACTTGCCAATGCTTCCCCATTAGGGGCAGACAGCATAGGACCAGAGGGCACCCCAAGAGCAAAAATGGGCCTCATAAGCAATTACTTTATTGAAAAGGGAAGGAAGTTGCCATGGCCTGTGATTTAATCAAGGTAGCAAACCATCAGAGACAGTGTTTCAACCCATATTGATGCCACAAGTAAGAAAAACAAATTTATCACAGGGAGGAGAAGGTGAACTGGGAAAGTTCCCATGTACAGTGTTACCAAAGCTGTGGCTCTGGGGGCTGCTGAGGATTCTCCTGGAAACTCAACCATTCTGAGCCTCAGATGGAGAACCTCCCTCTTCTGCTGCTCATATACTGCACAACACCTTCTCTATGGACCATCACTAAATCACCTAGGAGAAACCAGCCCAAACTGGCCCCTGGTAATGAGGAGCTTTTCAAAAAACCACCTGTCCAGGCTTTTGTAGGCTGAGTTATTAGGAAAGAGCCTTTGCAGTGGACAGAAATTTGTGTGAATTGTCAGTTCCAGTGGCATGCAGGCTAGTGAGTTTTAGTGGGCCTTCAGTGGCAAATCTTGGTTTACTAACAAGAAAATGAGTGAAAAGCCTGGTTTTCCCCCCTCTCCTGATAACCAAGACTTAAAAGCACTATGAGGAAGGACTAAATATTTGTGGATAAGAATCTGATTTGGGAGGAAATCATAACGTATTGAAGGTGGGGGGGGGCAATTCCACTAAGAACATGATTTCTAATGATCTAGTTTCATTCTGGTAGGAAATAGACTCTTAAAGCAGGATGTTTTTCATTTCACTGTTTTTTAAAAAACATATGTCAGGGAAATAATGAGCAAAACTTTGTCTGGTTATTTTGTTTTGTTCTTTTCTGAAAATAAAATGCTAGCACATCTGAGGCCAGAGGCACACACTTGAAATCACAGCCTGGGAATGAATTGGGTGCATCAGTTACAAAAGGATTTTTGAATGTTGGACCCATCAGAAATTGACTAGAAAAGCCAGTCAGCGAATTGTGACCTGTCAGAAACAAGATGGCATCCACTGCATTTGAAGCTCATCATGGCACATGGGAGTGTGGACCCTTGTACATAGTATCTAATGTACAAGAATCTAATAAGTGCTGGCCCTATTATTTCAAGCTACTCTTAAGATATTGTGAAACATTTTTTAAACCAGATTTGTGATATCCAAGTGCAGGGAACTCCAGTGGAGGAAACTACACCAGAGCAGATTGCCACCTTCTCTGTGATTTAGAGTCTTAAACAAGAGTTTCCAGGGCACTGAATGGTGGAATGCCTTTTCCAGTTGTCAAAGCAAGATCTGAACCCTGATCCTGAATCCAAAGTTGCCTCTCTATCCATTGTCCAGGGAAGCCTCCATAAATCGTTATAGAGTTTTCATTGGTTAACACAGTTCGACTTATCCTCCTGGGGGGGGGGGGTGCAGAGGTCAGCAGGGTCTACCAGAATCCAGAAAGACCCCACTGTAACTCATAACCGCTGCTGCAGCCCAGTCCCTGGCTCTAAAGCTGGAGGGCCTCCAAGATTGGGCGCTTTAGCCCCATCGTGATTTTTCCCCAGACCTGTGATTTTATCCCATTTGGACGCTCCTTTCATGACTCATTCCTCTCCTTCCCTGGCATTTAAAACAATGAGAATGAGCACCCAGAGGCTGTCAGACAAGTCCCCTATGCACATGAAAGAAACTCAGAGCAATGTCCTCAGTGCTCGCCTCCCGTTCTCTCCCCGACCTGAGCTCAAGTCTGTAGACTGATGGGTGGTGAAATGGACAGAAGGGAGATCTGAGGTCAAGACTTGTGTTCAGCTTCTGCTTTGGATCTTCACTAGCTGTGAGACCCTGGGCAAGTCACTTAACCCTCTGGTTCTGCACATCTTAAAATGGAGATAATGACAGTACATTCCTCACTGGGTTGCTGTGAGGATCAAATGAGATAGAAAGTGCTTTCTAAACCTTAAAGCACCATATAAATGCCAATCAGTATGATTATTCACATTATTGTTCTTGTTTCTGAAAGAACTTTTTCACACAACGTAGGGCTCTTGCCCCACGGACACACATGCATTAGTAACGCCCTCTTAGTGACTCCCTTCAGCCACCTGCCTGTTTCCCAGCTCCTCGCTGCCCCGCTGGTTGCCCATCTATAAAATGCCCTCAGAGGGCTCTCCTGGCTCAAGGTCTTATGACCTTATGACCGGATCTTTCCTTTTCTAATCCTTTTTGACACAGACACAAAACCTGGTTTGTTATCTCTTCCCCTTCCCTCCATAGTCTTGAGCCCAGACAGGTGCAGGAGCCAGTTGTAGGCACAGAGGTCTGAAGGGGGGTTGGGAATGTTCTCCATCCCCACTTCTTACCCCTCTCTCCCTCTTGGCCTCCTGGAGGGGCAGCAGCCTTCCTGAACCCCAGGCTTTAGACCCAAATATTTAGCTTGCAAACTGAAGACACAGAATCTATTCTCAGCAGAAGCATGCTGAGCATAGTGTGAGATAAGAAGCCCATCAGGGGTCATCGGGAGGCCAGAGCACCCATGGTAGTGAAGGATGGGGCCAAATTCAATTGGCCTCTTGTGTCTCTATTGTTGGTCTGTCATTCAGAGACTTCTGGAGTGCCACACTCTAGAGACAGACCACTGTGTTCAGCATTACAAAGCTCAAGACATGGCCCTCACTGGGCCTCAGGGAGCTTCTAGTTGGGAAGCCAAGGCTTGGATACAATAAAAACCGTGTAGAAAGCTACCGATGTAAGACAATAATGGAATGTGCCAATCGGATGCTATGGAGCCGAGTGCAGTACCATGAGAGCTAGCTTTGATTCAGAACTGTTGTGCAGTCGTTTTCAGTTGTGCCCAGCTCTTCACGACTCCTTAGGGATTTTCTTTACAAAGATACTAGAGTAGTTTGCCATTTCCTTCTCTAGCTCTTTTTATAGGTGAAGAAACAGAGACAAACAGGGTTAAGTGACTTTCCCAGGATCACACAGATGATTAAGGTCAAATTTGAACCCAGACCTTTCTTTCTTCAGCCCTGGCACTCGATCCACTGTGACACCTAGCTTCTCCTGGAGTCAGAAGACTGAGTTCAAATCCCAGTCCTGATCCTGGTTCCTTGGGTGATCCCAGACAAGTCATTTTGCCCTCCAAGCTTCCTCATCTACAAAATGGGAACAGTAATGTTTAGAGCCCACCTCTATCAGGCTTGTTGTTGGAAAAGTGGTTTGTCACCCTTCAATTGCTATAGAAATGGGAGTAGTTGTTATTATCATGATTACTAGTAGTGTTTTCAAACTAAGTTTTATGCATGTGGATGAAATGATGGAGACAAAGTCCTTGACCAAATGGGAAAAAATCTCTATTGCGGAATTGCGGAACTAGGTCGGGGAAGTATTGAGGTTTCAGGGAGAGTTCTTCCAGAAGCTTCTCTCCTCACCATGTTCCCAAGTTCCCTGGATAGAGACAGACAACATTCTCCTCCTGCCACAGGTAAAGGGTTGGGAAGGTGAGTCCTGTGACCTTTCTGAGTTTGTTTCATCATCTGTGAAATAAGGAAGCTTTGCCAGGTGCCCCCGAGGCCCCTTCTAGTTCTAGGTTCAGGATCCGGATGGGAGAAGAAAGTAGCAGAGACAACATTGGATTCTGAGTCAGAAGACTTGGGTCCGAGTCCCAGCTCAGCCACTCTGGGCAGGTGTGGGTAAGTTACTTCCCACTTCTGAGGCTGTTTCCTCCTTTGTTAAATGAAGGAGTTGGCTTCAAGAGTTCCCAGGGGCCCTTTCAGCTCTGGATCCCACTGACCCATTAGAACTCTGTAATCTATCCAGCACTCCCAGGATTGTGTACAGGGTCAGCTGGGTTCCAAACACCCTGGACATGTCTGATGATGATGATGATGATAAGAGAACATGAGCAAAGAAAGCAGAAACTCTTTCCAACAGAGCCCTCATTTCCTGTACTCCCAGGACGCTTGGCTCACCCGAACTCTGTGTCCATGTGCTGGCCAGCAGCTCCTGCCTCCCTCCCCGTCCTCCTTCAGCTCATGCCATTGTCTTTGAGTGCATTAGTGCTGGCCACATGGTTTTTATTCAGCCCTCGAGTGATTGTTCAGGCAGACATCCAGTGGCTGAAATAACAGCATCAGCCCCCCAGGAGCCAGGCGGAGATCATTTTTGGAGTTGTTTGGCCCTCATCTTGACTACATCTGTTAAACGTGCACAAAACACCGTGCACACTGGCCTGGAATGTGTGTACAGTGGTGCCCCTGGGTGTGGAGCCCTGCCCTACCTGGCCAGAGGCCCCTTCCATGCTCCTCCTCCCACTCATTGGAATGGAATTGGACAGCAAGTTTGAATTTAAGGATCAATTCTTGTCTTTTCCCTTTTTCTGAATCATGGGCAGTTTCCACTTTGTTCTATTGGTGATGTCAGAGGAAATGACTGAAATGAGGTTGTTCTTACATCCTGTCAGCTTCATCCTATCTGGGCTGCTACCAGGGAATTTCCAGAATTCTAGAAGGTCATAGGGAATGAGCACTTTATGGATCTTCTCTAGGGGTATGACATTTGCACAGAGGCTTCATGCTCCTGCTTGGGGATAAGCTGGTGAAAATGGTGGATTTCTATATCTCCTCTGGTAAGCACATTGGCAGACACTCCAGAAGGCTTTGTGAAATACAATTCCACATCCTCTTTCTGAAGTCAGAGCATCCCCAAATCACTGAAAAAAGGAACTCTAAAGGCATCTAGTCTCACCCATCTGATAAAGGATCCGTAATCATACACCCTTTTGTTTGAAGATTTTGTTTTCAAATTAACATAAACAAAACCTCCATTTTGTACAACTTTCAGTTCTAAATTCTCTCTTCCCTTTCTTCCCTCCCCCCTTGTTGAGAAGGCAAGTAATGGGATAAAGGCTGTCCATGTGTTGTTGTGATTCAGTCCCTTCAGTCACATCCAACTCTCTATGACTCCATTTGGAGTTTCCTTGGCAAAGATACTGGAGTGGTTGCCATTTCCTTCTCCAGCTCATTTTATAGATGAGGAAACTGAGGCAAATAGAATTAAATGACTTGTCCAGAGTCACACAGCTAATAAATATCTGAGGCCAGATTTGAACTCAGGTCTTCCTGATTCCAGGCCCAATGCTTTACTTCACCACCTTGCTTCCCCAATACATAGGCAGTCATGCAAAAAATGTCCATATTAGTCATGTTGTGAAAGAAAATACAGACCAAAACAAAACAAAACAAGAAAAATAAAGAAGGTAAAAACAACAACAACAACAAAACTCTGTGCTTTGATTTACATTCAGATTCCATAAGTTCTTTCTCTGGAGATGGATAGCATTTTTCATCAAGTCCTTCAGAATTGTATTGTACTGATTATTGTATTGATCAGAATATCTAAGTCATTCTCAGCTAATCATCATTACACTATTACTGTTATTGTGTACAATGTTCTCCTGGTTCTTCTCACTTCACTTTGCATCAGTTTGTGTAAATCTTCACAGGTTTTTTAAAGCATTCTACTCATCCTTTCTTATAGTGTTCCATCATATTCATATACAAAAACTTGTTCAGCCATTCCCCAATTGATGAGCATCCCCTCAATTTCCAATTCTTTGCCACCACAAAAAGAGCTGTTATAAATATTTTTTATACATGTGTATCCTTTTCCCTTTTCTTTAAAAAAATCTCTTCAGGATGTAGGTTTAGGAGTGGTATTGCTGGGTCAAAGGTCAATGCATGCTTTTGTAGCCCTTTGGGCATAGTTCTAAATTGCTCTCCAGAATGGTTGGACCAGTTCACAACTTCACCCACAGTGAATTTGTGTCCCAGTTTTCCCACATTCCCTCCAACATTTGTCATTTTCCTTTTCTGTCATATTAGTCAATCTGATAGCTGTACATTCAGCCTTTTAGAAATTGCCAGTGAAGGGGGATCCTATCCCTGCCTGAGGCAGCCCATTCTACCCCAGAACAGGTTTTCTTGTTAGGAAGGTTTTCTGACATTGAAGCCAATTAGGTTTCTATTTAATTTCCCTACTCTCCCTGTTTCTATCCTCTAGAGTCATAATCCCTCCTTCTGTGGCAGCTCTGGATACCTGAAGGCAACTTTCACACCCCCCATGTCTTCTCTTCTTGCTAAATGTCTTGTTTCTTCACCTGATCTTTATTCAGCATCATCTCAAGGCTCCTTGTCTTCCTCATTATCCTCGGGTTGATCTCTAGCTTATCAGAGTCCTTCCTAATTCAGAGACTGCAAGAGATTTGATTCAATTCAACTGCAAACATCCAAGAAGTGACCACTGTCTGATGAACGCTGTCCTTGGTCCTGGGAGAGAGAGAGAGAGTTTAGAAGAGATTTACTTCCCTGTTCTCATGGAGTTTATAGTGTATTGGGGTACAAGCCACACAGAGATAACTATGACTATTATAATAAAGGCAAAATAGACAGCTAGGCATCGCAGGAGAGAGGGAGTGCTGAACTGGGAGCCAAGAGGGCCAGATTAAAATCCTACCTCATATACTAAGTGGCTATGTGACTTTGTGCCTGTTTTCTAATCTGTAAAATGAGTCTAATACTAGCACCTACCTCTCAAGGTTGTTGTGAGGATCAAGGGAGACAATACATGTATAACATTTTATGAACCCTAAGGAGCTTCTTTGGATCTGGTCCTGGGGATGCTGTTGGGGCAATTCTTGGGCCAGCTCGACTTCATGCCTTTTTGAAGCCCTCCAGTGAAGCAGCCTCTCCACTTTGGTAAGGCTTTGATTGTTGGTGGTTTCCCCCAGATATTAGACCTAAATATGTATCTTTGCCATTTCTGCTCCTTGTTCCTAGATTTACCTTCCAGGGCAGGCAAGAGAGGTCTAATCTCCCTTCATGTCCTTCTATTACAGGAACTCAAAGCCTTCTTGTCTCTAGGCTAAATGCCCTCAGTGCCTTCACCTGATCTTTCCATTGTGTGCTCTCTACTCCTCATCTTCTCATTCAGTTATCTTGACAACCCCAATTATTTAAAAAAATCTTCCTTTTACTTCACTTTCATTTCCAAATGTACCCCTTCCCTTCTTTTCCTCTCCCCCATGAGCTAGCCCTCTAATATTTGCTATCTGGTAACCATAAGATGAAGTTACAGCTTTCATTTCAAGCATTTGTTAAGTGTATACTATGTGATCAGGACCTGCTAAGTGCTAAGAACACATAAATAGTCCCTGGATTCAAGAATCGCATCTTCTGGGGCACCTCGAAATGGGGGTAGGGAATGTTGAGATGGTAATGCCATATACACAGAAAAGTAAATATGTGATCATTTAGTGAAGGGAAAGAACATTAACATTTAGTGGGGTGTCACAGTGGGGTGATTGGGGAAGGCTTCAGAGAGGAAGGGATGCCTGTGCTGACCTTCAAAGGAAGAGATGGATTTTGAAAGAGAAAGAGGGAGCCCATCCCATGCATGGAGGGCAGTTCTTCAGAGCACTCTGTGTGCCACCTGAAGGAAAAGGTTGGTCTTGGTTGTCCAGAAGAGCTTTAAAGGTGGTGACAGGAACACCAAGCACCTAAAAAGTTCTCAAACACCATCCTATGGGATAGTACACATGAGATCATTGACTAAAGTACCATCAGCTGGGCAGGGGAATAAATGATGCCAAAGGGCAGACTGGTCAGCTGGGGCTGCCCTCACCCCAGAAAATGTACCTTGGCCTTAGATACACCTGAGGTCTACTTGTAAAGAGATGGTCTGGAGATGGACTGGAGAAATCCACAGAAAATATCAGGGGATGAAAGTGACAAGTTCAGAAACATTGCCAGTTTCTTTGGCTGCTTCCCTTCTAAACAGTAGCTTCTCAATTCTTCACCATCATCACCACTGACATACAGATGACAATTTCTTCCTGTAAAGTGCTCTTATCTCATATATTAACAAATTATGAAAAATGTGTAGCAGAGATAATTTTGTGACTATAGGAAATGACAGAAATTTCCCCATCACAAATCACATTTCCCAAGAAATTGAAATTTATCTCTAATAAAGCTGTCAACCTCTGACATCAGAAGGCAGGTTGAAGCCAAAGAATATACCAATACACAAGGGCCAAGAGATTTTTCCCAAATTACTGGTTTTGATGCTCTAAAGGGTCATCCCAGATGACCTCCACCATCACTGACCATTACAGAAAAGGAAACCTATGAACATCATGTCTGTCCTTTTATCTTTCAAGCACATGTGCAGAGAGAGAGAGTCAGAGACAGAGGGACCAAGACAGAGGAAGGGAGGGTGGGACAGCAACAGGCTATGCCATTCCTCATACAGGATGCTGCATCTGTTCTGGCCAGCCCCCATGCCTGGAATGCTCTCCCTCCTCTCTTCCTTCAAGTCTCATCTAGAGTCTCACCTTCTATAAAAAGTCTGCTCCAGTCCTCCTCAATCTTAGTGCCTTCCCTCTGACACCAAACCCAGTCATCCTGTTTGTTTATAGTTATTTTCATGTTGTCTTCCCATTAGACTTGGAGCTCTCTAAGTGTGTGATTGTGGGTTTTGCCCTTTTTGTATCCTCAGCATTCAGCAAAGTGCCAGATACGTGGTAGTTGGGGCTTAATAAATGCTATCTGACTAATTGAGAGGCAGGGAGAGAGAGAGAGAGAGAGAGAGAGAGAGAGAGAGAGAGAGAGAGAAGAGAAGAAGAAGAAGAAGAAGAAGAAGAAGAAGAAGAAGAAGAAGAAGAAGAAGAAGAAGAAGAAGAAGAAGAAGAAGGAGGAGGAGGCAGAGGAGGAGGAGGAGGAGAAGGAGGAGGAGGAGGAGGAGGAGGAGGAGGAGGAGGAGGAGGAGGAGGAGGTGTTATAGAGGAAAACACCTGAAATTTGGAGCCAGAGGAACTGAATTCTAATCCCAGCTCTTCTACTTTCTGCCTGTGGACTGTGAGCAAGTCATTAAACCTCTTCTGGTTTCAGTTTCCCCATCTGTTAAATGAAGGACTTGGATTCAGTAATGTCTTAGGGTCCCTTACAACTCTAAGTCTATCAAGCTCTGAGAAAGACATAGAGGAAAGATATAGTAGAGAGCTAAAGAAAGAAGCACAAGGCTAGATAGACAGGATTCCCAGTAAAGCTGACTAGAGTAGCGCCAGCTAGGTGGGGTGGCTGGGGCTTGGGAATGACAGTGACTGAGGATTTCAAACCTACAGAGAAGCCCAGTGATCTGGTTTGCTGACAGCCTGGGGAAGCTCAGTCACCAGCTTGCCTGTGTGAAGCATTCTTCTCTTCCCTTGGAATTCCTGAGTCTGAGTCCTGAGCATGGTCCAGGCACTGAACTCTGGCCATGGGAATGGGGACTGGAAAGAGCTTTCGTTTGACCCAGGCTGTTCTTCTTGGTCTTCCTTTGCCTTAGAAGATCTGCTTGACTTTCAGCGTCCACCTGTGAGAAATAGAGCTGGGAACAATAATGCTTTGTTTTCTGTTTTCCTTAGAGAGCTTGAAAAATAGCCACCATTTATCAAGCATTTTGTGAGTGTCTGGCCCCACGTGTATTGCTAATTAGCTTTTCTTGGTACTTGGGACTTTCCTGTCATTTGGCTAATGATGAAACTATAAAAATAACACTTCCAGAAATTATTGCTAAGAGCTATTAGAAAACATACAGAAAGATTTTAGCCCATTTTAAAACTGTAATAAATTTCTTTTAGAGTAATTTGAAATATACATTATTAACCCTCATTTAATGTAACCATCCCATCTAATAAACATCGAGGACCTTCTTATTCTGCTGCATGTTGGAAGGGTACAAAGACAAATACAAAGCAATGCCTGCCCCCAACGGGCTGCCATTCTACTTAAAAACTATTGGTGGCAGAGCAGAATCAGTGTGAGGTGATCTTTATCCTTGAGTCACTTTCAGGGTGGGGTGGTGGGAAAAGAACTGAATTCAGACTCAGAGAACCCTGGTCCAATTCTGCTTGTTATTTCTAGGAGCTTTCTCTAGATTTCAGCTTCCTCATCTTCAAGGGAAGCTTAGCCCTGACGACCAATCAGTTAACATTTATTAAGTGCCTACAATGTGCCAGGCACTGTGTTGAGTGCTGAGGAGACAAAAAGAGGCAAAAGATAGTCCCTACCCTCAAGGAGTTTACATTTTAATGGGGGGCAAAACATGCAAACCTATATATATAAAAAAGCGATATCCTGGATAAAAAGGAAACCATTAAGAGAAGGAAGGTACTGGAATTAAGATGGGTTAGGGAAGGCTTCCTATACAAATAGGGCATTAGTTGAGACTTAGAAGAAGCCAGGGAGGTCAGTAGGTGGGGATGAGTAGGGAGAGTGTTCCAAGCATGGGGGACAGCCACAGAAAATGCCCAAAGAGACCATGAAAGTCCCTTCCAGGTCTAAATTTTGGATCCAAGTATCCTGTTAATCATCATGCTTCATTGCTTCAAGAACCTTGAATTTCTGCCAAGTAGGTGTTCAACCATTTGTGCAGATTGAAGCCCTCCTGAAATGGGTGGATGGTCCCCAATGGTTGCTGTGGTGCAGTTGCTCTGAACTTGTTTTGTAGCTGAAATCATGCAGTAGAAAATAAACTCCTTGAGGGCAGAGGTTAATTCTCATTTCTGGGTTTTTTTTAAATTCCCAGAACCTAGTATGGTGCCAGATCCAGAGTAGTAATTTAATGGCTGTTGTATAGTGGGTGAATAGGGTTTCTCTCCTACTTTTTAGGGTCAAATGCCTGTCATTGGGACATGTAGACACTTAGCCTCTGAATTGGCTCACTCTAGCAGGTATCAGTTACCATAGAAGGACCACAATGCAGGTAGAACCAAATTCTCGGAGGGCCCAAGGGTGGCCATGTTGGAAGGCGATCTATTTCCACTGTTCACCACTCCAGTTTTCAAGCACTCACTAATGTGTTTCTATTTGTACAACTAGTCACTCACAATAGTGATGCTTTTAGATCTAAAAATCAACATTTACTTAAGGTAAAAAGAATCCTAATTGTGCATGTATTCATATAGTAAAGTACTTCATAAATAATAACTACATCTATATAAGCCTGTGACAAACTCCTCCAATTCAGAATGGGTACACACTTACAGAAGTTTGCTAAGGAGGCATATGTATAAGGATAAGCTACATGCCCAAGGTAACTCATTATTCTAGAATGATAAACTTCAGTATTCTCTTTCTATCTGAGCAACTGCCCATAAATCTTCCTTGGTGAATATAACTTCTGTGTTGAATAGATCTTTTCACCCCTAAGCTGTGTTGGCCTGCACTGTTCTGAACTCACTATGCCTCAGTAGGCACAATGTCTTAGCCAAACTGACTGATCCCCTGAATATCTCCTGATTCTCTTCTAAACTCTTCCTTTCCTCAACTAGACTTAGATATCAGTTGCATTTCAGATTTCAGTGCTTCAGGAATGTCCAAGCATACAAAACCTTGCTGTCTATACCTGCCTATTGTTCTCTCTCAAGCTTCTGAGATCTACACTCCTAAAAAGAGCTAGGAAATTGGAAGCTGTTCTCACCTTCCCTTCTATTACTGCCTCTGGCAAGCAGCTGCAATCCTATTTGGAGGCAGGAAATTCACTCAAAAGTCAAACCTCTGAAGGTCAATAGCAGGCTGTCCAAAGGGCTATACTGGCCCCTGGGTAACTGTTGGTGTTTTAGTAGAGACTGTTAGGAGGCCTTTTCTTCTAATGCTCATGAGTAGTAGCTGGACAACGGGTAGAGGAGCAGAGCTGAGCTCTTTTGGAAAAGCAAGGAGTACCATTGGAATTATTCTTTCTCTGCTGGTGTCAGGGCTCAGGACCACAGACCCAGGGACTGGGAAAGCTAGGGGCGAGATAGCTATAAGCTTCTTTCCTCCAAATCATGACTCAGATCATCTGATCTGCTATGAAACCCTCCCCCAGACAGATGTGCAGAGTTGAGATGAAGGTCAAGGTTACCGTTCATTCCATCCTAGCATGCTGTGGGTCAGGCACAGGCCTCTTAAGATGCAGGGTCATGACTAAGATGATCCCAAAGGTCCCGTGCTGATGGTCTGATCTCAGACACAAAGCCTCACAGATGTAGGGGGTTTTAGGGGAAGAAACACAAAGCTCAGATCTCAAAATTTCAAGGGATTTCAGAAGCCATCTTAGTTTGGCCTCTACCAGAAAAAAGAACCTTTGACAAATTCTCTAGCCTCCGTTTGGTGACTACCAGTAGGAGGGAATTGGTCAACTTTCAAGCCAACCTCTTTCTCCTTCAAGCTCCTCCAGTTGTCAGAAAGTTCTTCTTGGCATACAGTAAGTGCTTAATAAATGCTTGTTGACTGATTTACTTTCATGAAGCACTCAGTGCTCCCAGTTTTTCCCAGTGGCACCAAGAAGAGCAAGACCAATCCTTTTTTCATGGTCTTTCCATTCCTCTTTCATAGCCCTCCTAACACCCGAAGGCAGCTATTGTAGGCCCTTCAAGCTTTTTCATCTTTAAGCTAAGCAACCCCGCTTTGGGAAGGAAGAGTACTAGCAACTGCCATATTAAAACCAATAAAATAGATCTGATCATTTTTTCTTCTTTGGGCTCCTGTGCCTCTGGCTCCATTGGGTGAGTGGTAAACCCCTCAGGGCATTGGAAAGGGAATGGGAGAGTGTTTACATTAAGTCCTCCAGTCCTTTCTTAGAGATCACTTTAAATGCTGTCTTCCTCTTAAATATTACATGTGGGGGAGGGGAAGCATTTTAATTCAACTTAGGAAGCATTTATTGGCTTCTACTATCTGTTCCCAATAAAATGCAAACTTCTCCAGCATTTCCAGTACATAACACAAAGTCTGGCACATAGTAGGTGCTTAATGATTCTATTTTTTGTTGAATAAAGAGTGAATGAATACTAGACATAATTAGACCCTGTATTCAAAGAAAAAACAAAACCGTTAAAAACAGTTCTTGCCTTCAGGTTGCTTACAGTCTATTGAGTTTTTCCACTAAAACATTTCAAGAGCTCTCTGGAGAAAATTCCAGGTCTCCACCCCAGGCTTGGGAGTCTAGATACCTGGGTTCTCTTTCAACTTCCAGACCTTCTTCACCCAACAACTCTGTTGTGGCATCCTGCTGTTGAGTCATTCTGCCCATCTGTGAGCCAGGAAGGACATGGCAGTAACAGGTGGTGCCATGCTCATTAATATTCTGGCCCGTGGATGTTCATTGTCTGGGCAAAGACCGTCTCCTCTTTTAGGTGCCTGTACTGATTTCAGAATAGGCACTAAATGCAGATATGAACATTCATTGGGAGAAAATAGTGTGGGATGTGAATAGAGCCAGCATGATTTCATTAATCAGGATTTTAAAAATAAAATAAAGAAAGACCATTTGTCTGAGAATGAGCAGGATGTTCCCCTTTTCCGAGCCTTACCAAATGTTCTGATGACTGTCTCATCCCTTAGGAGGAAGGTGACATTTGGCACCACCCCCAGTCCATTGCTTTTAAAAGGTATATTTATCCAAATTAAATATTAGTTTCTTCTTTAATTAAGAAGAAACAAGAATTTATGATGGGCTCATTGTGAAGTCGACATCAACCTGAATATTTCATAATTATGATGACCAAGCTAGGCGCCCTGGCTTGCCAAGATGGGGAACTGTGGGAGGGGCCCATCACTCACGCCGGCAGCCTAGGCAAATGCGCTGGTTATTTCTACAGACCAATTTTCCCTCCTCTTTTTTCTTCACAGTTACAGGAAATAGCTCTCAGGGGAAGGGCCATATTTAGAAATGAACATGATGTAAACACAAAAGACACCAATAGAGTGTTTAAAATAGTCTGGGTTATTTGAGCTCATGATGTTTGGGTCTCCTTCCTGCCCCAAGCGCCATCTTTAATCTTATTAGTTCTGATGAGACAGGCAGAAGAAGGGGTCTTCCTGGTCCAGCCCTTTGAATGCCATTGAATTTAATCAAAAGAGAAGCTGAAGTTCTTGCAGTGGGCATTCTTCCTCTGTGACTTCCTCTGGACTAAAAGAGACTTTCCCTGGGAAGCCTGGGGGAGGCTAGTGGCCCAAGTAGGCTTTGAAATGCTCCTTGCTCCTTGGCCTTTCAATGCCTGTTTGTTTGTTTGTTTCCTCTTCAAGGCTTACTTTGCATAGTGGCTTTTCATTTGGCCTTTTCTGGCATTGCAGTGATGCTTCCTGGACAGTCCCCAGCTAGGAAGGCAGGCTTCCCTTGTTTCTTGTAGAATCGAGTTTATTATTTGGGGGTAAACGTTTAAGCCCACAAGACAGACAACATAAGATTACATTATATTCAGTTATAGAAATTGCTACAGCAGATACATGACTAATTTCACTGAGGGCAGGCTTGGGAGCACAATGCTGGGTATTGGGGCTAAACTTTTACAAATATCAAGGTCACATACAAAAAACTAAATCCAATGTAACAAACATTTATTAAGTACATACTGTGCAGCCTATATCATGCTAGATGCTGAGGACGCAAAGATAAGACTGAGTGGAATTTCTACTCTCTTGAGGGTAAGACCCCAGTTCCCTGTAGCAGAGGAATCCCATACCCTGTCCATCTTTATCTCTGCATTCTTTTTTTTTCATTCCCAAATGCTTTATTAAATTGTGGTTTACATCATTCATTTCTGCCAGATATTGAGTTACAACTTTTTTCCCCATTTTTCCCTACCCCCACCCCAGAATAGCCATCCCACAGGACATCCCTTCCTCCAATCTGCTCTTTCCCATATCTTCTCCCATACCCCCCTCTACTCTCCCAGTAGGGCAAGGTGAATCTCCTGCCCCAATGCCTGTACAACTTATTTCCCAATTATATGAAAAATAGTATTAATAATAGTATTTATACATTTTTACACATTTGATTTTAAAACTTGGAATTTCAGATTCGTTCCCTTCCTCTCTTGTCACCCATCCTTACTCGGAAGATAAGCAGTTCAGTATATGTTATGCATGTGTAGCTATGCAAAACATTACCATAGTAGATATATTGTAAAAGACTGACTATATTTCCCTCCCTCCTATCCCACTTCTGACTTATTCTTTTCCTTACTTTGATCCTTTGATCCCCTTTTCATAAGTTGGTGCTTACAACTTCCCTCCCCCCGCCTCCCTTCCATCATCCCCCTTCTCATCCTCTTCCCCCCTACTCTCCTGTAGGGTAAGATACCCTATTTAGTATGTATGTCATTCTCTCCCTGATCCAAATTCAATGAGAATAAGGTTTTGCCTTTTTGCCTTCCTGTTCTTCCCCTCCCTTGTAACCATTCTCCCTTGCCTCTCCTATATGAAATAGTTTACTCCATTCTGTCTCTCCCCATCTCCTCTCATTATATTCCTCTCTCACCTCTTAATTTCACCTTTTAAGTATCATCCCTTCCTATTACATTCGACCTGTGGCCTCTATCTATGTATATCTGTAAACATATATAGACACATTCACATATGTATTCATATGCCCATATACCCTTCTTCAACTATTTTCATACTGAGAAAAGTTTCATGAGTTACAGAATGTAAACAGTTCAACTTTGATAAGTTCATGATGATTTCTTTTTCCCTGTTTACCTTCTCAAGCATCTCTTACTTCTTGTATCTGAATGCCAAATTTTCTATTCAATTCTGTTTTTTTCATCAAGAATGCTTGAAAGTCCTCTATTCCACTGAATGACCATATTTTCCCCTGAAAGAGGATATTCAGTTTTGCTGGGTAGGTGATTCTTGGTTTTAATCCCAGCTCCTTTGACCTCCAGAATATCATATTCCAAGCCCTTTGATCCCTCAGTGTAGAAGCTGCCAGATCCTGTGCTATTCTGATTGCATTTCCACAGTACTCAAATTGTTTCTTCCTGGCTGCTTGTAATATTCTCTCCTTGATCTGGGAATTCTGGAACCTGGCTATAATATTCCTAGGAGTGTTCTTTTTGGGATCTTTTTCAGGAGATGATCGGTGAATTCTTTCAACATCTATTTTACCCTCTGGTTCTAAAACATCAGGGCAATTTTCCTTGAGAATTTCTTGAAGGATGATTTCTAGGTTCTTTCTTTGATCACGGTTTTCAGGTAGTCTAATAATTTTAAAATTATCTCTCCTGTATCTATTTTCCAGGTGAGTGGTTTTTTCCCATGAGATGTTTCACATTGCCTTCTATTCTTTCATTTGTTTGGATCTGTTTCATAGCATTAGCTTCCCTTTGGTGCATTCTAAATCCAAAGGAAAGATTCTTCTCAGTGAGCCTTTGAGATTCTTTTTCCATCTGGCAAATTCGGCTTTTTTAAGGCATTCCTCTCCTCATTGCCTTTTGAGCCTCTTTTGCCATTTGAGTTAGCCTGTTTTTAAGGTGTTATGTTCCTCAGTAAGGCTGTTGACTCTCCTTTCATAATTTTCTTGCATCATTTTCATTTCTCTTCCCAATTTTTCCTCCACTTCTCTTATTTGATTTTCAAAATCCTTCTTAAGGTCCTCTATGTCCTTTAACCACCTTATATTTTCCTTTGGGGCTTTTGGTACAGGAGTTCTGACCTCCCAGTCCCCCTCCTGTTCCATGCTTTGATCCTCTTTGCCCCCAAAATAGGACTCTAATGTTGAATTTTTTTGTTTATTTTGTTTCCTTTGCCTAGGCATGTTGCCACTCAATTACTTGACTCTTGGGCTTGTTGCCACAGTAGGACTCTGCCACCAGCCAGAGGAGCTTCTGTCCCAAATGCTGGGGTTTTCCCAACTGCTGGAGGTATTAGTTGGGTGCCCTCTCTGAAGCCCCCACACACTCTGGCAAGCTGGTCACACACCCCAAGACCTCCACCCCAGACTGAAATCCAGATCCAAGAAGGTTAAATCAAAAGCGATTACCCCCAAGACTGATCGATGGATCCCCCTACAGTTAGCAGGGCAGGAGTTGAAGCTGCCAAGTGTGTCCGTGGGTGTGCTAAAGCTTCTCAGTGACTTCTTGCCCCCAGGGAAAGAGGCTGACATGCTCTTCTAACTAATGAGTCCCAAAGTCCATAGGGCACTAACCTCTCACTTTGTCTGTGGCATCTATGTGTTGGTAATTCTGGAAACGCCACAGATGCTGGTGTTCTAGAGTCTCTCCAGTAGGCTGCTGGTCCTGCTGCCCTGGGGCTAAAACCTCCGACTCATGTGGTCCTGGGTTAGGCTCCCAGAGAGCTGTGCTGGCCACTCCCTGCTGGGCTGCAGGACTGTCCTCAGCAGGAGGTTAGCTTCTCTGTGTCATTTTGTGGGTTCTGGAGCTCCAGAGGTCATTTGGAGTACCCCTATAACATAATTTTGAAGTTGTATGGGCTGGAGCTCTGAGGAAGTGCTGTTTCTACTCCACCATCTTGACTCTGCCCCGCCCCCCCCCATCTCTACATTCTTATAGAACTATACATTTCATTTGGTCTTCCTCATTATCCCTGTGAATGAGGTAGTTCAAATTTTGGAATCCCTGTTTTACAGATGGGGAAACTGAGACTCCACAGGGTAAAGACACCTGCCTGGTAGTAACCCAGATAATCAGATTCTGAGCCAGGATTCTGCCCAGGTCAATTGAAGTTCAGACTTTAATGTGACAGTAAGGGGTTAAATTTGGGTGAGATCAAAAATGTGTCCTGACTGTGTTCTCCATTTTTAAGTAGATGAATGTCTGCAATTTCCTTTTTTCAAAAAGAGAAGCAAAGTACTTCTGACAGAAGAAAGGATGTCAGGGATAGCTTTGCTTGATGTTTCAAAAAGGAGACATTTCTGAAATTGGAAGTTAAACAAATTGCAATATAATTAGAGAAATCCTGTTCACACAAGGGTAATGAGTCCTGAACTTTTTGAGGGAAGGTTGAGACTGGTAGAATTTCAAGATGTGTTCCTAAATCCAATAATAATTAAGTCAAGTGTTACCCTTTAGGGGAAAAAAAGGCATTTCTTGCTTCGTAAGCTCTTTTCCCCCAGTTCCTCTGTGGCTCTGTAGGGAACACATTGGGTCTACCTTTCCTGGAGGTTCCTGAATGACAGGATGCAGCTAATATTCTGACATGTATTGGTGGTCTTACAACTACTTCATGTCTAAATACTTCATTCTTCTTGGACAGTTACAGATTATGGCAAATGAAAAGATGTCCTCAAGCATAGCATCAGTCACCACCAATATTCTGTGGGTTCCAACTTCAAGTTGATCATGGGAGGGAGTTTGCTATCTGATACCAACATAAATCAGGAATTCCATTTCTCAGATGAATGTCTCACACTTTGCCCAATTAGAATGATGCTCTTCTTTTCAGGTGTAGTACAGTTGTCCAAGGAATTATACAGTCAGATAATATCTCATTGCAAGCCCCCATCAGGTGATAAATGTCTAAAACCCCACAATGTCTTCACACCTCTGTCTGAGCATGGATATTTAGCATTCTCCATGAGTAAGTGTGAGGTGTAATTCAATAATGTAAGACTCCCTTTTGAGACTGTGGTTGTTTTAGCCTGACTTCCTTTTCAGCTTCAAACTGATCCTCTTGTCTGGCAATTATGGCTTCCATGGTCCTGACACTGATCTCAGTCTGGACAGTGATGTCAGGAATAAAAATTGCATTGTTTCCCATCAGAAAAGCTCTGCTAATTCTTTTTTTAAATAATTTTGTATCTTGGTACAGTGTTCAAAAAATATTTTCACAGAGAGAATGTTGGCACTTGAGTGACAAATTCATTTTGTCTTGATAAATGAATTATCTTCCATAGAGATGGGGAAGGAGGCAGTCGAGATTTTCCCTTTATTCATCATTTCTTCCATCCCTCCATTCATTTCATTAGCTGTCAGTCTACCTCCTATAGACAGGCTTAGAGGCTTTAGGGTCATATTCCTAAGTGGAATTCTAAACCAGTTAGTATAATCAGAAAATACAAACTCTTGGAGATTCAGGAAGCCTTGAATTCAAATCTAGACTCAGAAACTAACTAGCTATGTGACCCTGGGCAAATCATTAACCTCTATTTGCCTCAGTTTCTTCAACTGTAAAATAGAATAACGCCTACCTCCCAGGGTTGTGAGGACCAAATTCTATATTTGTAAAGTGTTTCCTTCTTTCCTCCCTTCCTTTTTTCCTTGTAAAGCCTGGTTGCAGTCTGTCTTTTCAAAAGTATTTTACATTACATGGCTATCCCTACAACTTTCTTCCCTGGCCCCTGCTCTCATATGGACAGGCTGACCCACATCCCTACAGTGCTCTCCATCCTCGCCTCTATGTTTCAGAATCCAGGCTTCCTTCAAGGCCATGCCCAGGTGCTTCTCCCCACGAGAGGCATATCCAAAGCCTGCCTCTTCTCCTGTTACCAGTGCCCTTCTGAAATGACTTTATATTATCTGTGTCTATTTTCACCCCGTAATGTCAGCTTTGATTTTCTGTTTGTATTTCTGGCACCCACCACAATCCCTGGCACAGAGCAGGCACTTTAGAAAGGCTATTGAAAAGAAGCCTGGAAACCTCCTCAGCTTTCCTGAAATTTCATTAATTCTCTTAAAAAGTCACTGGCACTCAGCGAGCCTCAGTGGTTTGTGGTCCCAAGACATTCATCAGTTATCTTAGAGTATAGTAATAGTAAGAGAGAGGCAGCGGGAGAGTCAGAAAGACCTGAGTTTCAAGTCTCATATCTGACTCATTCTAGTTGTGTGACTCTGGGCAAGTCACTTAATGTCCCAGTGCCCTGGGCAACCCTCTAAGCCCAAATGAAACTGAATGTGCCCTACATGGGAGGAGGGAGTTTCTTCATCTGAGAGCTCCCTATGTCATGAAATCCCAAGTCTGATCCTTATCCATAATACCACTAACAATAGCCCCCTTTCCTGCAAACTTTGTGAAATACTTTCCTTTACACAATCCTTGCTCTATATAGGAGAAAGCAGCCATGGCAAGCACTATGCCAATCACTGTGAAGGATGGAATCATAGGTCCTGCCCCCTTTAAATTAGACTCCAGGAGTCTTAGATGGATAGGGTCCAAAGAAGATGACTTTGCCCCTGAAGGGCACCCCCCTTGATCTATTGAGTCAAACTGTAATATTATTACATGTTTGACATTTTTCTTTGGCTATTCAATCTTCCAGTAGCAAAGTCCCCAAGCTATTGTTCAAACGCATTGTGAGACATTTTATCCGGCTCTTCATAAGCATGTTCTGGGTTTGCCAGTTGCATTCTGGCATCCCATATGGAAGCGAAGGAGCTCGCTTTGTCATCTCTACTCAAGAAACATTTATTGAGCACAAAACCCTTGTACCTGCTGACAGGGCATGGATGGTGCCCACCAAGCCCACTAGGAGTCTGTGTCATAGAGGGAAGACGAAGATCAAAAGAGCTTCACGTTTTCGAGGAAGGAAGCCTTATCTCTAGGACAGCTCAAGAGTATTTGAAACATTTGAAACGAACTGGTATATTGTACAGTGGCTGAGGATGAGGCATTTACAAAGGAATCTGAGACCAAAGCAGCTGGCCTGGGGCAAAGAGGAAAAGGCAGAAAAAGGGCTGAGAGGTCCTTTCTTATGGTTGTAGAGAGTGGGGGGACATCATATGCTGAATAGGTCCCTGTATGGATCAACAGAGCTGAGTCAAGCCAACAAGGATGAAAGTAGAGGAGGGACTGATGCATTCGGCACTGTGAGTTCTTCAGTTCCTAGGAGGGAAGAGCCAATGATTTTTCTCCTTTGAATCCCAAGTTAATCTGAATCCTGAGGATGATGACTAGAGAGGGACAGGACAGCTGACATATATGAATAATGACTTGAAATGTTCTGCAACTCTGCAAAAAATATCTGATAGCAAAAGATCTGAAAGCTCAGTTCTTACAGTGGTTCTTGAGAAAGCGACATGCTGTCCTTTGTGATTTCTTCATCAGTAGAGCAACCAATGGCAGAGAAGTGTCCATGGCAAGTGCTGTTTCAAAAAGCATAGATGGAGGTTGAAAATCCATAAAAGGCAGACTTGGGGAAAACAGATTTTCCTCACTTAATACGTAATGAAAAGAAAATTATAGTTAGAATCATGTTTTATTGTTACCAGTCAGTATTCTCTCTCCCTCTCTCTCTCTCTCTCCCTCTCCCTCTGTCTCTCTGTCTCTGTCTCTGTCTGTCTCTCTGTCTCTGTCTCTCTCTGTCTCTCTCTCTCTGTCTCTCTGTCTCTGTCTCTCTGTCTCTGTCTCTCTGTCTCTCTGTCTCTCTCTTTCCTTCTCTCCCTCCTTCTCTTATTTGTGCCCATTTGCACATTTTTCTCATTTCTAATTTTATCTGAGTCAGCTTTTAGGGCCTTTGTGCTTTGTCTAGGAATTAGGGAGATGCAAAGACCAGAGCCCCTCAGCCCTCCTATCTTGTACCCCCATAACTCATTATTGAGATCAGGAGATGAGTCAATGCACAAATAAACATGTATTTGCTAGTCTGAGTTTCAGGGTCCCGTGTGAGACTGTGTCTATGTGTCTGTGTCTGTATATGAGCACACATGCCCCCAAACAAGCCCCATGAGGCTCTGGAGCCTATGGGTACCACCCTTGGTAAGGATGGTATCATATGATAAACATCTTCCCTTTGATGGTAGTTACAGGCAGTGTTTAAGACATAGCTGTGGAGTCACTGTGACAATCCCCCAGACTAGGCTGGGTGATCTCCAAGACCCCTTCTGGCTGCCCAGCTTTGGTCTCCTGGCTTTCTCTCCCCCAAATTCCCAAGGGACCCTAGGGTCCCTTCCAGGGCCTGAGTGCTCTCCTGCAGTCCGGGGTCCTCCAAAATCTGGTTTACATTGAGCTTTTCAGTTCTAGAGTGGAAACTGAGTCTCATCTAGAACAGGGGAAGCTATGCTCGAAGGGTACTTATCCCACGATGTAGTCTGTGTTGGCCAGACCTTCCCTGGGGCCTCCAGCTAGGGAAAGCTTTTAAAAGTATGACGATTAAATATGTTGCTGCAGAAATATTTCCACTGGGGACCATGTAGCAATGGGAGGGAGATCTGTATTGTGAACTCAAGATTGGGTCGGTACTGCCAGAGGTGTGCACGCCTGCCAGCATAGGTGTCTTATCAGGGTTGGCTCACCAGACCCAGGGCCAAGGGCTTCTCTCCTGCACATTCCTCCCCCTTTGACTTCTGGGTTCTTTTCTGTTTATAATCCTCTATTTGTTCTGAAAAAAGCCCCTGAAATCTGCAAAACGACATTTTTCTTGGCCACACTGCCGGTATTCATTCCATTCAGGAATTCCTTCTACAAGAGCAGGCTTTATAAAATAAATGTAAAAGTCTATTTCAGTGTTTGCCTTAAATATGAATTTAGTTTCATGTGAATGGACAAGAGCTTTTCTTTTTTTGCTCACCCTGTTATTCTTCTAAATGGATATTGGTAGGAAGTCAAACAAATCTGTTATTAAACTTAGCAAAGAAAGTTGAGCTTCTGGTCTCTTGTAATAAATCCCACCTGTGTCTGCCACTATGCAGAATAGTATACCAGCAGACAGTTAATATTTAGGAATGGTGGAGGACCATACTGGGGGCAAAGAGTCGCTAAAACAAAGTCCCTGCCATCAAGGACCCTCCAATCTAGTAGGAGCCAGCCTAGAATGAGAGCATCAAGGCTTAGAACCAGACAGGAAGTGTGGGGACATCAAATACAAAACCTTCCCTTATTTTATAGATGAGGAAACTGAGGCAAGGAGAGCATAAGAACTTATGAGCATCATTTGGTGTGGACAGGCACCTTGAAGGTTTTCTAGCCCCTTTATTTTGTAGAGGAGAAAACTGATGACCAGTGTAGTGTAGATGGGAGCTGGAGATCCTCATAGGCCTCACTGGGAGCCCAACAAGAGAAGCTTGACTGGGGAGACTTGTTTCTCAGAAAGGCCCACACCTTGGGTTACTTTGTAATTAGGCAGTGTGTCACCGGGTTGTGATGCCCTCTGGTTCTGAAGAAGTATAAGAAGCATAAAATCTAAGATAAGCATTTTACTTTTAGGCTCACTCCCTGAAGGAGTGTTTCTTCCTGTTGGCCAGATGAGACTTTGGGTGGATGTGAAGGAGCCTCCCACCCAGCTTTGAAAACCCAGATGTTGGTGATTGTGCACGGACACCTTTGGTCAGACAGCTAGAAGCCTTGTCTGTTGATTTGTGTTATTTTCTCTGTATTTTTCTGCTTATAATTTCTGTTTGTATTTTCTCTGAAGTTCAGGGTGCTGATTTTTCCCCTGAACTAAGTGAGTGATCTCCCTCTCCCTCTCTCTCATTAAAGTAAGAATGTTGACCCCTTTAAAGTTGCTTTCCTTTAGAAAAGCAGATTAAAGAACCTGTGCCAGCAACCATCCTGGGTATGCTAGGGTGCTTGTTGTTACACCCAGGGAAGTGACTTATCCAGGGTCACACAATTAGGAAATTTCAGAAGCAAGATTTGAACCAAGTCTGATAATATAGACAATATGCTACAGCCAGATCTCCCCACCTCTGCAAATAAGAAAAAGGGAAAGCATCGATATTTTTTCTAATGAAGAGTGGCTGGAAGTCATGGAATCCAGACTCAGTTCTTTGGAGACTACAGAGCAAACTGCAGTCCCCTTAAGAAGGGATCCACAGACCCACAAGGGGTGCTACCTGTAATTTGGCATTCCATTCAATTATGAATGTAGATGACAAATTCCAGTAATACTGGCTACACCAGATGGCCAGAAAAGGCCACAACACCAGAAAAGTTAAGAACCGCCATTGTGGAGGACCACCAAAGTGCAGTGAAGGCACAGCCAGTGGATCTGAGTGGGATGTAATAGATCACAAATCAGAGCCAGTGCAACAGAGATGGCGGAAAAGGTGTCACCAGATAGTCGAGTCCAGGATAAAAGCAAGACAAGTCACATAATTGAGGGGGAGGGAAAAAGGAGAGAGAGCCAAGACCATTCACTAGTCTTTCCATGTCAAATGAACCCTAGTAATTCCCTCCCCTAACCCTGGTTCTATGGGGGGACTCTACCATGGCAGCCTTAGGGGAAGGCATGGTTGGGGAGTCCCACAGGATGAGTAGGACAGATGGGTCATTGTCCTCATCACTGAAGGGAGTGCCTATATCAGGGAAGGAACGTGTTCATTGGTTTATTGGAGTACACAAGCCTAAGCTGGGTGTGTGTGTCTGTCTGTCTTCTGACAAGGTAGCCCAGCCCAAGGAAGCCCCAGCTCAAGCCTATATATAAGTCTGCTGATGCTTGGGGGCGACACCAGTGGTTAAGAGTATTGGAGAGGCCTAGAGTGAAACAAGTTTTTCAAGGTATTCAGTCTTGTTTTGACCTTTTGCAAAATTTCACAATTGAGTTTTGGGAAGGCCCAGGGATGTGAAATTCATATATTTCAGGACCTTTCTACAAGGTGAAACCATTGGTTCTCTGTCAAGGCCAAGAGACATGAGGGGCATTTGTTTTACCAAAATGGTTTTTGCCTTTGAGACCTCATGAAATTGAGCCCTTGAGTAGCTGGAGCTGGTATTTTTAGCTGAGGTTCCACTGGGTAATCAAGGGTGATTTTATTTTCTTTGTGGTCTTAAATCTGTAATTTGAAGAGAAAGGGGGTTTTTGTGTTTGTTTGTTTTTTAATTATCTCATCTGCACTTTAGGGATGACTCTGACTGAAGGGTGACCTTTCTTTTTGTCTTAAAAAAAAGAAGAAAAAGTGCAGTGCTTTGGGTTTTTCAGCCACAGATTATAGGGTGGGGCTTGTCGAAGTGAAAAGGCAAATTTTCAGACTTAATGGATGTCACCAGATAATCATTAAAGGCCTCCTAAATTATGGCTCAGCAAACTCAGGGGTCGAATGAGTGAGGCCAAAATGGCAGTGACCAGGAGGCCAAGAATCTGGACTCAATTAGCTGGAACGAATGTGAACCAACAATTAGGGAGAGCCTTGTTTGTTTTTACGAGGACAGTCGAATAATGTAAGTGCCCTCTAAAGAGGCTGATCCCAGAGGAGGAAACCTCAGAGTCATCGGCCAGATCTGGCCTATTCATGAGCAGAGCTTCTCCACAAGGGTCGGGCCTCCTCCTTCCATGGAGAGCAAAGCTGATCCAAGGCCTAACGGTTCAATGCATTCACCGTTGGAGAATTCAGCTCAATTTGCCTTAGCTCTGTAAACATTCGGTAAATCAATAAATACGCATTTACTAAGAACCTACTAATAGCTAAGATGGAATGTGACAGTCCCTGCCCTCAGAAAGGTTACGTTCTATCAGGAAGGACAAATCATAAGTATATAACAAATATATGCAAAATAAATCCAAAGGAAAAAAGGGGTGCAAGGAAATTTTGAGAAACAGGACATAAGTAATACTCATAAAGTGCCAAGTACCATGCAAGGCAGTAGGGACATTTTTAAAAAATATTCATCAACTTAATCATTAAACAAACATTTATCAAATACATGGCCTATGTCAGGCCCCATACTAGATACTGAGGGTACAAATATAGGCTGCCACTGTCTATTCCTTCTCATCTGGTTCATCTCTTTCTTTCTACTTTCCCTTGGCACCTGCCTCCGAGCACTGGGGGCTTTGGCCAGGCTTCTTGGCATTACCTGTGCACCACCGCCCATCCCTGTACAGAACATCTTTAATAGATAATTGTGTATATCAGCAGATAAAGAGATGAGGGAAAACAAGCAAATTAATAAAGACCAAAAAAAAAAGAGATGAGGGAAAATATCTAGAATTTATAGAGTGCTTTAAAGGATGGCAAATACTTCACAAATGCCTTCTCATTCGATCTTCACAGTAATGGGACAGTAAGTGCTTCTATTATCCCTATTTTGTGGATGAGAAAATGGGCACAGATGCTAAGTGACTTGCTAATAAGCTCCTGAGGGAAGATTTGAATTCAGGTCTTCCTGATTCCACATCCAGTGCTCCAGAGACAGACAGAGCACCATTTATTAAACTTTTATTCTGTGTCACGCTAAGCACTGGAGATACAAAGAAAGACAAAAACACAGGCCCCTCCCTCAAGGGGTGGGGGACAACAGCATGTAAGGGAGAGCTGGAAATGGGAGACTAGAGAAGGGCACCCAGGAGAATGGTGAGGAGAGAGCCAGGAAGTGTTATGGAGGCCTGGGCCCTGGTAAGGTGAGACAGCCCCGCTATGGTGGGGAGGCGGGCAGGGGCACCTCTGCCAGGTAACAGCCTCAGACGCTCTAGCAGGAGCCCCGGAGTCTGACCTCTACTCAGGGTCCATTCAGTGCCCTTCCAAGTGAATTGATGGAGTCCCTGCATCTTCCAGTTAGACTCCCAAGCCCATTTGGGCTTTTGTGGGGGTTATATAATCATCTTCCCTGTCCACCTGTCATGGGTAGGACCCAGCTCATCTTGGTCCTTCTGATCCCCAGCTTTCTTTCATCCACATTCCTTAGGAGAGACCCTCAGATGGAGTCTGTTTCCTCCTCCCCAACCCCTGTTCTGTCTCATCCAAGCTGCCATAACACCTTCCTTCTGCATAGTGCCTCTCAACGGCTTCCCTTATCACAGGCCAGAACTTCACCAGCAGACCCCCGTATCCCAGGAGCTCCTTGCTGGTGTTCCTACATTAGTCACTTTAATCCTTAGGCTCTAATCACATGAATCAATCCTTTTAAGCCCTGGATTTCTTTCCTGGGCTTGGGTTTAGCAAGGAGGATCCTGGCTGTGTTAGGGTTGGACGAGATGACCACTAAGGCCCTTCTAGCTCTGAGATTCTGTGGCTCTGATTGATGTCTGCCCCTGAGACCTTCACAACCTGCTTCAAGTTTCTGGTGGTAGGTTTATGCTTTGTCTCCCCCAAAGTGATCAAAGGCTGAGAACTTGCATTTACTCATCTCCTCCCCAGAAGCAAGAAGAAGGCCTGATGGGCAGTGAGCCCTCAATAAGTATGTACTGGTACAGATGTCAAAAGTAACATGTGCAAGAACACTCTGGCAAAGTAAAGTAATTGTTTTTTACAAAATGAGGACATAGGAGTTATGTGCCTTGTGGGACCATAGACAGAGCTCTGGATTTGGAGTCTGAGGGTCTGGGTTTGACACCCCCACCCTGCCATTCAGACTAATGCATGTATGTGGATAAATCACTTACCCTCTAGATTCCTTAATTTTTTCAATTGTAAAATAAGAGAATTGGACCAGATGACCCTCTGACCTCTTCTACCCCTAAATCTGTAATCCTATGGTCCTGTAAGTATCATTCATGCTTCATGAATTGCATAGAAGGCATCATGGGAGAGATAGATGTGGTCCCAAGGATTCAGATTTTTCCTTGAATTCACGAGGTGATTGCTGACTTTTTTAACGTAACACTCCCTGTGTGAACACAGCTTCAACATTCATTTTTTTAAAGAAAAGAATTACTTAAGAAAATAAATGTTTTCTACATGCCTACAAATTTAAGATGTTGCTTTCTTTCAACAATAGCTGGGGCCTGGTCTAGTGAAAAACAAATTCAGATACTGTACTTTGCTGCTGCAAAACAAAGACAAAATGTTGATTTGCAATAGACTTGATTCTTTTCCTTGAGGGGGAAATGTGTTCACTTTGGGAAAGACCATTCACATTCTCAAGTCAGCAGGGGGCTACCTCTTGTAGTTATTAAATTAAGCCTGGGTGGCCTGAAAGAATGAATGCAAAAAATGAAACTATCATCCTCTCAACATGGGAGAGGCAAAAAGGCTTAGGGACATTTCTTCTTTCAAATGCCACATGTCTTTTGATTTAACATGAGTATGGTTTATTCAGGAGGCAGCCGCCGATATAATAAACTTTCTGCTCCCCAGCACTGTCAGGGAAGGGGATGTTCTGAATGAGGGTTTCCATAGATACCGTGCATGGCTTGGCAGTTTTTATAGAATTAGACCATGTAAACAGTGACAACTGATTAAAGCTGATCATAATTGAATCTATGGTGATTAAGAAGATGCTCTAAGGTTGTGATTATAAACATCAATTATCATTTACTGTATTGAAGTAGAAGTTAACATATCTTCTCTTGAGCAGAATGAGGTAATGAAGAACTAAGTGATGCACCATCATGATGAGTATTCGTTTATTTTTATGTCATGCCCCATGGCTGGTGGATTCTGTGGGTCACGTAATGCACAGATTGCACCCAGCGTGCTTTGGATCTGTGTTTCATAGTGGGTGAAACGCTTCCCCCAAATACCTTTACTTCCCAGTTGTTCAATCTGCTCAGTTCCCATGACCTTCTCCGCCCCCTCCACCTCAGCTACACGTTAATGGTGATTCCCTTAATTTTGCCATCACTTACACATGTTCCACTTGCAAGTTCATGAACTATGAAATTACTTTATCTGACCATAACCTTTTCTCATTCTAGATTTCCCTGTTTCATGGCCCTTAACCCTCTACTTTGCACCATCAACTCCATTCCTTCCAGCTCAATTCTTTCCCAGGCCATCCCTCTTGAACTGGCTCCATGCTCTTCCCTTCCTTGTCTCAGCCCCTTGAGGAACCAACCCAATGCTACACTGTTCTCCACCCTGGAATGACTTGTCCCCTTAGGTATAATCAGTGATGCTTTGCCAAACCCTAACCCTGGATCACATCTCCTATCTTCAGCCTTCACTTCTATTCACTTTCTGTTGAATAGAGCTGAAGAAAATAATGAAACGGATACAAACTTGTTATCTAATACCAACAGGGCCCTCCCTGCACCAAGGCAAAACACCTAGTCCCTCATCAACCCTATCATCATTCCCCAATTAATGAGCGTCCCTTCAATTTCCAGCTCTTTGCCACTACAAGAAGAGCTGCTATAAATATGTTGTACATAGAGGTCCTTTTTCTTTTTTCTTTGATTTCTTAGGGATACAGACCTAGCCATGGTGATGTTGGGTCAAAGGGTATGCATGGTTTGATTACCCTTTGGGCATAGTTCCAATTTGCTCTCCAGAATGGTTGAACTAGTTTACAGCTGCACCGACAGTGTATCAGTACCCCAAGTTTCCCATATCCCCTCTAGCATTTGTCATTTTCCTTTTCTGTTGTATAAGCCAATCTGATAGGTATGAGGCAGTATCTCAGAGTTATTTTAATTTGCATTTCTCTAATCAGTAGTGATTTCGAGCACTTTTTCATACGACTATAGATAGCTTTGATTTCTTCTTTTGAAAAGTGCCTATTCATATCCTTTGAACATTTATCAATTGAGGAATGACTTGTATTCTTATAAATTTGACTCAGTTCTTTATATATTGGAGAAGTGAGGCCTTTATCAAAGAAACTTGCTATAACATTTTTCATACTTTTCTGCTTTCCTTCTAATCTTGGCTGCATTAGTTTTGTTTGTGCAAAACCTGTTTAATTCAATGTAATAAAAATTATCCATTTTATATTCCACAATGCTTTAATTTTTTTTGTTATAAATTTTCCCTTATCCATAGAAATGACAGGTAAACTATTCCATGCTCCCCTAATTTGCCTATAGTATCACCTTTTGTGTCTAAATCATGTACCCTTTTTGACCTTACCTTGGTATATAGTGTGAGATATTGGTCTATACCTAATTTCTGCCAAACTGCTTTCCAGTTTTCCTGGCAGTTTTTTGTCAAATAGTGAGTTCTTGTTCCAAAATCTTGGATCTTTGTGTTTATCAAATATTAAATTACTATGGTCATTCACTACTGTGTATTACATATCTAGTCAATTCCGCTGGTCCACCACTCTATTTCTTAGCCAGCACCAGATTGTTTTGATGATTACCACTTTGTAATACAGACAGGTGCTGCTAGGTCACCTTCCTTCACATTTTTTCATTGATTCCTTTGATATTGTCAATCTTTTGTCTTCCAGATGAATTTTGTTACTATTTTTTCTAGCTTTGTAAAATAATTTTTGGGTAGTTTGATTGGTATGGCACTGAATAAGCAAATGCATTTAGATAGGATTGTCATTTTTATTATTTTGGCTAGGCCTACTTATGATTGACTAATATTTTGCCAGTTGTTTTCATCTTATTTTATTTGTGTGAAAAATGTTTTATAATTATAGTTCCTGGGTTTGTCTTGTCAGGTAGACTCCCAAGTATTTTATATTGCCTACAATTGATTTGAATGGAATTTCTCTTTCTATGTC
Organism: Gymnobelideus leadbeateri; assembly: GCA_011680675.1. Taxonomy (NCBI): domain Eukaryota; kingdom Metazoa; phylum Chordata; class Mammalia; order Diprotodontia; family Petauridae; genus Gymnobelideus; species Gymnobelideus leadbeateri. Next base: position 395,903 of record WOXC01008637.1, on the reverse strand, counting down.
TTGCTGCTAGACTTTGGTAATATATAGAAATATATATTTGGCAATATATAAAAATAATGATAATTTATGTGGGTTTATTTTATATCCTGCAACTTTGCTAAAGTTGTTAATTAGTTGAATCTCTAGGGTTTTCTAAGTATACCATCTTATTATCTGCAAGGACTGATAGTTGTGTTTCCTCATTGTCTATTCCTTCCATTTATTTTTCTTCTTGTGCTACTATAGCTAGCATTTCTAGTACAATGTTGAATAACAATGATGATAATGGACATCCTTGCTTCACCCCTAATCTTATTGGGAAGACTTACCCTTCTTATAGATAATGCTTGCTGATGTTTTTTAGATAAATTCTACTTATCACTCTAAGTAATGGTGTATTTATTCCTGTGTTCTCTAGTTTTTAATAAAAATAAGCATTGCATTTTTCCAAAAGTGTTTTCTGCATCTGTTGAGATAATCGAATTGTTTTTGTTGGTTTTGTTTTTGATATGGTCAATTATGCTGATAGATTTCCTAATATTGAACTAGCCCTGCTTCTTGGTTCAAATCCCACCTGGTCATGGTGTATGATTTTTGTGATATGTTGCTGTAATCTCCTTTCCCCAAGTTACAAATGCTCTCTTAATGACCAATCTAATGTCCTTTTCTCCGTTCTGATCCTTCTCGGCCTCTCTGCAGCCTGTGACACTATTGGTTATCTTGTCCTTCTGGATACTCTCTCTTCACTAGGTTTTCCTTGTATCATACTCCCAGGTTCTCGGCCTACCTGTCTCACTGCTCCTCCTCGAGCTTTTTTGTGCTTCCTCACCCATGCCATGCTCACTCTGGCTCTGTCCTGGGCTCCCTCCCATCTTTTCTCCCTCTAGACTGTTTCAGCTGATGATCTCATCAGTTCCCATGGGACCAATTCTCATTTCTATGCAAATGATTCTCAGGTGTAGAGATTGAACCCCAGTTTCTATACTAAGCATCATCAAATGCCTTTTGAACATCATGAATTGTGCCATAGTGGTCTCAAAGTCAGCATGTCCAAGACAGAATTCATGATCATTTCCCATTGTCCTTTATTCTAGTCCTCGCTTTTATTTTCTGTCTAATGAAAAAACCCAAGCTGTTGCTGAGCTCCGATGCAGTTACTTCAATCTCTTTAGAAAACTCCTCTTTAATTATTAGAATTGGGTCTTTTTGTGTCTTCCGAACTTCCTTGAGAGTCTCCCATGCCTCCTCAGCTTATGTCTCCTGTGGAATTTTTCATCCATGAGATAGTAAATCTCCTTTATGCCTTTTGAAATCTGTCTTCCCCAAATCCAGGCTGCAGTTCAGACGATTCCTGCCCTTTCTCTCCTTTTCTGCCACTAACTCTAAGAAGGATTGGTCACTTCTCTCCAAGGCATCCATGATTTCTATCCCTGCAGCTAATCCCTCTTTGTTGAAGAGAATCAGGCCTAAAATAAATTCTAATGTTTGCTACTCCAACTTCTGAAAGATGGAAGTATTAGCTTCTGTGCTTTTGATAGGAAGAAAGAACCCCAGCAAATATCTGGATACCTGAAGCCCCCCGTTGCCAACATCTCACGGCTTGGTGCCAGGATCGCAATCTGTTTCCCAAATTTCTCTTCTATCTCTTCTTTTAATCTGGGTCCATTAGCTGTAGTTTTGGAAGGCAGCAGGACTTGTTCTTCCCCATGATCTTCACCCAGAGGCTCCCCACACCATACTTCTTCCTCTGTTTCCTAGATTCCTCAAGAATCTCTCTTCTTGCATCACCATTATGTTCTGCTCTCTCCCACCCCTTTGACCTGTCTCATTTCTTTTGAGGAATCCCTTCCTTACAACCCATCAGGTCTCAGTGATTCTTTGAGGTCAAATGTCTTCCCTTTAGGATCTTTAGGCCATCTGACCAATTCCTTAGCTAAACTGACCATTCATTCAAGCAGCGTTTATTGAGTACCTAGGGCATACAGGCTGCTAGCCCACATAGATAGTCTTTGTTTCCCTGAACCCAAACATCATTATCTGTAAAGTGGTGACAATAATACCTCACAGGGGCTTTGTGAAAATCAAATGTATAGAAAGTTCTTAAAACAACGTCAGCTCCGATTACGTCTGTTATTATTTAATGTTTGGGTTTCATATAAAATAGTGTTTAGTAGCAAATTGGATGCTAGGAATAGCTTCATTCTTTCAAAGACACTGATGATTTCCATCCTGTCCTTTTATTTCGGAGTATAACTAGCCTGTGGGGAGGTAAGCCCACGTACTTTCCCAGTGTCGTGCTTCACATTTCATTTCTGACTGTTTTCCACATTTGCTCAACTTTACTGGATTGGCAAGGGGAAAATCAGATTGAATTAATCTATGAAGACCTGAATTCATTGTGATTCAATTTGATCCTGATTACATTGTATTACACTGATGTTACAAAGCTCCAAATGACATTATAGGGAGAGCGTATGTCAATGGATGTGAGGGCATCTTTCTCAAAGAGTCATTGGATTTTTGTCTCTTTCTTCTCTGGAACCTAAAACATGCTTGTGTGTTGTGTTAGGTGACTATGAGAACTCCCCCATTAGAAAGTTTATCTACCACCAGTCAGTAAGCTAGTTCAAATGTAGCCTGTTAATGCAATAAATTCAATTCAACAAGCATTTTTTAGGGATCTACTATGTGCAAAATGCTGTTGTGGGTACTAGGGACATATCTTGTTTAGGAAAGACATGGCTCTGACCTCCTGAAGCTCACAGTCTCCTGGGGTCACTGAGACTGGACCTAAGATGTCAGCTCAATAGAGATTAGCCCACTGCCTGCACACAGTAGGCATTTAATAAATGTTTACTGGCTGTTGCCAGATTACACTGTTTTCTCTCTCTTCCTAGTTCCTGGCCATTTTAGCCATAATGCTTAGTCCTGAATGGTGATTCTCTGTAATTCTGTACAAAGTCATAGCTGGATTTCAAGACACAGATCAAAGATCTGGAGCTTGAGGGAACCTCAGTGTTCACTTAGCCCAACCCCCTCTTTTTACAGATGGAGAAACTGAGGCACAAGGGTGTTGCCATGAGTCTAACAGCTAGCAAACATTAGAAACAGGGCTTAGAAGCAGGTCCTCTGATTTCCTGCCCAGCATTCTTTCCATTGGGCTAGTCTACTTTTGCCCAAGGTCACCCAGGCAGTCAATACATCAAGGAGATCACTTTTGTGCTGTGGCCGAGAGTGATTTCTCCCTGTCTCCAAGAAGCCCTCCTCTTGTCTCCCCACACCTGGCAGTTTTGAACAAGAGTAAATCTGTGCAAGGTTACCTAAGCCAGGACAGCATATTCATAAATACACATTATGCTGTGGTAGCAGCTTTGAAGGGGTACGTTGGGAGGCCCACGCACCTACACACTCAGTTCAGAAATGGTGGTCAGGTCCCAGCTTGGCAGGGCCCCCCAAGGAAGCCTCCTCTTCTCCAAGGCCAGGGCCTGTTGTCTGGAGTCAAGCATCTCTCGGCTGACTGGCGGATGCAGCCAGCACATTTGAATTATGCAATAGATGGTGTCAATCTGCTTAGCTACCCGTGTTCCCTGGCAAAGCAGATGGCGAACATGTCAGAGGGAGAGCCAGTGGACCTGCCTGAGCATCTGAGCGCTCCTGAAGCCTCCCTTCCAGGATGGGGGGACTTGGGATCTCAGGGAAGCTCCTTCTCCACTCTGGGAGGGGGGTACATTTTGCGTTCTGACAGTTCATCAGATCACTCTCCAGATCGTGTTACTCACTCTCCTTTGTAGCCGAGTCAGGATTAAGTCCTTGAAATGGATCTGTTGACACTGTATATCGTGTGGCATCTGCCAGCAGTGACTAATCACATGTTCATCCAGGATTTGTAAATGATAGCCATTGGGCTTGCCAAGACACCAGACAGATCTGGGGCGGGGGGTGGGCTGGGGAAGGGGTCTGCTCCTCATCATGGACATTAGCACTGACTGGGGTCTGGAGCCCCTCCTTAGGGAGGATCTTCTGCCTGTCTCTTTGGAGCAAGGACGTCCACTTGGACAACCAACATTAAGTGAGAGGGTTGAATCATAATTATATCCTCAGGCCCTGGTTTCTCCTTCACCTCGAGCCCCCATCCATGTTCTGCAAGTGACCTCATCATGGATAAGAGAGATCACTCAGCAGGAGCTCGCTTGTGTAACCACACATCACTTCACCACATTATCATGCCTTCATCTATTCTTTTGGCCTCCTTTCCAGTTTCAGAAACTTTTCTTCTTCTCTCACCAAAGCTAAAATCCAGTTGGATTTAAACTCTATTCCTTCTTCCCTGCCCTAAAAAACCAGTCTCTTCCTCTCACATATCTATAACCTCTTCTCGGTGAATTCTTCCCCTTCCACTTTTGAATAAGTCTGAATAAACAAATTAAACCCACCTTTTCTTGGCCTTCCTACTCATTTCTAGTTACTACCCAGCCTTTCTATTTATTTCTGTCAGATTACTTAACTATGGGTTTATACACCCTTCCTCCACTTAATATTTCTCACTTCACATCATTTGGCTTAGTTTCTGCCATCACCACTTTACTGAAATTTTCTTAAAAGGTCACTACTTACTCATTTCACAGACATTTATCGAACCCCTACTCAATGCCAGGGACTGTTCTCCAAGCCTCTGATCACCGTATTTACAACCCAATGTCCTTTTCATCATCAGCAGCCTCCTTGATCTCTCTTCTTGGGCATTGTTGACCACTCAGCCACTCTCGAAAACTTCTCAACACTAAACCTCCATGAGGTTATATTTCCTTGGTTCTCCTCCTGTCTGTCTGACTGTCTCTCCCCTCATCCATTTGCTGACTCCTTGTCTGCCTTTCCCTTCTCTAGGGCTGTCCTCCAAACTCTTCTTCCTTATTTCTTCTCCCTATCATCTCATCTACTCACAGCTGAAGATACCATTTCTAAATAGATAGCAGCCAGCTGGAAGAGGTGTTGTGGAAAGGGCATTGAACCAAGAGTCCTAGACCTTCCTCCTTCTCCTGGCTGTTCTACTTCCGACCTCCAGACACTCTCCCACCCCATACAGTGGTTCCTTTCCTAACATTCTTTATCCCTTGGTTCTGCTGAGTTTCCTCACATCTTCTAGGCTACAAACTCAGAATCCTTTCAAAACCAGCTTTCTTCTTCATATTCTCTATCCCAAAGCATTCCTTCTTTCCAAAAGTCAGTCTTGGATTTTCCCTTTCTTCTAAATTCCCAGTGGTGCCGCCCTTCCAAATTCTGATCACCTCATACTTGTATGACTGGCCCAGACTTCTAGCTTTCCTCCTTGTCTCTGTCTCCTACCGTCATTCAACCGACATCACCCTCCTTGACTCATCTTCCTGGTTTACCACTCACGGGCTAAAGAACCTACAATGTTCCTTATTTTTAACACTCCTATTTCCTCCATAATCTGCCTCATCTCACTTCCTGCTTTCACCAATGTGCCCCAACTCCTTGAGACTGGCCAGTGTCCTCAGTGATCTCTACACATCCCATACATTTTCATAGGATCCTACAATTTAGAGGTGAAAGTCTCAAAGTCAACTGGGTCAAATGCCACATGCCACAGATGAGAAAGTTGAGGCTTAAGGTGCTTACATAACTTGTACAAGATCTCACAGTCAGTGTGTGTGATGGAGGTAGGGTTCTCCCTTGTCTGAGGCTGGCTTTCTATTCACTCTGATCCTCACCTGCCAAATGTCAGTGGTATTATTTCTAAGGGTGTTGGTTGGCTCTTTTGAGAGCATTAGTGCAATGGAAACTCTCTATTTCAGTGTCTTCAGGGGCCCTGGCAGGTTCCTCATAGGTAAGACCACCTACCTCATAAGCCTTCATGGACTGGACCCCTTTGAAGGGACCCAGGGTCAGATTGCCATGTGTAAGCATCTGTGCTCTGGAGACTTTACGTTTCAGTGGTTTTCACTTGACCAAGGGTTTGAAAGTGGTCAGCTCATGCAGTTGGGCTCTTTGTCTTGTATCATATTTTTAGCTTTGAGAAGTAGCAGTTTTGTGGCCCCTTCATTCTCCTGCCATTTTAGAGATCTGGCCACAGATCCAGCCTTGTGGTAGCATCTACATTTCAGGGTTAACCTATAATTATTTAGAGAACAGCTCTGTTAACTCTTCAAATCATCTTCAGTAGCCTCCATTTCATCAAACTTTACAGCTATCTCTGCAGTAGAATGGAATATGAGGATTCCTCTTTCACAGGTGGAGAAACTGAGGCCCTGAGAAGGTCAATCACTCTTGGCCAAGGTCCGAGGTTGTAAGCCAGTTGTAACACGGCCGGGGGCCGGGCCTGTCTCATGCCTTGGTCACTTGTCATCTTCCTTGGCATTTGTAATTGTGCTTCCTAGGCCCTCTTCTTTTTCTCTCTGTCCTGGATTCTAAGGGGCCTATACCTTATTTCCTGGCACAAAGAAGAGGTTTAATCAATGCTGATTAATTGATTGACTGAAAGTTTTGGTTGAGCAGTGATGAGGGCCTACATTAGGGTGATGGCCATGTTAGTGGAGAAATCACGGGACAGATGCAGGAGATGTTGGGAGGTGCAGATTGACAAGCTTAGAGAGTGACAAGCCAAGGAGGAATCCAAGGCCAGGAGCCTGGACCACGGGGTGACACCCGGGGCCCCTCCTGCTCCAGACCTACAATCCTGTGCTTGGTCCTGCCTCTCCCCCAACGTCTCTGCCTCTGCTCGTGGCACTGCCATCCATCCACAGTCAGCCAGGCTTTTCCTCGTTCAGTCCTCTCCACCTCCCCTTCTCAGCCTCTCAGCAGCTGACAAATCCGGTTATTTCTTTCTTCATAACCTCCAACATCTGCCAAACTTCACTCTCACTGAAGCTACTACTCATTCAGGCCTTTATCTCTGTTCACCCAAACTTGGAAACAGCCTCAAAGCTATTCCGTGTACCCTCTAAGCCACAACCTGTGCCCCCACTAGCACAATATTCCTAAGGCTGTCTTCCCATAATATCATCCCCATAATTAGAAGCCTCCAGTGACGTTCTATTGTCCTCCAAATAACTCTGATCCTGGCATTCAAGGCCTCCACCGTCTGACCCAAATTCTCTATCTATTATATAACCTACTTTCCAAACAAATTGGGACCAGGCAGGACGGTGCGGTGGGGAAGAGGGGATTTGGAGACAGGGGTCTGGGCTTTGAACGCCCACTCCACTGCTACACTCATGTCTGCTTGGGCAGATGACTTCTTTTCTCTTGGCCCGCACTGCCCCCACTGTAGAGTGAAGCCATTTGACTGAATGAAGCCCATGAAATCTTACATTTAAAAGGGAGCTTAGGGGTCATCAACTCTAATCTTCTCACTTCGCAAATGACTTGCCCAGGGTCACACAGCTAGGATGTGTGTGAGGCAAGATTTAAGCCAGACCTTCTTGATTTTAACCCTAGTGTTCTATGCTCAACACCATCTCGGTACTCAGGGCCTGGCCTCCAAGAGAGGCATAAATTCAATCCCATCCTTTTCTTTCTTAGAAAAGTGGAGGGCTATGGGTACAGAATGTTACATACAGTATGCGGACGTGGTATTGATCTTGCTTGCCTGTTTTTCCTTTGGTCCCGAATGGGAAAAGACGAGGGAAAGGCCATCTAGAAATGATTGAGAGACACAGACTAAGGTCATCCATAAGCCTTCACTAATGAAGGAATCTGGGTTCGAAGAGCACTGAAGCTCTGGTGTCTCCAGGTCCTCGTGACTGTCTCTCTGAAAGTGGGAGGCTTGGTCAGATTGACAATGGACGCCCCTAGCAGGGTCTGTCTACAGGGCACTCCTTGTTTTCATTATCTTTTCCTGAGAACCTCCCTGCATATTTATTGACTATTATTACCTCATTCACAAATGTACGTTTTGCAGACCGCCAGCCCTAACCTCTCTGTCGATTCAAATTTCACAATAAATCAAGAGCAGGATTAGATGTTCCCTGGTCTGAGCTCAGCTGCAGACCTTATTTAGGCCAGTCATTCACAGCAGTCTCTAGAGAATGCCCAGCCCATTTCAGAAGATGGGCTTGCGCCAGAGCTGGACCCCATTGTTCAGCATTTTCTTTTCTTTGTTTATGAAAAATAATAAATGTTTACATTTCCATAGCACTTTAAGGCTCACAAAATGCTTTGCACACATTAGCTCCTTTAATATTCACAATGTATGTAAATTTTTTTGCAAAACTTAAAGTGCTATATAAAAACTAGTTGTTTATTATTGTTATTAAATCTAAACATAAGCAGTTGCTCAATCAGAACACAAAAGTATCCTGTAGGAAATGTCATAGTGGGGTGGCTAGGTGGCGCAGTGAGTAAGAGGGCTGGCCCTGGAGTCGGGAGGACCCAGGATTGGTCCCGGCCTCAAAAAATGAGCGCCCACACATAAATAATGACTGTCCATGTAACCTTGAGCAAGTTACTTAGCCCCATCTCTTTAAAAAAGAGAAAAGAAAATGCCATAGTGTACTTGGCTATGAAATTAATGAATAATTGAATTTATAAAAGTATCAGAAGGATGTCATCTGGGACTACAGAAAACCCAAAGGGATGGGCTGGTTAGGTGCTGGGAATCAGGAATACCCACTGGACAGTGTGCTTGCTCCAGAAGCCTTTGCTGAGCCCCTTGCCTCACTCCCAGCTGCTAATGCCTTCTCCCTGAGGCATCGCCTATATTGTACGTCTATAGACATCCAGCTAGACTGTGAGCTCATTGAGGGTAAAGACTGTTGTGTTTGTGTGTGTGTATATGTGTGTGTGTTTCCATGCTTAGCACAGCCCCTGACACATAGTAAATATGTTACAAATATTTGGTGAGGGGTTGATCAGAACCAGAGCAAAGTTCCCAGTGTGCTGGGTAGAACCCACATGGGCAAGAGTCCAATGGGACTCAGGTTCAGAGAAAATTTTCCTAACATTTCAGAGAGGGCCCTTGCTATATTTTTTGAGCACCAAATGGGTTCTTAGTGAGAGAAGGCATCTGCATTTATATTTATTTTGTATGAGGGAGAGGAAGCAAACTCCAGAGAGATGTGGGTTTGAGCCAGCCCACCGGCACCAAGGCATCATGTTGTTCATTCAAGCAGGAAATGGGATGGCCCACTCAGTATTCTGTGCCTTCAGAAACCATCTGGCCACCCAAAGCAGCAGGAGAAGAGCACCACCAGAGCCTCAGAGTAGGTACTGACAATCAGAGTAACCCACTGCTTGGCATGATGGTAATACTAAATAATAATCATGAGGACTGATGGCAATGGAGCCATCTTTGAGAAGGATCTTCAGAAAAGTGGAGAGAGCAAAGGTGGGGCTTGGACTGGCTGAAAAGACAGAGCCTGAGGAGCAGGTGTGGTTGTGGCCAGTGCATCTCTGTCTATGCCTTTGGCAAACATCCAAAGCCAGGAGGGGACCTCGGGGACTGTCAGTCCAAACCAAATGTTTTAAGGTTGTTTTCCTTGACACTATAGTAGTCACTGTGTAACTGTGCTCTGGTTCTGCTCATATCATTTGCATCAGTTCTTAGAAGTCTTCCAAGGTTTCTCTGAGTCCATCACACATCATTTCCTATGGTGCAATTTTATCACATTCCTATACCATGATGGGTCCAACCATTGTCTACCTGATGGGTACCCCTCTTTGTCTCCAGCTCTTTGTCACATCAACAAGTGCTACTGTAAGCATTGCTGTGTAGATATGGGTTCTTTCTCTCCATCTCTGACCTCTTTGAAATATATTCCCAGGAAGAGAATTGCTGGGTTAAAGATTATTCACAGTCTAGTGGCTTTTGGAGAATAGCTTTAACTCCTCACTTTACAGATGTGAAAATTGAGGCCTAGGGAATCTAAATCAATCAACCATTCGACCAGCATTTAGCAATTCCTTGCTATCTACCAGGCCCTGTTCTAAGAGCTGTGGATATTTTTTTTTAGTGAGAGAAAGGAAGTTGCCCAAGTGGGCCTCAAACTCAGTTCCTCTGATTCCAAGCTCAGGTTTCTATCCACTATAAAACACCAATTCCATTGGGTCTAGGTCTGTGGTCTGCAGAAGACCAAGACTGAGCCAGGTAGATGGCTGTCATTGAGCCCTCCCCTACTTGGGAAGAAGGGGAAGCTTTGCTCCCAGTCTCTTCAGCCAGAGAGTTTCCTAAGCCACCATACCTGCGCCATCCTCCTCCATGGAATGAGTGAGGTGGTGAACCAGTAGAGAAGACATAGCCATGGAAAACAAGCTAGGGAAGATGAAACATTAAGCATTTGGAAGAAGAGCTAACATGAAGTTGAATAAGAGAGAGAACATGTCCTAATATGGCAGTGGGGAGTCAGGCTGTCATTAAACGAAACTGCCCAGGGACCTCCCATAGAAACAGGTGCACATGGCAAATGAAATGAACGAGAGGATCATTCAAGAGAGATGAGCCTGGCCAAGATCCAGCCCGGTGAGTCTGGTGGATGCTGGACCCACTTTCCACTGCATCTGCAGGCAGCATCTTGGGAATCCAGCTAGAGGAGACCAAGGAAAGTCTGAACACCTTTTTTGTCAGTGAGATAGCAGAGGAAACAAGTGGCTGCCAGTGGCCCGCAAAGTCAAATTCTTTACATATTTCCACACAAATCCAAGGTGATTTTGGTTTGGGTTACTAACTTTTTCCTAATAAAAACCTCATCTCTTTGGTCTCAGAATAGCTCTGCTGATAAAAAAACATTTTCCCCAGTGAGCCCAGGTTGTCCCAGCCCAAGTCTTCACTCAGAAAAAAGAAATGGAGCAGCAGATCATGATATTTAGATCAGCTCTGGAAGAACAGAGAGGAAACAGTGAAAAGAAAAGCAAGCATTGGTGAACTCAAATTTAAACAGATTTTGCCAAGATATTATTGGAATTTTTACCAAAAAATAATAAATAAAAACTCTAATCTTGAATCATTTATTTCATTTAGTTGACATATGTTTAGGAAAACCTGGGTCCAAGTCCTGCTGGGATATATGCCGGCTCCGGGGCCTGGGCAACTCACTTAACCCCTTCCTGCCATAGACAGCTCTCTAAGATCATAAATCACAAATCTGTGCTAGCAAAGGCATTTTCCTCATCAGCAGATCCCCTCCATAGATGAAATCACAGACCAAGGTGCCCTTCGCCTTCCAAAAAATAAAAATAAAAAAGCCGGTAATAAATCAACATTTATTAAATGCCAGCTGTATGCCAAGTAGAGCACTGGGTATACAAAAATAAAAGCAAAACAGTCGCTGCCCCCTGGAGCACTTAGGGTAGCTAGAAGTGACAGCATATGAATAACAATGACAATAGCTAACAGTTATAGAAAGCTTCAAGGTTTGCAAAACAATTCAAGAATGCTACCTCATTTGGTCCTCACTATGACCAGGGGAGAGAGGGGCTATTATTGTTATCCCCATTTTACAGATAAGGAAACTGAGGCAGGCAGCAGTCAAGTGACTTGTCTAGGGTCATACAGCTAGTAAGTGTTTGAAGCCATATTTCAATTCAGGTCTTCCTGCTTCTAAGACAACCAATGCTTTGTTCACTGATACAACTGGCTGAAATATATGTGTGTGTATTTATATACATGTTGTATGCATATCATATGTGTATATACACACTTATATTGAGAAAGAGAACAGGAAATACACCCCAAAATAGGAACAGAAAAATAAACGTTTAGGGCCACATCAAATTTAGGAATTGTGATCGGGTACATCTCCCAAAAAGCCAATGTCAGTTATCTGTAGATCATTCATTGATAAGACAAAGGAGAACTTAGGGGATGATACTGGGTGGGGTGGGGTTGGAGTGTTTGTATCTTCAAAGTTTCTTCAGATTTAATTCATAAACCATTTGAAATGACCTTAGGAAGAAGCTCATACCCCTGGAAGCTGGTGCTGGTACTTTATCTCCCAGGCATTAATGACTCTATTGGGCCCAAGATAAGACCCAGCCCTTATTAGTTTTTCTGTCCTGTTCTCTCTCTCAAGGGAAATCTTTGAAGTAGAGTTGGTGTAGACAAGCTTTGTTGGCTTTGAGCCCAGGTGAGTGTTCGATAGAGAGCCAGAACAGGATTACTTCATGGAGTAGGGGTAATCAGTCATGGGCTTTCCTGCTTGATGAGCCAGGACCTTGAAGTTAGCTCAGACCAAGCAAGGTCTCTGGCTTGTAGGGTCAGTTGAGGTGCAACTGGTGGCTTATCCTGTAAAGATCACTGGTCTGGTGATGGGAAATGCAGGATCTCAGGGAGATCCTAGTGAGCTCAGGGGGCTCACCAGCCAGTCAGGAGTAGTAAGAAGTGAAGTGAATCTGCAGAACCAGTATGTGTCCACTCCAGCCCTAAGATTCTGTATTCTCTGTCCCCCTCTCTGCTACAATTCAGTTGACCAAGGGGGAAAAAGCTAGGAGGCATCTGTAGCACTGTAGGGGATAGAATGTTGGGCCTGACCTGAAGGATTCCACAAGACAAGAGAAGTTTTGACTGAAATGAATTCGTATGGAGAAAGCGCGGGGGGGAAGGGGGGTTGGAGCCTCCAAAGAAGTACATTGATGACCCTTCCCCAAACCCACCATCTGCCCTCACTGGACACCAGCTTTCAGAAGAGCTAGAGAGAAGGTACAGTTCATTTCTGGAAGTGCTTTGTGGGCCAAGATGTACTCAATATTTTATTTGCATCATTAAATTTTGTTTTAATTTAATTTTTTTCACAGTTGAGGAGAGAATAAAGAAATGACAACCATACAAAGTAATTTAGACAGCCTCTCTCCGAAGATGGAAATTACTGGCCCACCCCACTCCCTGTTCCCCGCCCCTCACAGAATACCAAGGATTTTACAATCTCACCTTCCTGGTAATTAAAATCAGCTCTTTCTCTAAAGGTCACCTCTGCATCACGCGACACACCCACTTTAGGGTGAAAAATGAAGGGAAACCTGGCAATCAGACCACCAAGGCTTGTTTCCTTCCCCTTCCTGCTTTCTCTGCCCCTCAGGTCCCTTCCTCTCCATTGCTTCCCTCTGCTCACCCCTGCTCCCATAACACACTTCCTGCTCTGCCTCTGACTTCCCTAAAAATTATCTGGAAAATGGGCATGTCCCGACCTGTGATCAGAAAGCCCACCCCAAAACACGGGTGCAAGAGAGAGATGGGCTGCTCATTTTCCTAGATAGAGCCAAGATGGAGAGGTGCAGTGTCCGGAACTAAGAAGTGAAGAGTCCCCCTGCATTGTGCCCCGGTTACAGCAACCTGGAGGATTGTGTTCAGTTCTGGCACCCACTGTTTAGAAAGGAGGAGGCAGGGGGAAGCATTTATTATATGCCTGCTGTGTACCAGGCCCTGTGCTAAGCACTTTACAAATGTCACCTCATTTGATCTTCACAACCCTGGGAGGTGGGTGCTATTATTATCCCTACTTTGTGGTTGAGGAAACTGAGGCAGGCAGTGGGTAAGTGACACCTAGGGTCACACAGCGAGTGAGTGTCTGAGGCCAGATGTGAACTCAGGTCCTCCTGACTCCAGGCCTGGCATGCTATCCTCTGCACTGCTGGCTGACTTCAAAGATGCTTCTAGCTCTAAATCTCATGATACTGTGAGATATTATGAGAAATTCAAGGAAGCATAAGATTTGTATGAAGTGATACAGAGGAAGGTGGTTAGAACCTATCCAACAATATTAACAATAGCCATGGTCTTGTAAGAGAAAAAAGCAAACACTGAAGACTTCATGATTCAGATGAACTCATGGGCTGTCCAGACCTCAGAGGACCCATAATATCACCTCCTCTTGGTGGACAGGTGGTGAACAACAGCTATGTGATGGGGTATGCTCAGCCCACAGGTTGTTTGGTTTAACTTTCTTTTTTTTGCTTTTTTTTGGGGGGGAAGGCAAGGCAATTGGGGTCAAGTGACTTGCCCAAGGTCACATGGCTAGTAAGTGTTAAGTGTCTGAGGCTGGATTTGAACTCAGGTCCTCCTGACTCCAGGGCTAGTACTCTACTCACTGCACCACCTAGCTGCCCCTGTTTGGTTTAATTTTAACTGGACTTAGTTATAATAAATGGTTACATTATAGAATGTCATGCTGACAAATGACAATGATGTTTTTGTTTTTCAAAACATCAGTGAAACTTTCTTTAGAAATACAAATCACAGGAAAAACAGGCATTTGCCACGTTGTCCCATTTGGTCCTTCAGTCTGCCTGGTCCTCACTCACACAACTCTTGGGTTTTATCAACACTTTACAATTTATTACAGGACAAATGTGGCCATGCCAGGGGAGCAAAACGGCTCCAGCAGGCTCTTTCAGGGCCCATTTATTTCACTGTAACCTTTTCCTTTGCTCTGTTCCAATTAACCAAACAGCAGGCTGACATTTTATCCCATGTACACAGTCTGAAAATTGCCTTCCATCAGTTCTAAAAACAGTGGGGCCCTGCCGTGCTGGGCTCTGTGAGGAGATAGCCTCAGTTGTGGGAAGGTGCCTTCCCATTTTCTTAGTTCTCTGAGACCATAAAACATCCATTTCTTTTTAAACTGTGGGGTGCCACCAGGATCTCCGGTGTTTCCCAAATGAAAGGCTGAACAACATTCCTGACACTTTGAATCCTGCAGAGCCCTTGCGCATCCAAAAGCTATTACTGAAAAACATTCTATTTCAGAAATCTTTCTCCCTCTTCAGACATCACAATGAAAACCTGCTTTAGGAACCCCCCCCTTTTTTTTATCTTTTTTGACTGCAATAACTCCCTCTCATTAACCAATAGAGGCCTAGCTAGGGAGCGGATTATTCTCTGCTACTCAGGGATTATGCCAAGCTGCTTTGAGGAGGTGATGCCGAATCCTAACACCAGAAGCAACTTCAAGCGGCATCCAATCCAAGCTGTGCCTGCAAAAGAATCCCTTCAATAAATCCATCAGTCAGACAAGCATTTATTAAGCACTTACTGTCTACCCAGCACTGTGCCACATAGGAACTGGCAATTGAGACAAAAAAGAATTGGAAACATCCCCATACTCAAGAGGGGAAACAATGTGCACATGTGTGAGTTAGTGTAAAACAGAGACAAAGCCAGCTCAGAATGATTCTTGGAAGGAAGGCCCTAGTAGCTGCAAGAGCCTTTGCCTGAAGATGTCCAGTGAAGGTCCCCTTCCCTTCCAAGGCTGCTCAGATGCTCTCCCTTTCCTCAAGCCTGTCTTTCTCTCTGAATCTCACCCCGGCTTTGTTCCTGGCTCTACCCTCTGGGGCCAAACAGAACAAGTCTGCTGGCCAGCCCTTCTAATGCACTGAAGACAATTATCTTATACATGTCCGAGTCTTCTCTCACTGTCAGTGATTGAAGACAATCCGAATGGATACGACCATGAAAGCTGAGCCTCAGTGGTGACCAACAGACTTAGTAATGTCCAGTCATGGGTGTTTTTGGTTAGTATTCAGGAGTCCCATCATCCCTGGGTTCCTAGAACGCACCCCAGGCTCGAAGAACATTCTAATTCTTGAGCCACAGATTATGAGCCCCCACCAATGTGTTTATTTTTACTAGTCAGTCAGAGGAAACAATTAGTTCAAAGCAAAGGCATTTAATGAGCATAATAAGAAAAATAATTGAACCTTCCCCACATAAACCATGAACTCATTCTTCCACAAATATATACATCCTCACAGGGAAGAATGGACCTGCTTAGAAATTATACATTATTCATATACACATGGAGAACATATGTAGTCAGGCCACCCACATGGAAAGGTGCACAGCCAGGGATATGTGTATCTAGGGCTTGTAAGTAGAACGGTGATTCATGCTTCTGATGCTACAAACTGTCAGCATCTCCTGACTATTTTCATTGTGCTGATCTCTGCTGACCCTGCCCTGCACCAAGCACTGACTTAAAGCTACTCCCTTCCAGTGGTCATGTCTCTGTCCCATCTCGATTACTTAGCTATCCAGTAATCTTCAGGATTTCCTAATGCTCTGTCCAACATTCACCACAGATGCTGTAGTTAGTAAGCCTCTCCTTTGCAGGGGAAGGTTTTGACTCTCCCCATTCAGTTCTCATCGAAGACGCTGATGAAGTTTTCCCCCTCAGCCAAATTGCTCACAGAGAATAACACAGGCCCAAGCTAATGTCATGTAAATTCTTTGAGCTCTTCTCTGAACTCTTCTTCTTTGAAGGCTTCCTCTGAGTCTCTCAATTCAACTTCTGGGTTATGGTCAGAAACCCATCCTTAGCACAATGCCTGGCACATAGTAGATCTTAATAAATGCTGAATGAATGAATGAAGCAGATATCCCCAGGTATGTTCTTAATCAAATAAAAAAAGAACAGGGTGATGCCATGGCGACAAAACTTCTTTTAACTGCCTCCATTATGGTGTCTATAGAAGTCACAAGGGCTAGACTAGGAGGGGAAAGTTAATGAGGCTGGTCACTTCTGCCCCAGCTGCCCCCAGAAACCAATCACATCCTGGTTGCTATTTGTATTTCAGCATTCCCCTGTCTAAACAGGTCTGGTTTGGTGGGGAATCCTGTTGATCATGCAAGGTAAGCGCAGGGAAGAGTCTATGTCCTCTCAGGACTGTGATGAACAATTTGCTTCTCAAATGGATAAGGATCCTGTATGAGACCACTCTGGGTGGAAGTGGGGAGACCTGCCTTTTCAATCGCATCCCCAGGCCTTAACTGGCTGCCTATCCCATTACAAACCACTAAACTTCTCTGTGCCTCAGTTTCCTCATTTACAAACTGAACATAAAAATGTTCGCACCATCTGCCTCACAAAGATGCTATGAACTTTTTGGAAAAGTTGTGTCATGTGTTAACAAAAAATCTCGTGCATGGGTACTATGAAGTCAGACATTAGAAGGAAGGGGAGAATGGTAAGCAACAAGGTTGGAGTATCAGGGAGATTAGATGTTCTGTGGTTAAGACAGTTTTGGCATCAAGGAGAGTGAGAAGAATGAGGAGAGCCAGCTCAGGGAGAGTTCTTCAAGAAGATAGTCAGAGGCACCTTATCATTTAAAGTATGGAAGCAAAGTTAACTATCACCTGAACTCAATGGCAAGACCTAAACCATTTGTTCCCAAGGATTTTTGAATATGGAGCCATATTGGGATTGATTCCAAGAGGCAGAAATGAGTAAGGAGGGGTTTCCAGGGCAGAGGCCCAGCCATGAGGGCTAGCCTAGGCAAAAGTATGCAGGTGGGGCGTGCACACAACAGAGAGCAGATTCCTTGCTTACCTTCTCTATGATCCCCATGGTTCATAGCTCTTTCCTTTGTCCCCCAGAAAGGAAATATCCCTAAGACCTTAGGGGAGCCCTCCCCATTCACTTTGGACAAGAGAGCCAGGGCTCAGTGGTGGAGATGAGATGAAGAAGACAAATCACCATGTGTGGGCTGTGATTCTCCCTATGGAGTGAAGGCGTCCTCCATGCTCTCACATAAGAATGATCTCAAATTTACTAATATAAGATAAGGCTTACTAATCCCCCTTGGATTTCAAGCTTAAGCATTCATTATGCTATCCATCTTCCAAATAGGATTTATTTATTCAGCCTTAAAAAGCCTAATTTTTGAGGCCCCAGATATACTAAGTCTCACTAATGACAATAGGAGCATGGAGCTTCCCTAAGAGGTGCCCAAGGCAGTCTGAGTGGTCTCTAATGTGATCAGCAAAGCCAGGTTCAGACTTGGGCACCATTGGACTTGTCCTCAGCGTTCTCCAGAATGGTTTCCCATTGCCAGTCAGTCAGAACAGCAGCCTTGGAAGGAACACCAGCTTTTCTGGGTGTGTCTTGGCAATGGCCAACTCTCCCGGAAGCTCTCATTCCAAAGAGTTCCCTTAGTGGAGGCCTCTCTCCATTTCCCCACCTTCTCTACCTTACATTTCCTCTTTCACCTTACATTTACCTCCAGGACCCTTCTCAGCTCTAGCCTCTTTCCACAGTAAAAATAGAAAGTGACCCAGATGCCCAGTGCTCTAGGCAACCTCAGAGACTATAAGTTGCCAAGAAGGTGCCAACCTGAATTGATAGAGGGAGTGTCCTCACCTGGAAGTTCCCAATACCAAGGAAATCACGGATCTAGTTCCTATTCATGTTAATACTGCACCAACTACTTTATATGGGTTTTTGGAGGAGCATCGTGTGTGTATATACATACATACGTAAATATATATATATGTGTGTGTGTGTGTGTGTGTGTGTGTGTGTGTGTGTGTGTGTGTAGCATTTGTTTCATAGGGTTATGAGGTTTGAATAAGTATATATGTATATATATATTTATATATTTTCTCATTTGAACCTCATGACCCTATAAAACAAACATTACTAATAAATCAAGCAAACATTTATAATTTGCCTACTTCTAGGCTGGACTCTGTGCTAGAGATGTGGCATTTTTTTTAATTGGTCGTCATCACCAATTAAAAAGGCCACTTTGGCCAGACATAGAGTATTTTATTGAAAGGGAGCGCTGTGTAATAGGACTGGAGAGGTCATTTGGAATCAAGTTGTGAAGGACTCTCAATGACAAGCAGAAGGGTCTAAATTTGGCCCTGGGAGCTGGAGGGGAGCCTGTAGGTGATTGAGCAGGGCGTCATGCCCATACTTTAGGGAAGCATTTGGTGGTCATAGAGAGGGTAAATTGGAGAGAGGACAGCATGGAGGCAGCAAGACCGATCCAGAGACTTTGGTCACAGTTGAGGCAAGAGGTGATGAGGCCTTCCCCAGGTGACAGAAGGGGCTGGATACCAGAGGAGCTGTGTAGACAGCAATGGCAGGACTTGGTAGGATTCATAACAGTCAATAACATGCCCAGTCTTAGTATCCCCACTGTGTAGTGAAGGAAACCAAGGCTGCAGGAGGTCTAGTCGCATGTCCATGCTTACTTAGCTATGAGTGGGAGGCTAATGGCCCCTGGCTCCCAGAGCTGACGTGAGGAGTGAAGGAGATAGTATTTGTAAAGCACTTAGCTTGGCATGGTGCCTGGCCCGTCCTAGGGACTCAGTGTTGGCTACTACTGCTACTACTACTATTGCTACTGCTGCTACTGCTAGTACTACTACTATTGCCTGAGCTGCTCTGGGCTGCCTGTTCCATTCCCTAGCTGTGACCAGTCCCAGGAAGTGGGTTAGAAGCTCGTCTTTCACCCTCCTGATGGGAGCAGCTGGTGGTCCCTTGGGTGATGAGTGAGGACATCGGGGCTGCCCGAGTGTCTCTGCCCCAGGAAGCTGATGGCAAAAAGAATCCTGCTTTCTAGGAGCCAGGATAGAGACAAGTTGGGAAATCTTTGGGACGGATGGTGGCAATGTTTCTCGACAAATATCTCCTGGCAGCTGTGGGAGGCCGGCTGCCTCAGGGAGGGAAAGGCAGACCTCTGCCTGAGAGGCTTCATTTGGTGTCTCTGCTTCCCAGGATGTGGTTTGGAGAGCTGGACGGGAGGCTCCCATCTGTCGTCCACTCTGAGGCTTGTACTCGCTGGAAGGAGTGTTCCCGGATGAAATTAATCTTCTCGGGTGCGGAGCACTTCCTGATCTTAATGCAATCGTGCTTCTCCCGACTCAGCGGAAGATACAGTACAAAGAGCTCAGGGCACAGCTTTTCTGCCCTCCCATCTCCCATGTAGAGTCGGGTTTGGTGTACTCTAGGAGCGCTTGATCTCCCACATGCATAGACTGTGGAGCTGCGACTGGAACAGAACTGAGAAGTCACCTAGCTCGATCCTATCACTTTAAAGACAAGGAAACTGAGGCCCAAGTGACTTTGCTCAGGTTGCACAACTCCCAGATGGCATCGCTGAGATGTGAACTTGGGCTCTCTGATACACAATCCAGTGTCCTCTCTACATCACTGTACTAACCAACCCAAAGGGAAAGGAGAAGGTTGAGGATCATTTATTCTATAATTTTGTGAGAATGTGTGTTGCCTTTCAGGGTTCTAAGAGCATATATTTTTCTTGGTTTAGACCAGGGGTGGGGAACCTGCAGCCTCAAGGCCATGTGTGGCCTTCTAGGACCTTGAGTGTGGCCTTTGGACTGAATCCAAGTTTTACAGAGCAAATCCTTTTAAGGGCCCCACTTGAGGACCTAGAGGGCCACATGTGACTTAAAGGGTGTAGGTTCCCCATCCCTGGTCTAGACCTATCAGGGCAGAAATGTGCAATCCTACTAGGCTGCCTACAGCAATCTACATGTAGCAATATTGGGTCATGGGGAAGAGCAGATGGGGATCCTGGCAATCACCCAGTGGATAATCGCGATGGTCCTGGGTCCAATGAAAGTCAAGGGTGGGTCTAAGGATATGAATGATAGCTTTTGAAATAACTGCCAAATATTGACAAAGTCACATGAAAACGTGCCCTAGATTACTAATAATAAGAGAAATGCAATGAGAATAACCCTGGGGGTCCTGCAAATTAGTAACAGTGACAAAAAATATGAATGATCCATTGGAGAGGCCAGGTGAGGGCAGGCACACTAATGCATTTTTGGTAAAGCTGTCATCTAATCTCCTTATGCCTTCATTTCCTCATCTGTAAAGTGATAGAGTTGAACTCAGTGGACTCTGAGATTACTATGATTCTGTGGCTCTAAAAAATCAAAAGCATTGTGGTTTAATGAATGGAGAATTGGCTTGGGAACCATGAAAACCCAGCTTCAAGTCTTGCTTCTAACCTGAGCTGTCTCTATGACCCTCCTTGCTCTTCGAATACTCTCTAAAACAAAGTAGCAGAGAAGGGGCTGGCCTTTGTCTCTGGAGAGAGCTTCCTCACCTGAAAATTCCCTATATCAAGGAAATCACAACTCCAGTCCATATCCCTACAAAAAATAAATAGAAATTTTAATATGTTGATATGTCATTTCAATATATTTGATATCATAAATTACATGTGTGTATATATATAGGCACACATACAAACATATATGTATATCATGTATGTATATATATACATATATATATTATATATATAAACATTTTTAAGAGAGAGGAAGAATGGTGAAGGGTGGTGAACGCCCTGGTGACACTTATCATAGGAAGATGTTGCCAGGCCAGTGAAAGAGAACCCACCACCCCACCACCCCATATACTGGATGCCACTGTCCAGCTCCAGCCAAGAAGCCGAAAGCTCAGTGGGAAGAACATGCAGTGCTTTGTGCAATCAGCCTGTTTCTCTGAGAAAGGAAGGCTCCTGAACTACTGTAGATGGAAAAGAAAGGCTTGCCTTTGCTGGCACTGAGTTTTGTCATATCAGGAATAAGAACCAAATGCTTGTCCAATGATTGTTTCTTTAGAACCTAAATTAATTCTAAATATTTTTTATCTTATTCAATTTGGAGTTAATAAATTTTGTGAGAATCAAGATACTCAAGATTTTTACATAATGATGCTGACTTAGCACACCAAAGACTTTTCTGGATTGACTTTTGCATTTGCGCACACGTTTGTGTGGACTTGAGTTCAAGTCTTGAGTTCAAACCCAGCCTCAGACATTTCCTAGTTATATGACCCTTTGTTACCTGTGACCAGGCAAATCCCTTCACCTCTTTCTGCCTTAGTTTGTTCCTCTGTAGAATGGGGATCATAGTATCTACCACCCCAAGCAGTTGTAGGATAAGATGAGTTCGTGTTCATAGAGTGTTTCACCAGCTTTAAAGAGCTGCCCCAATGCTAGCAATAGTGATGAAGATGATGGTGAGCACTAACACTCGGACTAAGGGTCGCTTTTATTTGTCCTCCTCTTTCAGCTTGTTTTAAGCTCTTCTTGTGCATTAGAGAGAGGTTTCCTCAACAATCCAATCATTACAGAGTTGGGTGCTCCCTTCTAAGCCCAAGGGTCTGCCATGAGTACGGGGCTGGAACACGGCCATCTCCTTACGTTTAGTTGATTGGTAGCTGGGGGTGAGCACCGATAAAAATCCAGCCTTTATTTGAAATGAAAACTCCCTGCTGCTCTTTAACAGAGACACCATTGCTAAAACAATATGGCGGCCAGCTCTGTTCTCCAGCCAAGCAACAGCACCTGTCTAAATGAAGGGCTGCTTCTCACAGGGCCCCCAAAGGAGGCAAGTCGAGCTCTCTGCTTCTCCTTCTCCCCTGGGCCATCAGTTTCCTGGTGTACCATGTGGAAAGATGGCAGTGTGTTTATGCAGCCATGTAAATCTCAATATATTTTAAGACATAACGAGAAATTCTGTTAAATGCTATGATGTATTGAGTTTCTATTTCATTGTCTTTCTCATAAAGTCAGTATCTTTTAAGGCTGGAAAGAAAGATTACTCTCTTTTATTACAGTCTGTAGAAGTAAAAGGGAAAAGTCAGACAGATGAATGGGAACTATATTAATACGTGCAGGATATCCAATCCTTCCCTTTCCATATCTGCTGAATCCCAAACACCGGCCACTGATTTACCCAGATACCAAAATCTACAGAATGGCAATGGAGTTTCTCTGTTAATAGCCGTCCTTTTTTTCCATACAAAGAGAATGGGACACTTTTACATAGGGATGTCCAACTTTTAGGCAGTTACAGTAACCTTTGGTTACTAATCAGTCATTCACTCAGCCCGTGGGTTCCCTTTGTGCTGGGTAGGACGTATGTGTGTTCTGAAGTAAAGTGAATAAAATATGTTTTGTGGTGAGAATTCTACAACTTCTCTTGAGATGCAAAGCAATGGGAGGGCAAAACCAGAGTGGAGGACCATGGCCTCAGGGAGAGGACATTTTTTTGTCTTTTTTTCTTCCCACCATAAGCTCTTGGAGGCCAAGAGATGATCTGATGTGCAGTGATGCAGCTGTAGCCTAGTAAAGGCTTTCAGAAAATATGAATTCATTCTATTCCATGTGACTCAGTTAAAACAGATTTTGCTTGGTGATCTTCTGCAGCTCCATGGGCCTGACAACATCCAAAAATGCCCCACCTCCAAATCATTTTTTATTTAATGAGGAGGCTGCTTCTTGGGCCCCAGACTCTTCAGTGTTCTCTGTATCTAAGGCCTCAGGCATGTCCCAGCACAGAGGGAACCCTAGAGAAGCAGCTGGTGCTTGGTGGCCCCAGAGACAGCACCAGGCCTGGAGGCAGGGAGAACAGTGTTCCAGTGCAGCCTCGGACACCTACAAGCCATGTGAACGTAGACAAGTCACTCAACCCCTATTTGCCTCAGTTTCCACAACTGTGAGATGAAGAAAACACCAGGACCTCTCTCCCTAGATTAGTGTGAGATCGAATGAGACAGTAACTGTAGACCAGGCCTGGCCACAGCAGTGCTCAGTATGTGGTGGGTGCCTCCCTTCCTCCTTCCCTCCTTCCCTTCCTTCCTCCTTCCCTTCCTTCTTCCCTCTTTTCCTTCCTTCTTCCTTCCTTCCCTCCCTTCTTCCTTCCCTCCTTCCCTTCCTTCTTCCTTCCCTCCTTCCCTTCCTTCTTCCTTCCCTCCTTCCCTTCCTTCTTCCCTCTTTTCCTTCCTTCTTTTCAAGAACAAACAGGTATCAAGCAGCAGAACTAGAAATAGAATCTCTCTCTCTCTCTCCCTCTCTATTCTCTCTCTCTGTCTGTCTCTGTCTCTGTCTCTCTCTCTAATCTCTTTCTCTCTCTCTGTCTCTCTGTCTTTCTGTCTCTCTGTCTCTCTGTCTCTCTCTCTCTGTCTCTCTCTCTGTCTCTCTCTGTCTCTCTCTGTCTCTCTGTCTCTATCTCTCTGTCTCTCTCTCTCTGTCTCTCTCTCTCTCTCTCTCACACACACACACACACACACACACACACACACACACACACAGGACTGGAGCCCATTGCCAGCTGTTGCCTGCCATCCTGCTGTCCATCTGCCCCAGCTTCTTTCTCCATGCACTCTGGTCCTCAGTGCATTTCCCAGGAATCATCCCATTTATCGCTATTTTTGCACTGTGAGCTCCCCACAGCCCAGCTGTGCGTCACCCACTCTTGTGTCCCTTTGCCAAGCACTAGCTCTGCACCCAGGAGGAGGTGTGTGTGATAAATGCCGGATGAAGCTGGCTGAGCAGACCCCCCCACCCCAGCTCTTTTTCCCCTTTGGCCTCTCCTGTCCTAAGCACATAAAACATGGCCCTTATTGGGTCCCCACTGAGACAGCCAGGTTACACCACAGCACACCATGTACTGTTCCTCTGTTGTTTCTGATGAAGGAGAATGCTGAGGGAATTTATAGACAGTTCCCAAAGCAAGGCATGTGCACAGCAAAAGGCCATAGACTGGCTGCTGGTCTCTTGGCAGGGCTCACGGATTGTTTCAGAAACATGTGTTTTAAATAAAAATCTTTTTGACAATCTTCTCTTGGTGTTCTGGTGGTTTGCCTGTTATTTTTCCCGAGAAATTGTTGTTATTGTTATTATTAGATATTAGCAATAATAATCCCTTTAAAAAGTACACAGCCGTGGAAATGAACAGTGAACCTTTGGTTTTCATTCTCAGCACCCAGAGTTACAGACCATTATTGTCTTTTTCAAGTCATTTTGATTACTTTGTTATTAGCATCACTGGTGCTGTCTGCCATGTTTGTAAACAAGGCCTTGGCTTATGGGAGCATGTCCATGCATGTGTTTGTGTGTTCACGTGTGTGCACCCATGCACACATGCATTGCGCATGCTTGGGTTCACATGTGTTGTCCTGGCTGCATGTTTTCTCTGGGCCCTGGTCACAGGGGATGGGTGTTAGAGGCCTGGTCACCTCTTCCAGCTTTCCTGGTGGGAGGTATTCTGTGCTGCTGGAGGGGGTCAAGGCCCACCCTTCTCCCACTGGCTGAAGGCAAGGCTCACATCCTTGACTTTTCCCAGCTTTTTCGTTAGTGAGATCGAGTTTGGTCCTGGCTCCTGTCCCCAGCATTTCCATGCCTATCAGCCTCGTACAGCAATGACCAGTCACCAGCTGCTTCATTTTTTCTTTGCTAAGCCCCCCAGCTGCTTGCCCCTTGGGTCCTCTCGACCCTCTGACGGGGAGAAGGATTTTCCAGAGCTGGTTCCACATTTGCTCCAATGACCCAGACCCTCTGCACAACCTGACAGGGAAGGGCAAGTGAGGCTCCTTCACCCTTACTGGGGGTTGGTTGGGTTTGACAAAACAAGGAAAATTTTTAGGTCATTTCCCTCCAGGCAACCTGGATTGAATTTCAGCTGGCTTTTGTGAGGCCCCTTTAGTCTTTAGTTGCCGATTGACCCACTAAGGGGGAGTGGGGGTGGCGGGAGTTGCTCCCAGATGCCTCTGGGAGAGACTTAGGAATGAGCAACTCCATTTCAAAGGGGTGAGTCTTACACAGTCTCTGAGTTCACAGATGCAAACAAACCACACGAACACAAGACTGAGCCAAGCCCCAGGCTGTGTTATGTGTATGTGATGAAAAACAACAGGCTACTCCATCTGTTTCAGTCAATAAAGAGGTGAATTTCGTGGGGGGAGAGCTGGCTCTGTGGACACAGTCTGTCTTACCTGGTAATTGCTGTTACTTGAGATAACCAGAAAGCCTCTCCAGATTAATGGCCTCTCTCAGTCCAGGCAGCCAGAGGCCATCTCCATTGTCCGCAACATAAGATTGAATATCTTGAGTCAAAGGGTGAAATCAGCCCAAATGGCATCTCTAAATCTCCCTGCAAAAACCACAGAGACAGGAGTCATCACAGTGGCCAGACAGGGCTGGTACACACAAGGGATGTGGATCAGGGCTCCCTTTCAGGACTAATAGACTGTCCACTGAAAGGTCACACTTACCCAGAGAACATGCTAGGAAGTCCCCTTTGTTCTGGAAATTGCTTTAAGGATGTGGAGTTGTTTAACGTCTTAAACCAATTCTGGAATTGTCCTCTCTCAGATTATGTCTCCTGTAGGTCTTTCAGGAGCATATTTAAACCAATTCTGGAATTGTCCTCTCTCAGATTATGTCTCCTGTAGGTCTTTCAGGAGCATATTTGCCTTAATTCAAGCAAATATTTATTAAGTACCTACTATGTGCCAAGCACTGTGGGCAGTCCCTGGAGATACACCCCCCAGAAAGCAATAGTAATAAAGCTATTATGTTGCTTGCAAATGCCTTGCAAATAACTTTACAGATGTTATCTATCTATCCTTATATTGGCCTGTCCTTCAATTATATGACTTTCAACAAGTCAGAGTTCCATGATTTTTACTGTGGCCACTCCCTCTTCCCTCAGCAGCCCTACACCCAGGGTTTCCATCTCTAGTGATTAGAAGTCCCCCATGGGGTTTGTGGAGTAGTGCCATGTTAACAAACAGCCTTGCCCTCTCCAGGGATCCAAGTCTACTCTCTGGGTCTAAGCCAGTCTTACAGCTCTGGTCTCATCTCAGGCTTCCTATCAAATTGAGCTGCTCCCATTTAAAATCCAAGTCCAAGGGTGGGGTACAGATCCACCCAAGGCCATGACCCAGTCATCCTAATGAGCAGAGAATCCCCCTGGCCAAAGGTATTCATCTCACCCTATAAAGGAGTTAAGAGTTGGATGAGACTTCAGGAACCCTCAAGTCTAGCCCATGTTGGGAAAATGATCCCCATTACAAGATAATGGATAAGAAATCAGCAGCCACTCTCTGCTGTCCAAGTTGGCCCCTCCTGCTCAGGACAGCTCAAGTGGATGAAAACCTCTACATGAAGGGATCGATGAGTCTGTTCACAACATGGGTGAAGCAGCCAGATGACTCAGTGTTTAGAAGACTCATCCTAGGTTGGCCTATTCTAGTTCCATTATCAACATTAGGATTCCAATTTATCCAAGAGTAACTGTTTGAAGGAGAATTCAGCAAAATTATCTGTCAAAATGCGAGCATAGTAGGTTTCTTGGCTCAGTAATAGCTGAAAAAAAGAAACCTTTACCAAGTGTGCTCACACCAGATTATTGTCTCTTGACCTGAGGTACTTTGGCTTCCTCCTTTTTTAAATTTTTCTGATCTGGGGAGTCTTTTGCTAACCACATAAAGTGATTGACTCCACTGAGCACATCTGCCAGAGTCACACATGTCCAAGGAAAAAGAACATATAAATCTCTCCTATAGGAGACAATTAGTGAAAAGATGCAGTCTCGAATCAAGAGATGGGGTATTCTGGGTGATGAACAGTGTTGCTGGATGATAAAATATGTGCAGGGGAATCAAGTTTAGTAAGAAAACTGGAAAGGTAGGGTGGGCTCAGGTTGCAAAGGGATTTAAAAGGCAAACAGAGGATCTTATATTTGATCCTGGAGGTAATAGGGATTCTAGACACCATGCTATAATAGAGAATTGGTATTTATTGACTAAGAGGCGACAGACATGATCAGACCTATACTTTAGGAAAATAACTTTGGTGGCTAAATGGAGAATGAACTGGAATGGGAAAAGACTTGAGGCAGGCAGACTCCCAAGCAAGCTATTTCAGTGGTCCAGATATGAGATGTAAGGGTTGGCAACCAGGGCTGAGGCAGTGTCAGAGAGAAGGGGAAATATTAGAGAGATGCTGTACTGGTGAAATCA
Source organism: Gymnobelideus leadbeateri (assembly GCA_011680675.1). Lineage (NCBI taxonomy): Eukaryota > Metazoa > Chordata > Mammalia > Diprotodontia > Petauridae > Gymnobelideus > Gymnobelideus leadbeateri. The sequence continues at coordinate 368,409 of WOXC01008637.1, read as the reverse complement.
ATGAGAGATTCAGTAGAGATAAAATCTATGAGAAATGCTGCAAAGGTGAAATTAACAGAGGTGCTGCAGAGGTGAAATCTACAAGAGAGCTGTAGAAGTGAAATCTTTGAGAGATGTTGTAGAGATGAAGTCTATGAGAGATACCACAAAGGTGAAATCGACAAGAGATGGTAGAGGTGAAATCTGTAAGACATGTTACAGAGGTGCAATCTAGGAGAGATACTGCAAAGGTGAAGTTGACAAGAGATGTTACAAAGGTGACATCTACAGGCCTTGGCAACAGATTGAATGTGAGGGATGAGAGATAATTAGGAGTCAAGGATGACTTGTAGGTTGGGAGCCCCAGGGGACTAGGGGGTTGATGGTGCCCTCAAAAGGAATATGGAAGTGTGGAAGAAGGGAAGGTTTTGGGGGAAAGGTAATCAGTTTAGTTTTATGTTGAATTTAAGATGCCTACAATCATGGTGTCAAATTCAAATAGAAATGAGGTCTACTAAAGGATCCCTGCAGCAACATATTGACTCAGAAAACCAAATATTGACATTATCGGTGTTCTATTATATTTTTCTTTTGTTAAATATTTAATACATGTAATGAAATTACATTTTAATCTGGTTTTGTCCACACTCAAGAATGTTGTGACCCTTGAGTTGTGTATCTGACATCTCTAGTCTACAGGACTAGTTCCAGATGTTCAATAGAAAGTTGGAAGTGGGAGGCTGCAGGTCATAAGAGAGGTTAGGGCTGGTTTAGTAGATCTGAGAACCATCTGTATGAAAATGCTAATTGACTCCATAGAAGCTGATGATATCACCAAGTGAAATAATATAGAGGAAGAAGAGGAGAGGAGCCATGAGCACACACACACACACACACACACAAGAATAATTCCTGCCTTCAAGGAGCTTTAAGTTCTCTTTGAGGAATACTAAATATATATAAATGCATAGTTATTTGGGGAGGCAATAAAAATTATGGGGACCAGGAAAGAGTTCTGTTAGTAGCTGTCACTTGCACTCAGCCTTAAAGGAAGCTACAGATTCCCAGAGGCATCGGTGAGAAAAGAAATCATTCCAGGCGTGGGGTACAGCCTGTGCAAAGCCTCAGAGGTGGGAGCTGGAATGTGAACAATATACAAGTTGATCAAGCAGGTTCACTCAGCACTGTCTAAGGCACTGGGAATACAGTGCTCAAGGGTTTTAAAACCATCCTACTCAATCAAAATTATATTTGATTTTTATATTTTTCAGCTGATGTGTGTTCTGTGTTAGCATGATGCATAGCACATAGTAGGAACTTCCTAAATTCTTGTTGATTGATTGATTGGATGTCATGTTATTGGAACCTCCCTCTCCTTTTCCCCCAAAAACAAGACAGTTGCTCATTAAACAGTAGCTTAAGAAAGAATAGTTTGGCAGCTTTTCACAGAACTCTAAGATGTCTCTTTGAGCCTGTTGGCTTACTTGGCTTACCCAGATGTGAACACTGTCATTTCCCAATCACCATGTAATCTTCTGTGAACTGAATCCCACTAGTAATTCTTCTCACTGAGACAACAGACACCAACCAGATGGTCAAATAAGGCAGCTCTCCCTTCAGGACACACATTCACATTGGCTTTAGCCTTATGCCATGTTTGATAGAGCCATAATGAAACAGGTTGACATAGTCGAATGGAAAGAATACTGGAACCAGAGTCAGAGGAATGGAATTTGAATCTCAGCTCTATGACTATTGCTTTTGTGATTTGAAGCAAGTCACTCTTCCTTGTGGCATACATTTCCTCCTTTATAAAATGAGACATTTGGATCCCATATCTTTGGTCTATTCTGATTCTAAATTAATGGATCCTTTAAATGATATTAGGTAATGTTCTCAGAAGGAGGTTGGTAAAGAAGATAAATATGTGATTTTTTTAAAAAATGATTAAACTATACTTTCTTTCCTTTTTGAAATGCCTTGATTTTTTTTTCTGGCTGATGGAATGATTTCAATGAATAACGCCTTTCTGGGGCATGTTCTTGGAATATGTGCTCGGTAGCCTACGGATGATGTAATCCCAATTCCCAGCTTTGCGTGCAAAGTTATTGTGTGAAAATGAAACCATAAACCCCATATGAATTTGAGTTTCTGGATTCATTATAGGAAGTACACTTAAAAAAAAGAAAGAAAACCACAGCACTGTCATCTGAGTAACAAATCCACAATAGGGAACCCAGCAGGCCTGGCTGCGTGTTCATCTTTTGTCTTTTGGCCAGCCAAATTCAGTTTAGAGAAATGAAGTCAGATGTGAGTGTTTCTGGCTCCAGCCTGGGAGACAGACAGCCTTAGTGATCAGTGTTTGTTCTGCGCCCTGGATCCATCTGAGAGATACTATCCCAATGGCCTCTGCAGTTGTTTCCAGGGGGAAAAAATGCTTTCACCAATGACACCTTCTTCTGAAATTCAGTCATTGCTGTAATGCCTGTAGCCCTAAAAAATGCCCTCAAAGTCAGTAATAAATTAAGATCACTTGAAAGCAATTGGCCTACAGAGGTTTCATAAATGTAATACATTATAATTTCAATCAAACATGAACTAACTAATTACTCCTGCCGTGGTTTTTAACTAATTTTACCATTTGAGACCACAATGTTCTGGAGGGCTTGTGATCAATTTCTCTTCTTTGTGGCCTGGCATCATATTTTAGCCCAGATTGGATTACTTAGCTAAATCAACAAGGTAATTTATATTGTCCTGGGCTAAGAGGAATCAGAATGGATCATAAAATATTCCTAACCATCCTTCCAACTGAAAGGGTTTTTGAAAAGTTAATGTTGAAAATGAGAAAATGAGCAGCCAAGACTCTGCTAGAATATTCTGGAGCCTCAGATCTGGGTAAGAAAGTAATGCCCGGTAACATATCTGTTGCCCTTCTTTGTTCCTTCCTCTGTGTAAACCCAAAATGAAGTAAATAGTTCTGTGAACTGGGATCTGGTGGTATTTATTCATTTCATGATTCTTCCTTCAGCACCATCAGGGACCCATGATCACTGCCCAATGGGGACTACCTCTTTTTGCCTGGTGGGAGGGACATCTTTTAATGCCAGCCACTCAACTCTTGTTGATGAATGAACTTTATGGTCACACCAATACAGACAAAACTTTCCGAGATGAAAATGTTTTTTAATCAGGTAGCAATTAGAATTTGGAGAATAGGTTGTAACCACAATATTTGGAAAGGGGCTTTTCATACCACAATTTTGTCTTTGATTTCACTTTACGTGTAAATAACTTTTCATTATGCATTTCACAGCAATTATTATGGTGCTTAATGATGATAATAACTTACACAGTCTTTCATAGTTTGACAAATGTTATTATAACATAGTGCCATTGAAAGAATACTGGATGAAAAGTTACAGGACCC